>CM074197.1:7409821-8609821 GCA_037179385.1 Holothuria scabra | reverse complement strand
GAAAACAAGCTAGTGAGCCACAACTGGAAAAAAGGGAAGTGTCCCGTCTCGACTAGTTGAACCAATTGGTTAAAAACTGGGCCGTAAAACTCCATCAAGGGAGTTGGAAAACCTCTCTGCTCCATCGAACCTAACCTACCGACCATATGGACGCTCTGCCACTGGTTTCAAATTGGGAATCACGTGACAATTTCATGTAATTGTAGGTCTTAATTTGTTTCTATACTATCCTTTGCTTCGGCAGCCTTCCTAACAACTTTAAAAGTGGTGTGCACTTCGTATCATTTTCTCAAATGTGTATCCTATTTCACTTCACGAGGGGGAGTTGCTCTCTCTTGCAAGCTCCCCTTGAAGTGTCAATTGCACAAGTGATTAGAAGATTAAAATGGACTATTTCCCACGAATCTTTTTTCTGTTTTGGTGCAATTTCTTTTTTCCCGAAACATTGAAATAAACTTTAAGGACCAAACCTCTCACCTCAAATTACAATTATGGTACGGGGGTACCGAAATTCTCAATTGGCTCAGCTCTTTGATTGACAGCTAATTCAAACAATGCAGAGTGCCAAAGCTAATATTACACAGCATGAATGGTACTGAGAGTGTTTTGATTGCATAAATTGAGTTTTCTATACTCACCCTGAAGCCATAAACTGAGATTGTGTCTGGATGAGGATGAATTTCAGACAATTGTGGGAGGGGCTTCAGTAAGAAGGTTAGGATAATTGGTTTTGTTTGGGGTGAGAGAACTGGGCCTTTAAGGGCTCCACTGTATATATTCTTGCACTGTATCCCACTAAATTTTGAGTAAACAGACCAAACACATACTTCAAGGTATCATTGAGAACCATGCGAACGTGAATGAAATTTTGCTGTGGGTGCCATTTGAAGGAGCTTGGGAAAAAGATCTCGCTATGACATGGATCAAGAAGCTTCAGATTCTACTGTCCCATAGCAGTTCGTCCTAGATTGAGTAATAGGCGCACACCTTTTCGTCAATCGCTTGCTTTCCTAAACACGAGGGTGATTGGTTCCATTGCCTCGGCTCATATCAGGTTACGGTAGAGAAGCACAGGGCAGCAACGACACAAATAGACCACCCTCAAACTCCCCGACCTCCACAAAAAAGGACAAAAAAATTATGTAGTTACTGGTTCAAGTATTAAACGTCGACTTAAATTAAAGGCATATTCTGGAGACAAAATTTGTTAACTTCAAAATAAGCAGAATCATTTTCTCTTTCAGAAGGTGAAAACGCTATCTCGAAAGCTTATAGCGTTCGGAAGATACAAGTTTTTAAAGTAATGCAATTTTTTGCGGGGATTTGATGCATCATGGGAAATATGTGATGTCATCGTGGCACATTAATTTAACATTGCATTCAATTTATTATTGTGATGCTGCTGCAGGCAATGTTAAGCAATGTTGTTGGTTGTACTCTATGTATAGTGAAGGGTAATAATAGATCTACAGGAAAAGATATTCAAACATTCCCGCAGTATCAAATTTCAAGGACAAACAGGACCTTCAATTATAAAGAAAACAAAAGGAATTCGAAGCAATGTGCCCACATTGCATAACTTATTGTGGCTTTGTTGAAAACCAGAGTTATTTTTTAACTAAAATAACCAATCTTTATAGTGAGATATCTTGAGTTAAGAAAATAGCATTGTAATAGGGTTTGAAGGACATGGTGTGGAATATTTTTGTTTTTCTTACAAGACAGATGCGAAAACCCATCAGAACATGCCTTTAAGTCCAGGTGCTGATTTACAAGACATAGATATTCCTGTTCCACCAGCATGCAAAAAAACAGTTCGGTCAACGGTTAGGTGAAACGGACGGGTTAATTTGATCCAAATAAGGGGGACAGAAAGGAACAGACTAAAATGGTAGGATCAAAAAATAACGGAATTAGGCTGCATTTGTCCCAAATTGGGTTAATTTTACCCACAATGTCAGTGGGTTTAGTCTCCTCCTGACCCAAATGTTTTAGAAGTGTACATTACTAAGTTTATATGAGGGCCTACGTATTTTGATTATTACACAGCATGAGACATAAATTTACAATGTATTATTTAAAATTCGCCGGTACGGTGACGTAGCTTTGAACTTTTTCTCCTAGGGAAATAACCTCCGCAGTCCGCACAGTCTCCTCTCACATAGCTTGCTGATTAAACGTAGCCTGCGTAGAACCTCTGTGGCTGCAGTCCCCTTTAGGCTGCTGCCCCTCAGAGCCTGCCGCCGGCGATGGTCAGAAATTCCTTTCAATGAGCCCAAAAGTTGATTGTCTTAACCCTTTACCGTTGTTTGGGTCCTTTTGGACCCATGCGGAGAGCTCGGCTGTCACACATCTTTACTGTTTCACGCGGAGCTCGAAACTGCGAGTAGCTACACGAAAATTCGGCCACAAGAGCGAGAGAGACAATAGTTTAAGGTCACGGGGTCAATGGCCTACGGAAGCCGATGCGGGGCGGGCTACGTCCGCTTTTCCGCCCAATCCCGAGGCGCGCAAATATGCCCCGATCGGAGCACAACGTTAAAGGGTTAAGCTAAAATATCTGCACCACTCGGCTAAAGGTTTACGTGCACACACGCAGAGACAGTGGCATCAGCTTTGCAGTAAACACACTCCACAGGCTTAGTTTAATATTCATGAGCATTCACCGCAATTGGTCTATTCCTGAGGTTGGCGCTCAACGACTAAATCTTTGCAATGCTACGTTGAACACAAATAAAGACGTTTAAACCAAACAAACACAGGCTTAATAAGTCAGTTAAAGCTTTTTAGTTCAGACGGAAGTCCTGATCATGGCCTCTTCCTAACAGGGACAACTTTCACCAAAGAGTGGATTTAAAAACAGTAATCTTTTGTTGAGAATTATGGAACTGTCTTTACCCGTGGCTCGGTTGTTCTTAAAGGTAGTGTGACATGTCAGCAAAATGACCTCACTTCACACGGTAGTTACAGAGTGAACTTTTCTATGGAAAAATTGGTTGGAATTTTTCCATTATCTTTTACTGTTCTCAAGTTTGAATGTTTCTAAAGTAACTTGTTTTGCTTATGCAAAAAATAATGATGTGGAGCGTTGCAAAGGACACAATTTTAACTTCCAAAATAAAACCCTCATGGTAAACTAATGTTACAACTGTCCTTGAAGCAGAGATTGTAAAAACAAAGATAACATTAGCCATATATGGCATGTCCCTCACATGGCATCACAATATTTGCATATTAAGCTCGTATTTACCAATGATGGAGTGCAAAACAGAAATTGCCTTGTAAATGGTCAGTTTTGACGAATTTTGATGGGGATTGCGGCTATTTTCTTGGTTTTTGATGCTTTTTCACATCAAATATCCAATTTTGTCGTTTCCATGTCACACGACCTTTAATTAACCGCTGTACTGTGTGTGTATGCTTGCACGGTACCACACGATACCAGTGTCGAGTAACATCGACCACCGTGACTACTCCATGTTCTGTTGTACAATGGTACCAGTGTATGCCTGTTAGATAAACATTTAATAGCCTTGCTTCAACCAATCCACGCAGAGCTATGTAAATGAAGTTTCCATAGGATTTCTATGCAAGTTGAAATGATTTTGTCTCCAACGCCGGCGGACCTTGATTTTTCGTAGCGATTAGCTGAAGGAAAAGACTTCGTCCGCTTCGCGGGCTAGATTAAACCATACATGTAAGAATCGTATCTATACACATAACTGTTTTGACACCTTTTCTAGAGCACCACAGTGGTACTCAACTGGTGCCGAATTATGAATAACAGAACTCTGAAGTCTCATTACTTTACTCCCCAGACGCAAAGATTTTCCTACCCCGAGGAGCGGACTCTGTTGTTCAGCTCCTCGGTTACCAAAACCACCGTCCGCCAAAGAGAACTGTACTGCGTCCAGTTTTAGACACAGGCTTCATTACCATAATATTTATGTACTCGTGTACTCTCACTTGAATCATGCTACTGTTTTTATGTGGATATGTGCACTCCTGTAGCCGTAAACTTGAAATCTAGACTGAAAACCGAGATGTCCTGTCATTATTGTGTTGCATAACCACCTGTGCATTAGATTCTACCAGGGCGTGAGTATTACAATAACATACTAGCTCTGTGGGCGACATGTTCTGCTACACGATTTAAACGGAAACAGATGTTGCCTTTTTGTGAATATCGTGTCACTAACATTCAACTAGTCTAGAGGCCACATGTTTCTATGAACATGCAAAAAAAAAAAAAAAAAAATTCTTCAGTCACAGTATTCACTTTTGCACGTGTTAGGGTCCGGGATATGACTGAACAAGGAATACACCATATATTTGTCTGCTATGCACTAAGGCTCTTCCATGAACCTATGAAATAAACACTGCCAGGGTATTCGATCTTCAATACCGTGGCGTATTGCCTCCTTTTAAACAGTGACCTATTAGTTCATTCATCCCCTTTTCATACTGGTACATGATGTACATAACACAAGAGGTTGTTTAAAATTAGTAAATTATGAAATTCAGTTCAATTTCTCAAGGCCCACTTCTCTTTTTGTTTGACCCTTAGGCAGAGGACCAGAATTTGCCTCCCAGCCTCGAACCAGTCATGTTCTGATGGCAAGTGATATGGACCCAGATGATGGTGGCCCTCCTCGAGTTCTTCATTTCATGTGTAGATATTGTCCCAAAACGATGGCGAGTAAGAACGCCATTCTCATCCACGAACGTGTACATACGGGAGAGAAGCCATTCCTTTGCCGTTTCTGTGGGCGTGGCTTCATTCGGGAATACAGTCGTAAGGCGCACGAAGTTGTTCACACTGACCACAAGCCTTTCAACTGCAGTATTTGTGGGAAGGGGTTCTATCGGAAATTTAGTATCAAGAAGCATAAGAGATTGGCTCATGGGGTTCTTTGATCAAAAGGATGACAAAAGGGTGCGTAATGTTTTTCGCCAAGACAATGACTATTCAGATTTCTTCCTGTTGTGATTTCTAGGAATGCAGAAGCACCCTGAAATTTCTTATACTTTTGCTGTGGCCTAATTTAGACATAGAGCAGGATATGGCATTCGGCTGTATAACTCCAGCTAAGGTTTAAATGGCCTTACTGAACGGTCCACCAGCCACATTTTTTTTGAAACACTGCTAATTCTTACCGAATTCTTTTAATAATTTCTCTTCTACAAAATTATATTATATATTCACGGAGATGTAGACCAAGAACCTAACCCACCAAAAATTTCAAAATTAAGAGAGAAAAATATTATCATACAATTATCAGGAGTCATTCATGAATGATGATAAACCTCTATGGCTATATTCGACACCGAATTCTTGGCTGTTCCGGGACATGCTGAGAACATGGGAAACCCTTCTGTAGTGTCGAACACATTCAGGGATAGTAACCATGGATATACGTCACTCTGTGCATGTTGGCCTAACTTGCCGCCGTACCGTGTCTTGCTTTCACCTCTTACTTCGTTTAATTTTCATGATAAGTCCTAAAGACTGGTACACAAGTGATTTATTCCTCTCGGATACATGTGCTGCTCAAGATCAGTCATTCAGTCATTGTGCTGCCGATAATTCCTTAAATTTCTTCCACGAGAAGCTATCTCCGCCATCTTGTTTACTGTTCGTTCTCGTTGCACCACCAACCGAGGTAGTGTGAGATTTGGGTGCAAGAACATTTCGCGAACGTGTTCTACCGTGATCGACTCTCTCGAGAACACTATTCTCTGTTCCAGAACAGGTTGTCGAATACAGCCTATACTAATTCAAATTAGGTACAACGTTCCACCCTTAGGAAAACTTACTGCCACCTGAAAATGCAATATATGACTAGCACCCTCAACACACAAGTATTAATTTGCAAACAAAAAGGCTGAACATGTTGACTAAGGCCGTGTGAGGGAGCTGCTAGGAAAACGCCCTGTCTAAATTCGATATATATTGAATAGATGAAATTATCTACGAGGTGAATTTCAAGCGGACTTATAGGAAGACATTTTCACCCTGTATCATTACAGCATTCAAGACAAATTACCCGATAACATATAACCATTGCCCGAATTTAGCTCTAGGGCCAGGAAAGATGGCAACTATTGTGAGGTGCCCATGATCACTCCCCCGTCTGTCCGTGTAATTAATTTGGCAATAAATGAAAATGTCCCAGCATTTTCAACCTCCGCCTTAATATTTTACCATTTCGGGCAAAGTTTTCGCAAGACTACAGCATGAAGTGGGCTTATGAGGAAAATCCTTTCTTCACAAGCTACCCGAATGTGTCGCAAAGCGCCCATATCTTTTTATTTTCCATGAAAATTTTACTTTGAATACATATCGTTTTCTGTCTTTTGCGCAAAGATGTAACAGTATTTAAATAATCGGTCATTCCGGTCATTAGGCCTATGTTTCACGAGATCTACAAACAGGCTGAATAGTCAGCGGCGTGCGCAATGGGGGGGGGGGGGGGGATGCCCCACCTGTAAATAGTCGGGGGAAACAACCCAGTCGGGGGAATTTACACGGGAGCAATTCCCTTTGAATTGATCTCCACCTCCATATCAGACGGGGGATGGACATACTGGCCCCCACCCCAAAAAACATGCGCACGCCACTGTGAATAGTTATTGTTTCTTTTACTAAGCTTCAGGCTTCCCAAATGTGTCGCGATTTTTTAACTCCTTCATTTTTTCGAAAATATATTACCGTGGCTACGATACCTTTTATTTTTCAGGCAAATACTTGAAAAATCGATATTGTACTACTTCGGGGATTGTTTTGTGGAAGACTGTATCGTAAAACACACGAATATACACGAATCCGGACAGCAAGGGATGGTCTGATTTCAGTCGGCCATAACTGGGGTCCGCCACCTTTAAATCTTTCGATTTCCTTGCTTACTTCAATCATGGATGGTTGTACACGAATTTGTACCTTGAATTCTCCAATTTTACTTAATATGAGGGTTTTTAATTCACGAAAACAATAAATAAAAACGATTTTAGGCTGATGAACCCCACTAATGGCGGCCTACAGTCCCTAAAAACAAGCGCCAATCGGATTCGTCTATAGCTTTTGCGCCGCACCTTTTGGAATCTTGTTGATATCCCATAAAAGTATTACAGTACTGCAACTATGACGTTTCTTTCTTTTTTTCGAACACGATATCTTTTTGGTTTCGATGATAAGAGAAACCAATGCAATCATGATGGCGTGCGTGTGTATGTATGTATGTGTGTGTATGTGTGTGTGTTTGTGACACCATGCTTGTTAACACGATATCTCAAGATAGGAATGTCGTTAAGTTTTCAAACTTAGCACATAGATGCCCCATATTAAGAGGAAGAACCCTATTGATTTTGGTCGAGTTTGAAGGTCATTTGAGGTCACAGGTGTCAAAAACTCGAAACACTTTACATTTAACACATCTAACTCGTTAACACGATATCTCAAGATAGGAATATCTGACAGTTTCCAGACTTGGTACTTGGATGCCCCACATGAAGAGGAAGAACCCTATCGTTTTTGGTGGAATTCAAAGGTCATCTGAGGTCACAGGGGTCAAAGGACTCGAAACACTTTACAACACGATATGGCACGGTAGGAATGTTTGAAAGTATTCAAAAAAAGAACAGCATAAGTTTTCGTTGAGTTAAAAGGTTATTTGGGGTCACAGGTTTCAAAGGACTCGAAATACTTAACATTTAACTCGTTAACACAGTATCTCAATGTAGAAATGTCACAGGACTTGAAACATTTAACATTTAACTCATTAACACAGTATCTGAAGGTATGAATGTTTGAAAGTATTCAAACTTGGTACATAGTATCCCATATCGAGAAAAAGAACAATATCAGTTTTCAACGAGTCTAAAGGTTATTTGGTGTCACAGGAATCAAAGGACTCGAAACACTTTACATTTAACTAATTAACAGAGTATCTCAATGTAGAAATGTTCAAAGGACTTGAAGCACTTTACATTTCACTCATTAACACAGTATCTGAAGGTAGAAATATTTGGAAGTTTTCAAACTTCGTACATAGATGCCCCATATCAAGAGGAAGAGTGGTATGGATTTTGGTCAAGTTCAAAGGTCATTTGGGGTAACAGGGGGTCCAACCCGGAAAACATTGTTTACACAATATCTTAAGGTAAGAAGCTTGGATTGATTTCAAACTTAATACGTTGATGCAGTATGATGGGTAGATGAACCCTACTAATTTTGGTAGAGGTCAAAGGTCATTTGGGGTCACAGGGGGTCAAACCCCCAAAACGTTTTTTACATGATGTCTCAAGTCAGGAAACTTGGATTAAATTCGAACTCAAGATTTTGATGCATTATGATGTAAGCAAGAACCCTTTAGATTTTGGTAGATGTCAAAGGTCATTTGGGGTCACAGAGGGTCAAACCCCGAAAATCTTGTTTGCACGATATCTGAAGGTAGGAAGCTTGGATTGATTTGAGTCTTGATATGTTGATGCAGTATGATGGGAAGGAGAACCCTATTGATTTTGGGTAGAGTTCAAAGGTTATTTGGGGTCACAGCGGGTCAATCCCCCAAAACCTTGTTTACATGTTATCTCAAGGTAGGAAACTTGGATTAATTTCAAAACTTGATATGTTGATGCATTATGATGTATGTAAAAATCCTACTGATTTTGGTAGGGGTCAAAGGTCATCTGGTGTCACTGGGGGTCAAACTTGGAAAACCTTGTTTACAGGATATCTCAAGGTAGGAAACTTGGATTAATCTCAAACGTGGTATGTTGATTCATTATGATGTAAGGAAGAATCCTATTGATTTTGGTACAGGTCAAAGGTCATTTTGGGTTACAAGGGGGCCGAACCCTGAAAACCTTGTTTACATGTTATGTCAAGGAAGGAAGCTTGGATTGTTTTCAACCTTGAGATGTTGATTCATCATAATGTAAGGAAGAACCCTATTGATTTTGGTGGAGGTCAAAGGTCATTTGGGGTCACAGGGGGCCAAACCCTGAAAACCTTGTTTACATGATTTCTCAAGGAAGGAAGCTTCGATTGATTTCAGACTTGATATGTTGATGCGTTTTGATGTATGGAAAATCCTACTGATTTTGGTAGGGGTCATCTGGGGTTGCAGGGGTCAAACTCCGAAAACCTTGTTTGCATGATATCTCAAGGTAGGAAACTTGGATTAATTTAAACTTGGTATGTTGATGCATCATAATGTGAGGGAGAACCCTATTGATTTTTTAGAGAACAAAGGTCACAAATGGTAGGAAGCTTGAATTTTTTCGAACTTGGTTTGTTAATGAATTATGACGGGAAGGTGGACCCTATTAATTTTGGTAAAGGTCAAAGTTCACCTGGGGTTATCCAAGGTCAAACCTTGAAAACCTTTCCTACTTTGTATTTCAAGGTGGGAAAATGAGAGAGAGTTCAAAGTTAGAATGTGGATGTTTGATGGTTGGAAGATGGCTTCTGTCATCCTTGGTGGAGGTTGAAGGTCAATTGGGGTCACCAGAGATCAAACTATGAAAACTTTCATAATAGGATAGAATATCTTAAGGCACAGCATGAAATTTAGCTTTTTGAATGTAGAAGTGTTTTGGTTAAAAGAAAAACCAATTACTTACTTGTGGAGTCAAAGGTCACTTTGGGTCACCATGTGTTACAATAAATGCAGCATTTTTTTGAAAAGAACATGTTCTGTATGCACTATCGAAACCTCAATGCATTTTTGCTTTCTGGTTAAGATTTGGACACGCTTAGAATTTCTTGAAAAACATGCCATTTTTAAAACTGAAGTGGCTGTACGAAAATTTTCCAATGCCTGCCCGACTTTAAGATGTTGCAGAAATTTGGGAATAGTGCAGTCTGCCCGCCGCCCCCTTTCCTGCCTCGGACGCGGATGTTCTCTGCCTGACTGAGACATCGAAGTCTGCCCGAATCAGCAAGGTTTTGGTTATTTGGGGGCTAAAGCCCCCGTCCCGTACGGTTTTGTATGAATGGGATACGTGCGTAGTATCCTGGAATGAAAATCAATCTGTAAGGCTTGAATTAGTGACCAGTGTCAAATCTGGACTGACATTTTTCAAATGAATAGTCTCCGCACATTTATTCCGACGGAATCTTAAAGTGAAAATTTCAAATGAAATCGCTGTTTCTGATTTTCCGCATTCCTATAACCGTAGAGAAATATGGATTAGTTAATCTTCATTCATACTTCTTTTTTTTTTTAAATTTTCTATTGGTTCGTTTAAGTCAGGTGTCTGACCTTTCCTTTTCTCAACATAAAATCACAGTAATAAATCAGCGGTTTTATCTTTGGTTAAACTTCATTCTGCTCGGGATTGTGCTAAATTAATGTGGTTGGTTACAAATGACATTTTCCAATTTTTTAATCTTTGAATCAAAATATATATTTATCAACTCTGGAATTGTGTATTAGAAAGGGGTAATACACTCACGAGGGACTAAAAATTTCGCTGGACGCATTTCGGCATTTCATGAACGCGGTCGTGTTTTATCCTGTGCTAATGCACGGTCCATCGTTGTTTTATCTTTACTCAAAACACATTAACATAGCATTTTATTAGCAATATTCTCTCTTGCGGTAAAGAGGGTGCAAAAATCCGACAGGTACTTTCTTTCTAACGTTGTCTCTTTCACGTGACTTTGTATTGTATGCCGCCCGGAAGTAATCATTTCATTTCAATTTCACGCGCGCTATGTCCTATGTAGGAAGCTTACTTTTGCGGTGAATGAAGCCATCCAACCATTATGTGTATGAAACGACATTAGCAATACTTAACAACACTTATTATGGGCTATTACATGTTAGCTGGATGAGGATATTTCATACGCAGTACATGGTGTGACCTGGCCTCTTTCATGGACTTGAAGATGTAAAATTCTGTAGGCAAAATTATTGCTTCGCCGGAGAAAGAAGGGCCAACGCCATTCAGGCCTCTTGGATCCGGCCCTTGTTTTAACAGACTCATACTGTCCATATGCTGTCGGCGGTGGGGACAACGGTTTTACAAAGGGATATTATCAAGACCGCACACCCCAAGACCGGAGCTTGGGCTATGGTAAGTGGACGTTGACCGTATTGATCACCGTCCAACTGTAACTGGGAGAAAAAAAAAACACACACACACACACACAAAATATTCACTACTGTGCAAAGTAGGGGGAATGCTATCACAATGCCACCAATAAATGTTGCCCCGTGCCTTGCGCTTTTTTGTTTCTTTCTGTAATGAGTACTTAAGTGTTCTTGACTCTATCATGCTTTGTAGTCTATGCTTTTGCCAAATGTTTGGAATTCAATGCACATTTATAACAAGGTCTTTTGTTTGTTTCTTACAATAGCTCTTTGTTGATGTTTTTTCAGGAATAAACAGAAGTCAAGAAGGCTTGGTCCAACAGCCGAACACCGCCACACACGGTTCGCCGATTTCTGATCCTCGGTTGGTTACCCCCTTCAGTTCATTATCCACCGTTCCTCCCGGTAGCGATTCAAATGGTCAATTTAAGTGTCGGTACTGTGGTCGTGTTCTTACAGCAAACAGTTCTCTTATTCTGCATGAACGATTGCATACCGGGGAGAAACCATTTCGATGTCGATTTTGCGACAGAAGTTTCATCCGCGACTACAGCAGGAAGGCCCATGAGAGGGTACACTTTGGGCACCAGCCATTCGTTTGTAAACGTTGCGGGAAAGGATTTTATCGAAAGTTTAGTTTGCAAAAACACATGAAGGGTGTCCATGCTGGGGAAAAGACGAGTGAAGAAAATATACAACAGGAATCGGCTCAGCATAGGGTTGAAAATTCAGGACCAGCTGGTCCAGAGTGAAGTAATATGCCTCCCGGTAAATAAAGAACATATTCACATGTAACGTTTTTGGTTCAAACAGCTCTATAAATATGAATTATTAATCTAATTAATTTACTTGTAAAAATTAGAAAAAAATGGAAAACTAGGTGCCTCGTACTTGCAGGCAAGTACAGGTCGAAACCACTGAAGATGGTATGCAGAAAAGCGAAAAATGTTAGCGGCGCTTGAATTCAAGTCTCGTTCTGAAATGCCGTATACAAAGGAGCATGCAGGCTCTATGCTCACCTGTCAAGGCAAAAGTATTCTTCCGCCATTTAAACTTTACACATTGCACAAGCAAATAACAGACGCGACGGAAGACACTTCTGTCGCAGATGTTTGCAAGCCATTTGCCCATTTGGAAAACGTCTTCACACAATATGATAGCACTTATTTATTTTTAGCATTGCATTCCAATAAAGTCAAAACAAATTCTTGTAAAGTTTTTTTAAAAAAATATCAGTACTGGTATCTAAAAACTATCAGAATTGTCATGTACCCAACTGTTAGCGATGACTGGTTACTGTTGTCATAATTTTCGATGCAGCACAAACACAATTTTCACGCACACTTTTACACATATGCAGTTCATGTAGTGACTCGATATTTGGAAACTACAGTCATTCTGTCCTGCAGAAATATTAAAAAACCCACTGTACCCACATCACATAAGTAACATGTTTTGAATAGTTATCCATTGGCCATCTATTAGTACTAAAATTTAGCATCGGCCATACGATAGATCGGCCAATCGACAGAAAAACGTCAACGGTCCGTCCAAGTTGTCATGAAATTAGAATCTGAACTAAGGGGCGGGGAGTCTACACCGCACTTAAGGATCAGGGAAACAATCTCTCTACGAATAAAATGGAAAACTGGGGGATAACATATCGTTTTTCTGCCAATAATTAAGGAAGATTAAAAAACAATAGGCAGAATAAACAAAACGTAACATTGTAGTATACAGATGACTTTAGGGTTTCTAGAAAACGACAATTTGAGCCTATTTTATAGCAATAACATTGCATTTAATGCGCCATCTATGTATGTATTGTGTGTATGCGTGTCAATGTGAGTGTGTATGTCTGTCTTTGTAGGTAGAGCGGGTTCGTGCTCGCGTTCGTCCTGGGTGCATGGGTTGCTTCAGACGAGTTCGGTCACGGACACCATGTGCGGTTTTGGCTGTTGTAAAATTTTTGTCCCCAATCCACAAACCAAATCTATTGTCATGTAGTATGGTGCACTCTCCATGACCTTTACCAGACGCCATCTTGTAGTTTACGAGCAACTCGCCCTTCTTTTGGTATAGATTCCCAGGACCCTTCCTGTTTCCCGTCACGTACTACCGGTGGCAATGTGATATGTCACATATCACATTGCCGTAGTTCCACGTGCACGCTGTAACCCTATTTTCGAGGTGTAGCCAATTTCCACTTTGAAGCCTCCTCATTGGTCATCGATATCATTATACTTATTTACATTGGTGCGTCATAACTTTTGACCAATCAGGTGACTGCAGGTGTTCGGAGCTCGCACGATTCACAAGACCGAGCCTGCGAGCTGGACACTCGTGCGGTAGATATAGAAGGATAAACATGTAGTCAACTTTGTTCGTAGTAATCATATTAGGCTGGCCGAATTAATTAAAACTTGATCATCTTTTTGGGAACTCAAATCATCGAATAAAATCATTTAAACATCAACTGGAACTCTCTATTCTTTTTTTTTGTCTGGAGCTACACTTCAAGATCCCGTACCATTAGCTCATTATCTAACACTATGCCCCTGTTACGGGGTTGTTGTTCTCCATTTAATTTGAGCCTAATCGAGAGAAAACCAGACAGCATATCCACAGGGCTACAGCGGTAAGACAAGATTATAAATTGAGCAAGTAATGACGTCACATTTTTTAACATATCTCCGGTCACCAGCGGGGCGGAGCTGCTTGAGAAAAATTTCATGGGGCCTAATTCCCTATAAGCCCCTTGTAGTGACGTCACTGTGGTCAAGAGAAAGGAGGAGAATCAATAACTTGATATATTTACGCAAATTAAACAGCTGAAATTAAAAATTACACACCTTACAAGTTGCTTTGGATATTGTCAGGATTAATTTTTGAGGATATTTTTTGCTCCAGCTAATCGTGGGACCTTTTTAAATATTTAAACTAGGACAAAGACTGTGATGTACCGCCGTATAAATTCCCTACAGATGAATGATGATGTCCCCATACTAAGACAACCTTCTGCCAAGCCGATAGAAAAGCCTGTTACGACTAGCAAAACTGCCCGGACAGTTCCACGCGGAACGATTCTCGGTTTGCTCAGTCCACCTTAAAGGCTGCACAAACCGCTTGGTGGATACATATCCGAACAAGGAATATATATTTTAGTCTGCTACGTAGGCGACGGTTACAGTTACCTTCGTAGCAGACAGGTATTGTGATACTTCCATGGTACAACATCTACTTTGTCAAGTGGTTTCTGAAGCTAAGGAGTTGAAAAAAAAAACAGCGCGCTTCCCGGCGGGTGCATCCGCAATGCTGCCGAACGTTCAGCGACGACTTCAATACCAGTTAACAAACCAGTCTGCAAGCAGGTTATTGTGTATGCATTCCATTAGTCCGAAAAAGATTCCACTTTATTATTCAAATATCAAAAAGTCTACTTTCGCTGTAATTCTTACATCACATACCTACTATATGTGTTATAATATATAGAGACCTGGGCGTATTATGATTTCTAAGAGAGCGCCATCTTCTCAGAGGATAGTACAGAGTCTCGCTAGTAACCAGACGTTCTTCTGACAGCAGACAGGAGGCTGTTATTTGGATGAAGATGCATCGCATTGAACTGAGACTTACGGACTTACGGACTCAGGACGCATATGACAAAATATTATGTACGTACAAACCTGCACAAGAATTTATGTCAGGTTATTTCTGGACTGACATGAGGAAACTTTAAACCATGTTGTCAAGCAATCAGACTTCTGCATCTTCAGCTTACTGTATGCTGCCGTTTAGTAATGGAGGGGCTAAGGGAATTCTTATATTTCAAATAGTTATTTTGCATGGCATCCGGTCTTTTACTGCTGGTAGTACATACCTACTAATCAAAGAAATGTTATTGGCAGTGGCGGCACCAGAATTAAAAACGTGAGTGTGTTGGGGGGGGAATCAAAAGTGTGTGTGTGTGGGGGGGGAATGAAGGGCAAAAGAAAATTCAGGGGGGGGGCAAAACATTTCGCGCGTAGCGCGAGCTGTAACGGGTGGGGTCTATGGGCCCGGCTTAGGGCCGATGGTGGGGTCCAGGGGCAAAGTCCTGGTGGGGGTCCAGGAGACGAAGCTCCCGGAAGCTCCGAGGTTTTATTATTCCGGCACTGACTGGGGGAAACTGGGGAAAACTGGGGGAAAGGTTCAGACTTGGGTGGGGCAATTGCCCCAATGCCCCCCTCCCCCTTGGTACCGCCACTGCTTAGTGTTCAGCATGAGTCATTTGTTTTGTATAAGAGTTGATGACTTGAATGATATGCTGCTCGAGGGAAGATATTCGTGGGCGTCACCAGACTTTTTTAAAGGGGGTCGTATTTTGCGCCAAGGAGGGAGTTACTGCCGCATCAGCGGCAATGCTCGGGCGATAGCGCGAGCACCACGGCGTGGGGCCCAGGGGCCCGCTTAAGGGCCCCTGGTGGGGTCCAGGAGGCGAAGCCCCCGGAAGCTCTGAGGAGTTAGACATTTCAAATGCCTGAAATAATGCTAGTTTAATTGATAACGCCAAAATTATGATCTAATACAGGTTCAGAGCAAAACGTGAAACCATGGATCGGGATAAAAGAGAAAGTTTTAAACAATTAAATGAAAATGGCACCAGGACGTTTTTCCTTTAAAGCTGGGGTTAGCGTGGGATCCGCGGGCTCGGTAAAGAGAACCAACTGGAGTGGTAGCATCCAGAGCCAAATGATTCCCAGGGCAAACACCCTTCGAAACTCGTGGAGATAAAATAAAGTATTCAAGATTAAGGAGGTAAAAATATATAGAAAACCTCAAAAAAAAAAAAAAAAATCATTTAAGCGAATTGAATTCTGCAATGCAAAGAAATTTTAGAAAATCATTCAAACCTGCAACGAACAGCTTTGATTAAACTACTTAAGATATCAGGCTCTACAGAACGAAACGTTAATTTGAACACAATGTGAAACTTCCAATGTACTTTTTTTTTACTTTCAACCTTTCTCCTTCAACACCTAGAATACAGTGTCATTTATTTCATTAAAAGGAGGTAATGCGTAATGGAAAGGTAAAAAATGAAAACGCCAAGTAAAAATTTGCGGAGGAAGCACAGAAGAAGTTAGTTGAGATTTCGAATAATGATTAGCCATCCCTCAGTTTAATACGTAGATATAGATAAAAGGAAGTT
Source organism: Holothuria scabra (assembly GCA_037179385.1). Lineage (NCBI taxonomy): Eukaryota > Metazoa > Echinodermata > Holothuroidea > Aspidochirotida > Holothuriidae > Holothuria > Holothuria scabra. The sequence continues at coordinate 8,593,531 of CM074197.1, read as the reverse complement.
AAATTTTCAATTCTACCACCTCTACTATCCGTAAACGTTAAAACAGTGATAAAGATGACGTTTGTTACACATTTTCGGTGGTAGAATAGGAATTAACCACATCTGTCTGACCGTTATTGTCTCATTAACCGTCTCTACCCAAAATTGGCAACACGTTGCCAATTTGGAGTCTCCGACAGGCTAATTCACTATTATAGTCAGCCGAATGCGATTCATTCCTTAATTAAACATTGGTACTGTCCTTTCCTAAACTTGAAGGGCCTCGGCATATTTTGGTGGCGGATAACTACCTGTTTATAGTACCATCCGATCAAGTAAAAACAACTTATTACTGGCATATAACACCGTTGAGTCAAAAGTGGATATTGAACACAGACAAACAAATATTAAGGTGTAGCCTATACTGACATGTAGTAGTTCACCCACCAAAATGAACGGAATTCAAGAGATGACTATTTTGATCTAATGTAGTTTCCATTAAACGATTGTCCCGTTAAAAGAAGAGAAACCATTTAAAGGTATTTCATGAAAATTACTTTTCATATTTTTGTATTGTTTCTGTACGTCGTGGTATTAGGTATATGATCATAATACTATGGAAAGGCGTAGCTACATTTTACCTTATCTTTAACTGTTAAGGCGAAGATAAGGTTTTCATCATATGTGAAAACTCATTAGAGAATTCTGCTCCTTGAAAGTGGACGTCGTGACGTGGCCGAAAGCATGATGACTTGGCCGATTTTACACAATAGAAAACCAAGGCGGTCACTGGACCATGTAATCTGCAACAATGCTGCTCTTTGTCAGTTATGTAACAAGCCAGGACTTCGAGGACAGGATATTGTTTGTCCAAGTTTCAAGGGGGTGGATTCTCTAATGTGAATCATTATGGGAGTTAACCCCCTCGAAAACATCTATTATTCCACAAGTTTTCAAGTCTGCATGGCTGCGCCATCTTTTGTTCCATACCAACAGCAGCAGTGGCGCCAATCGGACTTGCTAGCGGACAGCACTTTACAAAAAGTAAGGGGTGAAATAGTAATTTGGGGAACTTGATCGTAATTGCAACAAGATTAGGCATTCAACATTTCAAAAGAAATTAATGCTTTGCAATGCCAGAAGAATTTTTTCGATTATCGGTACATCTTTTAAACGTTTCTTTAAAAAAAATCCCCCAAACGACATTGACTATCCAAGCCTTACATCAACATGACCCAAAGCAGCAATGACATAAACAAAGTTGACTTTCAACAACAGAAATTAAAAAAGAAGTATCCAGAAAAACATCGAACTATCAAAAGTTAACATCAAAATGATCATTAGAGAATTCCGCTCGGGGCCCTTTGAAGGTGGACATTTAAACTTTTACCTTCATTGCCGAATCTAGCACTGCAGGGCGTAATTTTGGGTTCAATCTTTAAGATACTGGGCATCCCCCTTGAAAATAATTGTTAATTATCAGATGATTGATTTTTATTTCTATGTAAAATTCCTATGAAAAATGTAACTAGAATCGAATTCAGTGGCTCAATATATTATCAAATGAAGTCATGCACCAAAATGAAACTACAAAAATGCGGGAATAGAATTACAAATTTCCAGACCAATCTGTGAATTATTGACATTTGGGACAAAAAAAACAAACAAACAAACAAACAAAAAACACGGTATCAACTTGATACTTCTTGTTCAAAAATTAATGAAAAACGTGTTAGTAATTACAAACGAGCATTATTTCTTGATATTTTCAGTAGTAAGGTACAGTCCTATCATTGTTTGGGCTGTGAACTCCTGATGAATCCCAAGATCAGTTGGACATGGGCGGCTATCACAGTGGGAGGGCGATGGACTGAGGGATATGTCTCCCAATATTTTTTGAAGGGACATCATCAAATGTTCCCCCCAATATTTGAGACATGAAATAAAAAACCAAAAGTAGCTTTTTAATTCCTTTGATATAAGCAGTAGGTGTATTTCGATTGATGTTACATTTAGTCTTATTTTCTGAATCATTTTGTTCTACAATAGTGAGCTTTAGATTGCACAACGCGGACGTCAACCACAACGCAATGACTTCACCTTCTGCGTTGCCTCAGCCGTTTCACAACTTGGTGTAGCGTCATTATATGTTGAGTTCGGAAACGGCATATACACAATCGACGTCACGTCGTCGTTGCAGATGAAGTCCGCGTCGTGAAATCTAAAGCTCACTAATATTTGCGCGCGCTACGCGCGCTTTTTCTCTACATTTTTATTTGGTTTAAACAGTTTAATGCGAGTTCCAAACATGCTGATTGGATTAAAGCTAGTATACTTTTCGCAAGCAGCTAGTATCAGTAGTTATAGTGTGGGTGGTTTTATATCATATTAAATCGGAACAAGTTCTCGTTTTGCTGTTGTTTGGAAGATTCTTTATTCAGACGTGCACTACGTCATATTGTGTTGAAGATATTAAGTGTCTTAATTATAAGTTCAGGTCAGTAAAAGGGATTACACCCCCTCCCCCAGATCCGGTACCTTGGTGTTTTACCCCGTTTACCGGTTCAAGGGGGAGCAAATAATTGATGCACACATCAACTTTCTAGCCAATCTCAATTACGAGATGGCAAAAATAAGTTCTTTATTATAAGTGCATCAGAATTGGTAGGGAGTGGAGTTCAACAGTTGCCTCGCGCTAGTAGACCGCCTTTCACTAGTTTTTGTATGATGCAAGTTAAAACACAAGTGCTCCTGCTAACGGTGAACAGCTCACTGCACATTGCCTTACACAAATCTTCTGGCAACGTAAACTTTTCATAACGAGTATTATTTGTTTGTAATGAGCCTAACGCACAGTGGTTCTCAACTGGAACTGATCATATATCAAGCCCAAATGTCATTACTATGCTTTTTAGAGCTAATGAACCTATGTAAAACACTGCCAATTTATTCGATCTTAAGAGGGAGAGTTTAAGCAAAAAAATCAATTTTCACATGTGAAAGAAGAACTAAGTCTAGTTGGTGTGGTCAAATTTCCATTTCAAATCGGACATGTATTTCTCGAGATATCTTCAATTGAAGTTACTAGATTTGTGTTCCAAAGTGTGATTGAGGGCAGCAGAGATTACATCCCTTCCTCACATTGACAAGGTATGCTTTGTTTCCCTTTGTTTTTCAGACTGTTGTGTTGATCTTTACGTTAATAGGAATAGGAACTCCCCATGAGGATTGCAAAGTTTGAAAAGTTCACATGTCACTTATTATGCCGTCACATTTTGATAAAATGGGACTGTTGAGGAGAAAACTTTTAGGAAATGACCTTATGTAACCTTAACACCGATATCAGACTGAAATATGATGTACAAAGCACCAGAGGCTGTTTCAAAATAATAAAATTACAAAATTTCGTTTGAGTTCTCATCGCCTTCTTCTCTTTTTGCTTATCCCTTGAAAGCGTACCAGCACACTGGCCTTCCAGCTTCGGACTAATCATCTTCTGAACGTGTACATACGGCATTCCTCTGTCGTTTCTGTGAGCGTGGCTGCATTCGGGAATACAGTAAAAAAGCACACGAAATTTTACAATAACCTCAAACCTTTTACTTGTAGTATTTGTGGGAAGAGGTTCTGACGGAAATTTAGTATCAGATAGTAAAGCATGCATGTAGTTTGCGGCTAGCTTTAGAGATGGGCTCATGGCGTTCGTTGGAGTTAGCGAGAGGACATTACAAGAGTGAGTAGAGTAATTCTGCCAGGATATTAAAATATCTCAGATTTATTTTTGTTGTAATTTTTAGGAAAGTACAAGCGGCCTTAAAATTGTGATACGTTTGCTGTAGCATAATCTTAACATAGAACTGGATACGGTATCCTGCTGTATGACTGCAGCTAGTAAGGTTTTAATGACCTTGTTACTGAGCGGTCACTCTTACTCAACTTTTTTGTAATAGTAGCTAAATCTAACGAATATCATTTCATGATAATGGAGATGTACTCAAAGAAAACAAGAACCTAATCCTCCTAAATTTCACAATTAAGGGGGAAAATATTATGGCATGATTATCATGAGCCACTTTTTTAATTGAGGGTAAACCTCTATAGAGTCTATACTAATTCAAATAAGGGTACAACATTTCAACTTTATGAAAACTTACTGCGACCTCAAAATGTAATATGTAATTAGCACCCACAACATCAGAAGTAGAAATATGCAAACCCAGATACAGAACATATTGACTTTGGCCGTATCAGGTAGCTACTATAGGGCAATGCCTTGTCCAGTTGCAGGCTGTAGCCACGGTAAAGTTGACATTAAGCCTCAAAGAAAATTTTAAATTGCATTTGACTTAATACACTTTTCCACATTTGGACCCGTGACAATCCCCTTTCCTCCGTGGAAACGGTACAGTATCTTTTCTGACCACGGGCCCACTGGTACAGGCCGAATTACAATGGATTAGTTAACGGGGATGTAGTTGAAGACACATTTGCGAGATGTGTTACACAGATAATTGGGAAAATGATGTAACATCTGTCCTCCTCTTAAGAAAATCTCCAAGAGTTGACACCGTTTCTCATCGTTTTCACAATCGGAAGAGATCTGTGAGACAGTCAATTTTATGTTTAATATTGTTTTATGTGTTTGTATATGCGAGTTTATTTGCCCATATTTGCCCTTCATAGTGTGATTCGTATCTTTGACTCCACCGGGATTTGAACTCGGGACACGTACCTCCCGCCTTCCAGTGCGGAGGCTCTAACCACTGATCTATAAAGCCAAGTTGGTTCAGGCCTTCGTTCAAATGACAGTTGAAGCAACTCGGAATTCACCTCCTGAGCAGGCGCCTATTTTTGGGAACAGCATTAGTTCTCCAAACTGACGCAAGCCCTACTAGATATTAAGAATGATGCAATCCAGCTGAACATATTTTCTAAACCGTCAGCTGACCTCCGAAGAGATACAGAAACCTGTGAGAGCAGAAATTAAATGTATGTAAACGAAAATCGGAAAAGCTGGAAAATCTAGATGATGGGCAAAAAGAAATTGACTCCACCGGGAATTGAACTTTGGAACTCTCGCCTTCTAGTGCGGACGCTTTAACCTCTGAGCTTTAAGCCAAGTTGGTTAAGGCCATCGTTCAGACAGTTGAAGCAAGTCGCAATTCACCTCCTGAGCAGGCACTTTTCTTCTAACAGCTCTGCTACTCCACACTAAAGCAAGCCCCAGTACTAGAGATCACGAGTGATGCAATCATAAAAATTGTTTGGGGTGAGAGGATAAGGCCTTTTTTTTTGTACAAAAAAAAAATGTGTTTGTTTCATTGTATATCTGTCTTTCTTAAAGTTACGTGCAAACTTCCTAAGATACATTTCATTCGCTCATTTCTTTATTTTGGTAGCAGTTGTGGTTACGACCTGACTGAGGTAATCCCCCACCAACCTTGGCACCTATTTATGAAAGTACAATTTTATATATTTTATGATGTGAAATGGTATTTTTAAATGGAACGAGAACCGGGAACTCATTTGTTACCTTCACAAATTGTATCCACCACTGAGTAGACAGCTAGTAACTTTAATTCCTATTTAGCTGGAGGAAATATACGTTATTGAGTTGGCCAGCTACTTGAAGGAATGTTTTTGAGCTATTTGGTCTTTGGAGTGTTCAAGGGGTAAATGACTTTGTTACTTAGGTGTGCATAGAGCAGGCCAACCATTCACAGCAGTGGTACTGGTAGGTGATTATTCAGAGGACCGTTGGGAGTAAAAATTGCATTTTCACGGTGTCTCCAAACTAAACGTAATGGGAAATTGTCCGGTTGTCCCTTCGTTCCTTTATCGGTTTAAACGGTCAACAAGTTGTCTGGCAGTGACCTTACTACGTAGAAACGATAGAAGGCTGAGATAATGATCCTTCTGCAGTAGGCCGAGGTCAATCTGTGCTTGCTCTGTTCCAAGTTTAACTGAGGGCGCTTTTAATAGTTCAAGCATCGTTTATTCACGCCAACATGCAGACGAAAAGTACACGTCACACTATGGAGCTGGGCGTGTTAGCCAGTGTTGTAGTGCTCGAGACCTGTCTCGAGACCGGTTTTTGCCGGTCTCGGTCTCGGTCTCGGTCTCGACACCCTGTAGTCTCGGTCTCGGACCCCTGCATGCGGTCTCGAAAATTGTCCTGGTCTCGCTTCGACACCAACCAAAAATTTGTTGTTCTATTTTTTTATTTAAGTAAGATAATTAATGTCTAAAAATAAAAAATTGAAGTGTTACGTTCATTGTAAGATGCATAGATAACTTTTTATGTATTTATTCATTTTTTAAGAGGGAGCTTTTTTGTCCATTGTTATTTTATGATGGATATCAATAAGTTTTATCTTACCTACCAGTGAAGTACCCAGGGAGGGCATTGGGCAATGTCACCCAACCCCTCACAGAAGGTAGCATATGTGGCACCAGATTGCATGTAAGGACACCAACTTTTAAAAACAATTTCAAAGGGTGAGGGGCATCCCCCAGGTTTGTAAAGACGTACGAGAAAGGGAAGGGGAGTTGAGGATGGTCAGATACGCTGAGCAAATGTTTTACATTTATCATGCAACAGGTGTTTGGAGTAAAACCATTTACAGTTGGGAGTTCGGACAGTAACATACAAAATTGCATCAATTCAGCGGATCTTGAGTTTAGCCAAGAGTTGAAATAGGGAAACAGCATGTTTTCAATGCTGTTGTAGTCCCCCCCCCCTCCCCCGAAGATTTAATAGTCTACCATTTCATCTAATGTTATGGTACATTTTGTGGTAAATTTCTGATCTCTTAGCAAGTTGATCGTTTTTAATTATTGCAAAAGCTAAAAATAGAGACTATTTAGATACACTTTCAAAAGCATGATAATACAATTTTCGGCCATCTATGGAATAGAGATTTTTCGAGATTTTCTTTCCTCTCCACACCAACTGATCTGTGAGACAGTCAATTTTATGTTTAATATTGTTTTATGTGTTTGTATATGCGAAAATATTAATAATATATATTGCAAAAGCTAAAAATAGAGACTATTTAGATACACTTTCAAAAGCATGATAATACAATTTTCGGCCATCTATGGAATAGAGATTTTTCGAGATTTTCTTTCCTCTCCACACCAACTGATAAAGGCGCTCAACTTAGATAGTATTGTATTTATGGTAGAATTACTTTTTCGTGCATAAAAATAAAATTGGACATGCTCCCGTGCCCTTAAGCCCATCACTGATGCTTTTTAATTTGACTCCTAAAAGTTTGCAAATTTAAAAACAAATTTTACTTCGAATAGGTACTGGTACCGTTTGGCATCTGATTGCATGTAAAGACAAAAAATGTTCAGTTTTACCCAATTAACCACCACAATTCAACTTTCAGGACTAAAAAAAATCTTGCACCATTTTGCATTTAAGCTCCTTGAAAAGGTCAAGAATTTTCAAAGGGGAAAGGGAAACCCTCTCCCTTAGACCCCTCCCCCTACCGGCAATCACTCAACATACTGTATGCACCCCCTTTAGAGAAAAATTGCTTACTTCACTGAACCTCACGTTACCTTTATGAACACATACATTGAGTTTACTTTACAATAACGCCAATTGTTTTGAGTTAGATAGAGTTTTACGGCCTAGTTTCCATCCAACCTATTGGTTCAAGTCGAGCAGCCAAGCCCCCTCCCCCCTTCAGAGAAAAATTGCTTACTTCACTGAACCTCACCTTACCTTTATAAACTCATACACTGAGTTTACTTTACAAAAACGCCAATTGCCTTGTGTTGGATAGAGCTTAACTTCCTAGTTTCTAACCTATTGGTTCAAGTCGAGCAGGCCATGCCCCCCCCCCCCCCCTTCATAGAAAAATTGCTTACTTCACTAAACCTCACCTTACCTTTATAAACTCATAGATTGAGTTTACTTTACAAAACCGACAATTGCCTTGAGTTGGATAGAGTTTTACGGCCTAGTTTCCGACCTACTCCTTCAAGTCGAGCAGGCCATGGCCCTTTTTCCAGTTTTGTCTGACTGGCTTTTTTCCCTTCTCCATTGCTTATGCGGAGCATCACGAACAACGGCAGTAGGTTCCACTTTTAGAGTCTTTGGTATAACTTAACCTGGGAATCGAAGCAGGGCCTCAAGCGTGAGAGGCGGATGCTCTCACCGTTACACCAAAAACGAGGTAATTTCTGTAGACTTTTACGATAATTTACTAGTTTGGGGTGAGAAGACACGCCCTTTATCGTTTTCCTGTGAGTTAACACCTGTAGCACTCACTGGCTCTGATTTGATTAGCAGGGCAACCTGGGCCGTACTGGACGGGGGCCAGGTAGGGGGCTGTCACTACCTTCGAGAATCGGACGGACTTTGGTCCCTCAGTGGGGCAGAGATTATGCTCTGGTTGGGCACCTGGAGTCGGAAAAAAGTCACCACACCCTGGGAGAAAGAGTTCTGTACGGCAATGATGGCCATATTTGAAAAAAAAACTTTGTTTAGTGTTTAAAATTTATTTATTGGTTTCGATGAAAAGAGAAACCTATGCATTCATGATGGCGTGTGTGTGTATGTATGTGTGTATGTGCGTGTGTGCGTGTGTGTGTATGTATGTGTGTGTGTTTGTGACTCTTTGCTTGTTTACACGATATCTTACGAAGGGAAGATCTGACAGTTCTTAAACTTGGTACACAGATACCCCATACTGAGAGAAAGAACCCTATTTATTTTGGTTGAGGTCAAAGGTCATCTGGGGTCACAGGGGGTCAAAAACCAAAATCCTTGTTTACACAATATCTCAAGATAGGAATCTTGGATTAATTTCAAAATTGATATGTAGATGCGTTATGATGTAAGGAAGAAACCCTATTGATGTTGGTGGAGGTCAAAGGTCATTTTGGGTCATGTGGGGTCAAATCCCGAAATCCTTGTTTACACGATATCTCATGGTAGGAAACTTGGATTAATTTCAAACTTGATATGTTGATGCGTTATGATGTGAGGAAGAACCCTATTGATTTTGGTGGATGTCAAAGGTCATTTGGGGTCACATGGGGTCAAACCCCGAAAACCTTGTTTACACTATATCTCAAGGTAGGAAACTTTGCTTCATTTCAAACTTGATATGTTGATGCGTTATGATGTGAGGAAGAACCCAATCAATTTTGGTAGAGGTCAAAGGTCATTTGGGGTCACATGGGGTCAAACCCCGAAATCCTTGTTTACACGATACATCATGGTAGGAAACTTGGATTCATTTCAAACTTGCTATGTTAGTGTGTTATGATGTAAGCAGCTTGTTTGCGGAATATCTTAAAGCACACTTTGAAATTTGGCTTTTAGAATGTAGAAATGTTTTGGTTAAAAGAAAAACCAGTAACTAACACGTGGAGTCAAAGGTCCCTTTGGGTTACCAGTTGTTACAAGAAATGTAGCATTTCATTGAAAAGAGCATGTATGTATCATTGAAACCTCAATGCATTTTTGCATTCTGGTTCTATGTTTTGTCAGGCAACTGGAAGCTCCCTGTTTTGGCATATGACCAAGACCAAAACAGGCTCTTTTTGCTAAGGGCGGTAACCTTTTGCTCTTTTCCAGATCCTCAACTAAGGCATTATTTCTGCCCTGCTGAGGCATTATAGTCTGCCCGATTCAGCAGACAAGGTCTTGGCCAATTCGGGGTCATGGCTCTGGCCTCCTGTTGCGTACAGTCGAGTCATGCATGTAATAAAACATGTACAAAATCAAAGATAATGCACTTGCTCCTACATGTTATTTTAGAGTATAATGTAACTAAGGTTACAGTAGGTAAAAACTTATTCAAAATTTTGGACAGTTTATTTTCCTATGCAAAATGTACATTCGGTCTCGGTCTTGGTCTCGGTCCCGGACCTTGTCGGTCTCGGTCTCGAATTTTACCCCTGGTCTCGGTCGCGGTCTCGGTCTCGGGCATGCCGGTCTCGACTACAACACTGGCGTTAGCTCCATTTTAACACTGAAGAACGCTTTTTCGACGAATCCTCTTTTTACAGGTGGACAATGGCATCCGGGCGGATTTGTAAAATGTCCACAGGTTCCGGATTTCATGTGTTTTCCACATGATCCATACTGTACTTCTGCTTTGCGTTTTAAATTTTGAGAGATTTACTCTTTAGCATTTTAATTTTGACTACGTAATGTACCGATGACTGAACAAATACTGCACCATTTTGCGTCTAGACACCAGTGAAAACCGGAAAACATTGTTTCTTTGGCAGTATGTATGCCATTTGTAAAATTTCCACAAAGACTTAAAATGAGTATTTTGATATTTTTCCTGCTCACAACAAAGGAAAATCCTAAATAGTAGGCCTATAATCAGTTCAAAGTTTTGCCAAACATAGCACCATTTTGCATGTAGGAAATCTAAAGCAAAAAAAGTTTTTCAGATGGCGACACAACTACTTTTGGATTTCCTATTACGGTTGAAATTAATCCAGCAAATAGTGCCGCATTTGCGATCTACGTCCTCCTGAAGTTTGCAATTTTTCCCAAGGAAAAGTGTTATGTAATGTGTGGGGTCAGGGTAATGTAGTGTGTGTAATGTAATGTCTGTGGGAAGGGTAGGGTGGTGTACAGGTAGGGTATTTGGGGCAAGGGTAAGGGTTAGGTAGGATGAGTGGTAACTAGGGAGGGATCTGGGGTGTGATTTCGGACAGGTATTCTTGATCTATGTGTTTTCTCTTTGTTTTGTTACCCCCTGTCCTCATGTACGTAGTTTGTAATATCCTCGTTCTTTTTTGTTTCTTTCCTCTTTCTTAGGAGCACGCTACTCGACAAAACCTTTTTGAGTGCTTGCTTTCACAATAATTTGATTTCATGTAACATTCTACTTTTATTTCTGCATATTGTTCAAATTACTATCGAATATTGTGGAAAAACAAATAAATGAAATGAAATGAAATGAAAGGGAGATATCGGTTCACTTTATTCTCATTCCCCAGGCCACAAATCAGAAATGCCCAGTTTTGGGTAGACTTGGCCAAGTCTCTCGTGAGTGTTCCACGGGGAGTTGACAACTTTCTCTTCAAAATCCCCCTACTGCAGCATAGCACAGAATATCGTATTTTCCTTTTATCTAATACGCCCTCTTTCGGTCTATTAATTCTATCGTTTCTCAACGAGAGACTTGGGACAATTGGTTTCTATGACGTCATACTAATGAGGCTATTTATTATTCATTTTTAAACTGTATCAGCACTACCAACCAATCAGCATTCTCAAATACAAACTTTAGTATCGCCCAATTGAAGGTTTGTATAGAAACGTGAGTGAATAATATTAAAGACCCTGATCATACCCATACTAATTAAATATTTAAATATACCTCAAATTATCCTTTCTTATATATTTAAGCGTATAAGGAGAAATTAAATTGATATCTCTCGTGGTAAAACGAAAATACGATCGCACTTTATAACCTTGAAAAGTAGTATCGTCTTCCATTGAGGCGTAGCAGAAAACGTAATGTTTTTGAGCCCGTACCATAGCGGAATACTTCTAAAATGGGAAATTCGCATGATGTAAAACAGGTGATACAATGTACGTGACAATTCGATCTATACTGCGGGCACGAAATCGGAGTTTACAGCGACGTAACACATTGAATTAGTACTTGAAGCAATTATGCGAATTGATTACAGACACTAATCATTGAACTGTTATTGTCAGATTGTAGCCCACAAAAAATGAACAGTATTGCAACAAACGAAACCGTCTGAATCCAAAAAAGTACTCAACTGAGAAGTCAAATGGGTAGGAGAAGAATATGCCGTTATTTGATGGATGAAGAACAATTTTGCCCTCCAACCTAAGGGGATATGTCTTTAGTCTCATCTCTTTACTTCCCCGTCAATGGTCCCCCATCCTTGATACTATTGTAGTAGTAGTCAGGCGCATAGCCAGGATTGTGTCATCGGGGGAGGGGTTGGTGTCATGGGACACTAAATGAGGGAAGAATAGGGAGAAAAAACCGCTATTTTAGGTGTTTTTTGCATTGCAAGGTTCTGACCCCCCGGGGCTATGCCATGCACTGGCAGCGGTGGTGCTAGACTGTCAAAACTGGATGGGGTGGGGGACAAATAAAGGGCACAGGAAAATGTTGGGGGCAAAAATTTTGGACACAGCTCCAAACAGAATACAGATCCCAAAGCATTCATTCCCATTCAGGCTGGAGGTAGGCATGTTCAGGGGGCGAAAACCCAAAAGCTTGCAAGGATATTTCTCAGTATGAAAAATTAGATCTGGAGAGGTATATTATTTATATTTTTCTGTGTACTCAATTCTTAACTGACCTAAGTTGGGGAGGGACACAGGCCAAAATTTTGGGAAGGGGGACAAATAATGCATGCCTGGGTTGGCTCCTCTGCAGCTGCACCAATGGGTGTTAACTCTTTTCATGTGGGCCAATTTCACCTGGGATTAATAAGTGGCCTTTTTATGATAGCCCACTTCACTGATATAAGAGAGCTCTGGGGCAAACAACTGATACGTGGGGAGAATATGGGTCAGCTGCCCAATTATATCCCTACCTGTGAGCTACCCACATGGTAGCCTTGTTAATCTAATATAGTTTTGTTACCTGTAATATGCATTGGTTCCCCGTGGCATTGTTCCCCTCATATTTTTAAGTGCATGCCCAATAACCATATCTCTAACCCAAACCCCTATTATCCCAATGAGTTGATTGGTTGGGGAGCAGTGAGTGAGACATGGGACTTTTGAGACAGTGGACCAAAACAAGATGGAATATATGAAAGTGGGATTTATGAGACATGGAAACAATATACCCTATGTGATAAGGTAGAAATAGCCAGCCATCTTGTAGAGTATTGACCACAGTGATTCTTTCATACAGCCAGCAGCACTAACTAGGTATGACACTTAATTCAATATAAACATGTGTTTCATTTGAATCTGATAATTTTTATTCCTCCTTTTACTGATTGCTGCCAGTCTCAAACAATGATAAGTAGCATAAGACAAGACATGCATAGACCAAGCATGTATGATCATGCATGATCCAAGCTCTGAGAAAGAGAGGGATTAACATGGGTATTTTGCAAATCTCTCAGATTATGTATCATGTGCGATGCACGGCTCGATTTTCTTGGTTGTGCGATTGTCCGGGACAACTAAATTTCCATAGGGACAACCAAAAGGTGGAAGAATTATATTCCAGCAGCTTGCTTTTATCTGAATGAAGAAGTATGTTGTACATGCTGACTGATCAACTCGTTGCAAAATTTTCCATCATAGTTTCACACTTCAAGTGCCTTTGTCTTGCAAAAATTTTATCATTTCATTCTTCCAGACCATTTATACATAAACGCAACTACTGTTTTGTGCTGTAATTGGTCAAAAAATGTTTTGGACAGCCAAATTTTCTTTAGGACAACTAAAAATATGGAATTGGTTGCCCAAGGACAACCACAAATTTTTCTGAAAATCCAGGCCTGAAGGTAGGCCTTTACCTTCCCAAGACCATGAAGAACAAAAATATCTTGTCTCAGAGAAGCAATTCATAATTTTAAATCCCACCTGTAACCTTACATCACTTAAATTAAACACTCTATCTGCATGGCCTGTCTGGTTGCAGTTTTATGGAGACCAAGGTCTCTACCCAACCCCCCCCCCCACCTCACCCCTTAAAAAACTAAGTTGTCCCTGAAACCATTTGCATAAGCCTGCCACTTGTAAGGCTTTGGCTGAGTTTACACTGCCTCAAGAGGTTATGGAATGTAGAACTAGACTGTAGTAATGCAAGTTCTACAGGTACTTACCTGCAATGATTTTTAACAAGGCTGCATGTGCTATGCATTACAGTAGTTGTAATCCTCCAATTAACTTACCTGTGATGATGGGATTATTACTAATCCGAAGTGATCACCCAGACGCATGTCAGAATGATGCTCAGTTACAGATGGTAATGTATAAGGTGTCTCTCCACTTGTCATATTTGTGCAACACTTGCCAGATTCATCTCCATCACCCTACCCACAAACACACAAAAAATCCAAGTACACAAAAGTATTGCAGAGGCTAGTAGTGGTATGCTGTGTATACATCATACAAGGGTGCTGAGAAAATATCCCATAATTTGCACTTAGCTCCCCCTATACTTTCTCCCCCAACCCTCCACAAAAATGTTCCTTAAACCAGTGAGTTGCTATCATCATACCACATTTGTATGCAGTGCAGATCTCAATATAAGCTCAATAAAACTGGAAACATTTCTCAATTTCTCAATCTCAGGAAGCTGTATACTACTATAAGACTGCTACAGTTGTTGAAATCATCATGCATTACATCGCACCACCTCTATTAATAAAGAATTTTTACTCATTGTACCCATGGAAGCAGCTTACTTTATTAAGCAAAATAAAAAAATCAACAAAATTCCTGCACTGTATTAACTAAATCATACTGATTGTTGAAAGCATCTCTTCTGTGAACAGCTACAGTAGTCCTTGTTTTTCTACTACAGCAGTTGAAAAATATTTTCTTTAATGTTTAATTGGTAGGTCCCTGTTTAAAATGTAACTCTTTATGTACCAGTTATTGCTTTGGAAGGCAAGTGCATATACCAATCACGACAGTCAATGATAATTTCAGACTGTTCTCTAATTAAACACCACAGTTGCACCAACTGGTTGTACTGGTACTGGTATCAGATGATTGTCAAGTGCAGTCTATCTCTCTTTTCAAAAATTGCAATGAAATATTTTCCAGGCCACAGATTTTATTTACATAGTTCATGTAACCACTCATTCCATGTAAAATTGGAGTCAAGATACTGTAGGTTTTGAACACATATACTATACATTCCATGCCTAATATACTCCATATACCGCGCTAAGCTTGGTGTTAAATGTTTAATGTACTGCATAGCCTGGTTGCCTGCTGACTCTGCCAAAGATGGTGGCTTTGCAGTATGTACAGTCCCACTTACTCCAATGGCTCAAGTTCTGTGTAAAAAAAAAAATGTTCATACCATTCACACTTGAAGCAAGTATTCCACCGAGGAGACTTGATGGAAACACTGCACGATGAAACATGCAGTGCTACACTCAGCACTAGCGTGCTAGCACGTCTGATGACCTAATTTTTTTCTCAGATAAGTACAAGAAAATAACACACATTTAGCCTGGGCTACCTCGAATTTATGGTATCAAAATCTTATATAGTCTTCAAGTTGTACCATATTCTTTGTGTAGATATTAACATTCATAAAAAACACAACCAGTGCAATTTTCTCTACTGTAGCTGTTTCTGAAGTTACAAAATATAGGCAGTACAGTAGGTCTACATATGAATGCTCATTTATTGTAAATTATGCTAGGGCTAAAAAGTAGCAGTTGTACATTTCATAAAACTTGTCAAGTGATCTTTCAGTGCCTGGGTAATTAAAGGCCCAATTTTCTCATCCCAAACAGTACCAATTCTTTTACTGTAACCTTCTTAATTAAGCCCCACCCACAATTGTCTAAAATTCACCCTCATCCAGACACAATCTCATTTTATTGCTTCAGGGGGAAAAGAAAGCTCGATGTGTATAATCAGAACACTATCAGAACGGTTTGTGCTGTGTAATATAAGTTTTGGTACTCCGCATTGTTTGAATTAGCAGTCAATCAAAAAGCTGAGCCAATTGAGAGTTTCTGTTACCCTATACTACAAGTGTAGTTTGGGGTGAGAGGATTGTCCCTTTAATTTCCTGGTTTTCTGCAGGATTGACAATCCCTCATACAGTAGCACAGTGTTACACCTAGCTTGCATAAAGCAATTATTTTGTTAGGAAGCAAAACTAGTCCCTTCTGCAGGGTTCCTCTAAAATGTATGCATGCAACTCTCTAAGTAAAAGCCTGAACAAAGTTGTAAGCAAGTTTGAAGAATTGTTATAATGAAACCCCTGGGTAGAATTGGGGCAACCTGAATTATACAAGGCCAAGTAGAAAATGCCTTTTACCTTTTGGGTCTGGGACAATTGATTTTGACCTATGCAGCTACCAATGCCCCAAGTCCTGTATGTTGTGGTGCTTATAGCTGTCAACTAAAAGGGCCTGGCTGCAATAATCTTGCAATGTCATGAAGATTTGCACTTATCAATTGCAACACTGACACTTCCTAGACCTGGGGATGGTCGGGTCTTGCCCGGGAACTTTATTTTCGAAATTGTTAAAACCCCACACAGAGCCTGGCCATATCCAAGCTGGGTTGGGTATACACTGATCGAGGGTAAATCCCCTGCCAAGTCCGCGCCACTGTCAGCTAGGCACTATGCATATCACCAGAAAAAGACCTGCCAGATTACCCCGGCCTTCGGATCCAGACTGATGGAGTGAAATCCTAGCACACTTAAGTCTCAGCCGGGTGGGGACAGAATGACTATGAAATCCGTCCCCAGTCAAATCCCACCCCTGGGTCTAGGAGACTAGGCCGGGGTCGAGGTTGCAATTGGTAAGTAGCCGAAGTGCGTTAGTTTACCTCAATTATACCAGCATGCTGGATATGTCTTCTTCAATTTGCAGACTCCTAGTAGTTCCCCTTGCCGTCCTCTATGCTGAACAGTGCCTCATCATATTCATTAATCATAAGTTATAAAGTTGTGAAATTCCTCTGCTACACTTGCATATGTCCAACACGGTCAAACTTCATTGTTATTGCAGAGTACTAACGTTACACACATCAACAGCCCACTTGATGGAACATTTTCTAACTCACACATTGTCTATGCAGTGTTTACGAAGTAACGTTGTTGTTAGATCTCGTAGAATATAGGCGTACTTATACTGTAAGAGTCACTGCCTTCTCTGCGCTTCGTGTAACTCAACCGCTAAAGGTGGTCGATCGATAAATTTACTTCTTAAATCCTGCCGGTAATCAAACTCCGACGTCTTCTTGGTGCCCCATACATTAATAATGACTCTTTCTAAACCCCTGCGAATGTCTTTGGGAATAATTTCAAATGTTATTGCAAAGAAAATAGTCGCTTCATCGGTACGGTAAGGGCTCTACATTTGTCGACTGCTAGCACTGCTGGCTGACAGATAGATATGAATGACAAGGTCATGTGACGTAATGTATGTTTATTCATATCATGATTTACAGACTGTCAACTTTGATTGGACTAGATATTGAGAAACTACTACATATTATTCATCTTAATGAGGGATGAATAAAGTAAAGGAATAACATAAAAATTATGACGTCATAGAAACCAATTGTCCCAAGTCTCTCGTTGAGAAGCGATACCTTTACAGACCGATAGAGGGCGTATTAGAAAAAAGGGCAAATACGGTATGCTGTACTGTGCTGAAGCACTGGATTTGTGTAGAGTTGGTGTTGTCAGCTCCCCTGGGAACACTCATGAGAGACTTGGCCAAGTCTAAGTTTTGGGCTCCCTTAAAAGTGTATGTATCACCATTTTTCATAGATTGAATTTTTATTCTCATTATTTGAGAAGTGGCAGACATGAGATTCGTATTTCAAGGCTGGGTAAATCCAGCTTAAAACACTTGGGAAGTGCCGTTTCCGGCTACCTGGAGGGTTTGTTAAGCCCCACATTTTCTTGTACGCCTCGCGCCAACTTATGATGGCGCTCCGCTTAGATAGTCTTGCCGCGCCTGAGCCTAGGAGGTACCACCCCACTTTTTACGTAGGCCCCCCCCCCCCTAAAAATTCCCAATTCCATACTGGCTACGCCACTGGGATGAAGTGAATTCTAAGCAAAAATGATCTTTGGATTGTTGTGTTAATAATATTTGCGCTTTTTTTTATCTCCATAACCTTTCGGAATGACCTTCCATCGATCTGCTCCTATCTCGAGTGGACCCCACAGTTGCAAGTATTGTAGCAAATAGTTAAAAAGAAGGGGAGACCAAACCAGACATGAGCGGGGACATTCTGGAATCAAACCATTATTATTTTGTCGCATCTGCGCTAAATGTTTTACAAGGCAGAGCATGGCTGAGACATGGAATGAGACATTTAGTTGGAAACATTTCGTGACTGCAGACATGTAAAGGAAAACCATTGCACCTATATTAAGTCCCGGTATTAATTCCCGGTCACACCAATCAACGATAGCCAATTAGATACAAAAAATGAAGGAATTGCTTGTTACAATCGATAATGTAAAAATTAACCGATAATGTAAAAAAATACCGATAATGTAAAAACTTTTTGAACCAATAATGTAAAAAAATCTTTGAACCGGTAATGTAAAAATAATTTAACGATAATGTAAAATCTGTTCAAACGAGGGTTTCTTATTGTCATACCTAGTGGTGTGCATGTTTTAGAGAGCAAATGTAGGTAGGCAGGTAAGCTGACAGGCGGCAGGCGGGCAGGGCGAGGAAGCAAATGGATTCGTGGGCGGGTGCGTGTGTGCATGCCAGTGTTGTAGTCGGGACTGGCACATCCGAGAACGAGACCAAGACCGAGACCAGCGGGTGTCGAGACCGAGATTGTTTCTTTGTCCCATTGACGAACATGCTTTGCTATATCATTTAGCGAAGTTTCGAGCCGCTCATCAATTTCATTTCCCACACGGTTAAGGGTTTTCATGTAAGGGGACGTTTGTGGGTTTAACTCGTCATTTACAAAATTTCTTCCAAGTTCTCATCCGATTTTACCTACTTCACCCATTGTGACTATATAGACTAATGCCTAATACAGCCGATCAAAACCTTTTTATATATAGTTCTATACGAATCGAGGACGATATTACAGCATGTTACGACCTGTTCGCTTTAGTAAACAATGAAAAGAAAAAGCTAAGAAAACAAGACGAACGTCTAGACGAGTTGCGGTGCCGACAAACCAAGTCGTCTTATACTTTTAAGGTGATTTGACGACTGTTAGCTACTAATAGCTTTTGGACTTTGGGCATGGACTCTACTATTGTAACAAAGAAGTATATTTGCCTTTTTAAACAGGATATTCAAGGAGGTTTCCCTTCATGGGCTACTTCATTTTCTGTACAATTCGCGCCAACCTATGGTGACGCTCTGTTTAGAATAATCATCCTTCTTTCGGAGAGGTTGAATCCAACTCAATACTACAGAGTGCACTCTAAAAACACTATGGTCAACTATGCACCGACTCAATGGTATGGTCAAAAAGTGACCAATTAATGGTTAGATCTTACCATAAATTAGTAAATTTTGACCAAAGTTGGAGGTCAATGGTTTGACCATTGTTTAGGTCGGTGCATAGTTAATTCAATCAATGGTCAATTCGAGGCAAAGAGATGAAATGAACGAACGATTTGGCTAAAAATTTAGGAAAATCGGCCCATGTTTGTACAGGGTTTAGACTGTTGGCCCAATCAGCCTGGGGTCCAGGGGGCCGCTTTAAGGGCCCCTGGTGGGGTTCAGGGGACAAAGTCCTGGTAGGGGTCCATGGAGGGCTGGATACTTTTGTAGGGGATGGCTGGAGTTTACTATCTAAGCGTAGCGCCACCACCAGTTGGCGCGGAGGGTACAAAGAAAATTTTGGATTTTAAAACCTCCCAGATGGCTAGAAATGGCATTTGCCAGGTTTATTTGTCTCTAATTCTGGTGAGAATTTTTTTTATTTTTCTAAGATTAAAACAACCTTTTGAGATACTGATTAGCTCAGTTCATTACTCCACTGAACTATGTATCCTAGGATCGCAAATCCGGAATCCTGCTGAATGTTGCAAGCAGCTGTTCCAGTGCACGCCTGAGTGAAGTATTTCCAGGGGCGTAGGGGAGCATTTCACTTTTGGGTCACAAGATTTTTGCCCGAGAAATGTAATTCTGCCTATAGGACAGTCAAAGCGGAGCGCCACCACTAGTTGGCGCGGAGCGTCCAGAAAATTTGAAAATTCGTACCCCTCAGACAGTCAAAAATGACAATTCCCAGGCTTGAAAAGGGGATCCAACAGTCGCTTTTTTAAGTTTCAATTGCAGATAAACGTACGTTCGTTCTAAACTAAAATTCAGCCAGAAAGACTAAGCGGAGCGCCACCATTAGTTGGCGCGAAGCGTACAAAACATTTTCAAATATCCGACCGCTCAGACAGTTGAAAATGGCATTTCCCGGGCTTATATGGGGATCTAAGCATTCGCTATTTTGAGTTTCCTTTTGTAAAAAATGATCACTTGAAACTTAAATTCTGCTATGAAGCGGTGTAAGTGGAGCACCACCATAAGTTGGGACGAAGCCTGCAGGAAATTTTGAAAAACCTGACCACTTCAGATAGTCAAAACCTTTGACTATCTTAGAAGGGGTCTTAGACTAATTCGAGGGTCTGTTTGCACAAAAATTGTTCACTTTAAGCTAAAATGCTGCTAGGAAGACTATCTGCGCGGAACTTCACCGCTGGTTGGCGCGAAGCGAACAGAAAATTTTGAAAAATCGGACCCCTGAGACAGTCGAAAATGACATTTCCCAGACTTATAGGGGGATCTAAGCAGCCGCTATTTGATCAGAAAATTACCAGATAAAATGTATCACTGCCAATCGATGAATCCCGCATCATTTCGGGGAAACTACAAACCGGAATTGAAAACATGCTAATAAATTTTACTCTATTGCGACTCTTGGCTAAATTCAATATATATTGAAAAAATTGTGTGCCCCAACTTCCTACTATATATGATTTTACTTTTGAAAAAATTAAGGCCTATGGGGATCTTATAGCAGTCGCTATTTTGATCAGAAGAACCAGATAAAATGTACCACTACCATTGGATGAAATGAAGTAGATGATTTTTCTTTTATTAGTAACACTTACTGACAGAATTGTCACGTTACACGGTGTGTTGAAATGAATTTTCAAGCAGACTTACGGGAAGACATTCTCACCCTACATCATTAAATTATCGAAAATCAGATTACCCGATTCTCATAACCATTGCCCGTATTTGGCAATAGTTGCAATAGTTGAACAAATCACTTTAAAGAGAAAAATGGACTTTATGATGAATAAGTTAAACGTTTTCCTGATAACACCAACACTCCCTGACATAATTATAACAAACTAGAAAACAAGAGCCCAAGGGCACTATGGTTCCTTGCATTAAAGATGATATTGTATTAAGGTAGTCCCAAGGTAAGGCATAATTTGCACCTTTAACCCCAATGTCTTTTGGCCATCATCCAAAAACATAGGGGCACATTAAATTTCAAAATCATACAAGCACTTGCCGTTTGAGAGAAATGGAACACTAAACTTTTCAAATTATCACACTGCACACTGCCCACTTCCATGCGACAAATACATTCATCACCTTTCACTAAAATGTCATTTACTTGAGTTTGGGGTAGTATAGGAGGTTAGTTAATTGCCTTTTTGGTCAATCTCAACAATTCAAATCCAGACCTTAAAAAGAAGTCACAAAGGTCTAATACAGTCAAAGTAGATCAAAACTAATTTTAAATAAACACAGTCTCTTCTGCACCAAAGAAATTTAACAGTCATCTGGTCATTCCTGACCACCAAAATTTATGATGGATGACTAGAAATTATGTCATGGTTGTCCTTTAGACTACCCAATGTGTTTGCCTGAAAAGCAAAAATAAGGAAAAGCCCACAATTCTGCTACTAAAGGGAGCCCGATAGTGATTTATTGCCACCAATTACTTCTTCACAATTTGGCTAGAAGACCAAGAAACAAACATAGCTCTGTAGAATCTAGTAAATGACTTTCAACTTGACCTTTTAACCTAAAGAGGGTGTTAGAAACAGCATTGTAGTCCCTAGGGTAAAAGCAGAGGTAAAGAAGAGAAACTGCTTTCATATTTTACTATTGAAATTGGAATCTTAGCTTGCACTGTGAATAACTTTATTCAATACTGTATGTGAGGAAAAGGTTGTTTTTAATAATAATTGCATTACTGTCCTGATTGTTAACTAAACTGCTTTTAGACTGAGAGGGGGTTATAATTCTTCTTTTCTTTTATACATTGCATTTGTCTAAAGGCATTTAACTTCAGCTGGACTTTTAAACCAATTGAACAAAGACCCAAAGAGTCTTCACGTGCACTTTACTTAGACGAACACAACTTTCCATTATTTCCACTATGTTACTTGGTTATTGAGTAATTGCACCGCATACCTGGCATTGCAATAGGCCTACATATGACCTACATGTACACACTAGCCTGTCATTTAAATGTCAGTAACTCAAGTAACGAACATTGTAGGAGGGTAGTGTAATAGCCTTTTTGGTTCGTCTGATCAAGACAAATCTTGACATCACAAAAAAGTCACAAAGGTCAAAAGGTCAAAAGGTCAAATGAGGTCAAGTGAGGTCAAGGGGGGTCATCACGTGCATTTCACTTAGACGAACACAAATCTCCATTACACCACCCCTCTAAAATGTTTCAGTGGCAAGATATCAATAAAACATTACTTTTGAACCTTTTGACCCTTTCCAATTATTTTGGTTAATGTACTAACATTTTCACCTCCTACCAATCTAACTTATCCAAAAATGATGCCACTGCTTGAACAACGGATACTGAGTTACAGCTACTAACAGAAATTCAGTTTTTGGCCTCTGGTGATCACCAGTGACCTTTGACCTGCACCAAAAACGATAGGGCACATCTACTCCACAACATCTACATACATACCAAGTTTGAAAAAAATTGATCACTCGGTTATTGAGTTATCGCACCACATACCTCGCATTCCAATCCGTCACATACACACACACACACCTACACACACACACACACACACATACACACGCCAAGGTGACTGCATAGGTTCCTTTGTTACACAAGGAACCAATAAATAGCTCATAAATATCTTGCGAACTTTCCATTTCCGAAAAGGGCAAAGAGATGAAACGAACGAGCCACTTAGCTAGAAATTTACAGTTACGAAATGTCTTGAAATGTTCAAATCTTCGTCCGTAAACCAACAATTTGACCCTCTGTGCACGGTCTAAATTTAGTGTCTACGTCATATAACATAAGCTGATAAGGATCAACTTATAGTAAGCAGAAAGTTGCAACTTCCCGTATTAAAGGGCCAAACTTTTCACCCCAAACTACAATTGTATTGCAGACGGGTTGTTGGAATGATGAAATTCGTCTTCTACGGAATCTTTTACTCGACAGTTTATTCGTATTCATAGAACTGTCTTACTTACTGCTTTCATTGGGTAATTGTTTCATCAATTGCGAGTCATGGCCATACATAAACTTACTACAAGACAATATTTTCTTCCGTAGTAAAAGGACATCGTCAAAGAAGTGACAAAAAGTCCTTGCTATAGAATGTAATAAGAAACGTGTCTGGTTAATAATGTGATGACAGACGAATCGCAGCTAATAGCTACAAATTATAAACATCGACATTTTGGTATTCACGTTTCATTATAGGACGTAAAAATGATGCAATGTATCTTTATGATTGATTACTGGATGGTTCGACACTCTGATTTGTGTAAGACAATATCTTTCAAGTTTGATTAAATGCTGAACTTAGAAATAATTGGGGAAGGGATACTAGTGACGTATATGAACGGGACTAATACCAGGGAGCTGCTACTAAAGGCAGCTCCCTGCTGTGACCTTTTTTGAATATAGTTCTTCTGTCAATGCAACCATGGGACGACCCCCATGGTTTTTCACGGACACGGATGAGTGATATGTATGACTTTGCAGTGAAGACAAAAGGTAGCACACCACCAATTCAAGGGGAACCCCGCCGACGGAAGTTACCCTACGAATTTAACACCCTAGAAAAACTTTTTTTTTTGGGGGGGGGGGGGGGAGGGAGATTAGACCATGTTAGTGAAGAGTGGTGTTCAATTTGTGATCTCTATGTGGTAGGAAAGTAGTTGAAGTAATCATTCAAAGAAAATTGAAGGTATTTCAGGCATTTTTTGCAATATATCCTTCCGCGATGCAAAACGGCATTTTGAATGAGTAAAAAAACAGGAACCTGACTACTCTATTATACAGGCCCTCCTAGCGCGAACTCAACATCGTGTAGGTAAGTAATGGTGGTGTTAGTAAAAGAGGGGCAGCAGAGCCACTTACCAGAAGTTGTTCATCCTTTTCAAAACGTGTCTTCCTTTCCTAAGTCATTGTTGTGTATCTTGATATCCACATTTTCTATCAGCCAGCGAGCAGCAAGAACAACACTTCTAGACCTAACATTTTCAGAAAAAACAGCCGTTTTATAACTTAATTTCCTCTTAAATTTGACAGGAATTACTTGGCTCTCTTCAAGTCTTATAGGTAAAGTTTTAATTGTTGCCACCACATCAGACGGGACATTAACAACATTTCCCTTAATACTAAATTGCCCTCCTCGAGGAAGCTCACCCAACTGCATAAAAGGTGTTCGCAAAGCGACCAACCTTTCTTCAAGACGATGTAATTTCAATTCTTCTGGTATCTCATACATTTTCATATTATTATCTCGAATTAATAACGGAACTCTGTCTTCTTTTATATATTTTAAACAGGTTTTACAGACCCATCCTTTATCTATACCTTCTTCCTGCTTACAAATATTAGTATTTTCACTAAATCTAACTAAATTCACCCACAGTGCACATTCTTTATACCATAACTGCTCACAATAAAAGCAAACATATGTAGGCCTCTCCACAATTTTATTCCAAAAGCGATGTTGCAATTCTCTAATTGGACCCTCCTCTTTTTTTCTAAATTGACGCTTTCGTATTTGTTCTCTAAGCATCATTTTAGTACTATCACTTGCAATACCCACACTACGTTTTATCACAAAACCTTTATTTTCCCAACATTTATACCTATCTTCCGTCACTCCCATAGACCCTTTCACTAATATATGATTACTCCCCTCATTTAAACAAACATCTGCTCTCTTCACATAACTTTGCATTGACATTTGATTACGCTCCTCTTCAAATAAAATGTCTCCTCTTTTCAATATGTTACATTTAACACCGAAAAATTCTTCACTATGTTCATTAACACAACCCCTCTTCAACCAATCCTCTATAACGCTGCTCTCATGTACAGACTCATTATCTTCTATTTCCAACACTACGTCATAATGTACTCCACCTGTATTGACTAAATAAATGGCACGTTTTTCCCGATTAACTACACAATGAACTTACAATGACTTGTCTTAAATAAAAATGATTACCTTCTACCCCTGTAACCAGTAATGTCAAACACCGAAAAAACAATTACCATCCCCACGTACTTTTCTCACACGAATCGGCCTACTCTCAACTGAAACACATTTTCCTATTTCAATAGACGGCAAATCAAACCCCCCAGTTTTCACAAAACCATGTTTGAATCTATCAACACAAGCTTCCTAAACATTTTTTCTCTCCAACAGCTATCAACAACGAAAAAAATAAAATGTACATGTAGATCTTTCGGAACGTATAAATAATACCTCACGATCGTCATGTTCCCTTCTTTCCCCATTATCACACCTCTGACTTTTTTCATATTCACTAGAACTTTTTTTTGGTTTGTTCCCAACTCTGATATCATCATTTTTCTCCTCTTCATAACTTTTATCTTGAAATTCACCCCATACTTTCTTTTTCTTTGTTGCCAACCTTTCCTTTCTAAATTAAAAATCTTTGAACGGCCCTTCTTAGGCATTGTAATATTCTCCACATAATTTTAAACTTTAAAGTAACAAATTTACCATAACCAGACACCTTGATATAACACAAATATTAATACTCGCCAACTCATACAAATAATATTTACCTACACTCTTAAAACGTTGGGTAAAATATCCGTTGGTTAAAGAAGTTTATGAAATGTGTTGGTTAAACTTTGCCCAACGTTGGGGCTAATTGGTGCAATGTTTAAACGCTGGGCAAAGTTTTTGTTGAGTAAAAGTAATTGCTTAAGTGTTGGTCAATCCTTGCTCAAATAATGGTTAAATTTCCCCTTCCATGCACGCGTATACTGTTATACCCAACTGACTGGTCAAAATGACGATAAGATTTTATTCTACAGTTGAGCATATTTTCCCTTTACCCACTTGTTGGGTAACTTTTTCCAATTTGTTGGGTATATTGTTGGTTGCAGTGTTGTCACCAAACAACAGTGCACTTGACCCGATTTGTTTCACAATTCTTCTCATAATCAGACCATGGTACCATAATCTGAAAATTCTCTTTGGCATCTTTTATATTGGCCAAACAGCTAAACTCGTACATTACTTTAGACCATGAAATCGATCTCTATTTCCATAAAATTCTTTAAACAGTACTACGAACTAGAACACATTTGTATGAGATTCCATGATTCATATTTGGCGCAAAACTGCTATCCAATGAGAGGTCAGGATCTGGGATATTCTCTTTCACGTCCGAATGAGCGTTTATATATTATTATTTGAAACCTTTCGGCACAACAAGAAACCTGTCTCATAACCATGATATCAGTGTATGAGAGCTACGGACCAGCTAATTCTCATGCAGCCCTTGTGTTCACATTTATGCATTGACGAAACTACAATACTTCATCACATCATTAACACACATCATTTTACAGTGCCTTTTAAAAATGAAAGTTTTGGACGTACCTATACGAAACTCAGTGACAAACCAAATAGGTTATTAAGCCAGGGTTTTGTAACCGGGACCGATGGGTTGCCATAACCAGGGAGCTGCAGTGGCAGCTCCCTGCCATAACCTACAACCTTACATTTAAAGAATGCACCAATGTTTAAGGAAAAGATGATTAACATATAACCAACATTTGGTTAATGCATTTGCCCAACAGTTTAATAAAAGAAGTGCCCAACAAGTGGGTATGTTTTAAAATGCTAATTTACCAAACAGTTGGGTAATCTCTTGCCCAACAGTTGGGTTCAAACTTTACCCAATTTGGTTGGTTAAAGTTTTGCCCAACTGTTTAGGTTGTTGAATAGATGCCCAGTGTTGGTCAAAAAGTTGGGCAAAATTTGCCCAATTTTTTTAAGAGTGTACCAATAACAATGTTTCCCTCCAACAGAAACTTACTTTGTGAATATTGTCGTTAGTGTGAGAAATTCACACAGCCCTTTAAAGTCACAAAAAACAGTGAACAAAACTCCTCTAAACTATCAAACTTTTCACTTCACCGCAACCCCGACCATGCCACTTGAAAAGAATAAATCCCTACAAAGAAATCCTCATATAAATACTCAAAATTCACTAAACACCAATCTGTAATGAATTAAAAAAAAAAAACGAAATGATGGCGCTGTGTTAAATTAACAAACAACCTTTTCCCCAGAGTACATACGGACCTGGTTTTTCCGCAAGATTGTTACTAAAAATAGAACACGTTTCCAAATTTTGCATGAAAAAAACCCCAATTTTACACTCTCACGAAAGTCATATTTCCACCAAAACTTAAAAACACGAAAGAGAAGTACCATCCCTACAAATTGCACTAAACCGTATTTGGATACCACAAAGCATCTACAAGAAGATAGAAATAAAGTGCCGGAAAAGTCAGAAATTGACATCGCGAGAGTAACTGCATTAGTTGCGGTGCTGCCTGCAAGGCAGGCACCGCAACTAAAAAGCACCTGAAATTCATGATCTCATGCAACACAATCTTATTATTGGGCAATTATAGCAACACGTAACACGGATATTGATTCCCAAATGGCGCCCTCCTTATCAGGTACCCTCCGAAACCGCCCCGAAAGATGTCCCGAAAATCGGGGCGGAGGCCGCCCCCGTGGAGTGTCCTTGCAGTCTCTTTACTACTGATGTGTAATATTCTGTCATGTGACTTTTTAAGACGCACTACTTTTCAAAATTTACATATTTATAATAATTTCATCGGTTACAAGTTTACAAGATAAACTAAACGGTTTTTACTTACAGGAAAAGACAGATCCAAGTCACTGAAGATTTTATAAAGAGGGGTGGAAAAGCGGAAAATAAGAACACGTTAGCGTCCCTGGAATAAAAGTGAACCCCAAGTCAAAAAATTCAAAAATATATATTAAAGACTATGAAAAATGAATTCCACCAGCCCAACTCCCACCTTTATGGGACATTCCTGAGCTGAGATATAAAATACTGAAGTTTACTCGCTCAACTTTAAATGGCGCATTGCGTAATAATTTGTGATGCCATTTTTGTGCTACTCAAATTACAATCTTTGTATTTCTTTGTTTTTTCTGAAAGTTACTGCATCTAATACCAAGGTGTGATAGGATTCTTACCCTTTGGGGGTAATGTGATTTATATGGTCCTGACTGTGCAACATGTTTCAAGGTCATAAAAATTTTTAATTTTAAAGGGAACAAAGCAGTTAATGAAAGTTGTACAACAAGAAAGTGACAAGTTATTGCGCAATGCACCAATTTGTTTTAAGTGAATAAACTTAAACATTTTATATCTCAGCTCAGGAATGTCTTATGAAGATGGGAGTTAGGTTCTCAGTATTCACTATTCACGCTCTTTAATATATATTTTTGATGTATTTTAGACTTCAGGTACACTTTAAGTTTTAGTAGAATAATACAAGCAAACGGTCTGTCATGATCACTTTCTCAAGGCAAAAGTGTTCTGCCATCAACTCAATTTTATGCAATTTTTTGCGGTTGGTAAACGTTTCTGCGGAATATTCGGGCATTTGCACACACCCAGCTTGAGATAAATGCTACCATTTGGTTTTAGCTGCTAATTCGTTTTTTGACGAATTGTAGGTGGTCTATCTATGAAATTACTTTGTACATCTTTTTAAGCTTTCTAGTTAATATTGAATTTTTCATTTCTGCAGGGGATTCCTTCGAATGGGTAACAAGCTATTTTCATGACTATCGTGGTGTTACGCTTCCACTTGCATACGAAAACTGGAAACGAAATGAACCAAACAATCATTTAGGAAATGAGGATTGCACTGAGATTAACCGTGGGCCGCCTGGACGATGGAACGACTTATACTGTTACAAGAAACGCCCTTTGGTCTGCAAATACAGGATTGCTGATTTGGCGGGCTAATACATTTGAATGATGTGACGAGTTCAAGAAGATATCTTTTTCGATTAAAATGACTTCCAAAGTTTTTTTTGTCCAATAAACAATTTCAAAATCCCCAGATGGTCCATAACTTTTAGAAAGGACCTTCCTCAATCATCCGGTAAACACACTTTAAAAGAATATAGCATATTCAGCAGATTACAAGTAATGTAGGGGGGGGGGGGGCAGATGGATGCAAATCACAAATTGAGCTCGACACATGGTGTACGCCCTTACCTTGTATTTGTGCAGTACGTACACGCATGCGACACTAGGTATAGATCTGACCTGCTAACCCGAACGAATGTAAGGACTACTTTTCAGCAGATTAAAAGATTAAATATTACACCAAAAGAGTATTTTTTATTCAGTCCGCAGCACAGAACAACACTTACGATTCCTTCTTAGGGTGTGGTTGGATAAGGAGAGAATGATGTCACAAAATAAAAAAAAATGGACCAGGTGTTGAAGGCGCGGAATTTGTTTTTTTTTTACCCGGCGATTCGGAGGCTCAGGGAGCTGTTACGGAAGGAGAAAATTCAATTATCTTTCCTTTAGGCTATCAGGATTGCCGACAGTAACTCCTGAATTGTTGTACTCTCGAAAAGTTGAGACCACATACAAAAGAGATTAGTAAGTGACAACAATAGTTTTTATCGTCGGCTAGATCTCATAATACTTGTGGAATGATTTCAACCATTGCCATAATATTGCCAGTCGTCAAAGAAATAAAAAAATATTCTGTTTCTATACGCCGGAAGCCACTGTTTTGATGGGTCCTGTTGAGCATCACTTGAGGTGTAGAACTTCATAAAATATTTTTCTGTCTCAGGAACGATCCGGAATCTTTTCAAAATTCGTATACAAATGTTAGACTATGCATTCATTGCTGAAAATTAAAAAGCGATATGAGTTACTCTGGCTGCGCATACATGCGTTGCCTGCATAAACCCTAGACCAAAAAGGTCGTTCATAACCCTTCTTTCAGGTATGATTCTGCGTTAACCCTACATGGAATTAAAAGCAAAGACCATGTAGGAAAGTTTATGTTATTTCCTAAAGTAAACGACATTGTTGTCATGCACAGACTATTAATAAGAATAAAAAGTGAACTGAACCCTGCCAACTCTTTTCTTTCTTTCGATATCATTTTTTTAGTTTTGTCTTGATGTGAAGTTCGACATAATGCGAGAGGGGCTTGTGGGTACAATGTCTTAATCTCGACAGGAACAAACAGAGAGTGCAACGTATATGGTTGTCCACAGTGGACATAATTACCTACATAATGTTGACATTAAATCGATCTAATGTCAGCATTAACTTTTTTCCTTATGAGCCAATCACGGCACAGTTTTAAATGGCAGCATTAAATCATTTAATGGTGGCATTAAATTGATTTAATGCTGGCATTATTTCGATTTCATGCTGACATTTAATCGATTTAATGTCTACATTAATTATTTAATGCTAGCATTAAATCGATTTATTGTCAGTATGAAATTGATTTAGTGCTGACATAAATTCGATTTAATGTCAGCATTAATTTATGTAATGCCAGCATTAAAAATATTTAATACTGGCCTTTAATCGATTTGATGTCAGCATTAAATTGATTTAGGGCTAGCAGTAAATCGACTTAATGTCAGCTTTAAATTGACTTAGTTTTAGCATTTAATCGATTTAATGTCAGCATTTATTCAATTTAATGCCAGCATTAAATATTTAAAACTGGCATTTAATCGATTTGATGTCAGCATGAAATTGATTTAGTGCTGAAATTAATTCGAATTAATGCTGACATTGAATCGATTTAATGTCAGCTTTAAATTGAACAATAAGGAGGCGATTTTTACCATCAATGAACTTTAACCAATTAAGGTTGCTTTTAGTAAGGTTCAGTTAGATATCCGCTTCTTGATATGAGCACAGCGTATAAACAGGGATCTGTCACGCACAATCGTAAAAATGACGTTCGTTTGAAGCGGTGAATGTGAGAGCTTGTCATTGGGCATTACCTGTCGAGGTGTGTTGGTCTATGTGGGTTGGTTAACAAAGTCGTAAATGTACACACTAATTCAATTTAATGTCATCATTAAATCGATTTAATGACAGCATTAAATGATTTAATTCCGGAATTGTGCCCTGATTGGCTCATAATAAAACTTATCTAATGGTGGCATTATATCGAATTATTGCTGGCATTTCAATCGAATCAATGCTTGCATTAAATTTATTTAATTTCAGCATTAAATAGGTAATTATGTCCACTGTGGTCAACCATAAACATATTCCGCGTGTAATTATTAGAACGATTGAGACTTCGGAACGTCCCATGTGAGGCAGTAGGGACCACTTTGAGGAACGCTGGTTTGCTTAATCGATGTACCTTCCCTTGTCAAACAGCAGTTCATTAGGGACTGCTGTTCAATTTCTCTGCCTTACATAAATTTGTTAATGGCAAGTTCGGTGAAATTTTCCAAGGTTTTTGCTGTAAGTTACGTCAAGAGATCATTTGGATTTTAGATGCCTTTTTAGCGTGTTCCCCGTTTAGACTTGCTTGGAAAACGAGATAAACCGAGAGACGCTTCCAAAGAAAAACTCATTTCAGGTAACTGCACGATCTAAGAATTTGATCGAAAACATTACTTTGGCTGAAAAGAACGACCAAACCTTTTATGGCCTAAACTGTGTGCGACCAACTTTCAACTGGGTGTGAACAATGCTACACACCCAGTTTTTCGTGGCGCCTTACTGTTTTGAGTATAACCTTAACACTGGATAAGACGGTCTTCCCGGAGAACTATTTGAAACAGTTTCAACGTACATCGGCAATATTAGGTACGTTTTGAGTGAAAACTGCTCATGTAAGAATAATCAGATGCTTGTTTTGCGTGTACATGAAAGAGAAGGATAATGTGTAAGTGATGCCAAATTAGGATGGAATGACGATAATTTAGACCATTTCACTTTTGGTTGTGAAAAAGGGGGGGGGATGGATTTTTGCCACCTTACGGATTCATAGAGGTGGGTGCACAGCCCCTGAACTTCTTCCTCCTGAAGCTCAAAATTAATGAATTGGTAAAACCATTGGCTTTCATGAGAGGGGTAGCTTTAATGGGGTGCGAACTTTGACAAGGCTGTAGGGGGAATTCAATGAAGGAGAAATAGTGTGTAAGTCAAAGGAGCAACTTATGGTGTTGTGCTCTCATAATATGACTGACGCATACTCTCGATCAATCAGGTGTTTGACTGGGTAACATTTGTCTCCCCGCTACCCTCCCTTTCACAAAAATAGGCTTCTTCCTTCCAACATGACAAATCTGCATACTAAATATGGAAAATGTTCATTATTGCTAGCTTAAGATATTGTGTTTATAAGTCATCATTTTACCAGGTTTTTTCACACATAGCTCCTGTGACCTCCAATGACCTTTGACCTCCACCAAACTATTAGTTCTTGCCATTTACATTCCAAATCCATTAACTTCCAAATATGAAAAGTGTCTATAATTGCAATCTTCAGTTATTGTGTTAAAAAACCAGTCGGTAGCCAGGCATGGTACCTGATTGGGCAAATTTTTCAGGTGGATCAAGGTGGGCAGAGGGCAGGGGGCAGGGGAATAGCCTTTTTCAAGTGGCAAAATGAGCAGAAGTGTTAAAAGGAGACCTAGGGCTGAAGACTGAAAATTGAAGCCAATAACATGTTTGTCGCAGTTTTACCTCTGGTGACCTCAAATGACCTTTGACCCCGACCAGAGAGTAGAATTTTCTCGCTTTCAACATGACAAATCAGTATGCAAATTATGAAAAATGTCGGTCCCTCCCATCTGGAGATATCGCAATCTACCAGCCATTTTCAAGGTTGCTGTAGTTTTACAGCCAATGTCCTAAAATGATTTTGACCTCCATCAGACACCAGAGTAGCAAAGCTACTGTTACTCAACCCTCCTTATGTTATCAGTGTTTTTTTTAATTTACCTTGAGTTAATTTATTGTTTACACTTTACACATACTCAGACAACTCCAGGTGGGCTGACCAGCATGTGAACACTGTTCACTTAGCAGTTGAACTGTTTTAGGGATAAATCTCTACATAGCTAGTCCATCCTCTAATAGTGTACCTTAAGTCAAATATTTCACTCAAAAATATACTAAAGAGCATGAAAAGTGATTGCTATCAGTCCAGCTCCCAAGGACTTTACTGAGCTGAGACATAAAATGTTGAAGCTTATTCCCTTGAAACAAATTGATCTGTTGCTCAATACTGTAAGCTGTGACTCTCTAGTTGTAAAACTCACAAAAGATATTTTGCTTCCTTTGAAAGTAAAAAAAAAATTTTATGACCTGAACACTCCTGTTTACTTCCATGGCATGTTGTACAGAGAGGACTAAATTAATAAAATTACCGCATACCAGAGTAGGAGTGCTATCACACCTCTTGGTAAAAGTTGCTGAAAAACAGAGAAAGACAAATATAGTAATTTTCACTTACAGTTTAACAATGAAATCACAAATTATTGTCCTATGTACCATTTTAAAGTGAGTAAATAAACTTCAATGTTTTATATCTCAGCTAAGGAATGCCCTATGAAGATGAGATTGGTCTGTAAGCACCTATTTTTCATGCTTTTATACAAAAAAAGATTTATGTTTTTATTTCATAGTACAAATGACCAGTTTGTGCAAGACATTGGGATAAGCAATAAGGAAAGATAAAATACCCAAATATTTGCCTCCCCCTCCCTCAGTTCTTCCTCCTTCCTCGGTCCCTCCCTCCCTTCCCACCATTTCCATATGTTTTCCTCTTCCTTCCACCTCCCAAGTTCAACCATCGTGACTTTTGTACATAAAAAAGGAAGAACTGGAAGAAACTTTAATGCACCATTCATCTGAAGGCTAATACTGCTGATTTGTAGCCATTGATGGAAGTACTTCTGGTCCATTCAAGTTTACAGTTTCCGAATCGTAACAAGTACAGTATCCGATAGCCATTTATACTCCAGCTTGACCAGATAAACAAACTTGGTGACGAGCCAAACAGCTTTACAGTGACCACACACTGTGGAAGTGTCCTCACACAGCAAAGAGTGACCTGTGCCATAGCAGCTCCTTGGTAACAGATATCAAAATTACTGAAGAATAAGTAATTAGCTGACAAATAAACGACTGCTTTGCAGACTATCTTATGTTACAGCCTGAGACATTTGACGGGAAAATACAGAAAAGTAATGATTTCTCAAAACTCTTTACACCATATACCAAACCACTCCTAAAACGGTAATCCTGTTGCCATGCTTATGCCAATCCTCCACTGAAAAAATCAGACAAATCTGGCCAGATAGGGATGCAATGAAACTTTTAAAGTGGGAAACAGAAATTTTGTCCCCATACACAGTATAACATAAGCTCTACCCACTGTTAGTGGGTTGAGCAAACAACAGGGTTCTTCCTTTCCAGATGACACACCTATATACCAGATATGAAAAGTGTCGGTCGTCCCTAACTTGAGATATCGTGTTAAAAGATATTTTTAAGGTTTTGCAGTTCTACCCCCGGTGACCTCAAAACGACCTCTGACCTCCATCAAAACAATATGGTGTGTAATCACTCTCTCGATGCCATTATGCCTTCTTGCATGTAGGACGGCGACGAAGAAACTCCACGCCTGCCTATTATGGGCAAACGGCTGTATCGTACCCGGTGTGTGGTTGAGGGTCTCGAGCTCATTTACTACAGTCCTACGAGAGGTGATCTTGGGTCGTCCTCTTCTGTTGTGTGTTTAAAAACCACTGTAAAATGACAACCATTTTATAAAAAGGTCACTCCTTTTGTAACCAGTTCCACCACTTTTTAAATTAAGTCTTATTCAACTAAACACGTTGGTAATAAAAATCACTTTTGTAATCGCCAGTCAACCACTTTTGTAATTAAAGTAGGATACATCAGATTGGGGCATTGTTCTGGAGAATTTTCCAAATTTTAATGTAAACACTCGAAAGGAATTCTTCTAAATGTTTTTGTCTGATCCAGGTCAACCAAGATGACGGAAATAACAAAATAACCGCCAATCCTTAAATAACAAAAAAGATAGCAGTAATAATTAGCTAAATGCTTACAAATATATCTGGCACAAATTTTCGTCATATCTGGTCACATTCATGCGAAAAACAAAACTTTAAGTTCAAAACCCTCTGATTGGAAATCTTGTAAAGGAAGAAATGGCCGAAAAGACAATATGACCGTTAATAGTTTATTCACAATATATCAAATGAAATAAAATTAATATAGAAATACTTTTCACACATTTAAACTTAAAATCTACTCAGAGTGAACGGTAAATATTTGAAACTTATTTACTAGACGTAATTTATCTAGATCCAGGTCTACCAAGATGAGGGAAATAGCAAAATGGCAATGTTAGAATTACGTGTATTTCAATAGTTTTTGTTTATATCTGGTCATATCCTGTCCCCCAAAAAATTTGGGATTATTTTGGTTGGGATCATTTCAACTAAAATGGCGGAGGAGGCGAAAAAGCTGATACATAGAGGGGGATAACAGTAAATAGTATAAAAGTGAGAAAAACAATCCAATAGAGAATAGCTTTTACTCGTTTGCACGGCTAAAGTAACAGTTCGTACACAGAAGTAAACTAAGAAACGGGTGAAGCAACAAGCTCTTTAAAATGAAAGGCATTGCTCTCACTGGACAAATATACGAAGTCCTTACACCAAAATGTTTTCTCTTAGGCCTTACTCTAACACACCAAATTTCATGCTAGTATCATTAAAAGTTATTTCTCCAAAACCAGTGCCACATCTTCCGTATTCTACTGTAAGAACAAAAGTGGCTGACTAGCTTTGTCTTTTACAAAAGAGGTTTGGTGAATAAGAAATTATTACTAAAGTGGCAAATTTATTGCAATGAAGGTCGAACCGATTACAAAAGTGGTGACCTGTTACGAAAGTGGGTGTTATACTAAAAGTGGCTGTTACAGGTATTATTCTTAACAGGACAAATTTTTAGGCCTACACAAAATATGAAAAGTGTCGGACATTGATAACTAGAGATAGGCCTCTCGCGTATACGACGTTTTCGGGTTTCGACCCCTGGTGACCTGAAATTACTTTTGACCTTCACCAAAACAATATGGTTTTTCTTTGCAACATGACAAATCTATGTCACCGAATATGAAAAGTGTCGGTCGATGCTATTTGATATATCCTGTTTACGAGTCTCTTTTTGAGGTTTTCGCTGTTCTACCTCCAGTCAGTTCAAGTAAAGTCTGACATCCACGGAACCTATAGGGTTCTTCTTCTTCATCATGACAAATTTACTTTCCAAATATGGAGAGTATCGATCATACTTGAGATATCGTGTTTACATGATTTTCAGTTCTTTACCTCTGTTGAACTCAAAAGACCATTGACCAAAATCAGCAGAGTTCTTACGCTTACCATGACAAATCTATATACCAAATATGAACGGTAGGCCATTACCATCTTGAGATATCGTGTGTATAAGCAAACGTGTCACAAACACACACATACCTACACATACACACACACACGCAACATCAATACCTCAAGGATTCCTTACCTGTATTTGGCTAGAAATTAAAATGTCTCTTATTTTGCCGGAAATGGCATATATAGTTTCTTTTATACGACAAAACCCCCAAAATTTCGTCCATTTTTGTCTGCAACTAGTTCTGACTAATAAGGTTTTATTACCCTTCTGTCGTCGCCACTGGTGGCAACCACAGCATTGAATGGTTTGATTTTGGGTGAACTTGCAATATTTTGGCTATATTCAATGTTGCAGCTGGACTTTTGCAAAGTAGTGAGAACAGTAGCGTAGCCACGGCGTGGTTTTGGGGGTTAGAATCCCCCATGACCCAACCTTGATAACCAAAGCATACCTGAATTAGTGGGTTTTTCTCTCCGTAGAATTTAGTCCTCATGTCGTTCCCCCAAAACTCCCCCAGGACACCGACCCGACCCATGACACAATCCTGGCTACGCTACTGAAGACACATGCTACGTGATGAGGGAGCACTAGAAACAATTAGAAGCGCTGATTATGGCGCGAGGTTACTAATTAGGTACATCACCCAAGGAACGATAAATTTCCGTCTCTTCGAGAGCTTTCTTTCATGTAAATGTTTCATTTTGGAATAATTAAAAAACGACAATTTGAAATAGTAAACCTGTACGTGGTCAGTTCTTCATAGAAAGTCGACCGTTTTCTGTTCGAAAGAACAACCCTTCTTTCCCTTTCAGAATGACGACCCTTCGTCTTCGTAGTTCTTTTCCAAAGTTACGGTTATCCAACATTCGCCAAAATTTTCCAAGGTGGAGTCAAGGTTTTGATCAGAGTGGGGGAAAATGGCCTGCATAGTCTCTTTGAAGCAGGTACATGGCCCTCTGCATTTGCACGGCCTGAGTCATGGCTTGCCAAACTTTTCATTTCCCATAATTATGCTTAGTTCTATTACAACCCATTTAAATTTTCTTTCCCTTTTTATCACAACTTGTTAGAGGACACAATTATAGTAAGTATCTTTGTCAGATTTAGATTCAATAATAAATCAAAATTTCTATTTGAGTAAAAAGGCACTGGGAGTGACTACTCCGATCAATAAAAATCCGCCAGAGTTAGATGGGTTTAACGGCACATCGATCCGTGTTTGCTATAAGGTGTCAAATAGATAAAATGGTAGCCTAACATTCAGGTAAGGTTTCAGGAACGGTTCAAGTATAGTTTCAAACAACGCTCAAATAAGTTCAATTTAACCCACACCCAGTGGCGTAGCCAGGATGGAATTTTTAGGGGGGCCTAGGTAACAAGTGGGGGGGGGGGTGGTACCTCCGAGGGTCAGGCGCGGCAAGACTTTCTAAGCGGAGTGCCACCATCGGTTAGCGAGGAGCGTACAAGAAAATGTTGGGTTTTACAAACCCTCCAGATGGCTGGAAACGGCACTTCCCACGTGTTCTAAGCTGGATAAACTCAGCCTTGCAATACGAACCTCATATCTGCCACTTCTCAAATAGTGAGAATAAAAAATTAATCTATGAAAAATGATAATACATACACTTTTAAGGGACCCAAAATCTTGGCATTTCTGATCTGGGGCCTGGGGGATGAGACTAAAGGACACTGGTATCTCCCTTTCCCTTGCGGAAAAATGGTTTACTTCAGGAGAAAGTTGATCGCAAATGCGACAATATTTGAATGGATTTCAGCTTTAACAGGAAAATCAATATTAGTTGTATCCCCCTCTGGAAAACTTTCTTTGCGTTACATTTGCTAGATGCAAAATGGTGCTATGCTTGGCAAAACTTTGAACTGATTATAGGCCTACGTTTAAGGATTTTCCTATTAGGGGAGCATGAAAAATTTCAAAATACTCATTTTAAATCTTTGTAGAGATTTTACAAGTGATATACATGCTACCAAACAAATGTTTTCCGGTTTTCGTTGGTGTCTAGATGCAAAATGGTGTAGTATTTGTTCAGTCATCGGTACATTACGTAGTCAAATTAAAAAAACTACTAGTAAATCTCTCAAAATATTTTAACCGCAAAGCAGAAGTGTGGATCATGTGGGAAACACATGAAATCCGGACCTTGTGGACATTTTACAACGCCACTGCTCACACCCCCCACAACACAAACCGTAATCGATTCTTAAAATAGGCGTGGAATTGCCTTTGGGCAAAGCCTTTTCCACAACCCCTTCAATTGAAAAATAGATTTACCAGTTCATATAATTTAAGTTATGTTACCGCTTTGAAATAGCTAAATTGTAACAAATGGCCTAGACCCTGTTGGGTCGGATCAACGTTAAAACAGAAACTACGGCATTACTCTAGTAGTGGTTACTCGTACCAAAGTTCTCTGCAATTTCTTTGAACATGGAACTAGAGCATCAAACCTGCAGAATTTCATCATAGTGTCCCTATAGGCGTTCTTTTCTAATACAAGTGTCAAATTGGCATTGTGCTAAATTTTAACATGCCTTGTGTGGGTAGAGATCTTGACCCGGGAAACAAAGTTGTGGAGATGAGCCAAAAGCAATGAATGAACAATGATCTCACTGTATGCAAGACACAGCAAGGAGAGCTCTGTGTAATAGATATTCACTGATATTTACTGAAGGACAAATAATTAGCTCACTGGGAACTCATGATGGTGTGTACACAGCGGACACAGGCAGCTACTAGAATTTGTACTGCAAATGCCCAAGACTAGCAGTAAAAATCAAAGTATATGAAACTTGTTTGATGCAGACTTTTGCCTTGAGGCCATTGATATAAGGTAATAATCCATGAAAATGGCCAAATATTATCACTTCTCTTTGGGTTATAATGGAGGTAAGACGAAAATGTATAGTCTTGTTCTTATGCCACCTGTACGGCAAATATCAGGAAAATCCATTTGTAACTACAGATGTTGATTATTATTATTTTTTTTTTTGAAAAAGGATATTATCATTCTCAGTTAGATAGACATTTTGTGCCTCTACAGTACAACAGGGGAGATACCCACAATTTGTGGGTTGAGCCAATAAGTAATAATGCCCTTCACTAATTATTATTTGGACATTTCGAGGGAAAGAAGGCTTGCTGTACAAACCTCATGAAAATTTCGGTAACTTTGAATTACTGCACAGTGAAAAGTTTCAAAGCCAAGAAAACTACTCCGCATGCAATGGATATTCTAATTACTACAGGGCTGTACTTCTTCTACATGGCTGTTATTTATGAACAAAACTAATGGAACCACAACTAAGAATGTCTTGAATTCTCTCAGGTAAAATGTAAACCTCCAACTTCCTTACCTACATTTTTTTTTTATAGAAAACAGGAAGTTTAGTTAGCAAACAGCATGGCAGAGGGCAAGTTTAATGGGCTGTGATAACACAATAGTTAGTAAAATCTTCGTCCTCAGTGGAACAGTAAAAGAAATGTGACCCTCTTCATCCCTCCACGAGAAAGTCTAGCTAAGAAGCAGTTTAATATGACACGGTGCTTGTACACAGACAGTTTGAAAGGGTGTTCAGTTCAATGGGTTAGTTAGTTAGGTAGATGGAGTCTTACGGCACAGTTTCCAACCTATTGGTTCAAGTCGAGCCGGCCACGACCTTTTTCCAGTTCTGGTTTGTTTTCCCAAGTCCAACTGCTTATGCGGGGCATCAAGCACAACGGCAGTAGATTCCAATTTTAGAATCTATGGTGTGACTCAACCTGAGAATCAAACCCGGGCCTTCCATGTGAGAGGTAGATGCTTTTACCGTTAGACCCAACACGCGGTCCCTAAATTCAGTGGGAAACATAAACTAAGCCGAATTTGTGGGCCTAGTAAAAATATTGGGGTGGCACAAAATTGGTCGAAAGGGTGTCACAATTATTATTCATCCCAAATTGGACAAGAAGTTGGAAATTCGCCCATGCCAGTACGGTAATCTTCCTGAGCAAGTATGAGGACATCTTTGTAATGCATTCAGGAGAGAATAGCATTTCAAAATACTTTCTTCTTTGCCCTTAAAACATGGCCTTTGGATGACCTATGACCTATATTTTTTCAATTATTTAGATGCCCTTCAAAAATCTATAAAACATGCCATGTTTGGTAAGTACTGGTCTCACTAGTGCAAAGCAACAGCACTACTTCAAATATAGTCGCACCTTTTGACTTCGTATGACCTCGAATCAATTGGGGTAAACAAATGAAGAAATGAGGGAGCGAGAAGCGGTTGGCGTGCAGTCATGGCAGACGCCAATAAACCGTCAAAGGGAAAGGATGGGTTGACTTTTTTGCGTTAAATCTAGTTGATTTATCCTTGGGGACGCCGGCACAAGAAAGTGAGTAGGCCCACTTGATGACCTGGCTATCGTTAATCTTTAACGGCAGTTCGACAACAAAAACTATGGGGCAGAAATTTACTACGAAACAGTATTGACTCCAGACCCCGTCTAAAGTCAGAGAGGGACAACTCAACACATTAAGTGACTGTTCCGGTTAGGAGGGACAATCAACATCCATAGCACTGGAGGTGCAATAATGAGGCTCGTCCTGTCAGCCAAAGGAGCACAAAGTAACCCAAGAATCGAGTCTGATGAAAATCTATATAATTCCCACACAGATCCAGTAGGCAAACGTAAACTTCCTACAGGAATTAGCAATTTCTCAAACAAAGAAAAGAGTTCCTACAGAAATTAGGTGGGACAATATTCGACCTGTATTAGGAAAAATGCTCTCTTTACCTGACCACCGAACCTCATTGTAAAATATTGAGATAATGTTCTACTCGTTTATATCTGGAATGGCCCTGATCGTTTCAGTCGTCAAAAACTCCGCCTTCCCAACGAAAAAAGATGGTTTACGAATGATAGACCTTTACCCTTTTGCGAGTATAATGAAACTTACCTGGTTGAGAAAATATCACAACGCATCTCCCTCTTCACCCACCTTTGCTATGGTTTACGACTTTTAAGAGGACAAAGTTTTTTTTTCTAAAAGTCCCCACGACTCTCTGGCGAAGAGCCAAGGGGCGAAAACCAAACGATTACTCCCGGAGGAGTTCTGCTCCCTTAAGGAGCTTAACGTCCCAAATGGACAAGTACGCCCTCCAAAGGGCAAACACTGAGTGATCCTGCTCTAGACTGGCTGAATAGAACAGAAGCCACAACCTGGATGCAGTTTAACGAAAGCTCTTTTGGGATGGGGAACCTACTTGCTTGAAAAATCGATCTCCTCTTATAAAAAATCACTCCTATAAAGACCTCCTAAATGCAGTTATCAACTGTATCAAACTGAAGCGTCCATAGACTTTGATCTTGGCAATGAGCCAAATACCCATTAAAGCCTCTATCACTATGATTTAATACAAGTTGGAAGGAATTCTTTGTACATGAAAGACTGGATACAAAAGAGGGTGTTTTGAAGGTGTTTTAAGCGCGGTTAAATGCTTTTAAAAGGTCTACCTTTCAGTAAATTAAAACGACTACTCGTTTCAGAGTTTTATGCTGTTCTGAATAAATCGAAAAAGGGGGCTCTGATTTCTACAAAATAAAGAAAATCATTGATTATAACCATCTAGCCATAAAAGCACAAGACAAATGGCCCGCTGAACTTGGAAGCAACCATTTAAGTTGGAATTTAATTTATAAGTTACCCTTTAGCTTACATTTTTCCTGATTCAAATACAGAATTAATACTAGAATTCTGTCAACAAATACTTAATTGAAAAGAAGTAATATTTTAGACCATGATTTTTGTACTTTCTGTTCAAAAATTATGTTTAAAGGGCAGGAGCAGTCTTCCCACATTGAAGTAGTGTAGTAGACTGTCCAGTTTCATGATTGGCTGTTGGGAGCCACGTGACAATGTTTTTTCTCTTCAGATGTGAAATTTATTAGAAATAACTGCTTGGCTTACCTTTAATATGTAATAGTTAAATCATCAAATGTAATGAAAGATACTTTGAAGAGAAATAAGACGAAAATTGCATGCATGCCGTGACGTCTCTTCGTGAAAAAGCAACATAGACACCCCAGTACATCAAAGGCGGTGTAGGGTGTAACTAATATCTGAGTTTGTCACATGATCTGTGCCCTAAAATGAGCTAAGCTTTCATTTTGTTAGGAGTGCGTGAAAAGCAATTAACACATGCTTGATTGACCTGTTAGCTAACCTCTAATGTTATGTAACTTTTTGTGTATTCTAATATATCTGTTACTGTCAATCGATTAATCAGACGTGAAATGTGACTATATCAAGTGTGGGTGTAGTGGGCTCCATTTCCTCCCTGAGGCAATAAGAGGTATTCAGGCAGAGAAGGAGAATGTAACAAAAAGTAAGAGGGACCGTTTCATCATGTGTGCTACATAGCTTTTTCTTCAAAACAAGTGTGGGGGACTGCTCCTTACCTTTAACTGTGAAAAGTGCAACCTATGTGGAGACGGTTGAGAATTTTGTCAATGCTAATACTAATAATATTAAATACCTTGGCCGACAGACTATGATTTTAGGCATCCTGAATGATCAACCTGAAAACAAAGCTGTAAATGTACTGATGACATGGTTCAAATTTTATATTTACAAGTGCAAAATGCAAAATTCTATCGTAAATTTTGTTCACTTTCAAAGTTATGCAAGGAATTTGATTGGATCACTGCATTGCGATGCGTGTACTTCTGATATAAATGCGTTCATGAGACAATGACGGCCATGGTTAAATAGCCTTCATCTTGATTTTAATATTACGTAACCCATTCGTTTTCCCCTGTATTTTTATGTTCAATATTGTTTAAAACTGTAATAATTCGCATCGTTATGTTGTTCATATCATAGATTGAAAAGAAAAAAAAAAATATTCGGCCTGTGCGAGCTTCCCACATGAACAAGTTAAATTCCGACATTAGAATTCAAATTCCGACATGAGAATTGAAATTCCGACGTGGGTAAATTAATTTCAAGATGGAAGGTTGAAATCCACATATGGGAAGTAAAATTCCCATATGGGGAGTTCAGTTTCGCATATAGGAAGCCAAAACTTCATATGGTAAGTCAACGTTTGGTTTGGGAAGTTCTATTTCCCATATGGGAAGGCACAAAATGTGTGTGGACGTGGGTTGTGCAGTGAACAGCTTTGAAGTAAGTCTATTGTGGTTGGCTTATTCAATGCGCTGTCACAACAAAGACCTTTTCAAGGGAGTCTCTTTATGATACATGCAGAGAGTAGGGTTGTATAGGAAAGCAAGTAGTGTACCAGTTTAACATTGTATATATGCAGCAGTCAGCAGTTACTAGTTAGCAAGCAGTGAGAGTGGATGCACAGTGCAGTTGTTTGAGCTGAGGCTGTGAACGATATACTAAATACTGTTTAGTAAGTGACTTCGAGTGTTTGGGGGGTTTATTGAGATAACTCTATGGAGTATAGCCTGAACAATTGAACTGTCATATTCTGAACACATGCAGGCTGTGGAATGTAGCCTACTGTGAAAGATCCAAATTATGTTGCCTAGAAAAATTTTGACCAATTTCAAACATATCATTTCGCTCTCAAACCAGTTGATTGTGTGGATTTTTTTTATCATGTTAAGGCGAGCCCACATCGAGACTTGAACGTTACATTCTCGGACATTGTTACATTCTCGGACTGAAGTTAACAAAACTGACCGCAGAATGGCTTCGAGTTACAGAAGCGGTCTCCCAGGAGAAAGGCTGTTTGCATCATGTAACCTACTCCCTGCGGAAATGCTCGCCAACGGCCACAATGCTTGCGCGCGTGCATGCAATGCATGCATTCAATGTACGCAGCACTAGTAATCTCTAGCAGGGCTGCGCTAATACTAATACTCGACCACCTTAACCCACTTACGTACGCACGTACTTACCGCGGTCGTGATTCGAAGTGGTTAATTTATCCGTCTCTCCTTAACCTGGGGAAGTACAGGATGTCAAAGGGAATGGCCAATTTCAACTCTTCCTCCCCGCAGCTGAGGTGACTAATCACTCCCAAGTGCAATCGTGCGTAAAATTAACGGTTCAAG
Organism: Holothuria scabra; assembly: GCA_037179385.1. NCBI lineage: Eukaryota > Metazoa > Echinodermata > Holothuroidea > Aspidochirotida > Holothuriidae > Holothuria > Holothuria scabra. The sequence continues at coordinate 8,548,968 of CM074197.1, read as the reverse complement.
ATTGCTTGTGGCTTCAACTTCTAATGATGAAAATTTATTGGGATTTTGCATATATTATGCCTTTTTCACAAAATATTTTGAAGAAGAGACAGCATGATCGAGCGTCCAGTTCGGGGAGAAATTTAGGTAAAGGTACATTTTACATCAGGCATGATATTCTTTTGACACACCTTAATTTATAGGAACATTATACTGTGATTGTACGCTGCAGATCTATACATTAGTGTGCTTGAGAAAATAATGATTGAAAAATAATGATGAAGGCTTGAGTTCATTGAAAAATCCCCCTTCAAAAAATGGTAGGAATCCGATGTGGGAAGGGATGACAAACATGTGGGATTTATGTGGGAATTCCCCCATATTCACGTGGGAATTTAGAGAGAATTGTATGGGAATTTCCCCATATGGCAGATTTTGTTTCACACATGCCCAAATACCCACATTAATCCTGTGGGAATTATGTGAGATTTGTTTTTACAAGGGATTGCTAGTGGTAGAGCAAGGGACCGGCTGAACGCCTACAGGGAAGAGGGTCATCGAGGACCGTGATTGTAACTGTAACCGGAAAGGTAACTCGGTAAAACAGTCAACAGATAATTTGGTAGGGGGTCATGGATAACACTAGGGAATGTCAGACTTGGGACTATGGCCTAGTATGAAATTATGAAGAAGACGAAAATCTATGAGGAGGAACTGATTGTATATATATTTTATGTTAACATTTGTAAATAAATGAAGTCATGTTCATCACACTTCACAGGACTTGTATTGTGTAATATTTCAAAAGTGTGGAATAATCGGGTTGTGGGCTCACGTGAGGACTTGACCTTTTCATAAACTTGTGACAATGCAAACGAGTAAATACGGCAACGAACCAACGACGGTACAATGAACGTCGACTCAACGAACTTTACGTGGTAGGTTTCCTTTCTTAAAACACTCCAAATTTACGCCAGTAGTATTTCAAGGGTTTAACTTGCCACAGGCAGTCATAGTGTTGGGTTAAATTACGTGAACGGACAACTTGGCCCCTGGGAATACACAGCCCCTGGTGGTACAACTCCGTCCCGGTACAACATCAAACTGGGTATCTCGGCCCTTTAGCTGACACATGTTACACTTTTGAGGCAAGTCGGTCCCTTCAAACCTCCAGCATCTTATGAAATCCAGCTCAAAATAAAATAAAAAACCAAAAGGTAGCCTTTGTCTTGGTTTGTAATAAAAGGTCAAACAATTTGAGAGAGCAGACAATTTTAGAGCTTTTAGGCCAGAATACACACAATTTATTTTTCACTCCCAATAATGTATTCATTCACTGACTGTATAGCCTACTCTCATAGACTGTGAGACTACAGATCTAGTGTTACTATATCCATAAAGTAACGGCCTGTATTTTAACTGTAAATCCAAGAAGTAGCAGCCCCTCAAATAGAAAAGGTAAGTCGTTAACCGAATTATGCATTCGCTAGATGGCGATACTGAAGTTGTCTTGGGAATAAAACTGGGTAAACAGTTTGTATTGCCTCCTAAAAACCATATTTGGGTGAGGCAATTTTTATTGCATGCTAGCTCTTTGAGTATTCACAGTAGCCCCTTTACAAGTAAGTTGCCAAAATAGCCCTATAATATAGCCAAAGAAAAGCCATACAAGTCGAAAGAGATGAGTCATTCTGAAATTTTATTTTCACAAGACTAGATTTGTAGCTTTACGTTCCCCAAACTTGCGTTTGAAGTTTCTTCAAGTCAATTATGGTCTCACTACTCCATTAGGGCAGTGTTCTAGAGCGTCAAGTGCACACCCTAAAAGAAGTAGTCCTTTTAACTCTGGTTTGTACCAAATTTTGTCAGGATAACCTGACAGCTGGGTAATGAAACTTCATGAATATGAAAGAAAACTTGCCAGAGTGTGGATGTTGAAAATTTGGGCTAGATTGATGGTGATTTTGACTGTTTAAAAAATTGCTGTCAAATGGCGGAGATTTTTCAGTTTTTGTGAAGAGGTTAGGGGTGGGTGCACCCTACAAAAACTTTAAGTCCTTCCAGCTCAAAATCTAAACGGTCTTGGTATAGAATTTTTGTAGTGCCATGATGGACAAACTTGTCAGCTATCAAGTGATGGGTGTCTTGAAATAGCTGTGAACTTTGACAAAAGGGAGCTAATTTAGTGTGTAAGTCAATGGGGAAATTATTGGGGCTGTGAGACCTTATGGCTCTAGTTTTTCGCTTTTCAATTGCAGTACGGTGGCCTTTTCCACAATGCCATACAGTACTGCTACTTAATGTGTACCGTACCTGCAGTTCTGTACAGTATGAAGTTTTAAATATTTGTGTTACAAAACTTTTTAAATTGAATTGGAAGAGGACCGGGGCTGTCCAAATTGGACTGGACTGAAGTGCAGTTTTCAGACATAGCGGGCATTCTTTTAACAGTATATCACTCCCTCACTAGCGACTTTCCAGTCCCAACAGGAGCATGTACTCTTAGCCAAGTGCCTAGGTGATGACTATAGGGAAGACTGTCAGCTACCAATATCTACACTAAAACTCAAGTATTACTTCAGAACTTTTAGGTCTTCGTTATATATCATGGTAAACGTACTTACTCTCTTTCCTAGAAATGATTCTCTACCTGGCTGTGATGCAGAATAAAATCAGCATATATGTTTTGGGAGCCTGAACAAGGATATCTCATATTGTACATGTAGTTCCAAGTGTTGGTAGAGGTAAGGTTTGTGATGTTATAGGGTGTAATAGTTACCAAAGTAAATGGTACACGCATAGTCAGCTTTTGGACCTTTCCAGCTAGGAACAGTTTGTAATTTTTCCCTTTACATTGACTGTTATACACAGGAAGATTGTGAATGTCTGTAGCAAGATAATGTGACCATCTGAATAAGGGTATTATACTTTGCTTACTTGATATTTTTTTTAGTCAATATGACAATACGGCCTATTTGTGTTGGCCTATTCCCCTTTCTGGAGCCTCTCATTTTCCTTCATGCCTTCCCTTTGTGTGAATAAATTCTGGTATCTGGACACGTTTACACCTATAGAGTGGTTTCTGATGGATGTTTCTATATTTAAATTGTAAGACATTATGCACATCATTGCACGCAATGTTCGTTCGCATTTTTGAATAGTTGTTGGTCTACGACAAAACCCGAGTTGCGGAACTACATCCAACACTAACACAATACCAGGTACAACTACTGTAGATAGATTGTACATGCAGGCAAGTACATATCAAAGCCCTTGACGCTTGAATTGTGGGATCGGCCTTTGTTGAAGACTCGGAAATGGTTAGTTTGATTGATCCAATTGGGTTTGGACAAATACGTTTTGAAATGTTTGAGGGGTACTTAATTAATTATTCCAAACATCTTGAAACGTGCATTGAAATCCGATGTGTGCCAGATACGAGCATGTAGGGTAATCTATAGTACCATCTCGAGTCCCCCTCGTCTCATTGGTGCCCATCTCATTGGTCCTACTCTAGGTTTTCACGGGATTGTGCACCCGGTGGGTAAAGGTGCCGTAGAATGTTAGGAGCAATATTAATAACCCTTATCACTAACTTGACCCTTAAAACGACCTTAATGTTAGTAACTCCAACTACCGCACTGATCCCCAATTCCAAATTAAAAAAAAAAAAAACTGTCTGGAAAACAAAAAGAAATTTTACATTCCACGTCAATGTCAGGAAGTGACATAGGAGCAGGAAAGGCCTAGCCTCAAGCTGCATGTCCTGAAGCGCTCTGTCTAGTTTTGTACAATTCACATAACCCACAGTATTGCTCAGTGCCTTGGCTAGCACTAGGCCTATTAGTATCATGCTCCGAATAAAGCACTTGCGCCTGGGGCTCAGAATAAGCCAACAAAGTAGGGAAAACAAGCCCGACTTAAATCAATTGGATAGCAACTGAGCCGTAAAACCGCATCTAACCCGGAGTTACCACCTTTGGTAACTCCCACGGAGTTACCATGCACCTTAAGAAATTCCATTATCCAACCAACCAACCAACTAACCGATTTCACTGAACAAATTGCGGGTGTGCATTGCCCGTTCCTTTGAGAATTACGTGTAGCCTAAACGTACTTGCCTCTCCACTTGATATAATTATTACCGAATACCGACACACACGTTCGTAGGCTGACTGACAGTACAAGCATTGTACAAATATGCGTTTACACGAAAGGAGAAATTAAATAATCGGACAGCACTTCCACCTTGAATAACACTGGCGGGTGAATTTTCAGAAAAGAATAATTTGAACAATGGATGTTTTGTTTTCTTCTTCTTTCTTTGTGCCTTAGTCATAAAAAGAACAAAAGGAGCTACGAAAAGATAACTATTATTTATTCAAGGCGCAATAAGTATTAAATTTAAAAGTAATATGAGACCCTGATATTGAAAATTCCCTCTGCACATGGGAACACCGCGGAACAATCTGGCGAAATCCCACTGCGTAGTTGTCTAATGGTGTGGATACGTCTGCCGTGATCGCGTGCCAATCGATACGGCAGATAAGAAAATGTATCTGAGGACGAGCCACATAAGGAGGCGGAAAAGCACTGAGCAACTCTAGAAATCCTACAATCGATGCCGTGGGCTTCGATTAATAACCGAGTAGTGATTTATCGGTCTTTTGCAAACCGTCTTCTCATGCATGCCGTGACGTTGCTTCTTGAGAAAGCAACATATATAGCCACACCAATAGATCAAAACCGGTGTAGGGTGTAACTGGTATCTGAGTTTGTTACATGATCTGTGCCCTCAAATGAGCTACCGTATGCTTTTATTGTGTTCATACTGCGCGAAAAGCAATAAACGTACGCCTATGCTTGACTGGCTGTTGGTTAGTCCAAATGTTACGTTACTCTGTTTTTGTATTTTAATGTTTACGTTACTGTTAGTGACTCTATCTAATGTGCGTGTAGTGATCTTCATTTCCCCCTTAAAGCAATATGAGGTAACCAGGCGGAGATGCATTACAGATTTAGCTCTCTGGAAGTCTGGACAAACTAATCATGGCCTTGGAATAATTTCTTGTTAAGCAACTGACAAAAAGCCGCATTGTTAGAGATTACATGGTCCAGTGAACACCAATTTGTGTTTGCGGATTTCTATTGTTACAAAGTCGGCCAAGTGATGACATCGGCCAAGTCATGACGTCAACATTTCAAGGGGAAGAATTCTCTGATGGGAGATGTAAAAAAACGTAAGAGGGAAGGTTTCATCATGTAAGATAATTGGTAGTTACTTTGTTGGTATTTCCTGAAAGATGACATTAATGTCAAGGATTTCTTAACCTAACCAAAGCAAAAGGCGACCGAAAGCAATTACGGAATGTTGTTGAATTATTTGAACTATAAAGACTCAATTGTTTTGTGTCCAACTGAAGGTTACGATTTCGTTTTATTTTGAACAACGTAAAGCATACAGAAACGTCGCAAATGATTCCATGTTCGAATCTGACTAAGCGGGTATCATAATGGAACCTAACTTATTTCTCACGTTTCGATCACGTATGGATGAAAGTCATGAACCTTGTAAATCTTCACTCCCCTTCTGTACAAATGTCCAAACGACGTTAGTACTAAACGAAACATTGAGTAAGTACGCTCTAACTGGCAAGCGCACTCAGTTTATAAAATCGGACGAACTGAACATGTGTACAAACGTCAGGCTGACCAAGACTAGGTAAAATCTGACTGCTGGTTAAACCTTCAATTGGACAGGGCTTCAATACGGATTGTTTTTATCTCACAAAGGACATGGGCATCACTAGATTAGCTGCCAGGTGTTAGAAGAAATTAAAGAGGCAGGGTTATTTTGATAAATGAGCTCTGTTACAAATAGTATAAAACATAATCATGACTGGTACCCAATTTAGCCCGTGAATATCACAATCTTCCCCCAAATAAATCTTATCGGAACATATTCGTGCATGTAGGGAAGTCGTTCTAGGTAAAGTAAGGTCATAGTTTACATGGAACTTTATTGTTTAGTTCTAACCAATTTGTTCAAGTTATTACGGCCACGCTCACTTTTCTAAGGGTGGAAAACTTGTCAGTCCGGCCGGTTCATACCGACGACTTTAAAACAGGAACCTTCTAACATTGTACTTGGTGCTCAGCATAACCAAAGGAGTAGGAAACGCCATCTTGTGGGCAACATATGGAAGAAAGACTGTGACCTCAACTTCAACAAATCGATTAGAAACTGGGCCGTAAAACTCCATCTAGCTCACTGCCTTGTTTTTCCTCACCAATTGCTCATCCTGGGCACCAAGTAATATGGCAGTGGATTCCATTGTTAAACTCTTTGGTATCGCCCCGCTAGGAGTCGAATTTCAGACCTCCAGATTCCACGTCGGATGCTGTAACCACTTCACCGCGCAGTGAGTCAAAGTTGTTCTTGGATAAGGACTTTTTTTTATGAGGAAGGGATTATAGGAGCATCATGAAACGGAAACAACTAAGGAATTTTGTTTTTTTTTTCTTAAATGATAGGGTGGGACGGGAAAGTAGAGATACCAAGATACTACCTCACTGTTGGTAGGAAAGCATTACGCCCAGCCCTAAGCGGAGACATCTGGATATTCATAAGGTTTTTTACTCATAAGATTCATTATTCACATGAGTCATTATGCAAAACATTATCGTGAACGGCAAAAATAGGGTTCATTGTTCATATAAGGTTTTATATTCATTCAAATTAATGACAGAAAATTTCATTATTCGAACGGTTCGCTAACTCAAAATCGAAAAGAAATGGGGTTAAATATTCATAATAAAAAGATTTCTTAATTCACAATTCAGGAAAAGGTTAAATTCTTCTAACCGGAATTAAGGTTTCCCAATCACACTAAAAAGTTCGATATTCGAAATCAGAAAAAGGTAATATTGTTCATAATTGAGACTAAGGTTCGCTGTTCGTAATCCCTTCCCCCAAAATCAACTACTCTATTTGAAAGGCCAATAACAACCGGTCAAGGTTGTTGTAGACACATCATTTGCGTATAATCCCTGCAAATTTTAAGTATGTGTCTCGCTGCCTCGGGATAAAGTTGGCCTTAAAGGTGGAAAATGCTTGTTGCCCTAATTTTGTAATTATGAATTTTGAACCCTTTTTCAACTATAAATATTGATCCTCTTTTTCTATTATTAATAAAGACCTAAGTTTGTCCTGTTACAAATAACGAAGAAAACTGTTTCTTTTATAAATAACGAAATCCTTTTTTTTCCAATTATGAATAACAAACCTTGTGAACAACGAACCTTTTCACGATTATGAATAACCCTATGGATAATGGACCTTATGACACCTACAGAACATTATGAACATTGACCATAATGAACTAAATTATATATGAATATCGGGTAGACACCCCAAATTTCCGACACTCTTTCTTAGAGCATACAAGTGTTGGAAGTGTGACATCTCGCTATTCATAAGGTCTTTTAGTCATGAGTTTTATTATTATTTACAAGGGTCACTATTCTTTATTAAGAAAAGGATTCGTCATTCATAAGGTTCGTTATTTTATTTATAATATCAAAAAGGTTCGGTATCCATAATAGGAAGGGGGTTTGTTATTCTTAATTAAAAATGAGGTTCTTTATTTATAATGGAAAAAAGTTGTTCGTTTTTCATAATAGGAAAAGGGGTCGGTATTCACAATAACAACAAAAAAAAAAAAAAAAAAAAAAAAAAAACATGAACATTGTGAGTCCATACCACCCGCTTGCTTCAAGTTTATTCTATGTAAAAAAATGTCATTTTCAGTTGTTAATATCTTGAGAAGCGAATACGGGTAATGATGTCAAATTTCACCAGAATGTTTTAATTATGTTCCTCTTCAACACATCAAAAGTCAATTTGGCTCTGAACTATTCTTTTATTAGTTTGCTGACATTGGCCGTATTACCCAGAAAGAGCGATAGAAATCTTAGATAGCGATCCTTCCACAGTAGGTCAATCTGTGCTTGCTCTATTCAGTCCATATTTAACCAATTGGGGGGAGGGGAGGGGAGATTTAACCAATTGGGGGGGGGGGAGGGGAGAGGGATCTATTAATAGTTAATGCATCGTGAACTCACTTGAACCCGGACACAAAAGTCTCTGTCACACCACGAGGCTTACGTGTGTAAGCTCGATTTTAGCTCCAAGTAACGACGACAGCACAATCAGTACGATAAAGATTTAACATGAAACTAGTTACCATATCATTTCAATGTTGTATCAATGTAGTAGATGCCGTGAACGTGAAGTTGCGCCCTTTATATTGCAATTTCGCGGTTACTATTTTATGCCTAACTGTCAGAAGCAGGGCCTTCGTTTTTGTACTTAACTCGCAATCGTTAACTGTTGTGACCGGAACTACATATAGGCATAACTCTTTTCTTTTATCTGCCTGCGGTCAAGGAATGTTTACAATTATATGTCTCTTCTCATGTCTAAGCCGGGCACTTTGTCTAGTGAAACGTTTAGCGCAGATACGACAAATAAATGGTTTTATTCCAGAATGTCCACGCTCATGTCTTGTTAGGTCTCCCGTTCTTTTAAACTGCTTGCCACAATACTTGCAGTTATGGGGTCCACCCGAGACAGGCTTAGATCGATGGAAGGTCATTCCAAAAGGATCTGGAGAGAAAAACACGAGAAAAATATTGACATTACAGTCCAAAAATCATTTTTGCTAAGAATTGACTTCTACCCTGTTTTTGCTTCCTGATATCGTTTTATGTATCAGAACATCTGTATCTTAAAAGAAACCCTTACAAATTGCAAATTCACTGAAGTTAACCAACGGATACATACTTTACAAACAAACTTTGGAGCAAACGAAAAGTAAACGTAGGTCAACTGATATCTTCATTTCAACCTGGTCCCTATCTTGTTAACGACGTACTTTCACTATCTGGAGATCAGGCAATTCAATGAACCCCTGCATACCATGTACCAGACCCCTGAAATTTGCAAGGTAGGATAAATGTGACACACGCTGGCTAACTTAACGTCTAATCCTGACGGACTCAGTGAAGATGGTCGCCTCTACTTTAATATAGCTGTAGTTTCATTCGCCAATATAACAGTTCTGATAAAGACAATCATTGATTCATATAAGGATTAACAGGGGTCCATTCAGTGTTTAAAAACAAATGCGGTCACGGCTAGGTTTCAAGAGAATTGGTAAGACGCGCTTAGACTGCCGTTACACTGAAAAAAAAAATCCAATTGATGTACTTTCTGCGTAGTATCGAGAAAGCGCTAACACGCGCAACACCTAACATAAACGCCTTCGTTCTTGCGCATGCTCTACGCCAACCAATGTCAAAACCAAAGTGACGTTAGCGTGGACAACTTAATATGTAATATTTTGGAGAGAAGGTGGAGAAATTCAGTCTTTTCTGAAGTTTGAATTGGAACCAAAGAGTTCTTTCACTTACGTCACAAGCTCAACACCTTTTGACGCATTTAGTGTAGTAAGCCGAGAAGGAGCGGACGGCCCACATGTGACTGTTGCATTAAACACTGTTGGTACATGTACGGCAGGAGGCGTGGCTTACCAATCGTGACGTAACGTGAAAGCACTTTATATGCTTTCAAGAATGGTTGTCCAAAAGTTCAGTGATTTTTTAAGTTAGCAATCCAAAAAGCCTGATTAGGATATAGACGAATCCGGACAGCAAGGTATTGTCTGATTACTACATAACTGGGGTCCATTCCGTAGCTACGGGGGGGGGGGGGCAAGATGGGCAAGGGGGGCAAGTTGCCCCCCCCCCCCGGAAAATAATTTGCGGAAATTTGATGAATTTTCTTACTCTAACAAAAATTTTTCAAAAGTTTTGTTAGAATAAAAAACTCTGAGACATTTCTCATACATAAGTCGTATTTTCGGCATTCAAAAAATTAATCTAGATTTAAGATTTCGTCAGTGTTGCATGAACCGGCCCTACTCTCGTTCCACAGAAATGTGCCCGCCGCGTAGCAGATTGAATGTTCTCTTGTATACGCGCGGTTTTTATGATCAGTGCATTTTAGTGCACATGAAGCTGTTATTGAGGAATTTAACAACAGCTGATACAGTACAACTAACACTGAAAGGCTGTTAACCCGAACTTATCCCTTTGCACACAGTTTCTGCGTTGTACACTTTGGGAATTTAGTGAAAGGATGTGAAAACTGACAAGTCACTAACGTAGACCCCCCCCCCCCCCCACCCGAGTCTATTATATTGTCATGCAAGCTAAGAGTAGCTATACCGATTTTACTCTCTGCACATAACGATGGATGGGGCAGAAATAATCCATGGCTGACGATTAACTTAAAGTTAGTCTAGAAATTAGAATGAACGGGATCCATTGGCATACTTAGATTTTGTTACTTAGCCTAATCCTTGGAGGCTTCCAGACTAGTTCGGGAATAAAGCTTTCTGCTCACTTGGGGTGTAACAATAAACGGGTCCATGAGTACCTTTTAGCCTTCTTCACTTAACAGACTGCTGTTCTAACAGGATATCCTGTGTGGTCGAGCAACTATTAGGCCTCCTTTTAGTGGCGTACGGAGGGGGGACCATTGGGCCATGCCCCCCTCACCGATGCCATTTTTTCTTTGTCCTTAAAAATAAGTAGTTAAACTTTAGTAACACAGATTTTACTTCAAAAGATAGCATATGTGGAACCAGATTGCATATGAAGGACACCCAATTTTTCAAAAATTTTCAAAAGGAGAAGGGTTGTCTCTGCATGTACGTCCCTCAGTGATGCCAATATTTTAATTCCTACAAATCGGCAAATTCTGTCAAATTCCAACTTTTACTTTAAAAGGGTAGACTCTGTTTCCCACTGGTGGCACCGATAAAGATAAAGTTTACATGTTTAGATTTTCTTTACAAGCATGAATACGCTATTTTTAACCATCTGAGGGGTCTGATCCTTCGAAATTGTTTTTGCGCTCCGCTCCAACCAATGGTGGCGTTTCGCTCAGTCTTTTGGGCAAAATTACATTTTTGGGTGAGATTACCCCTTAACTCTCTGATTCCTTTGCAGTTTGCGAACATATTTTGAAGGCAGAATTTTATTTGCAAACGACAAAAGAAGGTAGTGACTGGGCAGATCCTTCGTATAAGTCTGAAAAATGCTATTTCCGGCCATCTTAGGGGTCTGATTTTTCGAAATTTTCTCTACGCTCCGCGCCAACCAATGGTAGCGCTCCGCTTAGATAATCTGTATGACAAAGTAACGTTTTGTGGCCAAGAAATACCACAAATCCATTACCGATCAATATTCTTTTATTTTGACTCCTAAAAGTGGGCAAATTTAATGTCAAGTTTTACTTCGTAGGGTAGCACAAATGGCAAAAGAATGCATGTAAAGACACAAAAGTTTCAGTTTTATCCTCATGAACCACCACGATTCAAATTTCTACACTGTTCCTGTCAAAGCCGAAAATCTTGCACCATTTTGCATGCACCAACCTTGCACCAAACTTTTGCGTCAAAAAATTTCCGGACACCCCTCCCCTTAGATCATACTGCATCCCCCCCCCCTTTCAGAGAAATCCTGGGTACGCCACTGCGTTAGTACATACAAATAAACCAGATATTGTTGACCAAAATAATATACTAGGAGCTGTTAATTCCAATTGCTCTATGTTATACTTTAAGATTAAAAATGCAGGTAATATTACATAATGACATGGTAATGTTGTTATACTTGAAAATTTGCATTTTTTATATGAAATACATACACATTGACTGGGAAAAATTTTGGGGAAATTTCATACCTTTGCCCCTGATGGAAAAAATCCTAGCTACGCCACTGGGTCCATTACCTTCTAATCTTTCGATTTCCTTGCTTACCTGTATCATGGATGGTTTTACACTAATTTGTTTCTCGATTCCTTCAATTTTACTAATTATGAGGGTTTGAAACTCATAAAGACGAGATATAAGACGATTCAAGGCTGATGGACCCCACTAATGGCTGCCCACAGTCACTAAAAACAAGCGCTGATCGGATTCGCCTATAACTTGACTTCCTTAAAAAGCTGAAATCTTAAGAATTTCAAAGTAAAGAAATATTCTCGAGGTATACATTTTGAAGGTTACAGGTTATACTTGCTGACACTAGATTTATTGGAGAGGCACAGACGGGTTCATAGCCGTGGGCGGGGAAGGGGCAGCTGGCAACCCCCCCCAAAAAAACCTGCACCCCCCAAAAAAACTGCTAGGTTTTCTAACATGTAAGCGACTTAAAAAGTTTTACAGTTAGTCACCAGTGTTGTAGTCGAAACCGAGACCGAGACCAGAGGGTGTCGAGACCGAGACCAGGGATACTTATTCCAGACCAACACCGAAACCGACAAGGTCCGAGACCGAGACCGAATGTATATGTTGCATAGGAAAATAAATTGTCGAAAATTTTTAATAGGCCTACCTTTTCACCTACTGTAACCTTAGTTACTTTATGCTCTAAAATGACATGTAGCATCAAAAGTGCATCATCATTGATTTTTTACATGTTTTATCATATGAATGACTGTATGCGACGGGAGGCCGGTGGCCGTGACCCCCAGTTGGCCAAGACTTTGCGTGCTGAATCGGGCAGACTGCAGTTCCTCAATGGGGCAGAAGTTATGCCCTTGTTGGGGATCTGGAAAAGTGCAAAAGTCACCGCCCATGAGAAAAAGAGAACCTTATGGTTATGGTCATATGCCAAAACAGGGAGCTTTCAGTTGCCTGACCAAACATAGAATAAATAACTTTTAAACACTAATCCAAGTTTTTTTTTTCTAATGTGGCTATCATTGCCGTACAGAACTCTTCCTCACAGGGAGAGGTGACATTTCGCGACTCCATGTGCCCAACCAGAGCATAATCTCTGCCCCACTGAGGGACCCGATTCGGGAAGGTAATGACCATTTGTGGGGTGGCAGCCCCCTACCCGGCCCCCGTTAACTACGGTCCAGGTGGCTCTGCTCATCAAATCAGAACCAGTGAGTGCTACAGGTCTTAACTCACAGCCCCCTACCCGGCCCCCGTTAACTACGGTCCAGGTGGCTCTGCTCATTAAATCAGAACCAGTGAGTGCTACAGGTCTTAACTCACAGAATAAAGATAAAGGGCCTGTCCTCTCACCCCAAACTACAATTATCGTAGTAGTCTACAAAAATTAAATATTGGCTCAGTTCTTTGACTGGCAGCTAGTTCAAACAATGCAGAGTATTAAAGTTTATATTACACAGCATGATCTGTACTATAAATGTTTTGATTTATACACATTGCTCTTTTATAGTCACTCTGAAGCAATGAACTGAGATTGCGACTGGAAGAGGATGAATTTTAGAAAATTGTGGGAGGGGCATAAGTAAGAAGTTTAGGAGAATTGGTGAGAGATTTGGGCCTGTAAGCCCTTACAGATGGAATGTGTGGACTCATTACATGAATACTTCTTTCCTCAATGATTAGCCGATTTTTTTCAAAGCAATTGGCGTTTTTGAATAGTAAACTCAGTCTATGAGTTCATAAAGGTAAGGTCAAGGTGAAGTTCAGTGAATAAGCAATTTTTCTCTGAAGGGGGGGGGGGGGCATGCAGTTTGTTGAGTGATTGCCGGTAGGGGGAGGGGTCTAAGGGAGAGGGTCTCCCTTCACCCTTTGAAAATTCTAGGCCTTTTTAAGAAGCTGAAATGCAAAATGGTGCAAGACTTTCAATTTTACAGAAATAGTCCTGGAAGTTGAATTGTGATGGTTAATGGGGTAAAACTGAACATTTTGTGTCTTTACATGCTATCAGATACCATGTACGCTACCGGTGCCAAAGTAAAATTTGTTTTTACATTTGCATACTTTTATAAATCAAAATATTATTATTATTGATGGGCTTAATTAAGGACAGGGGAGCATGTCAGTTTTTTATTTTTATGCACGACAAAAGTAAATCTACCATAAATACAATACTATCTAGGTTGAGCGCCACCATCAGTTGGTGTGGAGAGAAAAGAAAATTTTGAAAAATCTCTTCTCCTCAGATGACACAAAACTGTGTTATCATGCTTTTAAAAGTGTATCCAAATAGTCTTTATTTTTAGCTTTCCTTTGCAATAATAAAAAACCAGCAACTTGCTAGAGATCAAAAATTTATCACAAAATGTACCACATCATTAGATGAAATGGTATTTAATCTTCGGGGGGGGGGGGGGGACTACAACGGAATTGAAAATATGCTAATGTTTCCCTTTTTCAACTTTTGGCTAAACTCAAGATTCGCTGAACTGATGCAATTGTGTATGTAACTGTCCGAACTCCCGACTATAAAAGGTTTTACTCCTAACACCTGTTGCGTGATAAATGTAAAACTATTGCTCCACCACACCTGAACATCCTCCATCCCCCTGCTCCTTTCTCGTACGTCTTTACCGGCTGCGGAAGGAGCCTACGGGATGACCCCTTCCCCTTTGGTTTTTTGAAAAGGTGGTGTCCTTACATACAATCTGGTTCCACATATGCTACCTTCTGTGAGGAAGGGGGTGGGGTAGTAGGGCCCAATGCCACTCCATCTGCACTTCACTGGTGGGGTGAGATAAATATATTGATGTCCATAATAAAATAACAATGGACAAAAAGCACTCCCTTAAAAAATGAATAAATATATAAGTAACGTTATCTATGCATCTTACAATGTACAGTACGAAACACTTCAGTTTTTTACTTTTAGACATTATTTATCTTATCTTAACAAAACATAAAACGACAAATTTTTGGCCGGTCTCGAAGCGAGACCAGGACAATTTCCGAGACCGCAAGGGTCCGAGACCGAGACCGAGACCACAGGGTGTCGAGACCGAGACCAGGAAAACCGGTCTCGAGCACTACAGTACTGTTGGTCACTTCCCTGAAAAGCCCCCAGCTGAAAATTGTTCCGCCTTTATTATCTTTTTCATTTTGTACACGGATTTGTCAGCGTGCATCTCTGCAGATTCTTGCTAAACCATCTGGAATTTTCCTTACTCACCCCATTACTTGGTGACCTTTACCTTTTCGCCGTCTCAGTGTCATCGCGTTTGGTTGTATATCTATTAATGAGAATTATCTGATTTAGGAAGTGGTCAACCAGGGAACTATTATTTGGATGGAGAGAGAACGGGAATTTGGATGTTCACTTCAAGACACACTGCATCGCCGAAATGGAGATAAGCTGTATAACTGACTCAAAGGTATTTCCTTCCTTTATTCTTGACCCACGTTTAATATCATTCCTAGGGCAGCATATTATTCAATTCAATTAATCTTTGGACCAGTAGCTCATGAAAAACAGTACTTCATTAGCAGGTATGTAACGCTAGCAGTAAAAGAGCTGGTGCTATGAAAACGACTGTTGATCTGAAATATAAGAATTCACTAAGTTCCTCCTGAGTAAGGTATTACGTGCAAATAAGCTATAGAGGCAGAAGTCTGATATTTGGACAACAAGAGTTTCCTTAACTTTACAGCAATAACCTGATATGAATTCTTGTAAAAAAATCTACATACACCATATTTTGTCAAACGCGTCGTTGAGCTTCGAAAAACCGAATGACTTTTATTTCTTTGACGACTGGCAACGCTATCGCAGTTCTGCAGAGAACCTGCTTCTCTTACTGTAGCTGCAGCAGACGACAAATGCCTTTTTGCAAATGTTTTCTTAGAAATACTTAAGAACGACACAACAGACAGATTACTGGTTGACCTTGGCAGGCGTAACTCACATTCCAAGGAGATGTATTCCTATCCAATTGATAGCCCACGGAGTTTTTCGTTCAGCTCATCGCTACGAAAACCTGGGGGGGGGGGGGGGGCGGCCACAGAGGTGCTACGCAGGTAATCCAAATTACAGGGGTCAGAACAACCTTTGTTACCTGCTAATGAAGTCTTCAATGAACGGTCAACATGTGTCAGGATACCCAGCGGACTCGTTTTCCCAACTCATGAGCTTCTAGAACCACTGAACAAAGGATATGCGACACATTATAATACGTCAACTGTCAATTATCTGCGTTATCTGCGTTATCTACGTAGCAGACTGTAAGACATATTCTTTGTTCAGCAATTTACCTACCCACCACGTGGTTTCTGAAGCCTTGCAAGGGGCTGAACAAACCCATTCCAAATTTCCGCAAGGAACTGTCCGAGCAGTTGTGTGACGGAGTCGTGACGGGCATTCATATCGGTTTGGGGAAGGCGGTTTCAGTATGGGGGATACCATCACTTATCCGTGGGTACGTGGCGGTACCTCAGTCTGCTACCTCATTTAAATACAGAGTTACCACGATTAAAAAATGCAATTTGTCAGATTTGACCATAAAAGTGGTCAATTCTACATTAAAAGAAATGAAAGAGTTCAAAATTGTGATGAAATGAACGAGGAAAAAGGCCATGATCTTCGTTGACATTTTATTTTCTCAGTGTGTTTACATCACTTGTATAATGTTCTTCAAAACATCCCTTTCCTTCTCGCCGATAAACTTGAAAACTCTTGAACCCAAAGCCAGCTGCAGGTATTGCTTTACCATACAATACTTAATAATTACATATCATACAATGGATGGACTATGGTTGCAGTGTCCTATATATATTATTTCACGATAGGGTCTTACTCCTATTTCCAAACTTTTGACATGATGGAGGGCTTTGCCACCCCTCACCAAAGTCGGTATTTAAGGAGAAATGAGTATAGATGAGAGGTTACAACTCTATATTCTCACTATTAAAAAATAAGTGTGATTTATTTTGTTGGATAATTGAAAGAGTCAATGAATCAACCAAAATCTCATCAATTTGAAAGTTTGCAAACACTTAAGACTGCAATACTCTGATTTAAATATGTCACAGGGTCACATTAGTTCACATAAATGGCATCACACAAAGAATAGCATATTGTTGTCGTACTATTTGAAGCTTAAATGCATGCGTTCAAGTATGACTAAAATATGATACGATGCACACATAATAATGTGAATATCTACGATACACCTTATTGAACTAAAAATGTTATCATTGGTATGGCTTCTTTTAAATTGAAAACAGCAGCAAATAGGAAGCAGAAAGCTAGCAGACTCAGAGATTCCTGCAAGGACCAATTTCACTTAAGTGTAGCGATCATCGCTAACGCCGAAATCTATCGCTAAATCTAAAATAAATCGCAATTTAGCGACGAATTTTCCAAAATGAATTCCATAAATTTCAGCGATACATTTTTCATAGCAAAGTTGTATTGTTTGCCATAGGTTCAGTGAAACCCAAAATTCATCGCTATCGCCACTAGCGATAATTTCCAGTTAACGAGTGACTTAGCGATGATCGCTAAAATTGACGTTAGTAAAATCGGTCCCAGGGTAGCCTGCGGAGGAGACTCTGTACTAGCCGAAAGATGGCGCTCTCTCAAAATTATAATACACCCAAATTAGACAGGATAATATAGAGATTCTGCAAACCTTCGACCAGTTTCCATTTACAGGAATCCCGTGCTTTGAGGGACGAATTAGCAAACATGAGATGGTCAAGTGGTGCACGAATGAATAGTGTATTTTCGTACATACAACTGATACAACGATCGGAGAACAACCGAATTAGTTTTTTTTACGTGGAAAATGTGCACCAGGTCGAACGTTCGATGTAAATATATTACCTTTTACGCCGCAAGATATAATTTAGTAATTTTTGTCGTGACGTCTTTTATAGTGGTCGTAAATGAGATTCGATAGAAGGCAGGCAGGCTACTGTATACCGTACTGTAGGTATACCATGTAACTAACTTAGTAGTTGAACCGCAAACAAAATAGCCTGCTGTAAGCAGGCTAGTCCCAGGGGTGTGAGTTTCAAAGTTTCACGCAGTTTATTTTAATATGGGAATTCATAATATAACAATAGTAAAAAGGACGGCAGTAACAACAATGCATGGATTTGTGCAGCATCCCATTCTATTTCAAAAAAATGGTTCTTGCGATTTACTGTAGAGACAATATTTTATGCATTATTTTTTCAATGAACTGTGCAATGTATGAAATAACCAATTCGTTTACTTTGAATATGTGATGTCATTTGAAGGCAAACCTTTAAACAACTTCACAGGGTGTAAGCAAAACGAAGACCGAAGACGGAAGAACGAAGACCGAAGACCGAAGACCGAAGACTGAAGCGCATATACACAGACGCATTTACGCACAGACGCGTTCCCCCTCCCGTCAGACTCAAATCGCCTGTAAGCGTCCTTGTTATGTTTTATTCGAATTGGGGCATAGGGTATATATTAACATTAGTACGTCCATACAGGCCATTCCCACACCCTCTGTCCGAACTCACTGCATTCCCCACTGCAATAACTCTAGATTTTCAAAACGAAGACCAGACTTTTACACCCTTAACATTCATGCAAATTCGATAATTGGAGACTTTACCTACAAATACTCTGAGTAAATTACCGACAAAATTTTACTTATAACTAATTAAATTTTGCAAGAAATGAATGGTCAAAGCTATATTTGCAGGTCGTGATATTCAAAACGAAGACGTGTCACCACCCGAAAGCAAAAAAAAAAAAAAAAAAAAAAAAAAAAAAACATACATATATGAATACTAATAGAAGGGGGTCGGCAGTGGCCGCTCGTCCATATTGTCCGGTGTCGTCCATCCAACCCCCCCCCCCGAACGTTGGTACATTTTTGCCACTTCTAAACGCCCGATACAGTCCAATCTTGATCGTTCCCTCTGACCGAATTCCCTAGCTTCACCACTGCAATAACGCCACATATTTTTTGAAAACGAAGACAAATAACTTTTGAGAGAACGAGGGGGCCTAGCTCCTGTGTGTGCGGAACTGCGACTAGCTTCGTCGTATTGATAGTTGGAACGCATAGATTTCACCGAGGAAGGGATCTTGGCTATGCTTCTAAGATTAATTGTAAATGCGTCTGTGTATATGAGCTTCAGTCTTCGGTCTTCCGTCTTCGGTCCTCCGTCTTCGGTCTTCGTTCTTCCGTCTTCGTTTTGCTTACACCCCAACTTCACATGCCGTGCAGCTAACTCCCACTCCAAACTACAATTTGTGTAGTAGTCCACAGACATTCTCAATTGGCACAGCTCTTTGATTTAGAACAAGTTAAACAAATGCCGAGTATGTAGCTCATATTACAAAGGATGTACTGTGTTCAGTGTATTCGTTACACAATCTGACAATGGGTTTTGTATACTCACCCCAAAGCAGTCATCCTTTCTGTATGGCGCGCCGTTTGTGCCATGCCATTATGCCTTCAAAGCCCCAGTGCCGTCAAAATCCATTCCTTTGTCAAAACTAATTATGTTGCCAAAGGCCTTATGCCGTAAAAACTCATTCCTAGGTACTATGCAAGTGGGCGTTGTCCATTTTGACCAATGCCAATCTCCGATACGTTTTAAGACCAGGGACGTGCAGAGACGTACACGCGTCTATACGCAACCGTGCCCACTTTCACTGAAATAAGTTTATCGACAAAACCTGGTAAAATTATACTTTTATTTTCTTGTTAAAACATGTAGCATCCACACCAAGTGATAATTGACAAATACACAGGAAGAAATCTCGATAACACTTGGAAGCAAACATACACAAGTATGAACGTATTGCTACGTCTGTAAAGCGTCAAGCGGTTTGAAAGTGCAACGATATAGCACACCGGTGGTGGCCAGTCTGCTGACAAAAGGCGCTGATAGAGCTATTACTACACAGAGACAAACACATATGATACCGTGATTCAGTGATCGTCTACAACAAGCCGTTGCATATTCAAGACCACTTTAGGCATATTTTCAATGTAAAATAACTGAACATTGCGAACATTTTCAATCTGGTACTCCGCACTCGTCTAACAGCGTAGATTCGCATGCTGTACAGTGATCACCGACCGACCACGGCAAGTCAATCTATCCGGGCTGTATGGGTGATTCAAGTTACGCTAGCGTCTAGTTCCCTAAAGGTGAACTTTTTAATCAGGCACCCAGATTCGATTTCGTCGTTTTTCTCATAATTCCCACTCAAGCACTGCAATGTACATCTTTCATTAGGAACGGGACATCCTAAAATAATTATATCTGATTTTAGGAACAATGAAATAAACCTGTTCAACAAAGATTCGAGTTAATAGGCTTTATTAATATTACACCTGCCCGGGAAGTACATGATTGTTTAGGTTGTGAATGTGCATGGGGCAGTCAACTCGCAGCCTGTAGCAAAGTGCATGCCACGGCAATACGGACAACCTACCTAATCTTGTGGTGTGAAGGTAATGGAATGGAAGGTAAAGGAAAATGGTCTTAGATGATGCTCTTTCCAATTTGAAGATGATTCTCTAAAGGCAGTTACACTTTTGGCCCCAGTATTGTACTATAGTTTAGACCTATACTATAGTACAAGATATTCGCGGGTTCCATTTTCTGAACCAAGCAACAACATGCGTTTTCACGCTCAAAATTTTCCTTCAGATGAAACAAATGGAAGCCTCTACTTTTTCTGAAGTCCTCCCGACGCTCTGGCAAAGGGCCGTTCGGCGAAACCAAACTTAAAACTGCTTCCCGATGAAGCTATTACGTCCACTGAAGGACAACACTTAACGACCAACCTCACGGCCTTCACACCAGGTACTGCACATGATCTTTGCCAAAAGGTCTGCTTGCGAGTCATTTGTGGCGCTTCGAGGCGGTCCAGTTGGCGCGCGGCGCCCTGCCACGAAAAAAAAAAATACTAACAGAAATAAGGGCAGACAGTGAAATAATTTTTCATTTTGAAAATAGACATACAAATATTACTTGGTACATAAAACCTTTACTTGTTTAGCTACTGCATATGGAAAATAAAATAAATTAACACCTGAGTTCCAATTAATGCCTCATAATGCACAGCATTCCTGGGCCTCATACCTCTTGCGTGGTCAGGGGGCATGAAATCGCGTATAATAGCTCCGTAATATACCGACGCCAGTGCAGCATCAAGTGAAAACATTGGCGATCGTCAGCTATTAATAGCCTTTGGACTTTGGACATGGACTCTACCACTGTAACAAAGGGGTATATCTGTGTATCCACAAAAATTACAATTGAACGTAGTTTGTTGTGAATGTGTTATTACTTTTTCCAAAGTCCTCCCGACCCTCTAGCAAAGGGCCGTTCGGCGAAACCAAATTTTAAGCTGCTTCCCGAAGGAGCATACGTCCACTTAAGGAGATGAATAATTGCGCTCAAGTGTAGTTTTTGGCTTTTTTCGGCTAGTGAAACTTTGAAAGAATATATAATTAGGATAGGCCGATAGGGAGTGCCACTTCGAAATTAAAAGCAGATTGGATATAATTATAATCGTATTAGGCCTGTACCTGTTCCCCAATGTTGCGATCTCTGTTTTGGGACCATGCAAATTCAGCTAACTACGAAATCACGCTGTGCTGCCCACGAATTGTATGAGCTGTGTAACAATTAATCGGCATGTTTTGGTTGACATAGACCTATCAATAGTAGTAGAAAAAGTAGATTCTCATAGAAAGTGTTCATGTGGTCAAGTGTGGCATCATGGCACCTGTAGCACCACCGGTGAAAAAAGGGAAAGAAGAAAATCAGGGGGGGGGGGGGTTTCCCTCATGAACCACCTCATTTTCTGTTCACTCCGCGCCAACTCATGGTGGCGCTCCGCTTAGAATAATCATCTTACTGTCAATGGCGCTTGAATTCCACTCAATACCATGAAGTGGCACTTTAATCAAACTAGTTGAAAAGGCCTGGCATAAGGGTTTTTGGCAACATAATAAGTTTTGACAACGGGATGCATTTTGACGGTACAATAGCTTTTGAGGTCATAATGACATGGCACAAACAGCGCGCCATATTTCTGGGTCATAAAAGGAAAACATCTATAATTCTTTAAAGTTTGTATGACTTGAAAGGGAAAATACTGTCATAACAAGGTCAATTAGTTATTATATTAGTATATTAGTTGCTTTAGAGGGTCTGGTACTGTACAGTTACTTAGTACTTAAGATGAGCCTTTCTATCGATCAGTTCCTAGTAATCATCTAGTTTAAGTCGGGCTGGTCATGACCTTTTTCCACTTCTGGCTCACGGGTTTCTTTTCCCTGATCCTCTTCTTATAATGAGCACTAAGAGCGAGTAAAGTGTCCACATGGTAGAGGAAGGAGGGGGAGGGAAAGGCGACTGCCCCATGACAGAACAACATTGCCTGCACGTGCCCCTTTTCAGGGTTTTAGGAGCTTGCTTTGATGCACCTGCAGGGCATTTTTGCCTCTTCTGACCAAAAAAAAAAAAAAAAAATTCTGCACTAATTGGGCACCCTAAGAAGATGGAACAGAGTTCAAAAGATACATGCCTTTTAAATATTCCATACCTCCTAAAACGCAACACTAATTCTATACTGCTCAAACATGTTGCAGATCCACTACAATCTAGCTTCCACCAACTGCTGACTGTATGGTAACGTACATGGTTTGAGCGTCACACTTTCAGTCGGGAGGTTGGGAGTGTTAGTCTTGGTCAGGTTATACCGAAGAACTTAAAAATGATCGAGACCTACTGACATTGTGCTTGGTGCTCAGCATAAGCAATGGCATTAGGCATAAGCTACCTCTATGCTGTCTGGGCAATGTTTGTTTACACAATTCATCACACTTCAGTGGCAGCACAACCAACCTACATGTGTCCAAAGAGATAAGCCTATTGTCCTGGTCTGCTGAGGCAGCTCTGGTTGCAAACTTGGTTTGAACTGATTAAACAGTCTCTGCCTTTATGAATGAGGTTTTCAATGGGACTCTTTGTTTACATAGTGCTGGACATGGCAGCTACTATTGACAGAAAGCTGATAAAAGGAAGTCGGGTTGACCTTGCTGTAACATCACTTTTTGAACAAAAAGTGGGGTGTCAGGTATAAATTGTAGAGAGGCAACCTTATGCCTAATGGAATAGGGACAACAAGCCAGTGAGCAACAACTAGAAAAAGGGCTGAGGCTGGCTCGGCTTTAACCAATTCGTTAGAAACCGGACTCTAAAACTCCATCTATAGCAAAACGTAACCTAACCCCAACAAATGCCCACAACGTCTTAAAATAAGCGAGTGCAAAGATATGACACTACACTATACTTGGTAGAATCTCAGAGTAGATCAAGGATGTTAATAAACTATGTTAACATCAGCTTAGTTTCTTATCAATTGGTTTCGTCGGGCTGGCCATGATGGCATTCCTCCAGTGGTCAAAGATTAACTCAATTGAAGATGCAAAATTGGGAAATTTCACATTCCTTTGGAACTTTGGTCTAGTATCTACAATCTAGTGAACCTTTGGACTGGTGGCCCGGTGTTTTAGTCGATGTTCTCTACATCTGATCTTACTCATTTTCTTTCCCTGTGATCAGGTGATTCTCTCATCAACTCCCAACTAGCATGAACAACTGGTTGAGCATACATCGAGGAAAGCTCCTGTTTTAGGTAAATAATTTTGTGAGGACAGTTACCTGCAGACCTGCCAACATTTGAGAACCAGAAATAGGAACGCAAATTTTTTGCGAGCAACTTTTCGCCGGTAACCCGACAGATTATGTTTGTGCACATGCTCCTCTTTAATTGCTATCTACACAAATTTGTTTGCTTAATTTTTTCAATAGGTCGGAGAAATAAGGGGTTTCTAGTGTCTTGGCCTACTGCCTCACTGAAATGTCCTTACCAGTGGCTCCCATACCCAGTATCATGTGCCATACTCCTTCTGGTGCGAATACCTGAGGTGGACATTAAGAGTTTTGGTATGTGCAAAGCAGGCACCACAGATTTCACACTCTACTTGACTGTTGGGCCTGGAGGCCAAACCGTGGGTTCGTTCATGGAGCCGGCAATGGTCAGAGCGAGTGAACTTTTTGGTACAGAACCTGCATTGGAATCGTTTGATTCCTATGTGAATGCGTTCATGCCTTTTGCAGACCCCTGATTGGCTAAACACTTTGTTGCAAAATTTGCAAGTTTTCTTATCTACCCCTGGTGGGTGGCTGCGACCTTTGACTTGTGGTGCAGGTTCTAGAATGAGAAGACTGCCGTCTTGACCTGAACAAAAAAACAGAGAGGATAGGGTATCAGTATATTTGTCATGTGGCTGTTAAGATTTTTCCTTTAACTTTGTTTTAATGACTTTTTTCAGCTAAATCATGGGTAATACATTGAATTGTTTATGTAATATGACAACCAAGAAACATGCAGTTTTAGGATAACAAACTTGAAAGATTTAACAAAGGTAACTTAACCGAATTAATACATGCTATACAGGCCTAATCCCCTCGCCCCAACCAGTTCCAATTCTCCTTACCTATTTATGTGTTTTCATCCTCATCCAGACGAAGTCTCAGTTTATTGCTTCAGTGTGGGTACACAAGACACACGAATGCAATACATAATCAAAACACTGAGTGCTATGACCTTTGGTACTCTGCATTTATTATTCTAGCTGTCAATCAAAGAGCTGCACCAAATGAGAATTTCTATGGACAGTTACTACAAAAATTGTACTTTGGGGTGAGAGGATTAGCCCTTTAAAATAAATACATGCGCATTATTAATTAATCAGTCTTCATGTAGTCGTCATGGGAACAATGTTGAAAACTGTGCGGAATTTTTCATCTGCTTGATTCCTTTACAGGTTTGGTCCTTGGAGGGTAATTAAATCACCCTCCAGAGTTATTTCGGGTGACTGACAACAAAATGTTACTGTCCAATGTTATTATTCCTTCCTCAGTTCATATTGAAGATAAACATGGAAAGTTTAAGCTGCGATTTCCAGTCTATTTTCCGACGTACTGTAGTGCAGTTTGTACTTTGTCACCGAGTGCGTCTAAGAGTCTTTTTTATCTCAATATACATAACATGTATTAATTGAGACCAGGACTGGAGAAAATATTTATTTCAAAGGAAGGAGTAGAGCTTTCCTAGGCAGTCCGGGAGAGTCTCCCTTTCGGACACTTGAATTGTCTCCAAAAATGAGGACAAATTTGGCGCCATTTTTGGTTCCTTGCGTTAGCAAAAGGAACCTGTGTAGTCAGGTTGGCGCGTGTGTGTGTGGGTGGGTGTGTGTGTGTGTGACGCTAGCTTGGGTACGCTGTAACTCAACAAGGGAAAGTTGGATTACATTGAAACTTGGTATATAGAAGTGCCATAGTTTGAAGGTGTGCCCTATCGTTTTTGGTGGAGGTCGAAGGTCATTTGGGGTCACCAGAGGTCAAAAACTAAAAACATTCTCAACACGATATTTCAAGGTAGGAAACTTGGATAGATGTCATACTTGGTGTGTGGATGTGTTATGGTGTAAGAATGAAATCTGACATGTTTGGTGAAGGTCAAGGGGTCATCTGGGGTCACCAGGGGTCAAACACTGAAAAACATAGTATTTTAAGGTAGAAAGGACAGATTTCAAATCAATCTGTGTTTGGTTAAGGTCAAAGGTCATCAAGGTCACTGGAGGTCAACCACTGGAAATGTTATTTAGAAAATCTTGTAAGCTAGATAAAGATAGGTTCAATAGAGTTTTTACCTCACCTGGTTTTGCATGTTTACACACCCAAACACCTTAGAAATTTGGCCTTTATGTTCGTTTAGTAATGATTCCTTCGGGTTGTACACAGATTTTCGACCATTCAGTTTTGAGAGGGCAATAACTGAAATCTGTAGATTTCAATGAGCACAGGTCACACTGCATTAAACTGGTCTCTCTGCAAGTGGAAGCAATGCATGGATTATACAGTATGTCTCTTTAATACTGCTGTGCTCTGTGGGGTAACCTAATCCTCATTCTATTATCACACCCCATTAATCACTTGCTTTCTGCTTAACTGCTGAATAAACCCTGTTTTCTGTGTAGAGATAGCAAACAGCACAAATGGTAGATTGTTTTGAAGTAATAGCAAGTTTTATTTGAGAGCAGGTAAAAATAACTTATGAGAGAAGTACAAGGTGTTTTTCTCTCTCTGACCACATTGAGTTTATTGGTGATAATATCAAGTTTGATTACAAGCATTAATACATACGGAAATGAGGAAATGTTTTTGAAGGATCACCAAGCTTTGTACAAGTTGAATACATGTAAGTAAGGCCACAAAAATTAAACCATTGATTTCATGTAATTTTAGTACCAAAATACCCCTTGTGAAGATGTTACAAACATGGAGTATGAGCTTTTGCTTAGCTCTATTTTGGAGACTGGCTGTACAGTTCTTATACTATCCAGCAAGGAACCACAGTGCCCATTGGGCTCTTGTTAAATTTACCCACAAAGATGTACGGTGTGCATAATACAAAGCATAAGGCTTTACCTTTGAAACCTTTCTAGAAAATTAGTTCCTGCTTAGAACATTTCAAAACTGAGATGGTCATGTTGCCAAAAATTTTATCTACAACTTTTCCGTGTTTTTTTTTTTTTTATAGTCCACCGTGTGACTTTTGAGCAAATATCGATTAAAGTAATGACACATACCGATGACCCATGAAAGGGGTTACCAATTTTCTCTTAAACCTGCAAGTACAGTTACGAAATTCGGATATACCCAGCTTCTACGAATTTGTTTGAGCGTAAGAAGCTCAAACCTAGCTAACAAGGAGCACAGACGATGTGGAAACCGCGGGTATTAACATTACACATTAAACAGCATATAGGCTATACTTGTCTCACGTTACTCTAAACTGACCGTTTTAAACCATTGAATGGAAACACGAGATAAACTTACGACAATGAGAATCATTCACTGAGGATGAATTGTCTGTACCGGTTTTGATTATCTTTTCACACTAAACGTCGGTATTGAAAGGTTTCAAATGGTCTTACGAAACATCGTACTGTGTGTTCTACTTGTTATAACCACACTGGTATATGACGAATCATTGGGGCGGGTGAGTTAGAAACAACGGCTGTTGCAAGAATAAGGTCTTGAATATTTATATTTAACGTTGTTCAAGAAGTTTCCATTTACGGAGACTTCTGGTGTCTCCGAAAAGGGAGACTCTCCCGCACTGCTTGGGGTAACATTCCCACAATTGTCCCTATATATTTTCATTAACAGAAAAGGGGGAATTTCCTTCCAATCGCTTCAATTTCTCTCAGGTGGCTAACTTTCTTGAAAGACATGCCACCTACTAAAGTTCTGAATATTTAAAAGGGGGTAGGCCAGCCTATGGAGAAATGTTCAATAGATATTCTGGTGTGCTGAACATATTCTTGCCCTGTGCTTTACCAGTCCTTCTAGCCCACACTTTATTGGTGAATCTTAATTGTTCTGATCCTGATAAGAATGTTCCCAGGATACACATGTGATCATCAAGTTGTTTCGGGTGGTAATTGATATTTACAAATGTGTGCTAAGAGTATGAACTGTACATACAACAGAGTATGAATTACTTTGTTATTTCTGCCCACAATAGGAGTTGACAGATGTAATAGCTTCTCGTTCATGTACTTCATATTCTGGGAGGTATATGTTGGGGAAGTAACCCATGCATCCACCATGGCAGTATATGGGAACTGGGGGAATAACCCTTCTAAAATTACCTTAACTGAGGATGGTTAAACATATTTTGAAATATTTTTGGCATATAACCAAAGAATTACAGTTGGACGAAAGGTGTCACAACTGCTTACACTTTAAAAGGAAGATATGTCACTAGCCAAACTTGAATCTGTGTACAAAGTACAGCTACCATTTTGCTTCATTAATGGTGCTTGGAAATCATGAGGATGTATTAAGTTTGCCTGACCAATTGTGACATTTACTTCGAGGAAGTACTGAAAATCTCTACACTAAAAGGCATGCATGGTGACATGCTAGGGAAATGTCCTGTCTTTTCTACAGAAGTAAGCTTTTAAGAGGAAAAATCTGTCAAAATATGTATCATTTACAACTCTAGAGATACGTCTTTTATGTTCAGCAGAGAACATGCCAGAATGAAAGAGAGGAACACCACCAATGTGTGTGCTAGCGCCAAACTTAAAGCTACAGTGCCCTTTAGGGATCCTGCAGAGGCCACAGAGTCCGTTTTGTAGTGTAGTCGCTAACCATCAAAGCGGCCCAATATGTTCACTGACATAAATGCAGTTTAAGGCTGCCCAAAATATGGTTAAAGATGACCCACAATCACATGGCAGAAAAAAGTGCGAGCCCTCGCAGCCCCTACGTCTCCATGGTCGCTGTCGTGGTATAGCACTGGGTTTTGGTACATAGTAGTTTCAGGTATGTCTGGGAGAGTTTTGAGCCTTCAGAGACAAGTAAAAAAAAAAACCAACTTTACACAACTCATTTGTTAATATCCAAATATCCAATACGTACCAGCTTATCAAATCTCAAATTCAAGTGTTTTATGTCCCATATCAATTATTTCCAATAAGGGGAAGTGAAAGTCATGCTATAATTACACTTAGTTTACACTATTTCAAGAAGCAAATAAAAATGTACATGCTTGATCATGATTCCAGTTTTAGTGAAAATGAGGACACAACATAGAAAAATCGGAACATAGTGAAGTCTGGTAGAAAAAAGCCCCCGATTCCTAGGGTGGCTAACCAGGGAAGGGGAGTGTGGCTTTGGTGGGCAAGGCTAATCACGAAATCCGATCGGCCCAAAATGTTCAAAAATATAACAGCAATTTAAGGCTGCCAAACAAGCCAATGGCAGAAAAAGTGGGGAGGGCTAAAACGCCGCCCAGCCCCCCCCCCCTCACATCTCCGTGGTCTCTGAAATGTTAGGGACTGTCTCCAATTCTTCTCGGGGTTTACTGAAGGGCAAAACTCCAAGCCATTGTTCAGCTTGTGCACTCTTCAGTGAACACAGCCCAGTCCACACAAAGCTTAATGAGCTAGCAGGAGAGCTGTGAGTTTTCACTAACAAAAGCTTTCCTTAGTAACTGCTTTAAGTGGCAGACTGGTATGAGGAGTAGCTCTCCATGCATCATTGAATTCAGAGAAAGAGCTACACTGACTAAAACTGCATCCCAAATAAGGCACAGTTAATCAATAATCCATTGAGGTTTTCTGAGCAGCTCCTTTTGTTACCATAACAAAAGGACGTGACAACCATTGCTGAAAGATGAGCCATTACTGTCCACAGAGTCACTGAAGTGTAGTCTTAAGCCACTCCCCTTTTGCATATGCTGTGTCTGTGAAGAGGAGAGCCAGCCACACACTTGATGCACACTCTGAACAGACCGATTGTTGTGCTCGCCCGCCAGTACCCATCAGTAAGATAAGTCTACAACCCCTTAGCCTCCCTTCCTACTTGCACAGGGCAGTACAAGAATTGGGTAAATGCAACTTGGAAAACTGGGGAGTTCCTTTTCTCCCCACACTGGATGTTTGTAAAGTTACAAATATTTTTCTCATACCCTCCACACCAAGTGATGATTGTGCTTCGATTAGAAAGTGTCAGCAGCACTCAACCAGCCATTACCTTTTTCAGCCCACCGCACCTGTCAAAGTTTCAACGTTTCTGGAGCAACTTCCTACTTTGAGTTATTTTATATAATATATATTATCTCTTAATTACTCATCAGGTTTTTTACATTATCATACTGATACTGATGTTTAGAAGGACACAATTTTAACTTTAAAAATAAAACCCTCAGGACAAAAATAATGTTACAACTGCCCTTAAAATGAGTGTTGTCAAAACAAAATGAAATAAACCTCCCATAGTCCACTGGCATCACAAGATTTGCATATTTAGCTCATGTGTGTTCATGAATATGTGAAAATCAGAAATTATTCTGAAAATGGTCAACTTTGAATGGCTTGTGATGGCAACTGCGGCTATCTTCTGGGGTTTTAATGTACTTCACATCAAATCCTCCACTTTGTATTTTTCATGTCACCACACTTTTAATGGTAGTGTGAATATGGCAGCAAAAACCCTTAATATACTTGGTAGTTAAGAAGCAAAGTTTCCCGAGGAAAAATCCGTTGGAACTATGTCAATATCTTTTACCATTCTCAAGATATTCCTCTTCAAAGTTTGAATGTTTCTGGAACAACTCGTTTCTTATGCAAAGATAATGATGTAGAGTGTTGCACAGTGTTGGCATTTCTTTTGTTAACTGTATATTAATTCTCTTAAAATTATTCATCAGATGGTCTACGGTTTCGTGATTGATATAGATGGTTTTCAAGTTCACAATTTCAACTTTCAAAATAAAACACTCAGGGCGTACTAATGTTACAACTGTCCTTGAAATGAATATCCAAACAAAGGATAAGTGCATTTCTGATTAAGTGCAAATCAGAAATTAACCTGAAAAATTGTCAATTTTTAATTGATTTTGATGGAAATTGCATCAATTTCCTTGATTTGTAATGCTTTTTGCGGCAAATACCCAACGTTGTCACTCTGGTGTCACACTACCTTCAAGTCCTGAAATATCATGAAAAACTTTTGCAGAAAAAAGGGAAATTGTGAGATTCACTGTATATAGGTCCTTTTCGATAAACGTTTTGTGTGACTGCATTTGCCCTTTTAAAATAAATAAATTTGAACCAGTCTTTTCCCAAGTTTAACAAAAGGTTGCAGTAACAAAGACATATAAAAGACTTTACACAGATAAAACATATACAAAAGCAACGATCCTAAAGGAATATGTTGCAAAGAGATGAATGATGATAATGCATATAATCATGTTTCATTTTTTAAACACTTCACCAAAAGATTTCACAATCATTTTCTAAACAATGAATTTTCACTTAACACAAATGACAAAATTGTTTGTTATATTCCTTATGTGGCTGTATGGGTCTATACCCAAATTCTGCCACGTTCAATGTCCCCTTTCTCCACTTGGGATAACATCTATATGTTCAGAGTTCCAACAACTATATATGCCAAAAAAGCGCAGGAAGGAGAAAGGATGGGTAATCTGGAAATTCAAAATCCTAGTAATAATGGAACCTACTGCCATTGCACTTGTTGTTCAGCATCTGCAATGGAGTAGGGAAAAGAAACTAGCGGGTCACAATTGGAGAAAACCGTGTTCTTGGCTTAAGTTTAACCTCCTGGATAGAAATTGTGCTGCAAAACTCCATGAAACTGAATAACCCTAGAGACAATGAATCATTTCAACATTAAAATAGCCCATATCATGGGCATACATACGTGACTGGTAAAAACAATTGAAAGATCGCCAAAGAAAAATATTTGAAATATTTACACATAATCTTTTGTCTAATTTTAAACTTGTATAATTTTTTAATCAAAATATGATATATAAAGTACATTTTCATGATGCTTTTGTATTCAGAAAACATATATCCGTTTTTGTGAGCCATGTTTAACCTTATAGATGGTACACCTGTAATTGTCCAACAATGGCACATCAGTACAAACACAGAACAACACCAACGACGGACTGCACCACTGTTCCACTTTTCAGAGGCAATCATCCTCAAATCATTGATAATGCTTAATTCTGACAAAAAGGTTTCTAAGATATGATGTTTCAGGCAATTTGTAAATAAATATCATCTCTATGTTCCGACAAAATGGCGCCAAAGTACACTTTGTCGGTACCAAAGTACATTTTAATCGGCGCCTAAGTACAGTTTTATCGGCGCCTTAAGTACATAATTGTCGGCGGCAAAGTACATTATTAACGGCGCAAAAGGTAATTTTTGTCGGCGCCAAAGTACATTTTGCCGGTACCAAAGTACATTATTGTCGGAATATAGAGACGACGGAACATAGATATGTCGGAACATAGGGATGTCCCCGATCTAAAGTGATGGTTGAAAAATGTGAAATTGAATAAACATGTAAGATTAATCTTCCTTAGATGGGCACAATGCTATGTACACACATTTTGTAAAATGTAAACTTACAATTTAGAATGAAACTGTAGACCCCACCATATTCAAGGATTTCCATACATAAAAAATTAAGACCATTCCTTGGCTTTTCCCATGTCTTCTACTGTCTAAGAACCCTGTACGTCAAATTTATTCCCAAAAGAAAATTCGGAAGGTTTTATTCCAAATTGAAAAGAATTGTAGTTCACTATTAGACTGTGGAAATTTCAAACTGTAGCCTGTTTATTGAACATTATAAATGATTCTTGAAGCTCTGAATAATGGTCCCACCATTTTATGTGAAAGCAAACCTTATCTTCCATTCGAAATAACATCTTTCACAAACAACAACCTTTATCCTTAAATCAGAATAAGAAATCTTCAGATTAATTGCCTACATGTAAATGTTGTTTTTGGAAAATAATAAAAAAAAAAAAATAAAAAAAAAAATAGAAAAACTTTTCAGAAACACAAATAACAATCTACTAGACTGATGGGCTACAGTATGTTGAATCTTTTGCCTTTAATTACTGTATTCTTCTTTCAACTTTGTTTTATTGTGGGAATCACAGTTGTTATTTTGTTCTCAAAATAACAACATTTTGAAAAAAAAAACTTTTCTGAATCATGAACAATTAGTTGGACCAATGGGCTACAGTTTGTTTCTTCTGCCCTAATAGCTGTATTCTTCTTTGAAACCTTCTTTCAAATGTATTTTATCATGGGATTTCAAGAGATCAGAACGATAAAATCTTTTGCCGCATTTCTGGCATGCAAAGGGATAAACACCTAAGTGCTTTCTTTCATGTCGTCTGCAATGTGTAGCTTGCTTGAACATTTTGTCACAGTATCTGCAGGAGTAGCGGACAACTTTATTCACGACCCTGTTGGTGCCTGTTGATTCTTCCCAAACATTTGATCCTGCACGGAAAAACAGAGAAGTGATTTGCTTTTAATGTTTTAAGTTGACCAATTTTCTGCATTTTGATTGGAATATTAAAATAATTTAAATAATGCAGTTTTCAATGAAGGCATTCAATTTATATTATTGTATATGAAAATTTTTGTATAACATTTTTGCCTCTGCATCAGTGGTTTAAACAGTCATGCTCTGCAGTGCTATCTTGCTCATAATAAAGTAGGGATGTATCTCCCTCAATGTTTAGGTAAATCCTTCCACTGTAAAAAAAGTTGTTAAATACTATAACTAACACAGTGATTATCTCAAACAGATCTGCAGTGTGACCCCGTAAAGCTTCTTAACTACTTGTCTGTGTGTTTACATGATGGTATAGAGTAATCAGTTGCAAAACGCATCATTCTCACATGACAATTACCTAAAACTTGTCAACATTGACATCTTAGGGAACAGAATATGTAGGAGCAGAAAACAAACTTTATGCAGTGAGCACACAAGTGCTAAACATGTATGAGCTTAATTAATGCATTAGTCCCCTTGTTTCTCTCTAAATGTTGATATAACATATGGGGAACCACTTATATGTAAAAAAAATATAAGATTGAGGTACCTTTTGCCAAGCTGTTGCTTAGCAATTTTCGGATCATTTTTAGTACATAATCAAGCCAGAAAATCGAAATGTACTGATTTGCAACCAGTTATTATTTGAAAGCTTTGAAAATGGAAAAGTGCCACTTTAAATGAAAGCGTTTACAAGTATGCAATTATAGACTGATCAGGTACTTCCTTTTTACATGGACAGAGCATATGCACGGGAAGAATGTCTTTACCATACGTTTGGGTATAAGCGTTGCAAGATGGCTGTCTGCTATGGTTTTGTGAGTGAAATTTGACTGGCTCAAGTATTTAAATTCAACAGATTTTTGCAGGAAAGTCAAAATATTTTCGAAAATATGCAAGGTAAGGTCGCACCGCACTTATCACAGGAATAAGATGTTGTTTTCCATTCAAGTTCAAAGTTTGTTGAAAGTATTACGGAGTTGTTGTCACATCATGCAGATTATAGCTTCACGGCGGCCATCTTGCTCTACATTCTTTTGCCCCAGATGGTGGCGACAATGTATGGATAGGACATACACGTGACATGCTCTGTCCATGTATATAGGAACCCCGTGAAACTGATGCAAGTGAAAAGGCTACCCTCAACGATCATCTCTCAAATGGGTTTTTTCGTGGTATCTTAGATGATCTGCTCTATAAAATCTTCGGTCACATTTTTGGCATGCAAAAGGATTATATCCTGAATGTTTTCTCTCATGTCTCCTGCAATCTCCAGATTTCTTGAACACATTGTGACAATATCTGCATGAATAGCGGCCAACCCTGTTCTTTGTCCCCTTCTTGGATGTTGAATGTTCTCCCTCCCAAAGTGACCCTGCACAGGAAAACAGAGAAGGTCGGTTTTTGTTTAATTTCCACACTCTGTTACTATTTTGAGCAGTATGTATTAAGAACATCATCTTTTATAAAGTTGATTTAACTCCTCACATCTGTGACTATGTGTCTCCTTTTAACGGCCTTGTCTTCAGTTATGAAGCAGGTTTGTGAGGAAAGACCCTCACCTCAGCTTAACGAAACTACAGACTGAATGTAAATCAAGAAGGCATTATACCAATTGATGGTAATATCAACTGAAAGGCCAAGTGGTTCAAGCATCTCACCTGCAGTCAGCCGATCGAGATTTTGACGTCTGCACAGGTCATACCCGAGCCAAAACTAAAGCCATTGTATGCGCTTGGTGCTCATCATAAAGCAGTGGGTTATGGAAAACCATTCCAGTCAGCCTCAATTGTCCTTGCAAAAACCATGTTCAAAATACACCCATTGTCAACATTGACAATCTTGGTTAAGGCATGGTTTTCAACCCTTTGACAGGGATTAAAGCACATTATCTCTTGCTTTTTAGCCAAAAAGCTTGTCATCTTAGGATTAACCCAAAGTTAACCTTGAAACCCCCAAACAATGCCCAACCAAGTCTGACATGGTTTGTTCTTGGATTAATCCATGTCTGGTGTATTGAAGGTATCCTCACCAATGTTAGAACAATGCCAGGGAGAGGAAAGCCAAGAGTGCAAACCATGTCAATGCAAGAAGTAGTGGCATGGGCGGTACCAAAGTAAAATTTTTAGCAACAGTTTTAATATTGTCATTTATACCCCAACAGACCATATAAGACATGTAGCAAATCTGAAACAATAGCTTACTTAGTTTTTCTAACTGTGAACATGAGCCAACCAAAGAAAATACAAACCAAGTCACTGCTATGAAAACCCATGTCACAGTCCATGTCAGACATATGAGTACTTCTTGGTAAGACATGGCATGCTTATGATAATGATGTCACCGACGTGATCTATTTTTTGGGCAGGTTTGCCTACGAAAACCTTTGAAATACCTTAGGTGAATCCAAGGATTTCAGAGAACTTTTTTGTTAAGTTTGGACAAACGCTTTGTCTTGATAAAAGCAATGTCTGGAGCAATAAAATGAAAATCAACGTAGCTGGAATACTTGTATTGATAGCTTGTGGCAACTTTGAAACACACAGCCCTTCTCAAGTTTTTTGCAAGGTTAAGGCTAGCGACACCAAAGTTTTCCCTTTCGGGGCACCAACCAAAATGCAAAAAATGCATTTTAGGTTCTAATGATACAAAAATGCTCCATTTCAAATAATGCCATCATGAACCATCATCTCTTCACTAAAATGCTACACTAGCATGATAAAAAAAATAATTCTGTTATTCCAGATGACCTTTGACCTCCACCATTATAAAAGCAGGGATCATCTTCTCACCATAATTTGCATCTACATACCATATGTGGAATCTATTTAAGTTTCCCCACTTTTAAAAGCATGTGTTAACACCTAACAATGCTTTCATTCACATTTTGACCTCCAGTGACCCAAGATGACCTCTGACTTCCCAAAAAGCCATAGATAGATATATAGACAGAGATACATTGATAGATAGACAGACAAACATACATACACACAGAAAGACAGCTTTCTTTAAACATCACATTTTCAAAAGATTTTCAGACCCTTGACTCCTAGTGGCCACAGCTGACTCTTGACCTCCATCAAAAATGATAGGGACTATCTCCTGACCACAACGCATCCACACACAAAATTATGAAATCTATCCAAACTCCCTACCTGGAGAAATTGTGTTCAAATGATTTTCAGACTTTGACCACTTGTAATCCCAGATGACCTTTGACCTCCATCGAAGAACAATGTGCACCATCACCTAACCATGCCGCATCCACATACCAAAGATGAAATCTATCCAAGCTTCCTACCTTGAGATATCGTGTTAACAAGATTATCATACTTTGACCCCGGTGACCCAGGTGACCCTGAACCTCCGCCAAAACAATAGAAAACCATCTGCTAATCATAATATATCCACAAACCAAATAGGAAATCAATCCAAGCTTCCTACTTTGAGATATCGTGTTAACAAGATTTCGAGACTTTGACCCTGGTGACCCAAGATGACCTTTGACCTCCACCAAAAATTATATGAACCACTCCCTTACCATAACACTTCTACATACCAAATGTGACAAGTATCCAAGATTCCTATCTTGAGATATCGTGTTAAAGAGATTTTCAAACTTTGACCCCTGGTGACCCCTGATGACCTTTGACCTCCGCCAAAACAATAGGAACCTTAATGTTAAAATGCACCCACTTACTACTTGTGAAATCTATCCAAGTTCCTGTCTTGGGATATCTTGTAAACAAGGTTTACAGACTATGACCCCTGGTGACCCCAAATGACCTTTGACCTTCCAAAAAATAATGTGGACCATCTCCTGACCATAGCGCATCCACATAACAAATATGAAATCTATCCAAGCTTCCTAATTTGAAATATGGTGTTAACGAGATTTTCAGACTTTGATCGCTGGTGACCTAAGATGATCTTTGACCTCAGCCAAAACCAATAAGGAATATCTTCTGACCATGAAGCCCCCACATACTTCATATGAAATCTATCCAAGTTTCGTATCTTGAGATATCGTATTAACAAGATTTTCAGACTTTGACCCCCTCCCCTGACCATAGATGACCTTTGACCTCTGCAAAAAACAATAAGGACCATCTTCTAATGAAAATGCGTCTACATATTAGATATGAAATCTATCCAAGATTCCTATCTTGAGATACTGGGTTAACAAGGTTTTTAGACTTTGGCCCTTGGTGACCCCAGATGACCTTTGGCATCCTCCAAAAACAATAGCCTTCTTCCTCTCAATATGGCGCATCTATGCACCAAGTTTGAGAACCGTCAGACATTTCAATCTTGAAATAAATGTTAACGAGCAAAGTGACACAAACACACGCACAACACATAACCGTACCCAAAGCCTTGCGTGGTACAAAGAATAAGGAAACCATCGGAATATCCCTTTTACTCGGTTATGTCATGCAGCACATGAATGCCGTGAGCGAGGGCCGGCTCTCGAATATCTGGTGAACACATTGCAGTGTCCGAATATTTCGGTAGCTACGCCAGTTACAAGCTCCGTGTGAGGCTTGAACTCTCGCGAGCAGCCTGCACCCGCCAAGGCAACATCTATAGGTGCACACATGCACACACACACACCATAACATCATGAATTGGTTTCTCTTATCATCGAAACCAAAAAGGAGTGCAAAGGTTTTGGTGTAATATTCCACTAAAATGTCCAGGCAAACTCGGGAGTTACATGTCAAAAATTTCTGAACAGTTTTCTTTTCCTGAGAAATTCTGGGATGAGCGAAAAATGTGTCTGCTCATAAATAAAGATTTCAGGTAAGTGACAGCGTAGTACTTCTGACAAATATGGTAGCATATGTCAACTAGAAAGCCAACAGGCTTAGTGATTCCTTGCCGTATGATATATCATAGCAAACATGGAAACAAACATGACATGCATGAGATCCCATA
Source organism: Holothuria scabra (assembly GCA_037179385.1). NCBI lineage: Eukaryota > Metazoa > Echinodermata > Holothuroidea > Aspidochirotida > Holothuriidae > Holothuria > Holothuria scabra. The sequence goes on along the minus strand of CM074197.1, from coordinate 8,511,190 downwards.
CAATTATCCTACTTAATTGAGATATAATACTAGTAGGGTCCAAACTTTTTGACCTCATGTGACCCAAAATGACCTTTTGACCCCTTAAAAACAATAGTGATCACCTTACCAACACGTCCATCAACATGAGTAATTAAAAATTAAGCTTAGTACAGAATGAGTATGGAAGTACTTCCAATATGGTATGAGATCCCTCACAGTTATCCCCCTAAAAATATTATGTCTACAAAGTTTGATCTGACTGTCACCTCAAACCTTTGATCTCCACACACAAGAGGAATTTCTCACACAGCTTTAATATTCCAGAAAACTGTCTCATTACTTGATAAAGCGGTATTTTGAAACCATTTTTATCAAAAGTTTGGTCAATGGGGACAGCTCTCCATTCTGAAGTCTCTATGTTCCGATGCCTCTATGTTTCGAAAAGTCTGCATTGAGGTTAGTGTTTAAACAAGCCCTCATCGACACACTCTCCTACAAGCATTGGATAAAATACTGTGTTCTCACATACCCTGCGCTCGAGGTAACACTGTATTACCTCACGCTCGAGTAACGTGGGAATGCGGGTTAACGCGGGGTCGGTGTTTAAATTTCAATCCACCTCAAATCACAGGGTTAAGCAGTTTTAAACATCGTGTTTGTTTTAATCAAGCAAGGTCACAGGTATTTATAGCACTGATGACAGGTATTTTCTTAAATTTGCTGTAATCGGTGTGTGAAATATTTGGTCTCGTTACTATGGTAACACTATCCAATCAACGAAACACTGGGTACGTGGGAACACAGACTGGAAAACACGGGGTTAGCCTGTGGTTTTGTCTGATTGTAAACACGAGTTAACACTGGGTGTTGGGGGGTATGTGAGACCAAGCCTAAAGCGACATCTGAATAGAGATGTGTAACCTTGGCTATTACTGACAGCAATTTTTGCTTTATGGGGGAAATGCCCCACCCATTGTCTATGGTATCCTTTGCAAATTAACAAAAGCAGATATCCCTATTAATCCATAATTTAACAAGAATTTTAATTCGCCTTTTGCCTACTTATACTGTAGGTACAGCATAACATACAGTACAAGTTTTCCTTGTTTGATACACAGTATACAACATTATGCTTGCTCTTTTTACCTGAACTACTTTTAAATGACAGCAGCAATGCAAAATAAAATCTAAATACTTTTGAAAAGTGTCATAAAGGGTAATCTTGAAGCAATGGTTCTATGCATTAAGCTTTATGGTACACTTTTTTTTTTGGGGGGGGGGGGGGATAGTGACATGGATAAAAATGAAATGTGAGACAAGAATTCCCACTCGATGATGATATTTGACATAGCTACATAACCCTTCGCACAGGGGTTACTTTTTTGGTGCAGTTATCCAGATATAAGCAGAGATGAGGCAAGTAGTATGCTGATACATTTTATGCTATCAAAAATTTAAAACAAATTCTAGAATGAAACTAAGTGACAAATAATCACTGTAGAGCATATTGAAACTGTAAAGCAGAAACACCAATCTAGACAGACACCAATGTTTAAAGTTTGTTCAACAAAATTCCTTACACAAACACACTTTTTGTTCAATTCCACCGGCTTCTATGTAAAGGACACTAATTTCTGAAGGGTGTCAATCTACAGTATTTCTAAGATGACTTTCAGTTTAGAAACTTGATCAGTGTACATGAACTTCTCCATCTCCAGACAATGGCTAGGCAAACAACTTTTATTTGTGGTCAGATGAGACAAGATAATGTGGACAGTTATTTTATGCTGGATTTAGCAGAGGTGTGACTTTCATGGAAGTCTGACATTTTAACCACAAAAAGAGTACCGAATGCCTGCAGGGAATGGCAGGAAATAGAGTAGAGAGTATATACAAACAATGTGCTGTCATGGTTATGTACTGAGATAAAAATAAGCTTTCTTCAGAGGGTTTATAAGAGTCAATTAACACCACTTATACAGTAAAAAGCTTAAGTCAATTGAGCTGTATGTTTGTATGAGGTAATCCTTCAGGACACTGTGGGGATAACTGGCAGTCAACTGTGAAAAATTGGGCAAGATAACTGTGACCAAATGGCAAAGAATGGGTCAGTCACAATTTGATTCACTCTATTAGGCAATGACAGTTCATGTGCGCTGAAGGGTATTTGATACCAAATGATCAGTGTAAATTAGGTTCTTTTTTGTAAAACTAACTAACTGTGGTATATCTAATTCCCACTTCCAATTAATGCATGCTTGCATGCACATGTCCTCATGAGGACAGTAGGCACAAGGTTTGTCAAATATTAGCACTTTTTGTAACTAAATTTAATGTTTTCTTCAGGTTTTCTTTAAGGTTATTGAAAAAGCAATGTAGGTATGTTATAAAAGAGATTCTTGTGCATCACACAGAGTACTCTCTGTTCAAAGTTTATACTTTTGAAGTTTCATATCAGTCATCTACTTAGTGTGCACAGAAGCACAGAAGATTCAGACTATGTCCCTAAATGTCCCTTATATACAGACTGTTTAAACTTGCATGTTCCACATCAGTTTCATGAAAATCTATTTACTTGTGGCTGCAAAATCAGCATACCCATGAGCATTGAAGCATGTATGCCAGCCTGATGAGCAGATTTTGCCTTTTAAGATTTTATATTTTGCTCTGCCCACTTTTTCATGTATTAATACTTGGAACTTAATGTAATAACAGGGTACAATTTCATGCCAGAATCAACATACTGTACAGTAACTACCATGTGATGTGCCTTTCTGTGCACCTTAGACCTTCTTCCTATGAGTTTGCTTCAGTACTTTACAAATGCATTTTCAAAATTACCTCACTAAAGAATTTACATAGTGAAGTTAATAAACTGTTCCAAAAAAATTATATACCCTATGCCTATTACATTACACATGCCAAATTATTCTTACCCTTTCACCCTAACCGCTCATGGATATTAACTTCAACAGTTATATACTCTTTTGAGATATAGTGTTTGCAAGGTTTAGATGTTTTGAACTCTGATGACCCCAAATGACCGTTGACATCCAATAAAAACAATATGGGTCATCTATTCAGTATGGACAATCCACTTAGTAAATATGAGATTCCTGGCAGTTACCTTTCTTGACATATGGTGTTTACAAGTTTTTGAGCTTTTCATCTCTGATGACCCCAAATGACCTTTGACCTCCACCAAAAATGATTGTGATCATCTACTTAATATGGGCAATCCACCTGCTATGTATGAGATCCCTCACATTTACCCTTGTGAGATACAGTGTTTACAAGGTTTTGACCTTTTTTCCTCTGGTGACCCCAAATGACCTTTGACCTCCATCAAAAACAATAGGGACCATCTACTCAATATGGACAATCAGCAAGGTAATTATGAGATTGCTCACATTTTTCCTTCTGGAGATATCGTGTTTACAAGCAATTTCCAAGGTATTTACATTTTGACCTCTGGTGACCCCAAATGACATTTGACCTCTACCAAAAAAAATAGGGACCATCTACTCAATGTGGACAATCTACATGCCAAGTTTGAGATCCCTGGGGGTTACCATTCTTGAGATATCGTGTTTACAAGCAGGCGTCACACACACACATACACACACACACACACACACACACACACACATACACACACACGACATCACCATCGCATAGATTCCTTGCCTGCCTTCGGCAAGGAATCAATAAATAAGTCAATGAGCATGAGTCTAAATCACAGTGACAGGGCAATCTCAGGGGATCCAACGTGGTCTATCATCCCAGTGAAAAACATCATAATCATCATTAATCATTGATATGATGAGAAAGCTGAGCACATCGAACCTTGGGAATCATTGAACCCTGGGAACATAGGGTAGACCCATGCTTTTTCTTCAGCGATCCATCTGCACTGGAGCTTTAAGACTATAAACATTACGTATAGTGTCATTGGTTTGGCAGATACTAACCCTCCTGTGGGTAATGCTAAAGTATAATTGAGAGAGGTTATGCATGAAAAAAGCTGTTAAGATTTGGTTAGGCTAACATACATTATGCTTTGTGAATGTTTTATAGGGAAAATATGCAACAATCCTGAAGGGTGACGTACTGACAGCTACTACAGTTATAGATTCATTACACATTTTACTGCAAATGTCATGTTCATGAGGACAACAGTTCCTTTGACTGTTAGTTAGTTAGATGAAGTTTTACCGGCCAGTTTTCAACCTAATGATTCAAGTCGAGCCAGCCACGGCCTTTTTTCCAGTTGTGACTAGGGTTGGGAATATTAACCTAAACATTGGAGAGGCCTTTCTGGTGAGAACTGATGTTAATTTGTTTTAAATAATGTTAAATGAAAGTTTCTGAATATTTTGTGGTAAAAAATTCTATATAGATGCAAGACTAGACAGCTTCGTCAACACTGCAAACAACCATAATCTTAGATCGTGATCCAGGATCATGTAGTTATATGAGTTAATCATGTCACACGTGCAAACGTGATGCAGAATTTACGTAATTGTGAAAAAAAACTGTAAAATCATTTAACTGCGATTGCTGCTTGAAGGGAGGTTTGAGTCTAAATTTTCTCTTTGAGATGTTGTTCTCGACTTTGGAATCTTCAATATAAGACTGGCTAGCTTATGTAAATAAAAACTGGCTGACAGTATGTGTGTGATATAAATGGGTTTTGTTTTTATTTCTGAACTGTGTAGAAATTTGACCACATATTTGTCAAATACCTCTTGTTACTTTTATTCCCTTATATCATGGTAACAATGACACCGTTCTTAAATTTTAAAAGATAAGAAATATAAAAATGTAAAAATATTCTTTGTAATAAAATACAGTTAAAACAAATGTTTAAACACTGCATAAAGTGGCAAGGGCACTCATAACTATTAATAACCTGATTAATGGAAAGTTCTACTCATGGAATAAAGCAAAAAAAAAAAAAAAAGAGAGAGAGAGAGAGCAAGGGCACAGAGTATGTCTCAGACCTATTGACTGACTTTCTGAATTCATGGACCTAGTTTTATCCTTAATTGACAACACTCTGTAAAATACTAAAAATGTCAGTATTTCAATTCATTTCATGCATGTTGTAGCCTCATGCTGCATTTTTATATAAATGTTAAATTTACTGTTCCCTTTGCACACAACAACTCAATTGTCAAGTGTGTGCTGAATTAATCAACTAGCTTTTAATGATGGTAATAGCAGGTAAACCAAATAATGGAAGAAAGGAAATTCCTCCCAATCGAGGTATTTTCCCCTGAGATTGCCCCCACCCGGACTAAGACCACAACCAAATTTTATATACTTATGCCAAGAATTTTACATCCATAGCTGTAAACTAAACCTCAGAGCTTATACTGCAGGTCCCACTGCCAGCGAGGACTGTCTACACAATCACGTTACACCTAGGATCCACTTTTCAACCTACCCTTTTCTTGAAAACCCCACTTTGAACCCTTGGTGCCTCCACTTATAACAAAAGTAAGTAATAAAATAGATATAATTATCCACATAGGACTGATGGAATTTATTGCTTTAAACTAATTAGTTTGAATATCAGTGACTACTGCAGTCCACTCTCTTAAAAAACATGAACTAAAATTGCAATTGACAGAAGAAAGATGCAACAGGAATGAAAACCTAATTAAGACAAGTTTCCCGAAAGTGAGGACACTCAAGATGGGACAATTTAAATCGTTGATCGTTTGCTTTAGCACAGGTTATGTAAATGGAACGATCAGGGAAGTTTTTTTTTCACATAACTGCGATCAAAAGGCCGCAACCGGATGCGTGACCTTTAAGAGTTGCAGTGTCTTCTACTTAAATTATAGGGAGTAGAAACTGTATCTCGACTAAAAAGTACCTACGAATTCGTAGCAGAAGTGTCGTTAAAGTTTACAAATGGAAGATAAGTCTTTAAAAAATGATTTTCAAACAAAATTTCCGTCGAAGTTTTCAATGTATAAATGTCAACCACTATGTATGAAACACGGCAATTGACTTTGCCCTCCTATCGAACAATGTCACAACCACTAACTCACACAAGCGCATGCATTGTGTTTTTGTTACGTAACTGAGGTCGGAATGCCAACCAGTATGTGACCTTTTGAAAGGTACAATTTCTCCCACTCAAATAATAGGAAGTAAAAACTATCTTGACTAAATTTACCTCACAATTCCTAGCGAAAGGATCATACAAGTTTATCATAGAGGAAGAGTAATTCATAATTGTAAAACACAAAACACAATTTTTGACAAAGTACTGATGTATCATGCCCGTCACTATGTAAAAAATCATAACAACATTTGACTCTGCCCTGCAACCAAGTAATGTACCACCACTAAGGCAATACTTAACGTTTATGTAACCAAAAATTGTAGAAATGCCCAATGAAAGTTTCAATCTTTTTTCTTTTCTTCAAGCAGGATCAAACAGCCATTGTAATATATTTTTGTTTACTACAGTGTCCAACGATACCGGGTCCCTTTACCCAGTTGTCCCTCTAAACAATGGTCCACCCTAGCAACAATGCCAAACAAACACATAATTCTCCTTAGTTGAGCTTATAAACCACAGCTTATGCCAATACAAAATGAACTACAGTATCCTACATGTTTTGCTAAAATCTTGTCTACACGAGTCTAAAGGTTTTTCCTTTTGGGAAACCAAAAATGAAACAGCGCTCTCCCCAAGCGTTTTTAAAACTAGTTTAGAGCACTTCCTCTCATTTTTTAAACTTGTTTCCTTTTTCTTCTCTGCAGGAACAAATGTTTTTTTACAGCTAGTGTATTTAATTACAATTTTGTCTGTACCCCCTAGCATTAACTTCGAATCCTATCACCCCAAACAGTTCCAATTCTCCTAACCTCCTTACTCAGTCCCTTCCTACAACTGTCTAAAGCTGGGGTCACACTACAAGGAATTCAGATTTGATTCCAATCCAATTTTTGTGAGTTTTTGTTAAAATCTATGCCATCCCTTTTGTGAAAGAATACAACAGTTGCCAACCTGTTTAAATATAGTTTTGCCGAAGGACTATGAAAAGTAAAGTTACACTATTTACTGACTTCACATCACCACACAGGTTTTATCAGACTATGCTATCCTACAAAAAATTATTTTTGTGTGATTTCCAATAACAATCAGCTTTTTAATTTCATAGACGCCAAATGAAATTCATTTTTTAACACTGGGTGACATATTTTGGCTCTCTCTGACCAGAGAATGAAAAGGTTTTAACAAATCAAAATCAGGAGATCTGAATCCAACCTGAATTTGTTGGAAGTGTGAAGGCAGCTTAAAGCTCACCCCCATCCAGACACAGTCTCAGTTTACTGCTTTAGGGTGAGTGTACATGACCCTGATGTAGCTACCTCACTTGGCTTTTTTGAATTGCTGTCAATCAAAGAGCTGTGCCAAATGAGAATTTCTGCAGACTACTACAAAAAGTGTAGATTTTGGGTGAGAATAGAGTAACAATACTCCCACATCATATGGCATGATGATCTTTTAAATGTGTCTTTTCGTGGTATCTTAGCTGATCTGCCCGATAAAATCTCTTGTCACATATTTGACAAGCATAAGGATTAACTCCTGTATGCCATCTTTCATGACGTTTACAATTTTCAGGTTGCCTGAAAACACTCTCACAATATCTGCATTGATAGTGGCCTGGTTTACGCTTGTAACACTTTCTGGAAGCTGAAAGTCCTCCCTCCCAAAGAGGCCCTGTACAGAAAGATAGAGAAGGCAATTGTCTTTTTAGGCTTTCATCATATTGACTGCTCTTGTTGATTAATGTAAGAATTGAGCACATGTTTTGTAGACTGATCAAGTCCAGTACTTTGAGCAATCTTTGCTTTATTGAAATGTCAGCATTTTTGTCTGTATTATTTATTGATGTCTCAAAAAAGATCCTCAATTATGAAAAAATATATACATAAAATAACAAGAGATAAAAAGAAAAACATGTCACAAATTTTGGCAGGTATCCTTCACCCAAAATTCATCAAATGGCACATTAATGCAGGCTCATTGCCCGACAATGAAATTGGTACTCAGAATGGGCGAACAGCCCCAACTGCTCAAATTAAATTCCATGGGAATATTGCTAGACAAGTACCTCGAGGGAGGCTAAATAGGTAAAACTAAAAAAAAAAGAGAGTCAATGGCCCCATAAACTTTATTTATCAAGAGGGAGGGGAAAATTGCAGGGGATCCATCCCCTTGACTACAAGCTGCCAAAATTGGATAGGACGTTTTAGCCAATGTTACCCTAGAAAAAAGCGTTTTCTTGGGTGATGCTTGTCTCTATAATTGTGGCAGTTAACCCCATGTTCTTTTGACCAACATCTGGTACTGTCAGTAAGAAGAATTATCAATTAATCAGATGAGATAGATTTGTAGTTCATTTCTTCCCTGATGCACCAGGTTGTAATCACAAAGAAGGAGGATGTTTCAAAAAGTAAGCAGGAGACTTTCATGATCTTTTTGATTTTTTTTTAATTATGCACTAGCATATAATAAAGCCAATTATTACTTTCATTTCACTCATCCAACTTTCCTTCTTAATGATTGCAATTACACATAGCATTAAAGTCATATATTCATCACCTCAGGCAATTTCCAACCCTCTGTGCGTCTCCCTCCCTCTCCCCCCCCCTCCTCCCACAGCTGTCTATGTTTTTCCTCACAGTCATTATTTAGTGCCTTAGGGGATACCCTGGTGAGAATGTACATGGTCCAATTATGTAATTGAACACTCTCAGTGCTTTCATTTTGCATGTTCTGAATTTGATTGCAATCAATGAGCTGTTTTAATTGATAATAGACTCTGGGTAACAATTGTACTTTTGGGTGGCAAATGAATGCCTTTAATTTAATTATTCTTTGCTTCCTTAATACCACTTTATGTACCTCTCTTCAGACTTAATTCAGAGGTATAAATGCTAAACCTCAGAGCTTCTGGAGGTTTCGCGTCCCAGACCCTCACCCACAGAAGCCAGCACTCTGGACTCCCTTTCATGCTGCAACCCAAGAAATCCCCCCTCCCATTTCCCTTTGCTCTTAGTTTGTGCCCTCCATTTTGACGATCAAACGCCCCCACTTCACCCTTTTCTCAGGTGACCAATCAACTGAATGTCATGTAGTATGGTGCACTCTTCATGACCTTTGACAGATGCCATCTTGTTGTTTACCAGCAACTCTTCCTTCCTTTTGTCCTAGATTCCCATGGCCCATCCTGTTTTCCATCACATACTCTTTCCTGTGAACATAAGTTTACTTCATCTCAGTTCCACGTGTACGCTGTAACCCATATTTTCAAGGTGTGGCCAATTTCACCCTCAACAGCCTCCTTGGTCATTTACATCAGCATACTCATTTATATTCATTTAATTTGGTGTGTCATACCTTTTGACCAATCGGGACTGCAATTAGTATTAGGACCTTCCCACGCTCCTCGTGGCTTGGAAGTACGAGACAATTGCTCCCAGCCTGCAAGCTACACACTCATGCAACAGACCTCGAAGCAGAAGCATGTAGTCATTAATCAGTCATCCTTGTATCTCAATCAACAAATAAATCGCTTAAAATTGATTGAAACTCTCAATCTGTTTTTTTTTTTTAATTCCTGTGTTTCCCGCTGTGCAAGATCCCCGTACAGCTACAGCAACTATCTAACATGCTGGATTTGGTTGGGTCAACATTACTTAACATTAAATTTAAATGCCATAACCACAAACAATGACTGTAAATTATGAAAAAAACAAAAAACATAAAAAAAGAAAACAAAATCCCTATTTTTTTATCTCTCCTTTTATTTAGTAGGTTTTCACTAACATTTTTTGAACTGTTTTGATTCCAATACATTGAACAGAAATACAGGAATAGTATTAAAGTAGAACAAGGTCTTGTGCACGGTATAAATAGTGCTGCAAACTCAGAGTTGTGTTTATCTCAAATATGTCTTGGTTTGGTGACAGGCACACTACTGACTACATGTTTTTCTCAAAATAAAAATAAATTTATACATACTGTAGCACCAACCCTGAAGGTTGCATTAGTTGTGCGTGGCACATTTTGATCTATCGAATGGTACATGGTATTTTCATGTTGCTGTAATTCAAGTATTATGTTATCAGCGCTGACATCAGCCTCAGGCCCTCACTAATAGGCAACATGTACGGTCCATACACACATACAATATAGCCAATTGCAGAGAATATGGTTCTCGCTCAAGGCTTGTTGTGTCTGTCCCCAAGTTCAAGTTCATAAAAGGTAATAAATATCTATGCACACTTTTGACTTTGAAAGAAAGATTTTTCTTTTCCATTTTGAACAAAACTTTTTGTTAATCACCACATTTTTCTTAAACCATCAACATTTATTTCGTATAGGTTTAAAAAAAATGAAAATGCACACCACATTTAGTCCAATACATATCCTGTACAAAGCCATTGGTCATGTGGTTAGGCAGGGTTTTATGCCTGGACTTATAACCTTCAGTTTGGTTAGTGTAGTAGTGCTAATTGTCTTTTTCTAGTTGTGGGGTGCTGGATTACCCTTACAAAATAGAGTGTGTCAACCTGTGTCATTTACCATGCATGATCACCTGTGAAAAACAAAGGAAAACATGCATGTTCCAGAATAACAAACCTGTGTTTTTGAAAAACCCTCTGAACACAGGTTTTACACATCTCTTCTTGCCTTCAACTTAAAACCACGTGTTTTGACTCAAAATTCTTTTTTTCTTGCCCTTAAACAAAAAGTGTTAACTAGGTTCCAAATCTGCAGGTTTTCACATAATGTTGCCACTGGTTTTTGCATGGATTTGCATGAAACCTGTGTCTTGTCCATGAAACTGACATTGGTTTGCCACTGGTCTCACTTTGCCATGTCACATGTTTGCCACAGGTTCACTACAGGTTTGACTGGCAAACCCAGTAACAATTTAAATTAATATTAAGGAAGAATTTCGAGTCAAAACCTGTGGTTTCAATTTGAAGGCAAGAAAAGATGTTTAAACCTGTGTTAAACCCTTGTATAGAGGATTCCAAAAACACAGCCATCATTCAGGAACATGGGTGATTTCCTCTATTTTTTTACAGGTGATCATACATGGTAACTGACACAGGTTGACACACTCACACTTTTTCTGTAAGGGTGGGAAGTGAGTGCTATATTAAAGTAAGTATATGTCACGGTACTTTGTTGGTAGGTAACCATAACTTTAAGGTGTGTATAATCCAAGAGAAAATTTCCAAAACTCTGGTATTGCAATATTGTAAGGGTGGAGTCATTTATCTAACTGGTGGTTATGGCCAAGTCACTCATGTATTTCCTTTCCCAATCTGTCCATACTGGCAGTTTGATAAATGACTCTCCCCTAACAAGCCTATCAAATGCAGAAGGAAACTTAATATGATCCCTCAAAAAAACTGATTTGGGGATCTACAAGCTCCTACATCCACATCCTTTTTACACTGCATCACTTTGCAGATTTACCAAAAGATAATACATATAAATAGGGTTATAAAATGTAAATCAGGAGGCGATGAGGTAGATTTTGTATGCTACGTAAAACAGTGCAACCACAGCCCCAATACTCCCTTTTTTCACATTATGAAGCCCTACTGACATTCCACAACCCTGGTAACTTGTCAAAGGATTACCACATTTAGGTGGTGTTACATAATATGTGGTGAAGAGGGGCAGTGTAGACTTTAGAGTCTAATTGGTACAGCCACTGTGCAGATTACAATAAGGCTTGAGAATTACATGCATGCATGATCAAATTACTTCAAGGACTTGTTATTTGTTGCAATTCTTACCCAGCTCTTGGAGGAAAAACACAAAGAGCGTAGAAATGGTAAATTCTACCTGAAATGCTTCAAGAGAGCTTTCCCGGCAGACAAAAAGTCATGCAGAGCCAATTTTACAAACCATGAAAAGTTCACTTAAACAGTTTCTCTCTGGCAAGGTGTGAACTGGTACTTAGATGATCTCTTAAGGTATCTGCACGCGTAAATGCCTTGCAACAAATTCCACAGAAGTACTCTTTGACTCCTGAGTGTATTCTTTCATGTCTTTTACATGCTCCACTTTGTGTGAATCTCTTATTACAAAATCTACAGCATTTACGATCCAACTTCGGGTATGGGTTTGTCTCCAAAGTCCTCAATTGTGCTCCCGGCCCTGAACAGAAAAACAGAGAAGCGGATTGAGAATATCTTCTGAGGAGCTAGGTGCCAGTTAATGTATTTTAGCAATCCATAATTAAATTTCACAAAGATTTTTTTCCAAACAACAAATACAGTACCAAATTTAAGATTGTGGGAAAGCATTTGGTATGTGTCATAAAAAATCAAGCATACCAAAAATCAGTCCCACAACCCTTTGTAATCACTTCAAAAATGGTCAATGGTGGTTTGTAATTAGCCAAGGGACTTCTGATTGGTTCTTGTGCAGGCACTTCAATTGGCAGGGCAAGTTCCTCAAGGACTGTGGAGACAGGAGGAGGGGGAAGGTAGGTGCTGCCCTTTTCTGCTGGAAATGACATAATTTTTAAAAAAATTTGTTGTTCCAATTCGATAAGTAGTCCAATTGGATTCAAGGTGTCTCTTCCTGGATGCGTGACATATATTGTAGGGGATCACTTGCAAAACAGTAATCTTTGCAAACAGTGTTATTTTCCAAACTATCCAAGTTTCAATGAGTAAAGTGATAGAGGTGCCAATGCTGCAAATCATACTAGATTACAAGATTAACCACTGTAATTATGACGGTGTAGCTCAGATTAAGATATTTTAGCCATGAAAGCATTCTCCACAAATGCACATTGTGAGCATGGAACCTGCATTTGAAACAGGCAAATGGCAACAGACTGCATGGTTCCATTTCATACCCACTCAAACAAAAGCAAGGATATGGCATTTTTGGTTGCACAGTCATTACAACATGTTGTAAAAATCATGATTCTAAATGGAGCTAAATTAATATGGCATTTATGCAAGATGTTTGCATGGTTTTATTAATTCTTTCACCTCAATTGTACACCTATACTCTGCAGTCCTTACAGAACCAGAAAGAAGCTGCATGCTTTCTTTTGGCAGACATTATACTATTAACTCATGCACCATGCAATTATGGGCAGGTTCAAAAATACAGCAAGAGTCAAAACATGTACTGTACTAATCCTACTGAGCAGTATACTCAATCATATTCTCACTGAAACCCCTGATGCAACCGCAGGTTCATTTTAAATATTAAATCCAAAATCTTGTTCTTTATCTAACCCAAATCTTTGCCCTTTCTATAACAGAAAGATTCCTCTCTATGAGAATCTTTTGTCTAGCAAATTTTATTTAGAATTTGAGTTTAAAGGAACTGCAGGGTTAGGAATAGGAAGTGACTGGAAAGGAAAAGTTAAGGGTGAGCAGGTTTCACTATAGATCTAAGAACAACTGCATGGTCATTGTTACAGCTTCCAACTTGCAGCTGGGGGGTCTGTGGATGGAATTTGTCTCATGATTGAGTCACACAGAAACGTTCTAACCTACTGTACTGCCATTGTTCTTGATGCTCAGCATATAAGCAGTGAAATCAGGAAAATGAGAAAGTGAGCCACAACTGGAAAAGGGCCTTTGCCATCCTGACCTTAAAACAGTTGTTTAGAAACCAAGAGTTGTAAAAAAACCATTTAACTTTACCATACTGTATGTCCAAGGGATCACTAGACAAAAGATTCATTGGATCAAAGGTTTGCTAAACAGAAGCTGTAAGGTTTTCTATTGTACATCGCATGTCCACTCAAATGTGAACTTCCAATCCAGTTAGGATTCCCTTGTTACATCATCTTTCACAAAACTCTTTTAAATTTTTGCAGAGGCCCTAGCGGCCAATAGCACTACCAGGATTTTCTTGATGGAGGGGTATGGGGAAGGGCTGCTACAAATTCTTGTAGGGATGATGGATTTCTGAATAGTCCACTACCTCAAAGCAGAGTACTGCCATTGGTTGAAGCAGAGCTAAAAGACAATTTTAGATAATTGCATCCCCTCAGACAGCTGAACATGGCACTTCCCAGGCCTGTGAGTAGAATCTAAGCATTGCCAATTACAAAGGAGCATTTTGTAATACATTTCAGATATTCAGATCTAGACTAGAGCAATCCGACAATGAAGTAGAATAAGATTTTTAGGTTTTGATGCTCTATTTTCTATTTAACATTTCTTTCGCATTTTCTGATTTTTCTTTTTTTTTCTTTAAAGGGCCAATCCTCTCACCAGAAACTATACTTCTTGTACTGGGTAACAGAAACTCTCAATTGGCTGTAACAGAAACTCTTCATTGGCTCAGTTTTTTTGGTTGACTGCTAATTCATTTAAACAATGCAGAGTACCAAAGCTAGTTTACAAAGCATGAATGGTACTGAGAGAGTTTTGATTATACACATTGAGCTTTTCTATATTCTCATCCTGTCACAATATAAACTGAGACCGTGACTGGATGTGGGTGAATTTCAGACACTTGTGGGAGGGGTTAAAGTAAGAAGGTAAGGAGAATTGGTGCTGTTTGAGGTGGGGGAATCAGGCCTCTCATATCATGGAATTGTCATTTCTAATCACCAGAGGGTTTCAGTCAATTTCATGGGGACTCTAGCGCCTCCCATGCTCCATGCTATAGTTTTGCAACAACTGTATGTAGCAAGTACCAAATTTGTACAAAAATTGAACAAAAACACACACAAGATGACTGCAGTGACCATGCATATTTCTTTTATGGTAAATACTATGTAGCTCTGTCAGGACACAAAATGGTATACTGTCTCAAAAACCAATCCTTATTACATGTAACCACATAGTATTTCATGTGGTGACTGAAGCAAAAAAATTGAATACTGGAAGATCATCTTTAAGCATTTACCTACTGTACGTCTATTAATTGATATTATTTGACAAATTACGCAGACACATCAAAGGTTAGGTTGTCATTACAAATATTTCTTCATTCTTAAATGACAACCATTGATTGGTTGATAAGGCTATACCTAGAAAGTCTGGTTTTAGATTTAAACACTGGAGGACTTCTAGGTGATGAATGCTATCATGCATATATAAATTTCCAGTGGATCAAACATCTGCTGCACATGTGTCGATCGTACTCTCTACAAATGGGTGTTTTAAACTGCACAAGTTCACAATTTTCACAATGCTATACCAACTCCACAAAATTTTCCTTGCATGGCATTTTCTTTTACAACATCAAACATCACCATGCACTTCATGACTTGCTATGAAAAGCGGTTTTTCTTCCAAATATGAGTTTTTTCATGGTCTTTGAGGTTGTCTGACCGATAAAATGCCTTGCCACAAATTTTACAGCAATGCTTCTTGATTCCTGTATGTATTCGCTCATGTCTTCGACAATCTCCACTTTGCTTGAATCTTTTATGACAATATTTACAGCAGTTACGATCGAGCACCTGTACACCTTCTGAAGTCCACACTAGTCCTCCAGTGCCTGCACAAGAAAACAGAGAAGTATTTGTTCGTCATTTAGTGGTCTGTCTTCATGAATTGTCTTCATCAGTTGCTTGAAAGGAATTAAAAATTTCATATCAAAAGCTGCTCTCTCCTCTGTAACTGTGATTGAGCAACATCTATCACAAACATTAATGGACAGCAGGATTGAAAAATTGCTACATATTTTACAGCCAAGCTAGCACAACTGGGCAGTTCTTTCAATGCACACCATATGAACTGCAGTTACCTCCTGATATGCTTCAATAAATAAGCAGCTAAAAAAGATATGACTGATCTCACAGCTCTCATATGTCTCTACAGACAAATCCTAGCAGCCAGTGAGGGCAGCCATTAGTGGAGTCCTTCAATCTCACATTGTCTTCATGTTACTGTCTATACACAATATCAAGCATTCATGATACAGTGAAGCAGAGAATTTGAAAGATTAAAAGCTGATGGACCCCAGTTATGCCCCCAAAACAGGACCACCACTTGACTTTTCACATTAGTCTATACGCCTTCAATAATAGCAATGCAAAGTAATGGATGACTAGGATTTGGCTCTGCTATAAGACCTGGACTTTAAGACAAATCAGCATATCTTTCAGGTGATGCTTTGTTTTGATTTTGATAAATTACCCAACCATGAAATACATGGCAGCATGGCTTTTCAGCTGGACTCTTTCTTTTAGAAAGCTGGTGACTTTTACCAGACTCCAGATCCCGCCCCAAGGCATAATCTCTGCCCACTTGAGGCATCAAAGTCTGCCTGATTCAGCAAAGTTTTGGTCAACTGGGAGGCTGCCCCCCCAGACATCCTCTCCCACACGTCCATGCATGGCAAATATTACAAATTGGTTAGCCTACAGAATTCCTTTTTGACAATTGTCTGATGGCCCAGGACAACTTTATACTGACAACAAAAATCAGTTTTACATTGGCTGTTCAAGGGACAATTCCATTCTTGTTCATAACAAAGAATAACGATTGCTTTTGTTTAAGTCACTTCATTACAGTTTTATGACCAACTCTTTCAAACATCTATCACTATCATTTCCTTGTGGAAAATGAAAAATGCTGGAATGGTTGCACAACCATAAAATTTTCTGAAATTGAGACCTGGTCAACATCCTCAGTGGAAGATAAAATATGTGCTGTGCATTACTGCACATATCACAACAAAAGGCACTCATATCTGTAAAATACTTGATCACCTGGAACAAATGTTTACCTTCCTAAATTAATGTTCTCACATGAATCTCTGTGACTAACAAATGCCCTTGACTAACTAATTAACCTTTGTTTATGATTATATTTACAGTTGTATTTGCATAAACCATGATGCGAGTTTTACCTGAAAGACATGAACAATATTCCTTTCTCCCTATTTACAAATTAATTCCATGGAGGATTTCAACAGAAAAACATTCTCATAATTTTAGTATCATTGGTGACCCTCACTTAGGGAAAGTTCAGTTCATTCCTGACAAATCATTCATTTATTCCACATGTTCAGCCATTATATGTATGTACAATCCGTGGAGATCTGAAAATCCCCCAGCTCCACATTTTGGGCAAGTATTTTTCCTAGGTTTCCGAGGACGAAACTCGTGGGTTTTCTCATGCAGCTTCAAGTGATCAGTTCGGTAAAATCTCTTGTTGCAGTAGTTACAACCAAAAGGTTTGATACCCAGGTGAATTAGTTCATGCCTCCTGCGAGTTGGTGCTAAGGTGAACACACGGTCACAAAACTTGCACCGTGTTCTTTTGCGATCTTCATCAGTTTCAGGAGGAATATTTTGCAACTGGTATGTGCCTATAGACCAGAGAACAAAGGGAAAAACTTCATAAATTGGTGGAAAGAAATACCTTTAGGGATCAAAGTTTTGAGGTTCAAAATTGAAGGCAAAGCTGTGTAATTTGATTTTGGCATTTAAATTTTCTTTTCATAAACGTTTGAAAAAATGCTATAGTTTGTGGGGAAATTTAAGAAATATAAAAAATGAGCAAACATAGTGGCATTAAAGAGCTCTGTGGTGGAGACTGAGTTAAGACAGAGGCTCATGCTAGTTGTTAGTTCTTCACACCATAGTACTATGTTAACACAGACTTCCAAAGGAACTGTGCATTGAATTAGTAATGGGATGAATATTAATATTTACACCATTTCCACAGATGGCAGATGCAAAATTCAGAAAGTATTGACATATTCAGGTACAAAAGGCAATGAAATTTTACATACTTTAGTTTGAATGGATGGTATGATTCCCAGCCTTTACAGGCCTCTTCTGCTATAGATGTGTATAACATAAGAAAAGGCATACGTAGAGGAAACTGCACCACATAATATGCAGCTAACTTGAAGGGGAGAACTACGATCAAAATATCAACTCTTTACAATACCATACAATACTAGTGGTGTTGTATACTGCTTTTGTATCTTTGTCTACCTCTGATGGCCTTCAAGCTGCTTCTGGCAAGTAATCCCAACCAATTCAAGAGTATCCATCAAAATGTACCATTTGACAGGTGTGTGGTTAATATAGTGTTAAAGCAATTGTACTCCATATGATATATCTCATATATTGTCTCAGTTACAACCATCAACCCAAAAAATGATAACAAAGCTGCATTGTCTATATCAAGACACAAACTGCTATCTTTCTTTTGTTCAGTATAATTATTTACTAAATTCTTGAATAACATCAGGCTTTGTGTCACTACTTCACATTACAGAAGAGGCATCTTTTGAAGCTTAAACTGCATAAAGGCAGGTTCCAGACACACTTTTACCTGAGTTTCTGCTGTGCTGCCACCATTTTGAGACAGCTGCTGTATGGATGCACTGATTTTTGTAGGAAAAATGACAAAAAAATGCTTCACTTTTCCTTAGGTGCACAGTTCCACAAAAGTGAAATTTCTAACTTTTTCATTTTGACTCAGTGAATAATTTCTTAAAGGCAACACTGTTTAGCTTCAACAGAGGGGTATCTGATGTACTCCTCTTCCTGCATCTGTAGTACATGTTTTAAGTAGGAACCTCAGATGTATACAGTATGTCTCACTTAGTATAACAAGAATTTTGTTACTAATCTTTCATGCCATTTATCACATACTGTAAGTTATGCTCTTATGGAAAGACACACTATTTGACAGCTGCCAGACCATGCAGACACAATCAAAAGTGAAAAAGATGGTTGTCCATGTTGAAAATTCTGCGTATAAAATTTGTGCAAGCTGGACATCTGAAAATAGAGAATTGGCTGCTCAAAGGGAAGCCATAGAAATATTCCTACAATCTAGATCCAAATCCACATTTTGCTTCAGCTTATAGGATGAGCCACAAGAAAATAAAATACCAAATTTAAACTAAACTTAAACCAAACTTAAGCAATAAGTCCAATTTAAGATCATCTTTTCCATACAAAATCAGTTTCAGAATGAAAGTTTCTCACAATGAGGTACTGTAACATCAACTACATCTTGCTCTTTCCTATTCTACCATTCTAGTTTAATTAACTCTAATCAGGTTCTGCAAGTACTGCACATTTCAGGAAGCACAAAAGTTGTCCTTTATAAGACATGCGTGACTCCTCATTATATGTAGGTACAGCTTGTGAAAATTACGAAAGCCTTTGGTCCCACATTTTGGGCAGTCATATCCATCTGACTTTGGGGGGCGAGTAATGTGCAATTTTTCGTGCTGTTTCAGATGGTCAGAGCGATAATAGCTCTTGGAGCAGGAACCACACTGGAAGGGCTTGATACCAAGATGAATCAATTCATGTCTCCTACGGGCTGCTGGCTGGCTGAATTGTCGATCGCAAAAGTTGCACTGTGTTCTTGTTCGATCTGATTCAGATTCACTACCAATTTTGGTGGAGTTTGTTCCTACAGACAGGAGAACAAGAAATGACTCATGCATAAATTGAGAGAATGGGAGTATTTGAAAACTAAAGCGTCCAGCTCTATACAAAAGCACAATCATTTCTTCATTAGTCCATCAAACTGTACATACTGTTCCATGCTATTTAGTTAACAACATATCATGAAAGACTTTGCTAATTTAGAATGACCTTTTAAGTGAAATTTGAAGTCACCCCAACTTCAATCATTACTGGATTTTGAGAATAATGTGAAAGAATTGTCCTCACACAATTGTGAAATCTGGGCAGAATCATTACTGCTTGATTTACTATCAATATGTGTTTATACTTTTGTCCTGACGCATTAAAGATGTATGGAATTTAGTAACGTGGAGAAATTTGTGAAATTCCAGTGGTTTTGAAATAGGTTTGAACACAACTGCCTTGACTTAATTCAAGGTCCCTTCCCAGTGCCTGCTATGGTGGCTACCAAATTTGAAAAGTAGCTAAGGGGCTTTTCCCAGCATGGGGTTCTAAATACAGTTGGTAACTCACTTAGATTGGCATTCATTCAATCAATGAATACACATCCATTCTAGTTGGTCAACAACTATTGGCTTGTTCAGTGCAGTTGTGTTCCCACTTACTTTGTACACACATATAGCTACTCCAATAAACTCAGTCCATGCCAAGACAATATTGCCCGGCAATTTTTATTCAATATAGGTTTATTACGGTGGATCTTTCGGTTAGTTAATTGGATATTTTACAGAGCTAACCAATTGCTTCAAGTCAGATTGGCCACTGCATTTTTCCAGTTGTGGCTCAAAGCCCTGTTTTCCCTACTCATCGATTATTATGAGCTCCAGGTACAAGGTCAGGATAGGCCCAGTTTCCAAAAATGAGCTTTGGGTCGAGCAAGCTACCTTTTTTTTCAGTTGTGGCTCACAGGATTGTTTTCTCTACTCCATAACTTATGCTGAGCACCTAGCACAATGGCAGCAGCTAGATGCTGTTTTTAAAGTCTTGGCAAGACTCGGTCAGGACTTGAACCTCCTGACTGCAAGTCTCAAAATCTTAACCACTTGACCATGTGGTCAGTCTGAACACCAAGCACAGTACTTTACATAATTAAAGTCTATGGTAGGACAGGTCTGTCAGGAGCCCAAATCCAAAGGTGCCATGCAAGTGTTCTGATTGGTGACTTTAAGTGGTTTAAACTGGGAAAGGGATACTGGATCCATCTAAAATTGTTACTGTCAGGGTAATTAGACAGAGAATCTACAATACTGTAACTCTGAAACAAACACCAGGGTCTATTCTGCATGCATAACTTGCAAAGACAATGAAGCACCCCTATGGGTCTCAAAGACAAATGATCTTATGCCACTGCATGACGTGCAGCATCTTGTGATGATGAGTGAACCTTGTGAACACAAGATCATATTTGGTTGCAGTTCATGTACTGTAATTTAAACATGAAACAGGGACAAACAGTATAAGCTTCCATAGAGGTGCTTAGTTTGTTTGATATTTGATGTACCAGGGATGGGGTCTACTGGTGTTCCCCTTCCCCTTTGGTAAAATTCAGCTCATGGAAAAGAACAAAGATGCAACCTGCATGGTGCTATATGTTCGTAACATTTGGAACTTTAACATGTATGACCACCAGAAGCTCACCTGAATACAACAAGGTGTTAGCATCAGGTTGGTGGCATAATGAGTGATTGAGTTGTTGGAACATAGGGTGTCAGAACAATTAAAGCCTGTGTTAGAACCTCATGGGTTTGTCAGAATATAGGGGTATCAGAATTTAGAGGTGTCAAAATATAGGGCTGTAACCATCTCCATTGTCCACTGCACAGTATATTCATCAAGTTCCTGGAGGTAATCATTTGAGTGTACACTGATTCCGGCAGTTGCAATGTCTTGCCAATGTTGTCATCATACTTTGATGAATTTGTTACAAAGTTATTTATGAATTCAGTGCAAATGTAGCTAATACTGGCATCTTAAGGAAGTGTGCAAATAAAATTCTGTTTGCATGCAAAATGTTGTGGCAATTGTTGACGTACAATATGGTCATTCAAACAGCTGCTACTTTTTCTAAGAAAGTTGGTTTCAGGTCAATATAGCCAAATAGCTAGGCTGTGCTGAACAGGGGTAAAACTGCAAGTTTTCATTTAGCCTTATTACTGTAAATAATACTATACTGTACACTGTAGCCACCACTTGCCACTTATTTAACTTATTTATTTCTTTACAAAATAAACTGTACCAACAACATAAAATATCACAAAACCAGAGAACTACTTTTCTGTTAAGATCAAGTTTATTCTTTACAACATCATAAATTCATTAAAAATAATGTTTCTGCCTTATCATAATTGTAACTTTTTCCATATGCCAAGACATTCTGGACAATTTGGTAAATATATATATTGAATTTCCCTAGATATACAAGTATGCAAGTCAATGCTACAGTAGTATTTAATGTTCACTACCATATCTTTATTAAAATTCAGTAAATTGTATGCCTAGAATACATATCTGAGGTCAAAACTTAAAACAAATCATTACAGTAAAATGACCTCCTCTAAATTAGACTTCCCCACATGTTGTACTTTAAGATTGAGGGCATGTCAGCAAAAAACCTGACTTTACTTAAGGAGTACTCCCTTTCTAATGGAAAAGCCATTTGGAGTAATGTCAATTTCTTTCATGGTTCTTAAGATACACCTCTTCAAAGTTTGAACTTTTCTGAAACAACTTGTTGCTTATGTGTGGAGCGAATTGCAAGGTGTTGACATTTCTTTTGTTAACATTATAATTATCTATGAACTGCTCATCAGATAATATATGTTTTGGTAAATGAAACTGATGATTTTTTAGGACACAAATTTAACTTTCACAATCAAACCCTCAGTACATACTAATGCTACAATAATCCTTGAAATGAAGATTGCAAAACAACAGATAACGTATTAAAGCTACTGTAAATATGGCATGCTAATCTCTCCTTAGACATGTCACAACATTTGCATATTCATCAAATATTGGTCAATTTTAAAGGATTGTGATGGGAATTGGAGCAATTTTCTTGGTTTTGAATACTTTTCACATCAAATATCCAACTTTGTAATTTTCGTGTCCCGAATTGGCCAGCTCTGCACAATATATTTGTGAAGTATATATGCACTAATTTTGTGCAAATGGTAAAAAGATCATGGCATGGGACAAATTGGTATCTTAAGCTTCATCTTATTAGAAATCATTTTGAAATAGGAACTTGTTTAAATGTACAAGTGGTATAAGTATGATCAATAACTTGCAATACAGTGGAAGATCACTCAGGCTAAACTATACTTTCATCACTATACTTCTTCAGATGTTTTATACACATTACATGGCTATTAGTGCATGTTACTTTAAAAGCAGGCAGGCTGCTCCCACAATCTACTGAGATGTGGAGATTGAGCTGATTATATACACTGAGTGAACAAAATTCAGTCAGCACTATTTGACAATATGATTATTTCGGAAAAGAAAATATCAAAGAAAAATTTTCTATGACACGAGAAGCACAGTTTACAGACTTTAACAACTAAAAAGTCAACGTGCCTAGTTCCCTTTAAAACTATCATGCCATTAGGTTACCACAGAAATGAATGTCATTAGATTTGGCAAAGAACAGGGAAAATATGGCACTGATTTGGCACATTTTTACCTCATTTTTATGAACTAATCAAAGTTGTATAGGAATTAATTGTATTTCAACACAGAATTTTCATTGAAGCAAATAGTTACAAGAATTAAATTGACAAGAAAGACTGATGAAAATTTTCACCTGAAATGATGTTGATCTTGTTACATAGAAACCCTTCAAAAAGTTATCAAATTTGGGTAATAGAATATATGCCAACAGCTTTGAAATGCCTTCTGATTTAAGACTTTTGAAGTGACTTGAATATTTAAATACTATTAGCTATATGATCATGTGTTCTTAGGAATAAAGCAATGAACAGACTCTTACAAGCTTTTATGTCACTCAAGGACTATCAGTGGTTACAGAAATGACTCTGCTCTTACTTGTCTAGACACTAAACTTCATGTCAACATTACCCTTCTATACACACAAATCACCTTACTGTACATGCATGTACACAAGTTTCAATAAGATCACAAAAGTACTGCCTCCTTCTTATTATAGTGTGCTTTCATCTAAGTCACACACTGTCCCTTTTTACAGGCATAAGCATAAAGCTGAAAAGCAGGTGACAACCCACATGTGAGTGTTGCAATAAAAGTGTTGTTGTTTTCCCTGTATAAAACTGGGTTGATTTATGTCCTGCAGTGGGCATGGTTTCCCAGTTGTGACATATTAACATGAAAGCACCACATTTATCGATTCAGACACAATGCAGCATGGGCTCTCAACTCATCACTTTGAAAGAACAGTGTCTTGCACTTCAGACACATGTAAGACCTCTCCTTCTCATGGGTTCTTATGTGTATCTTGCAGCTATCATTGCGTCCAAACGATTTTGGACAATAGATGCAACGAAATGGTTTGACACCCAGATGAATAATTTCATGTCTTCTACGAACGGCAGCGCTGATGTACAATTTGCCACAATATCTACACTTCCTGTCGTCAGATCCTGAATTATTTAGTTGTCCTCCAGTACTCCCACCCACGGGAACATCCAAGAACCCTAGGGTAGAACACACAAACACAGAGTTATAATACCAACTGTAAGCTACATCAAATGTTTGGAAAGTATTTAAATATTCCTCCAGTGAACTGAGGAAGTAACAATAAGTGGTAAATTTTGTTGCCAAACTTTGTAGTATCAGTGCTTTTGGGTATCTAATAGAATAGCACCATATTTCAGGCTTGGGGTAATCGTAATCAGTAATCGTAATCGATTGCAATCGATTACACATTTTGAAGTAGTTGTAATCACAATCGATTACTTTTGCGAAAATCGCAAAGTAATTGCAATCGTCATCGATTACAGTGGCAAAGTAATCACAATTGTGGTTTCATTTCTGATTACACTGAAGTTGAGTTGAACAAAGAAGGAAAGTAACTAAACAATTTTTTCAGTGCTTGGTTCTTCTGTTGGAATGACAAAATTTAATTGTCCCTCTTTCTTGGATGTTCCAGCTTAAAATGAGTGAGAAGTGCATTGATTCAATAATCTCTACTTTGGGAGGTCTTGGTTTTGCCCTGGCTTATCTAGAGCAATGTCCATGGCCTTTTTCCAGTTGTGGGCACTGGATTGTTTTGCCTAAGTACATTGTTTATGTGGAAAGAAAATGAAATCACGATTGCAATCATGATTACATTGCAATGTAACCGCAATCGTAATCAATTACTTTCAATTTTAGCTGTAATCGTAATCGTAATCACAATCATAAAATATGAAGTAATCGCAATCGTAATTGATCACATTTAGATGTAATCGCCCCAAGTCTGCCATATTTTGGCTTAAGGTTCCAACATTTGGTCAAAAAACTACTGAATGGTGTAGACACTTGAGAATGTATGGCTTGCAGAGAAATTTATGTGTGCAATAAAATTAGCACATTTTAATGGAGCAAATCTTCAGAAATGCTTTTCATCAACAAGCACTGGTAATATTTGGTGTCAGAAGTGGGATTTCACGCGAAACTAACTATTTGCTCGAGGAAAAGGAAATAAACTTCACTTCTGATATTTCAATATTGTCAAATACTCAGGGAAATGAAGCATGTACATTAGAAGTGTCTAATTAAGCTTCAAGGACTATCATTTAAGCTGAAAAGTTATTTCTTTTTCCCCTGGCACTTCCACATTTGATTCACCAACTTGGCACTTTGGTTTGTGCCTGCGCAGAGTATTATACCATGTGAAACTTTCCCCACATTTTTCGCATTTATGAGGCTTCTCTCCCGTGTGAATTCGTTCGTGTCTGACACGACACTCTTCCCGACCATATGTTTTTTCACAATAGGAGCACTTGAAAGGTCGAACTCCACTGTGGACCAACTCATGCCTCATTGCATGCCTGGCTGTACTAAGACTCTTGAAACAAATTCGACAATGGTACTTCCTTTGCACTTTACGTCCCCCTTGCATCACATAACTCTCCATTAAAACCGTCCTGTCTGGAAGGCCTATAAGACAAAAAGATGGGACTTGATCAGAACTATGGAGCATGAGACTCTATACAAACATGCATCACAGTAAAATGGAATCTATGCAAAGCAATAGGAGCAAAGTTGCTTTAGGAACCTATTAACCACATATCCACCAAGCGAGGCATTTGAAAAGGGGCCCTGGATAAGTATCAATTACCAATGCTGCTCAAAACCACCCAAGCAAAAACCAAAGGCAAGGAAATCCTCTGTAAACTTGTAAGAACTTGTCCATCTTTTTAGATAAGGAAGAGGAGTAATGGAGTGCCTAACAAAATGCACTTACTCAGTAATCTGTCCAAATTGAACATTCTCTTTTGGAAGAATAAATTATTAGAGCTTGGCATGCAAGTCAAACACGTCAATTCTTTATCCAAACAAGAATAATGAGAGAGCGAGCAGCAAGTGTGTACTTGATGAATTGCTGAACTTCTTTCATCTGGCTAAAGTGGATTTGCTCAACCCACTTATCTCCTATTCTGCTATGGCAGATATGTTTTACCCATTCAACTTTCATTCAGCTGTGGTGGACCTGCTCTTCTCACTAACAGACTTATATGGTTAGAAGTCAATGGTTACATAGCTTTTATCCTGTTACGGTGGTTCTGTTTTATGCGCTCATCTTTCATTCTGCTATGGCCGATCCGCTTTAACCACTGAAGAGGTGTATGAAGAGGTTTATAGGGCTAGAAATCATGGTAACACACCTTTTATCCCGCTTTGATGGATCTGTGTTATGCACTCATCTTTAATTC
This sequence comes from Holothuria scabra, assembly GCA_037179385.1. Classification (NCBI taxonomy): domain Eukaryota; kingdom Metazoa; phylum Echinodermata; class Holothuroidea; order Aspidochirotida; family Holothuriidae; genus Holothuria; species Holothuria scabra. Next base: position 8,484,858 of record CM074197.1, on the reverse strand, counting down.
TGCTATGGTCGTTCTGTTTCACCCACTCATCCTTCATTCAGATCTGTTTAACCACTCAAAAGGTTTTTTATGGTTAGAAATCAAGGTTACATGTCTCCTATGGTGGATTGTCCTACTACCTACTCATCTTTTATCCTGCTATGGTACATTTACTCTGCCTACTTGTCTTTCATTCTGCCTCTTCATCTTTCATCCTGTTATGGTAGAACCCTACCTACTCCCAAGTTTACAATTGGGTGGTCATAGTTACATGCACACATTCTGAAATCTTTGTTCCAATACCATCTATATCCTGTCAATTGTACATTGACATCATTGTGAACTGGATTAAACAGTGACCTAGCATTTGCTACCATGACATGCTGTCGAAAATGGTGCAACTGCCTTGCAGGTATACAGCATCTTGAAACTGCACATCCAAATCAAACCAGTCACGAAGAGGAAGAGTTGTTCTCACTTATCACTGATTGGCTGAAGTATCTATGAATGCAAAGTTGCAAAGTGAAAAGAAATCAACTCCTAAAGGTATATTAAAGATCTCTTGCTTATTGTGGCTCACAGCTGGCTACCCTGCAAAGCTAGTGGGCAGTGGTTTTCTCAGCTTCTCAGCTTCCAAAACCAGCATCTCCCAAAGGGAACATGGGTGGGTCCAATTTTGGCTCAAATGTCACTACCATAATATAATATATTCATGTACTCTCTAATGAATAATGCTATTGTTTCTGAGTGAGTGTGCACACTCCTGTGGTCATAAGCTGGTCTAGACTGAAGCCTGAGATGCCCTATAATTAGCATGTTGCATAACCACTTTGCAGGGCGCACCAGGGTGGTTTGTAGGACAATGACACAACAACTCCCTGGGTGGCATGGGATACTACACAGGACCACATGTTGCCTTCTTGTGTATATTCACTAACATTGAGACCATACTTCTATGAATATCCAAAAGAATTTGTTCCATGTTCACTTGGAAGGAGTTACAGCAGTGACACAGATTAACAAGGAATATGACGTACAGCCTGCTACGCAGTTAACAGCTGGCTTGCTTGTTCTCCCTGCTCCATTGCTTTCAGGGTAAGATGGGCACCAAGCACTACAGTGGTAGGTTCGAAAGTCTTCATATGACCCAGCCAAGAAGTGAACCCCAGACTTTACTGCCTGCAAGACTGACACTCATAATGGGTCAGGGCATGTGATGCATAACAGGGCGTACTAATTCAAACCTTAGGTGACTGTAGCAGATTCTCTTTCAGACAGAAAATGAAGTTATGCTTGCTCTTTCAATTGAACCCTTTTCAATGGGTAAGATGTTAGGGTGGGTGTTTCAATGTGAATTTAACTACTTTTGCCCTGTTAGTGTTTTAAAGTTCTTAAGTAGTATTTAACTTAAAATGTAGTTTTGGTGCATGAATCTATTGCTTCATTACGGGTAAGCTAACTGCATTCTACAAAGGCTCCTGACTGGAATGGGCTTCAAAAGTTAAAATTTATCTTTCAACACTGATAATATAAACGAAAACATAAACAGTACACACTACATGAATTTTTCTTTGATGAACTTTAATTTTTTAACTGCAGAGGTACACAAACGCAACTGTACAAGATTGGAAACCACAAGATATGACAGGATTACTGTAAATGTATATGGTCATGTAAGAGTGGACTAACTTTTACAAGAAAGGATAAAGTATAACTCCAGTTGCACAATATGCTAGCACAACTTAAATTATAAACAATAAAGGACTGTGCATCAGTACAGCATAATGCATAATTGGGATTGAGGCAAGTGATATGCAATGGCAAAGCAGGAATGCATATCTAATGAGAGCATTTACGCTCTGAAGGGCATTATTCTGCACTAATGCACAAGTTAAGAGTTAAAAGGCCTCGTTCATTCCTACCCTAATAAAAAAAGGGGTGTCAACCTGTGTCTGCAACCATTCATACATGGAAAACAAAAGAAATCACACATGTTCTTGGGAGGCAAGCATGAATTTTTGAACCTTCTTCACAGAGGCTTGACACCAGTTTGGCCCACCTATCCTTGACTTTAATATGAAGCCACACGTTTTGTCATACAAATCTTTGTTGACACTAGTTTGAATCACCGCAAGTTTTGCATGTAAAACCTGTGTTGAAGCTGTGGCAAGTGGTCAACCTGCATCAATGTCAAGTAAAAACGGATTTTCATTCAAAAACCTGTGACAACCCCTGGAAAAAATGTGAACACCTGAGGATTTGGAACTAATTGCCTTACCTTTTTTGCATTTGTATATAATAATCAACAAGATTAGGGGGTACTGTATGAGTGATGAAGGACCAGTAATTGCCAGGACTAAGACAGGAAAAATGACATGCCTCAAGTTAAATGGGAGTTTCAATACCCAGTTTAAAGCAAATCCGTTTCAATTGAGCCCTGCAGTCACATCTTTTTTCCAGCTGTGGCTCACTCCCTTGTTTTCCCTATTCCACTGCTTTACAGTATAAACTGAGCAACAAGGATAATTGCAGTAGGCCCTATTTTTGAAGTCTTTGGTATGTCCCAGCCAGGACTGGGACTGCAGACAGAGAGACAGCTAGAGATGGCTCTAATGAAACCACATACTGTACAACAGACATTCCCTGCTAAGTACATTAAAGGCACACTACATCTACAGAATTTTATCCAAGAGGACTTAACTACATTAAGCAGAGACATTTTGCACTGCCATTGCTATAGGAAGTACAGCAGCAGAATACATAACCTGTGACATATAATGTATGAATTTATAGCTGTGTGGAACTTTGGAACTAATTGCCTTACCTTTTTTGCATTTGTATATAATAATCAACAAGATTAGGGGGTACTGTATGAGTGATGAAGGACCAGTAATTGCCAGGACTAAGACAGGAAAAATGACATGCCTCAAGTTAAATGGGAGTTTCAATACCCAGTTTAAAGCAAATCCGTTTCAATTGAGCCCTGCAGTCACATCTTTTTTCCAGCTGTGGCTCACTCCCTTGTTTTCCCTATTCCACTGCTTTACAGTATAAACTGAGCAACAAGGATAATTGCAGTAGGCCCTATTTTTGAAGTCTTTGGTATGTCCCAGCCAGGACTGGGACTGCAGACAGAGAGACAGCTAGAGATGGCTCTAATGAAACCACATACTGTACAACAGACATTCCCTGCTAAGTACATTAAAGGCACACTACATCTACAGAATTTTATCCAAGAGGACTTAACTACATTAAGCAGAGACATTTTGCACTGCCATTGCTATAGGAAGTACAGCAGCAGAATACATATAACCTGTGACATATAATGTATGAATTTATAGCTGTGTGGTAATTTTGAGGCAACTGACTCAATTTCCTTATCTTTCTATTATTTGTTTGGGTCATTATCAACTATGCAACAAAAACAAGAGCAACTTGTTCACTAAAAGTCTGAGAAGCAACTGCAATCTTGAAGCTGTGGTACTATGCATAATTGAAGTTTTTAATGATACTACAGAAATGGGAAAATATGGTGTTGGCAATCAGGTAGCATGCATAAAAAGGAAATACAATACAACTTTCCATATCATGACAATTTTATAAAGTCTTTCATACAGTGCACTGGTAGATAAGGGTTGTGCTGTGGTAATCAAAAATCAATACAGTATTTATAGCAGAGATTTCACATTATCTACAGAATACTGCAGCTGATATTGTCCATTTTATGCTCAAAAGTTGAAACATTTGGTGACCATCAAAACCTCAAAAAAAAAAAAAAAAAAATCAGTTGGGCAAACTTTTTCCAACTCTGGAAATTACAAAATCAGCAGATCACCAAGTGTAATCGGCAACTACAGTGCTATTTTATGAATTTTCTTGAAAATTTTGCTGCAGATCCTCAATTTGTTGGCCCAAGATAATATTGTGTAGCAACAACCACCTCTGGTCGTCATCCAATCTCAAACTTGCCAATAAGATATACAGATTCTTCAGTAATTCCCAACCTTTTCACATTTCTTTGTATGAATCCAAAATTTTATCCAACACAGGCTCCATATTTTCAAAAAATTGGCTTAAAAGGGGCAAAAACTCCAGAGCATGCTGCAAATCACAGTCACAGTGTTCACACTGAAAAAAATTTGGAAAATTTGGGTGCTTGCCCCCCCCCCCCCCCCCCCCCAGGAAAATGTCTCGCTATGCCACTAAGTTGCTTTCTGCTTTGATTTTATAACAGACATACTTGTATAAATTTGACCAAGCCAAAAACAACATGTCATAACATATAAGTGTTCAATGCAAAAAGGGAGTGTGTGCAATATGGGCTGAAATGGCTCTGTTTTGTTTATCACTAGTAACTCATCAATAATCACAAAAAGATGAAATTTATATTCTGAGTGATTCAATTTTACTCTATGTATGGTACAGAGCACATAGCGACCTGCTACTGTAACAATATCTCAATACACCTATAACTGTATTCATATCAAATCTAAAGTTCTTAAAGCAGCTCATTGAGTTGGTTCATGAAATTCAACAAATTTCTCCAGACCTGATAAGTTTTCTTCACATACTAATGGCAATGGTCAACATAAGACAATCCCCTTATCCTACGTATAAATAACTGTTTTATGAGTGAGTACTTTGAGGTTCAATTCAGTCTTCAAAAATTCGTGACCAGACACTTTTTCAAAATAGGCACAAAATAGTTGCAAGTCAGGACACCACAAAATTCAAAATTTTAGCTTTTCCCTTAACTGGATATGAAACTTGGCTTATTATGCTACAGTAATTCTAAGCATTATTGCCGTGTGATAGTGACCCTTTAACACTCTCATTAAGTTATATCAACTCAATGAGCCCCTTTAAATTCTTTCAGCATCTTTCTTCCTTCTGCCTAAGCTATATCATTTTCGTTTTGGTAGGTACCAAAGCCATGCAATCAAACTACCTTGATTTTTTTAATTTGTGTGGGCAAATTCACACCTCTCCTCATGTGAATCTTTAGATGACTGCCTAATAAAGCGAACAGAACAGAACTTGCAAGCATATGGCTTGTAACCTGTGTGACGCCTTTCATGGATGCTAAGATGGTTCCTTTGATTAAAGGCCATATGACAAAACTTGCAGACAAAAGGCTTTTGCCCAGTGTGTATCAACTCATGGCGCTTACAGTGCCATGAAGATTTGAAAACTTTGTCACAAAATTTGCACTGATTGGAGGCCATGAGTGAAGAGCTACCTTCTGCACTATTAGGTCTGCGTCCAGGTCCTAGGTGAAAAAACAGAGAATAAAGGAAATTTGTAGAGTTCTCCATCAAAGAACATCTGATTTTTATTTTATGTTTCTTTATGATGATTAACCATAATATTTTACTGTGATATGAAACTAGGGGTAACATAATGGCCAGTTGAGAGAACCAAAGCTGAATGAAGACACATATCTTTAGATATTTAAGTATTGTGAAGTTGCCTGTTTTACATTGCTAAAACTAGCTACTGCATTTCATACAGGTTTCTACATTTAAGAGATTAACTGCTTACAAAAAACAGGCAATTGCCTGTGTAACTCTCACATACAGTACTTCTGATGCATTAACTATACTGCATAACATGATATGGCAGTGCATGCTAAAAAAGTTAGCCCTTGTTTCACATCATAACACTGCAGCTACAACAGGCCAATGTAAACTTCCTTCATACTGTTATTTCATAATGTTTAAAGCAATCCTCTCACTAATGGCAGTATTTGACAATTCTCCCAACCTTTTTATCTCTAATCCCTTCCACATCCAAAACTCCGAGCTTTTCTGCAAAAATCCCTTCATTTCCAAGGGGCATATTCTGGTGAATAAACAAGAACCCAATTGTGATGAAAACACTCTATGAACATGCTATGTAATATGAGCATCTCTGCATCTTTTGAATTTAATGTCCATCCGAGAGCAGAACCAATTGAAAATTTTAGTACTCCTATTCCCAAAATGTACTTTGGGTGACAAGAAACTGCCTTCAAAGGTGAAGTTTAACACAGCAAATATTGACCTTTTGTCCTAGTACTTTGATTTTCCTTTTTCAACTAATTATTTACCAGAATCAGCAGACAGTGAAGAGGTCTTTCAAGGGAGAAGAAACATTAAACCTGTGTTAATTACTGTTGAATGTAAATTTTAGAATATTTCCTCGAGTAAAAAATTCCACACAGATGTAAGAGTAGACAGCTTCATCCATACAGAGACAATCACAATGTAACACAATGGTGACACCTAGATCCTTTTTTAGGTTTAACTCAATATATGACTGTGGAACAGGATTAAAATCGTGGAATACAGCACTGGATGTAACTTGAAGTCTGAAAACACTTACAGGTGTGAAACTGATGAAACATTTTCTATTTGAAAGAGCTAGGGAAAGGCTTTGTACTTCAGAGAAAGCAAAACACCTGGTATAAGACCATTAATTTGCCTTCCGCAGACTGCCAATGTAACTGTTAACAGCTAATTCCACTGACTGGCTGACAAAGCTGGGCTGACAGGCACCATGATGAAACCTTCCTTCTTACTTTTTGTTACAGCCTCCTTCTCTGCCTGATTACTCTCAGGAAGGAAATGAAGATCACAACACGCACACTTTATATAGTCACTTTAACATCTGATCAATTGATTGACAGTAATATAGATACAGTACATTAAAATACACAGAGCTATGTAACATTTGGGGTTAGTTAACAGTTAACAGGCCAGTCAACCATGCGTTACTTGCTTTTCACACTGTGCGAACACAATGAAAGCATGTCATTGGAGGGCACAGATCATGTGACAAACTCAGATACCCAGTTACACCCCACACTGCCTTTGAGCTACTGGGGTGTTTGTGTTGCTTTATCAACAAGCAACGTCACAGCATTCAATACACAAGAAGGGTGAAAGCATGCATTTGCACAACTGCATGGTCAACTACTAAAAGCCTGAGGGTTAATTAGTTTCTTTTAACTCTCAGAATTAGGCTTGGATTTGGCTTCGTGTAGTTTTCCCCTCAACTTCTAACATAATTCTGTTTAATCCTAATTGGTGCCAACTGCCTTTTCCAGTTATGGGTCACCTAACATACAGGATTGTTTCCACAATTTCAATATGTGGAGCACCACGCACATACAACTACTGCTGTAGTTCCATAGTTCCTTCATCTTTGGCATGACTCGGCCAGGGAACTAAACTCACACCTTCTGTGTAAGATGTGGACCAATATCTGGCTTCCCCATAGGTTGGGATGGGGAAAGAGGTGAGGGCTGTTGTCAGTGTCATGCACTTTTACATATTCACATGCAGAGATACCATAACTAGTCAATTTTTAATAAGTACAGGTTTGTACAAGAGACGAATCAAAAATAAAGACTTTAAATACTACAAAACTTTTTCACTGTAAAAAAGGACTTTTTTTGAATAATTTACAGTATATTCAGCTCTTGCTACCAGGGAACTCTTTATATTCACAACTTTTACTATGACTAGACACTAAAGCGACATTTCTTCTCATGTTGATCTTTTGAAGATAGCCGCACAAATCGTACGTCACAATGCCGACAGCGATACGGCTTGTCCCCTGTGTGTAACCTTTCATGATGCGTGAGAGTGTTGCGCTGATTGAAGGACTTGTTACAAAACTTGCATGTGAATGGCTTTTGCCCTGTATGTATTCTCTCATGACGGTCGCGATGCCAAGCAGATTTGAATTCTCTCTCGCAAAATTTACACTTTGCTGAGGTGGGTCTGCGGTGAGAAGATGAACTGGGGAGTGAATTCCGATAAAGTAAGGACTGGCCCATCTGCCCTGAAGAAGAGAAAAATGAGAGAGCTTAAGAATTTTTCTCAGTTTATATCCTTCTCAAAAAAAGGTTTTTTTCTATCATTTTTGGCAGTTTCAAAGCAACTCTCATTTTTGTCTCCTTTTGATCCTTCTTTATATTTCCACATCCGATCATAAAACTTCCATCATAAATTACAAGGGAATCCAGTCAGAGAGAAGATGTGCAAAAACCCATTAACAGCTGATAGCTGACTGCATTCTTCTGCTACTGAATACCTTTTACACTCTGTGTAGTCTCCTACAAATCGATTAAAGGTAGCTAGGATCCAAAGACACAAATTTACTTTAAAATAATGGAATAAGCAACAGCAACACTCTCATATAGGTCCATGACACACAGCCATGGGTAGTCTCTATCTGGGGTTAACATTTACATGAAGTTCCTAGGAATCAATGCTGAACGTTAATAGACCTTTTTCCAAATAGCAATTACAATGAATTGTGGGATAGAGTTTTGGGTGTACGTCAATTTTCAACACAGTAAAATGCCATTGACAAAAATAACAAACACCAAAACTCTATCCCACAATCCTTTGTAATTGCTATTTGGAAATAGGTCTATTGCCAATATTTGATAGAACCAGTCTCTGTACTATTTCATTGGTTGACTTTGATGAAGGCTTGTTGTTCAAAGGGTTCAATGTTCCTACGATTGTACTCAATATAAATTCTCAATCTGAGAAAAACTGATGACATACTTAACAGAAGTCCCTTTATCTCACTTGAGTGATAGGTTGATACAAAGGTATTTTGAACAACTGAAATAAGTAACTTAGTTAATTGCTGTCTAGCATTTGCACATGGCAGGCCATTTTGGTGGATTAATACAAGAAGTTTGCTGCAGATGCAAGGGTCAAAGGGACTAAAAGCATTTACTGAGCCCTTCTCAAGTAGTGGGCTTAATTTTTATCACTTCAGATTACAGTCTTAGCTAGCAGAGGATGTACTGTATCCAATTCTCCCTGAGGAGATGTTTGAATATTAAGGCATATTTTGGCAATTTAGCAGTGCAATATCTATGAAATATTTAGGAAAACTACTTCCTCCATTGGAGCAAGGAGGCAAGTTGGATTGAGATACTGTGGCTGGGGGGGGGGGGGGGAGCAAAATGCAAGGAGGCAAATTGGATTGAGATACTGAAAGGGGGCGGGGCAAATAGGTTACAGTGACCAAATGTTTAATGGGGTACTGAGACGGCAAGCAAATTAAAACTTTCCACAAAGAAGCAAAAAAATTCAGGAGGTTTGTTCCCCCTGGCTGCCTTTGGCTACTTAATGTTTGGACATAATTCACTTCCTCCTATAGGGACCACTTCTTAGGAATTTACATTCCAGATTTTCGAGGTGAACAGGAAAAGATAGAGTTTTCCTTTGAAATAAATCAGATGAAAGTGTATCATGGTTTGTGGGTTCTAGCTAAGCTATTTCAACTGAATAATATGCTTTACTTCATGAGCTTCTTTTGAGCTCAACCGAGTAAATCCCATGTTGCAATGTTGACAATGGTATGGTTTTAATCCAGTGTGGACCCTATGATGTTCAAAGAGGTTACTCCGTTGATTGAAAGTCTTGAAACAAAATTTGCAGGTAAATGGTTTTTGTCCAGTGTGAATGAGCTCATGTCTCCTACGATGCCATGCTGATTTAAACTGCTTCCCACAGTAGCTGCACCGACCTTCTGACCCTTTGAGTTGCCTTGGTGAAGAAGCTTGCTTCTGATAGGACCCAGCAGCTAAATTGGGCTCCACCCAAGATGTCCCTACAGGGGCAGAGAACAAAGTAACCATCCATTACTTTTTGTGAATACTGGAGCAAAGTTTTTCTGTTTAATGATTGCTATGATTATGAAGTGCACACAATTTGAAAGGTCTTTGCATGAAAATCCACCAATTAACATATGAAATGTCTTCCAAATCATGAAGCTCAACAATGTAAATTTCTTCTATCTTGGTGACACTATATAACACATTTGTTCTGGTGTGTTATTAAACCCAACCTACAGTAACTAAACTCCATATCATTCAGTGATTAGATAAACATACAGGTTCATACACCAGGGGTCTTCCTCCCTCCTTTTTGTCTCCAAGAATTTGAAATTTGCCCTTGACTTGATACATTTTTAAGTATTTGCATCCCTGAAAAAACTATTTTCATTCCCCCCTTCAGTAAATTATTGGGTATAGAACTGGGAACATTTGGAGTTATTTGTAATGATCTGAAGATCGACATTGATTCCCTGTTTTTTTTGTCCATAATAATGTGTCCTTGGGCAATGGCCATTTGTCTTTGAATGATAGGCACAATACTGGATTAATGAAATGCTGTCTGAATTTCAGGCCTAAGGGGGCGCTGCACAGGTCTACACGACATGGTACAGTACGCCTTGCCCAAGATCTGACCCTTAGGAATTTGTGCGTCAAATGTGCTCCATATGTTTGAGTTGTGTGATTTTTGTACAAAAATGGTACAGGCATGGCTCCATACACTATGGGAATTGTGCATAAACCGAGTGCCCAAATGCTTGGGTCAATGAACGATGTTTGGACTCCTAACAAACATCAACTTACTCTCCCGTTTAGTCAGAGCGGAACGCGTGTCTTAAAATGCTCAGTGCATAAAATGTGTCTGTCTTTCATTTTGGTGGAAGCACTGGTATATGTTAACTTTTGCATGAAATGATGCTAATGTGGTAAAATAGCACACTGTATTATTGTAATGAAGACACATACACATTTTTACCAAAGTGATACTGGCTCTTACTTTCTGTACTTTATTTTATACTTTTTAAACTCGCAGTCTATGTAACAGATACCAACATACAGTATGTAAAACTAATGATAAGGCTATTGGAAACAACCAAAACATAAAATAACCTAACAGACACAGCTTTAGGGGCTTTTCATTTGTTAAAGAACTCTTTGTGCTGCATGCCGAACTCATCAACTTATGGTAAAAAATGGATTAAACTGATGTTCCAGATGTGAACACACACGTAAAAAAGACAAGCAAATGTATAAGAAGACAATAAACAGTTTAAAATGAAGTCATAGGGTACATTCACCTTCAAATGCATTTTGTTTGTTTTTAACCATCAAAATTTGGTTTATTATTTCAAGTTTTCAGCACTACAATGCTATTAAAAAGGTCAGTGTAGGTCTGAAGGCCATATACTAGCTATTTGTAGGTCAACCACAAGTTTATGTCAGTGCAGAGCAAGAGACTTTAACTCTTAATATTGTTTCATTCAGCACTACAATTGTAGCTTTATATAATTATTGTTGAAAATTAATATTTACCCAAATTCAAAAGATGTATTAATAACACAGACACACCATATTTAGAAGTATAACACCTCATATCCTTGATCTATAAAAAATTTCCTTCCATAACAGTGATCTATAAAAAATTTCCTTCCATAACAGCCAACTGAAACCCCCCAAAAAACACAGTCCTAAAATCCCCCAAACTTTTCACATGCCGTTTATCCTTCCGAATAGAAAATTTGCCCTCATACCCGCGTATCACTATGTTTAAGCGGGTACGGCGCAGCGATTACGATCTCGGAAAAAAGGGCAGCAGCGCTATTTCACGCTGGCATGTGGTTTTCAGCTCGTAAATCATTTCACACTAACTATCAAAGTACCACTGACAAAAAGTTTGGTTTTGTTATTTAGACGCGCACGCGTGGAACGTCCGATGGAAAAATATTCCTCCGCTGAGTGACCCTTTTCACCTTGGTTATTTCATGACTGTGTTTGGTTTGATAAAATAAATATAAAATGAACCTCATAACTGACTTTGTCTCTTCATACTTGTATTCCTTCACGAGATTTTCTTATTGAAAATGGTTTGATTGTTAAAAAAGTTTGGTCCACCCTCCGATTTATGATCGAGTAGTAGGTACTACGTTAGGCTAGGGGAAGATTCATGGAGTTGCGTGCCCAACTTCAGGACCTTTTCATTCGCGGGTCGCAACACTAGTCCTGCCAACTACTGAACTATCATACTGTTCTTGAGAACAAATATATATCTCAGATGGGGTCATTATAGGTAGTCAACATTGTCTTTATCAAGCGCAAGTGGATAAGAGCAAGAACATAATTTAAGATCCAAATGTAACGGACTAACAATTTTTTGAAACATTTTCCCGTACTGCTGGCAACTTCGAAGTATCATGAACTAGTAAAAACAAAGAACAACAGGATAAAAATGGATACAGGAGAAATACAGGCAATAGATGAACTGGGAAGGTGGGAAGCTGCTAAAATAATCAAGCAGCAGGAAGATGGAAACTTTCTGGTCCGTTTTGTCGGATGGGGGAAGGAATTCGACACAGAGTTACCGAAGTCAAAAATACGGCCGGCAGTTCACCCTTTTGTGAATGGAGTTGGTAAGTGTGTTTTTGTTTTTTGTTAATACGGTATGGCAATAATATATATTTTTTTTCTAAAACCCATTGTCGAAAAATATTCTTTAATATAACTGAGGTAAGGTGTGGGAAGGATCGTTACCTAAGGTAGGCATATCATATATAGGCTATTTGTGACACAAACGCCCACTGGATCGAAGTTTCTGTATAAGAAATTCCCCAAACATTGCACTTACGTTACCAGTTACAGTGTACATCCCGACCCAACTGTCCAATTTAGGTAAGGTAGGGTCACTAGAGAAAGTTTTGCCAACGATTTGACTAACATAAGGTAGGCTATATTTAGTTGTGGAAACTCCAGTACGTATAGGCCTACGAGATGGGTACCATACTGAAACAACGCATGAATATGTTTGCGTAATGTATCATTTCGAACCTACATAACGGAACATTGCTTCTGAGTATACCGTAAGTTGTAGGCATATAGGGAGTCTCACCGGTACTTGACACCGGGCAGTCGACGGACTGAGAACTAGTAGTATACTTGGGCTAATCATATATCCGTAACGGATGGCACACGAGAGGAAAATTGAAGGAATACGTTAGTCCAGTATGCTCATAAATATAACCCAACCTTATGTTAGGATTTGAATAGTAGGCTGTTTGGATAGGTTTGGTTTATGCAATTTCATAGGGATGAACTATTTCTTTGCCCACATGCACGCCAATTTTCCTATCAATTTCAATTTTAAAGGGATTTCCTGTATAGCCTATAGGCTTACAGTAGGGGTTGGGCTGTCAGGGATATGACTATGAGCCCATTGAAGGAGCTATTGATTTTTTTTAGAAGAGGCGAAAATGGTCTCTAGGGCGCGCTTAATCAGGTTGTCTAAACCGAAAGGGTGCCCGGGAGGGAATTTAAGCTTTTAGGCCGTCGAGGGTCACCCCTGATCATATTGACGCTCCGCCTGTACGTGTTTGTTTAACTTGTTGGAAGGAAATGAAACAGCGATAATTTAAAGAAATTGATAGGCCTTCAGTAGAAATCTTGGTCTCCGTTGATGACTATTAGGGAAGAAAGGGGAGTGGGTGTCCTTCTAAAGACTTTTTTTTCAAATTATTTAAGTTATTACCCGTTTTGGACGTAATCTTCATTTGACAACTTATAAAGTAACTCACTGTATGGCGCCCAACCCCTCCTCCACATTAATGCTATCGGCTTGCTTTCGTTCGGGCAAAGTTCCGTTTCTCTTTATTTCTTTTTTTTTCCTCTAATATTTTATTTTTACTCTTCTTTTTTTTAATATTCGATGTAAAATGGTACGTGTCTGATGTAGCTCTCATATGAAGCCTCTGAAACAAAAAATAATTCAAACACATTTGAGCTTTAAAGGTCAATAGCAGTAACAACAAACTTATTTTGAAGCAACAGCTAAATATATCTCATATTTCTCTTCAAAGTCATAGGCCTTCCGGGGGGGGGGGGTAATTTTCTATGAGGGGCTAAAGAATTCCCCCTATTGTCTTCGTTAACAATGTTTTGACCATAGGCCGGATTACGGGGGAGGGGCACGGGGGCACTTACCCCCCTCACCTGCACTTTTTTCCAGAACTTCTTAGTATGGTTGCTTTTGCTATAGAAATACAAACTGGAACTGACAGAGCTATGCGAGTGATACTTAATTAAGTTGTATAATGTTTAAACAGGTCATATTCTGCATTGAAAACTAAATAAAAAAAAAAAATTCCGATAAGTGTCTCAGCGTTGTTTTTTGGACACGCTTCGTGCGCACCCGTTTTAAATATTTCAGGATTCGGGGTTACTTCCAGTAGAACACCTCTTCATTTTCACTGAAGCTAATCACCAGTGTCCGGGTCGTACACAGCTGGAGCTCTAGCGTAACTGATAAAAGGGGGAGGCAGGGAGGCGGTCGTCCTCTGATCCCCTTTTCTGATTAAGTGCGAGTACCCCTGAGGCTAAGCGTTGTGAAAGGACGATGATCCTATTTGATCCCGGCCTAATCTGGGGCTCCAATCTTTTTCGGCTGAAGTGAACAGGGGCCCACCCTTTTTCTAATTTTCATTAATTTCTCTATTGAGATGTCTCAAAATTCCATATTTCAGCGTGTTCTACGCGTCCCATCAAAGATAAAGACTCTATAAAAATCTCATACAAAGGACTCTATAGTAAACCAGCGGTACGTTTTTGCTTAATACAAATATCCTCAGGGGTCACCCTTATTCAGCTGCAGTAAAAAAGGACCACTCCTTGTCTAATTTAATCTCAATTTCACCACTGAGATGAAGTAGCAATTCATTTTTTCGGCAAGCTACGCGCGCCCCTTTACAGGTAACGGCTCTGTGAAAGTCACCTGAAAAAGACTATATACAGAATATGTGTGTGCTTCAGTAAGAATGTCTTTAGGAGGCCACCGTTATTCATCTGGGTTAAAAATGGCCCATCCTTTTTATGATTTTAATTCAGTTTCATCACTGAGATGTCTTAAAGAGGCTCATTGAGTTGAGTCATCAATAACTTAATGAGAGTCTCAAAGGGTCACTACCACATAACAATGCTTAAATTTAGCATAACGAGTCAAGTTTCAAGTCCAAACGTCACAGAAAACGTAAAGATGTGAATTTTGTATTGTTCTGACTTGCAACGGTTTTGTACATAATTTGAAAAAGTGTCTGGTCACGAATTTTTGAAAACAGACTTGAACCGTTAAATAATCACTCATTAAACAGTTATTTGTATGTAGGGTATGGGGATTGTCTAAGTTTGACCATTTGTCATTGGTTTGTGAAGAAAACCTAATAGATTTGGAAAAATTTGTTGAATTTCATGAACCAACTCAATGTGCCGCTTTAAACGTTAATTTTTTTGACGCGCTTCGCACGCCCCATCATAGACAAGGGCTGGATTCACATCACATGGAAAGCCCTCTAGCTTTCTCAGAAGAATATCTGGGGCACCAAGGAGGAAGTTCGTGCAGAACCTCAATTTTAAGTAATCCATTCTTCCTCCCCGCACCCTCTGTATTATCGATTCCGGCCGACTTTATTCATACGGAGTAAGGGTATAATTGGAGAGAGTCAAATTGTGATATATGTGGTCTTTCAGGTGCCCATCTTATGTAATTTACAGTTGAAAATAAAATGCATCATTTTAATGCCTACAATTTCGTTAGTACCCAGGAGGTTGCGGGGCCTTCCCCCCCCCCCCCCCGGATCCCCCTTAGGCGGGCCCCTGGACCAACGCCTACGTAGTGATATATATATATATACATATATATACATATATATATACATATATATATAAATAAATATATATATATATATATATATATATATAACAAATAGTAAAAACTGGTAAAACAAGAGCATATATTTAGCTTTCAGGACCACCGGCCCCTTCCTCAGAAACGTGTTTAGACAACTAAAAGGCAAAACGAAAAACAGACACTATAAAACGGATGAAAGGCAAAAAGCACTTACTAGAAATCTAAAAACAAACCCAACCCAACACAAAAGATAAAATGTAAAAACTAGGACCCTACAAAGGAGATAAAAGCTAAGTAGAAGCAGGAGACATAAAAGGGGATAAAAAGGCGGCTACAGTCTACGAGCACGTCGTTTTTTGGCTTGACAGTTAAAACCGTCATTTATGTTGAGACCCTTTGGGTAGACACAATCCAAATTCCAAATCCACTCCCTCTCGGGTATAAATCCTTCATCAAGTGGCTTAAACTAAACTGAACAACCAACAACCTTTGATCGACTTCGTTAATTCTTTTGCCCTTTTTTGAAATTTACCCATTGTATCTCGGACTCATCTGTTGTTTTTCTCGACCTTAAACTGTCCATCAGCAACCGTACAATTACCTCTAACCTACACTTTAAAGGCATATTTTCATCATCCCAAACAGTTACAATTCACCCAACCTACTTACTTCTAGCCACTCCCACATTCATCTAATACTCATCTTTATCCAGACACAATCCTCGTTTATTGCTTCATGGCTTGTCCCAGTGGCCATACAAGTCCGTAATGTGTAATCAAGACACTCTCAGTGCGCATGCTGTGTAATTTAGCTATGATGTATTGTTTGAATGTGATGCCAATCAAAGAGCTGTACCAACTGAGAGTTTTGATATATGCATACTGAAACTGTAGTTTGGGGTGACGAATGACTGCCTTTAAGCCAACTGACTCGCATAACTACCTTTTGTACCCTTCCAACCACCCCAAATCTTGCACTAATTCTATCCCTTATTCCCAGCTCTTGCGAGCCAGACGAATTTGTTCGGAGGATTCTGACTTCTCCACTGCTCCCGAAGAAATTTTTTCCTTTTTTGAAAAACGCCTGTACCCTGCCAAAATCCTCTCTAAAGCCCTACGCAGAATTTAAGGAACCAGCAGAGAGGAAGCCGTGGAGAAAAAGAACAAATGTGGTACTAATCTACGTATTCCTTTAGTTATTTCATATCACCCTTCGGTACGTCCTATTTTACGCGCTATCTACAAAAATGTAGAGTTGCTCCGACAAGACCCCTCATCCCGCGATGTTTTCCCTGAACAACCCATCACTGCTTTTAGAGTTGAGAAAAATTTAGCCAACCGTTTAGTTCGGACTTCCCACCCACAAACTTCTCTCGACGACACGGCTGGTACCTTTCCATGTAACCGTCCGAGGTGTAATACATGCCTAGTTGGTGGCAAACACGACCTCGTCAACATTTCGGGCCCCAACGGCAATAGCTTCATTGTCAAACAAAGATTCCCCTGCATTTCCTCTAATGTAGTTTATATTTTAGCTTGTGGGAGATGTAACTCGTTGTATGTGGGAGAGACCAAGCGCCGCCTCGCGGATCGAGTCACCGAGCACCTTAGGTCCATCAAACAGAATCTCCATGTTCGGATGTTTCAGACTGTAAGAACAGAAGGGTAAGGATCGTGTCATAAAGAACGGAAGTTGAAAAAAGAATAACAAAGGACTTCTGAGAGACCCATACAGTCGTTCCATGAACCATTTAGTTAAAATATTCCCCAACAAATATGCCTTAACGTGTTCATCTTTGATTGAATTATCTGTATCCATGGTTCACGCCTTTTAATCAACAAACACTTACAAATAACAAGTCACACATGAAACACTGTGACAAGTCCATAATGAGCCGCTGCTAAACTCCGCATTCGCTTGTAAAAACTGTTCACCGACCAGTGTAGTGCAGGTTGCATCACCCCGACCTGGTTGTGATTAATTTAACCGCCAGGGGAGTCAAACGAACTAAGTCGATGACAGTTTAATGACTGAAGTGTCGAGTACGCATCACTTTGATTCATACTCATACATAGAATAATTGAATGGCTTCATGTAGGAATGCCTCAGTAGGCCTACCTGTTCTTTTATTAGTACTAAACAACCGGTGAAGTAGTTCTTTCCAAGGTCCTCCTTTCATCAACCAAAACAGTTTCTCGTGACTCCTTAATTCAAGTTTATTTTCGATAGGAATAAATAATATCCTTTTGTGAAGTACCGTAAAATGGTACCTACAGGCAGGTTTGAAAGGGCTCAATATTCTATAGTGTGGTGTTCTTTTTATATACGCTTTGGGTTTAGATGAAGATAAAGTCTCTTCGCGAAAGTAAGCCCACCCCAACCTCCCCCACCCTCTCCGGCAAATCTTTTACATAATTTACGTGACTCAAAAGAATAGTCCAGAGCCGAGTTTATGTTTTATATGTTAAAAAGGAACATACTCTAAGCATTCTAGTAAAGTTCCTGGTCCTTTGTTCGGTTTTTGAGATATTAACAATTGAATGTGTCAAATTTTCTGCATATAATGAACTCGGAGCGAGCAGGTGTGGTGTCGTGGACTCACTCGTTCTTGGTCATTGTTTGCTTATATTTGTCATTATCACCAATGTGATGCCACTCACTGCATGGGCCCCGACCAATGGGATATGAAACCTTCATATGTTTAAGTGGCATGATGGCATCCTTAATCAATTCCATGTCAATATAACAGGATGAAAAATAAATAAAGCAAAAACAAAAATACCCCATACATTCTACTTATTTTGATTTTGGAAAAAACCTCTTTTTCCTTAAGTCCTCCGACTCTATGGCAAATGGCCGTTCGGGCTCTTGAAAAAGCAGTCTGTTTTTAAAATTTCAAATGTTCCTAGGCCTGAGATAAAACGTGTAACCACAACAATCTTCTCTCACCCCAAAAATATACTTACCTGTATTTTCAAAAACAGGGACGGCAGACGCATCACAAAAAAAAAAATTGATGTTTTCCAAAATAAAGTAGGAAATTTCATGCTTTGGGGAATCAGTCAATGTTTTAGAACATTTCAGTTCGTAGTTTTTCTGGGAGGTTAGAAAGTATGCGATTAAGTGATAACCAATCATTGTTCTACTTGATTTTCTCTTGTGTGTAGGTGAGTAGATCATACCTTGATAGTTGTTGTGCATTACGTACGGTAGCCATGTATTTGTTCCTTCTCCCAAATTATTTCTTACCACCGCGTAAAATCAGCCGAACGAGATAACACTCCGTTCCTAAATTAGTGGAACCGGTTTAAGAAACTACCTTAGGTTTTTTCCCCGCCATCTCCTGCAGTACATAAAAACACACTACTCTGTCATACCGACAACATTGCTTTCCCTACGCTTTGCCGATTTGATCTTGATCTTCATGTGCCGTTACCCCATCGGGCGATAAGAATTGGCAACCCGATTCCAGACATTTGATATATGTTACTCCTATACCTCGGTGGGGTCAATGGCAGCTGCCTAGTGGCATACACCACCCTTCGATGGTACGCGACGTTGTGCCGTAATAAGGGACGTTGTCTGTACAGAGCGTGATGGTATTTTGTAATTTTTAATGTAATTTTTAGGAGAAGAAAATCGTGGCAGCTATAATCATTATGGGCATCGAACGTTATTTTACGGTTTTGCGTTGGACAGCTAGATATTAGAGTGACTGCATATCGTACATATGTAACCGTTGCCCCCCCCCCCCCCCGAGTTGGTTCCGGACTAAAATAGTACAAGTGGCTTCATAGGTACAGATTATTGGATTTACGGGCAAATGTAGAATAACATGTCAAGCACCGGAATCCCAGCTACATTACCGTTTAATTTCGATTTCTTTTTAACAGTGAATGGAGAAATCAAGGTCATTTCATAACAAAATTGTCCCTTTTTTAGGTTTCATCAGGGGTAAAAAGAGGTCTGCCATGCAGTCCGAGAAGAACTACCTTTCTCTTCTGAGAAGTTTGGCAGCCGGGGACACCGTAATGGTCAACCAGAAGCGGTGTCAAATTGTAGAGGTTGATCGCTTTAAGAGATCAGTTAGAGTGACAAAAGAAGGGTGTCAAGAGAGCTTCCAAGTACATGCAAGTGAAGTTGCAAGAGAGGTTCCTACCAAAAGTGAGTAATTAGAGAATGATTGTCTGCATTTCGAGAGTAGGATGTAAATTTCACACAGTTTTTCAGACCTGGTGAGGAGTTACATATAGGCCTACTGATGTAAAACAGGTACATTATTTTGCTCTAAGAGCACACCATCATGGCATGCAAAGAAATAGCATATTCGGCCATTCAGTCTTACTAATAAAAAAAAAAAACCAAAAGCTTCATGTCCTAGAAATTTATGGTTTCGAAGAGTTATGGAAGTCGCATAATTTGAACTTAATTCCAAAAGTTTGGGTGGACAAATTATTCTTGAATCTCGATCAAGTAGTACATTGAATTTATACCAATCGAAAGGCTTATTTTTGGGAGAAGTTTATCAGACTGAATTTGTTTCTGAGATTTTTTTTGTGCCTTAAAAGTTTTATTTTCAAAGTACAGATTTTCCACAAAATGAAAGCGAAATTCTCAAGGAACTCGGATTGAATTGTCCCTTTGTCAATGTTAGAATGTAATGGTATTGGATGCACTTGGCATCGGGGTTGAACGCATGTCCCAAATGTCAATACTTTTTGTTAGCAATGCCACCTACTTGACCTCCTTAAAGTGTACCTCAACTTAAAAAATTCAAAAATATATATTAAATACCATGAAATATAAATTCTAACAGTCCAACTTCCATCTTAACAAGAAATTCCTGAGCTGAGATGTAAAATGTTGAAGTTAAGTCACTTAAATTAAAATGATAGACTGCGTTATAATTTGTGATGCCATTCTTGTACTACTCAAATTACAATCTTTGTATTTCTGTTTTTCCGAACGTTGCTGCACCTTTTACCAAGTTTTAGTAGTACTGTAACTCTGAGGTGATGTGCAACATGCTATAAAAACAACCATGAAGTGTTCAAAGAAATAAAAATATTTTTTATTTTAAAGGGGAACGACGCATGTTACTTGAGTGGTAAAACAAGAAAGTCACAAATTATTTCACAATCGACAAATTTGTTTTAAGTAAATAAACCCTTAACATTTTATATCTCAGCTCAGGAATGTCATATGATGACGGGAGTTGGACTGTTAAAATTCAATTTCATTTAAATTGGAATTTTTTGACTTTAGGTACACCTTAACCAATATGACATTGTGACTAGGTTGCCTTGAAACGGCAGCACGGGCTACTGAACTTATTGGTAAATTTAATGAGATGTGACGACACGGACACACCAACCAGAAACTGTTGTATACTGTCAAGTGGATAAAAAGGTAAAGTTGAATGCGGTTCAAATACGGTTTTGAATACAATTTCCGCACAGTGTAAGTCATTCCCTTCAGCCGCCCCTTACGACGGATGAGAAATACTGTGGACATGCATATTCTACAACCCACGCCAACCCACAGGCGTATTGGTTTGACTGATGGTGGTCTGACAGAGGACACCGGCCTTGCCGAAAGCAGGGAGTTAGGGTTGGGGGATTGCAGTCAGTATTAGATCGTGTTATTGTGCATTTGGCTATTTGAATTTTAATAACAATTTCCTCAAAATATCCTTGATTAAGAAAGGGCCAATGCAAACGTAGTATACCATATAAATGTGCCATATTAAGTTTCAGCTGTTAAATTCCTCGAGTTGATAGAAGTGCCCTTAATGGTAACTCATTTTGTAGCAAACCATCAACACAGTTTCTATACGTTACCGCTTTTTACTCACAAAACTAGAGCTCCAAACATGACATCGATCATTACTATTGTTTGTGTTATCCCTGATGCATGGGGCCAGTCCAGGAGCTTCCACACTTGCAGTACTATAAGAAGATTTTCATATGGTCGTAGATCGCGCCGCAAATCTTCTTGCAAAACGGTCTACTACAGGGAGAAAAGGGCCTCCACCAGGCTGCGGTTCTGCCGTTTCAGCGGTAACCATTTGCACTGGTTTTTAAAATCGAAAGTGACGGAGAGCTTGAGGCTTCGATCAACAACTCCCTGCTTCAATACTAACACATATTCAGATATTCAGCACTTGGCATTTGGAAAATCCCCTAATATACCTACCGCTACCGGTACCGAAATTGATTGGAATTTGAAAGGTGTCGATTTCAAAGTGCTCATATGAAAGACCACATTTCTTTTTTTGCACGCCCTTTCAAGCCCCTCACATCGATACCGTAGCTTGTTCAAAATTGAAGATATTTTTGTTTAAAGAAAAGTTTTCTTGTCTTATACAGAATCCCAGATGCTTTAAGGTTACAAAATGTAATGAATAAAGGCAAATTACCCCCAAGATCTGTTGTTGTTCATTGAAATTGAAGTAGTTAATTCGACCAATAAACTTCACACATTCAATTATTCATTAATGTTCGTTTGAGCTGGAGCTGAAAATTTTGGCTTTCTTTCTTTCTTTCTTTCTTTCTTTCTTTCTTTCTTTCTTTCTTTCTTTCTTTCTTTCTTTCTTTCTTTCTTTCTTTCTTTCTTTCTTTCTTTCTTTCTTTCTTTCTTTCTTTCTTTCTTTCTTTCTTTCTTTCTTTCTTTCTTTCTTTCTTTCTTTCTTTCTTTCTTTCTTTCTTTCTTTCTTTCTTTCTTTCTTTCTTTCTTTCTTTCTTTCTTTCTTTCTTTCTTTCTTTCTTTCTTTCTTTCTTTCTTTTCTTTCTCTTTTTTTTTCTTTCTTTCTTTTTTTCTTTTTTTCTTTCTTTCTTTTTTTCTTTCTTTCTTTCTTTCTTTCTTTCTTTCTTTCTTTCTTTCTTTCTTTCTTTCTTTCTTTCTTTCTTTCTTTCTTTCTTTCTTTCTTTCTTTCTTTCTTTCTTTCTTTCTTTCTTTCTTTCTTTCTTTCTTTCTTTCTTTCTTTCTTTCTTTCTTTCTTTCTTTCTTTCTTTCTTTCTTTCTTTCTTTCTTTCTTTCTTTCTTTCTTTCTTTCTTTCTTTCTTTCTTTCTTTCTTTCTTTCTTTCTTTCTTTCTTTCTTTCTTTCTTTCTTTCTTTCTTTCTTTCTTTCTTTCTTTCTTTCTTTCTTTCTTTCTTTCTTTCTTTCTTTCTTTCTTTCTTTCTTTCTTTCTTTCTTTCTTTCTTTCTTTCTTTCTTTCTTTCTTTCTTTCTTTCTTTCTTTCTTTCTTTCTTTCTTTCTTTCTTTCTTTCTTTCTTTCTTTCTTTCTTTCTTTCTTTCTTTCTTTCTTTCTTTCTTTCTTTCTTTCTTTCTTTCTTTCTTTCTTTCTTTCTTTCTTTCTTTCTTTCTTTCGTCAATTTATAAGTGTACAGATGAAATTCATTTCATTATTTGTATTGCAGAAATGGTCCAAAAGCACACCAAGAAGAAAAAGAAAAAGCCGTCTAGACAAACTGAGAATTCAGTATTGGACCGTGAGTTATAAAGTATTTTTGTTTGTAGTGAACTATAAGTTATGTACCCTTTAAAAAAATTAGGAGTTCAATTCATGTCAAAAGGATTTACAGACCGATAATTTCTTTTAAGAGGGGTAAAAATTCAGTCCAGGGGAAGAGATGATTCCCACAAAACGGAACTACAATCTCTTTCGGGTGAATTTTAGAGTGTGCATCACTAGAATTGCACGCGAATGCTCTTCGAGAGTGGCGTTTTTAGACTTGCGCTTGAGTCGCTGTAACCTGCATTGTAGTGTGGTGTAAAAATTATACCAGAAAGCTTGCTTTTTACGACATTTGGTCACAATTGTCAGATTGCATGGTTACCTTTGTTACAGACAGGCAATATGTGTCCTCCCGGACCCCTATCAGAATATTGACGGAAATTTCTATCGAAAGCCAAGATCTATCTGGGCTGACCCACAAAATTCCTTGAACGAGTTCTAGCAGAAACCCATTTTGATGAATTAACAACACTAACAAATTCGCTATCAAGAAAGTATTAATCTGCCATACAAACAGTCTTTTGTTTGACGGCTGTCTTTCCTTTCCCTTGTCATACTATGCCGTAACCTGTACCACGCTTGTTAGTAGGACACAGGGGCTTATCATTGGGGAATTTAAGTTCACTGACAGCCATTTCTAACTAAAGGAGAGTACAATAAGACAGAGGTGTGTACACCACATTGCTCGCTTACATCCCCAGCCAACATGGGTTGGGTCCCAAATGGGCTTCTGCTGGACTATTTCCTGTGATCCCAGAAGACAAGATTGTGTACACCCCCTGGCTAGCTGCATCTTCCTACACTGATTCACCCTTAGGAACCCGCAGGAAGCAAAGAATTAAATAGAAACTGCCCAGGAAACATTTAGCAAACCGTTGCGATCTCACTCATGGCTTCATATACATTTTATCGCTCGTTAATTCACATTATCCCATACCTTGTTCAGAAAGGCTACAACAGTACTTTAAATTCGTTCCAATTTGAATCCAAACTAAAATAATACAGAAAAACGAATCAAATATTTATTCTTTTACAGAAATTCCTTCTGGCCTCAGTGATTGCCCCTATCCCGTTGACCAACTCAATCACGAAGAGCCAACTAGGCAGGGTACGTTATATCCATTTTCTTTTCAACTTCTTGTCACACTGAGGTCACATGATTCATATTACAATCATCAAGGCCCCAGGGAAAGGTTACTATCAGAGGTTCAGAAGCGTAGGAATATGACGTTATGTCACATTTACACAAGTTACGGACACCTATCCTGCGAGACCATTGGAGTTACGTGCATGTTTAAATTACCTGATTTTTTTTTTCTTGCCGAAGGCAGGAAAGGAATGTATGCTGATGTCGTGTGTGTGGGTGGGTAGTTGTGTGTGACTTATTTGGCTTGTTTACACGATATCTCATGAAGGGTAAATTGGAGGATCCTCATACTTGGCGGTTAGATGGCTCATATTGAGTAGATGATCCCTGTTACTTTTGGTGGAAGTCAAAGTTCATCTAGTGTCGCTATGGTCAAAGTCTCAAAACCTTGTTTACGCGATATCTCAAAATGGGAAGCTTGGATAGAATTCATACTTGGTATGTAGATGTGCTACGATAATGATTCCTATTGCGGATGGTTCCTATTTTTTTTTTGGTGGAGGTCAAAGGTCATCTGATGTCACGGGGTCCAAAGTCTGAAAATGTTTGTCTACATGATGTCTCAAGGTAGGAAGCTGGGATAAATTTCATAGTCGGTTTGTGGATGCAATATGGTAAGAGAATGGACCCTGAAATTTTTTGTGGAGGTCAAAGGTCATCAGGGGTCACGTTGTCAAAGTGTCAAAACCTTTTGTTTACACGATATGTCTAGACTTCATACTTGGTATGTTGTTGATCCTTATTGTTTTGGGTGCAAGTCAAAGGTCAAATGGCCATCTGGAGTGAGGGGCTCCAAGTCTCAAACTTTGTTTAAACAATATCTCAAGGTTGAAATCATGCATATAGTTCATACTTGGTATGTAGATGCGTTGCGCAAAGAAGATGAAACATGTCGTTTTGGTGGAGGTCACAGGTCATCCGGGGTCACGGGGGGTGAAAGTCTGAAAAATTTGTTTACACAATATCTCGAGGTAGGAAGCTTGGATAGATTTCATAGTTGGTGTCAGGATGCGTTATGGTAAGAGGAAGACTTGATTTCAGTAAATGTACTTTGGATAGGCAAGGGATCACTGAGCCTTTTTGCTTTCTGGTTACTTCTTTACTTCAGGGCAAAAAATCCTTTTTGAGTTAAAATACTTTTTATTAAGCCTTAATGTATCAAATGGTAGGCGAAATGGTACTCAAAAGTCGAAAGCAAAAACAGTTGTAACAAAAAATGTATATGGTGATATTATATCTACCCCATACGATCCTATATATGCGCGCACGTCGTCTCCATGGCATTTTTAGTCTTTAGTGTTACTGGCTATATGTACGTAAGTTGGTACTCAGTCACGTAAGCTTGCGTGTCCAGTTTGACTTGATATGATTTGATTGATTTTAATGCCTCTCAACTTAAATAATTTCCAACCTTGTGGTTTAACCTATTCCGTAACCGTCGTAGTTTTTCCAGTTGCGAGGCACTGGTTTGTTTTCCCTACTCCGTCGACTACGTAGGAAAATCACACATAACGGCGGTATGTTCCAATTAAAAAGTCTTTGGTATAAAAGTATAAATAGGTATAGGAATCGAATCGGAGAAGTCACGGTGAGAAATTTTACTTCTGGACCCTTTGTGCACCGCAGAAGTGTTCAATTTTGGTTATCTTTTATATATCAACAACCACACGGATGTACAGTTATTTATGTTTTAATATTTTACCATTAGCATAAAAAGTAAAGTAATGAGCCCATTAAAACAACGGTTAAGATTTTATACTTCATTTTCGAACATTGCACAATTGCCATACAATAAGTAATAATACATTGTATTTTGTTGATTTTATCCTAGAACAAACATATTTCCAGGTCATGGGATCAGATGGGGAGAAGGTATCATGTGGTGATACTGTAGATTTAACGCTGACAAGCGGAGAGAAGTTGACAGTAGGCATCTGCCATATAACAAAAAAGAGCGATCATTTTCATCTTGAAGGTTTTATCCCCGGCAATCCGGATGTTGTCGTGAAGTCACCGGTAAATTATGCAAGGAGGACGGACGTCGTGGTAAAAAAAAATGAAAAATCCATATTAGAAAGGGCACGGCGGTCCCAGTTTCTTTCCGCCATGGAGAATTCAGGGCGTTCCTCCATGTACAGGAATGAACTGCGGAGGCAGCAAATTGGCTGTTTCCTACGTCAGCAAATCAACTCAGCCTTAAAAAGCAAAGCTGCTACTGTAAGGATATCTTTAGGCTTAAGTTTCTTGGAAACGGATTTAAACGTGTTCCAACTAAATCCATTCTCCAGGACACGTGCTATTTACTCATATAATTTAGGAAACCTTGGGGAACTAGACAGCCTTCTGGGTAGTAGGTGGGACATCCTCATTAGAGATGACCACGTGTCATTTGTAACACAAGTTACTGTGTCTCTCTCAAAAGATTTTACTCTGAAGGCTTCAGTGAACACAGCAGTATCATGGGGTCCATTGTCCCTTGATTACCGAAAAGATCTTCTCCAAAATATGTCCACAGCAGGTTTAAAGTAGGCTAACATAAATCTAAAGATAGGTGTTTTTACTGGCCTTTTCATTGTAACTGTAGGTTCTGCAGTCTACTGTGTATGTAATCTGTTTATTATTTGATGTGATCCAGTATCCATTTTAATCCTGTTGTTTTCATATTATTGAACATTTAGCTATGGCAGGAATTTTGTACTTCGAAAACGGCTTAAGATGCCATGAGCATCATCATGGTGCATCTTGTGCTGTAGATGCACTCTTAGAATTGTATTTCTATGGTATTTTTAAGTTTGATCCTTCTTTGTCGTCGATTCAACGGGCACAACCACTTGTAGAGGAGTTAAATACCGTTTGCATAAAAAGGCAAAGCACTGAGATAGCAACATGTGACATGAGAGAAAATGTTTGGGACCTTTTACTGGACCATCCTGATACCCGTACAGCATATGCACCTAAGGGAAAACATACTGCTGAAATTTTAGCGGGTTTAGATTTGTTGTGCTCCAGTTTGAGGGAAAAGTTCCAAACATGCATGGAGTGTTTGTTAGAATGTCAATGTAACAGTAGATACCCTTGTCAACGGCCTCTGCTCCGTATGTTGCATGTAACAAGTGGAGGTTCCTTGCAAAAGTCTGTAGAGAGTATTTTGTGCAAAAGGATGATGAACCTGACATCTAGCTGCATCAAATGCAACTCAAAACACAAAAAGGTAGATGTTTTCTTAAAATTGGCCGACTTCCTTATGATTGAAATTGGACTTGTGGATGCGTTGAACATGCAGCATCCTGCCCTTCAGATCTCGGAAGAAATGTCTATTTTTAATGTCAGATATGAGTTAACTGGGGCAGTACTAATGGAACCAGGTCACTTCTTCAATGTTGTGAAATGTGACAACACTTTTCTTTTAATCAATGGCACACCACCAATTGAAGAAGCTCATAATTACCCCAAAGTTTTTTCAACCTTTTCAGGGGCTGTCAGCAACTTAATGAATGAGGCATCAACAGTACACTACACCTCACCAGAAAAGAAAGGTATTCACGTACTAGTATATCATAAAGTTACGTCACAAGATAGTCGCATTGTTATTACAGATAGCATGATGCAGTCGCCTAATCATAACAATAACATCGTAGGGGAACCGGAAGATCTAGATTACATACAGTTAAGAAACCAAGTTTCACCCGTGGGGGGACCTTCTTGTAGTACTCCTGCCAATGCCTATATGAATTGCAATAACTCGATGAATGGACATGCATCAGATGATATTCCTGTTAGCCCTATATGCGATGAATCTATGACTGATGCTCAGGTCACAGAAAAGCCCTTTAGAAAACGATTGTTCTCCAGCCCCTTATCCAATTCAAACATAAAAGGCAAGAGACCAACTGTAGAAGCTAATAGAGGGAATGCTAACAATTCTCTGGCCGGAAAATGTTCCCCAAAGCATTCAAATTTTAACCAAAGTAAAACAGCGTGTAAAAATCAAATGAACAAATCCGTGCCAAAGACAATTAATAAGGGTATTAAATTAAATGGTGTTGACGTTAAAATCACTTTGTCTAACAGCTCTGTCTTTCTCTCTTGTTCAGAAGTATTTAAGGCAATGGGTTTATTACCACATATTAAGAAAGACGGTTACAGTAAGAGCATTGACAAACGATTGACCCGGCTTGGTTTTAATGTTAAGGAGAGTTTCATTTTCAATGGAAGATATCGTCAGTTCATAAGGCTTGATGCCGTGATTGGTCTCTTGAATGGTCCAAAATTTAAAGGAAAAAATACACTTAACTGCGTTAAACAAGATATGAACAAATTTCTCCAATCAGAATTTATGAAGAGCATTCATAACTCCAAAGTAGCAGGGGAATCCCACGTCACCCCAAAATCAAGAAAAGGTAAACGTAAAAAGAGGAAAACTCCGAAAAAGGTGAAGAAAAAACGGTTAACAGATGCTCTGGAGAAATGTCTTCACGACACATTTAAAAGTGACAAAGATGAAATGATAAATGTCATGTCATCGACATTAAAATCTGGTCATCGAAGCTTTGACGAGAGTTTCTTTAGCAAAGACGACATAGTAAAGTTACTAGATAATGCTCCTCCTTCGAAAAAAGGCAAAAACCAAACAAATCTTCTTGAAGAAATTTCGAGGGAACATAGTACATCCAAGCTTTCAGTTCATGAGCTAATTCATTTGCAAGAAAACTTCAGTGGTTGTCGTTTATTCAATGAGCTAAGGAAATCCCTCCCTGGGGTATTTCCCAATTTTCAGCAAGAGCAGACTCAGAAACATGTTTATTGGCGTGAATTTTTTACTCTCCTGTTACCCGAGAGAACGTCATCTGGGTGGAAAGTTAATCCAAGACGTTTATTGGAATTACTCTGTATGAAATATTATTGGTTGGGTAAAACAAAGCATTGGAAGGTTTATGGGGATGGCAGAGAGATAGGTGGGCGTCCTAGCACCTTCATATCGTTCAACATACTTAACAATGAAGCAGCTCTTCATGATGTTCTATTCCATGATCCGAATGAGGTATACCCCGTTGCTATTTTCTATGAAAAGGATTCGCGTGATAATTTAGAGGAAAACTTAGGTTATCCATCCTCATGGCTTAATGCAGCAATTCGTAATCAACAGAAAGATGGCCATAAATTTTACTTAGCAGGAGATGAAATGTTCTTGGAAGCCATCTTGGATGGAAGTGGGAATCTTGGTCCCACAACAGAGGAAGGGTGGAATATTTATTCCAAATATCCAAAAGCAGATTTTAATGTAACAGCTAGTTCTGGGTTAAGAACGGATCTCTCGTTTTCAATAGACAGAGAGCATAATGACAATGTACTACCCGCTATTCCACTTGACAACGTCGTACTATGTGTATTGCATGGGATTGCTAGGTGTGTAGAGAAGTTACTTACACTAGAGGTACAGTTGATTTTGAAGCAATCCAATATTGCAGCACAAACCGGTGGAGATGCGACAGGGCATCGCACAGATGTTCTGTCAAATTTAGTGAACAACATTAACAAGAGAGGTGTTAAGCAGGGTGGTTTCAATATTATTATTGAGAAAAATGGTACCCTCTGTCCAATAAAGTTAAACAAGGATCACGCCCTTGCAATTATTGCACCGGAACCTCCAGGCCAGGAAAAGGAATATCCTCATGTAATGCATAATGTATGTACTAGGAATAAAATTAAAAAAGTACTGCCACCTAACGTTAGGAATGCGCTCCAACTCAAAGAGGAGTACACGGAACTTGAATTAGTTTCAGCCATTTGGGGTAACTTCTATTCTATGATAGAGATACTAAAATCTGATCCTGTGCCGTGCATTAAAGATGACAGAGATGCCGGATCACTCAACCCTGCTGACTATATTTTTGGATATAGGGATGGTGATATTAAGAAATATGTCAAACATGCCGAATGTTTCTACCAGCTCTTCAGGTTAAGGTATACCTGTTCTGATCTCACTCCATATATGATGAAATTTGTGGATATAGCTCCACTCTTGATGTCCGGCCTCCCATTCAGTCTTGGACGGTTTCAGTCTGAAGGTGGGGAACATACAAATTACCAGCATAACAGATATTTCTTTCAACACACCACTAGGCATGGGGGTAGACCTAACCACAAGTATGACCCTCTCCTCCAAATTCTGTGTAACATGTACAAAAGGATTTCATACGGTATACTGCATGGTGACGGAACAGAGAGTGGTAAGTTGGCAGCAGAAACGTTTGTTAAGTACAGAGACCGTCACATGCATACAAGTAATATCCCCATCGATTTGTTTCCGTGTGAAATGGCTGCCAGAGCAAGTAAGACTGAACAGCTGTCTAGTGCCACAAAACCAAACGCAAAATTTAAAGGTTTGTTAGATGGCTTTGTTTTTGTGTTTTGCGAAAGCATCCCTAAATACAATGAAAAGACGTACACCCATTCTCAGTTGCAGGGTTTAATTTGTAAGGAGGGTGGACGAGTGAGGAAGTCCATTCCTACTTCCAAAACCAGCAAAACGTACACTATTCTGACAAACAACAAGGTTGTGTCAAAAAAAAGGATACCCTTACAGATTAGACAAGCCATTAGAGAAAACTGTAAAATTGTCGACTACAAGTTTGTGCTTGATGCTTTGGAAAGAAATGTTCTACCTTCTATTGATGCCTATGAATTGGACGTTCCTTCAGTGGGTAACATGCCAGTAACGAAATCCATATCAATAGAGGAAAAACATTTTGGGAAAGCTAGCTTGTTATCCATCCTTAAAAAAAGAAAACAAAGGCGGAAAAAACACGTCAGGTATCCCGGTCACAAAAGGCCTATCCATCATCCTGCAATGTTTTATGTGTACAAAAATATGAAGGGAGAAAGAACATCGTTTAGGGAATCTATACATTTGCAGAGACACTATTATAAAAAGTGGAAAACTCTCAGCAAACAGGAGATTTCAGATGTAACTGATGAATGGTGCAAGTATGTAGAAAAGTGGAAACTTCAGAGAAAACACAAATTTCTCTATAAACCAGCATACACGTCATTCATATCACCTGGAAAACAGAAACAAAAACAGGTGTGATTCTTTCTACTTGTGTTGCCAAATTTGAGACTTTTTTATCCGCAAACAATAATTAGAGTAATGACTTTTTCATGCCTATTAAAGCCATGTTATTGTTCACGTTCTTGTTAACATTATTTCGGCAGGCTACCAAGTGTGTGATAACCAGTTGTGACCATATTCAGAGAAAAATGTTCAAGAGTTTACCCATTGTTACCTTACTGTATATCTGTATATGCAGTCCCTTTCAATATCATATTTAAAGTGCTTGACGTGTATCCTTAATCAATTTAAAAGTGAATTATTTTAAGAGGGCCTGTGTTTCGAAAGTAAGCCTTAAAAATATGTTTCTCTTCATATTTAGGGATTTCACTTGATATGCAAGCAGCCGGAGGGGCATGGATCCATCTCCCACTCCCTAAAATGGCTGTACATTTCGACCCCTAAATGCATGTTTACTCATTCAAATTTTGCACCTTTACTTCATATTTTAATTGCGAACAACGCAATGCGTACTATTTATAGACGCCCCGAATTACTTGCTTTATCAACAAGAGAAAAGTTGTAAATACTATGAAGATGTGTTGGGTAGTATTAATGGTGATGTCATAAAGCTTTAAGGCGTAATGGGTGCACAAAATATCACAGTTTCAGTAGTTGCTTTTTGCTACTTGCAGAGCTAACAAATCACCTCAATTTTGCAGCTTATAAATCCTTATCTTTAACCAAGCACTGTTATTTTGAACTTATATTGCACATTAATCTTTAAATAAAATTGAGGATGTCGACGTTTTGAGACAAGGAAAGTGTTCATTTTAAATCGTTATTTATCAGTTTTAAAGTTATTCAGTCGTGAAAAAGTTGCGGACTTTTATGAGATGTACCACCTTCAAAATGTGACCACGGCCGTCCATTACTTTACAAATCCATTCTCACTCAGGGCGTCAGCAGGCATGCCTTATTAATTTAGTATGTAACCCTTTTTAAGATATAGTATGGGTTTTCTGGCGTGTTCAGCTCTCCTTTTCAAAACTTGCAAAAAACATTGTAGGTGATTGTCTTAATGTCTCAGATTTCCTGAGACAGTTTGTCTTTTGACTGATACATAATTCAGATATTTTACACGTGTATCGTCTGAAATGGGTCCTTCTTACAAAATGCTCATGAAAATCCTGTTAGATCTTTTGAGAATTTTATTGATTTTATTGAACTCGTATAAGAACCGATGGGAATGTATGAGAAACCTGAGGTTTGTATTGCATGAAGTCCACAAGTATCATGAATATCGTGAGCTGTGTAAGTTATCATTTCAATATTTTGCATACACCCGTAACGCAAAACATAAACTAGTGAAAGATTATGCAAATATACTCTCGTTTTGTGAGGGGGAATTGAAATGTATGTTTTGATGCGTGTTTTACATTTCTTTAAAATGTTATTGATGAACGGTCTGATCATCTTTCACAGGGTATTTAAATCATATTCTTCATGCCAGTTTTATAATGAAGTAATAAATAGCAAAACCATCCACACTGTGTGTCTTCATCTATGCGTTGTAATTTCTGGGCTCTTTTACAAAAATGTTGTTTATAATATGTAAGTCGTACTTCAAAAAAAAAAAAAGAACTACGACCGTCGTTTGTTGTACCATTACAGCTCTTATTGTTTTCCTGTGCTTACGTCACCTTTTACCTGCGACCTGGCTGCCTATCATTTTATTATATTATTGAAAGCTGTTACTGAAGACATTGTATGACCTCTGTCTCCCAATTTCTTACAAGTCGAGAGTGCCACTTCTTATTCGTCACATGAATTTTGTAAGATCACTATATACAAAGGCCGAGATTAAGTTAAGTTTGATTGTCAAAATCGTAAATACCATTCCCTCCCTACCCTCCAACATTTCAAAGATGAAAACTATATTTCCTAACTCGGTTGAAACGTAAAAAATTACACAGCTTACATTTGGTGACCGTATAACAATCAAAGCGTTTCCAAATGGAAAAGGGTGGTAGCCTACACTCAGTGGCGGCCCCAGAATGTCAAAATTGGGGTGAAAACCAAGGGCAAAGGATCATTTAAGGGGCAACATTTTTCTGTGGCAGTGCGAAATCGAGTCCAGAGCACACGTTACTCGAGTGAGGGTCCAGTCGGCAAAGCCCCCCCCCCCCCAAAGCTCTGAAGTTATAGCACATCTCAATTACCGTAAGTCCTTGGATAGGTTCTTAAATTCTAGTTTGCGGGTTAACCCAACTCCTAACTTACCTAAGTTGGGGAGAAAGTGGGTGGGAGGACTAAATCTGAGAGGGGCAAATACCCCTCTGCCCGCCGTAGCGCCACCACTGCCTATACTTACTTTAATGGACTGTGATGACGGCCTTGCCCAACCACGTCAGCCAGCCTACGATGACGTACACTGATAGAAACTAGAAAATATGAAATTCGATCACGTTTTGGTTTTAGGTCCCATCGTCAACGTTATCTCTGTTCGTTCAAGCCACATTGACAGCGGATCAAGTTCAGTCCCGTCCCTTGCGATCGGGCAAGCCCCTGATCGGGATCCACATTGCTTCAGTCTGGAGAAGCAGTGGCGGACACTGGGAAACATGTTAAAATATACTGCACGCTGCTCATGTGACAGTTTTCACTGTCATGGAAACATACATAAGTCTTTCTGTAAGAGTCCAACTAAAAAGAAGGTCACAACCTCTCCGGTCGTCACGGTTAGCCGATTAGTTAAACTATCATTTGCAATGCGGTCCGGAGATGAGGCGAAGGGTTCGCGGTCGAATTTGGCCGGCGAAATTGAATGTTACAATATTTTTGATAAAATAGTGATCCCCTCTGTCTACAATTCTTTTTGCGCCTGTGTATTTTTAAGAGTCGACGACAGGCTTGGAAATTTAAGTTGCCCCAAGAAGAACGTCCCCAGAAAATCACCGGTACTCTGTCTTTATACTTGGTGAGGCCGCACTGGGGGAAGGGAAGCGAGACATTTGCCACCTTTCCTCACTCAGACCTTTTGTCCCACGTTTAGATCCAAAGGCTAGCTCCAAAAGTGCAATGACCTGACGTGAGTTTTCTAAGCAAAATGATTCACAATCCTCCAAACAGGTTGAACCATTTCAACATTTTCCAAAGTAAACTACCTAAGACATCTTGTTTTAACGTCGTTTTGCCAGCTCCCATCCCGTCATATGTGAAATGGTCTCGTTATGCTACATATCATTATTGTCCCAAATTGAAATGCCGTTTGTAACATCGGGAATTATCAAATGAGAGTGGTCTTTACGAGTGACAGGATACAACATCAGTCCGGATAATCAGTTGGGTAGTTAACTAACAGCATATAAGAACGTTATCACACAATTTAGGTCTACGGTATGCTTCCACATTCTGGATTTGAAAACGTAGGTAACTTCTCACTTCAGATTATTACTATTCAGCACTGAATTTGGTGATATCGGTTCCTTTGTAGTGGCCGAGTAAAATTCAAAGTGGATGTACAATGAATTCAAACAGCTTATGCGGTGAGAATAAATTAGAAAAACTGTGGTTTGGTTCCTTAGAGAATGTTCTGCTACCGGGAAGTTTTTAGCTCATTTGTCTTGTTTTGTTCTTGTTCGATTAGATTTATTTTCAGTCTGACTCCTTGCAACACAATACCCCACTTTAGGCCTAACACGTTTTTGGGAAGGTAGTCAGGTGAGTACGGCAATCCACAGAAAGGCGCGGTGGGAGTTGAATGTCCATCGAGTCCCTGCTCTGAAAGACCGTTCATAATGGTTTGCCACGTCCCTGTGTTCCCACGCCATTGTTCCCATCCCTAAGCTACTGAGTGATGATCAATTTGAGATCTGGAATAGCCGCATCGCAGATAAGCATAGGTTTGGCGAACAGCTTGCAAATAAGCATTTGTCTATACAACGATATATTGCGTCATGAGTACACTCATCACGACATCCAACATTAGCACCACGATGTTATGAAACAACGTCCAGCAATTAGAACATCCAATTAGGCCAAAATTTCAAACAATCAGTGGAAGGGTATTCATTTTCAAATTTAAGGGTGGAAGGCCGCACTGCATCACACAACAGCTATTTCTAAGAGTTTTGTCGAATTTTTCTAGTGGCGGCGCCAAATTGTCAAAATGGACAGGGGCAAACTGATGGCAAAAGATAATGTTGAGGGGCAAGTATTTTTTATTTGCTAGGAATGGGGGTCCAGTCCCATGATGCCTGGGTTTGCATCACATCTTAGGAGAGGTATGGTATATTTTGGTCGGGTTAACCCATTTCCTCACTGATCTAACTAGGGGGAGTGGGGGACAAGGAGAAAATCTGGGCGAAAATTACCCCTCCCCCTTATTGCCGTCACTGAGCTCACTCAGAAGCCTCGGCTTGTTTAGTTCAGCCTATAAAATAGACTTTATTGTGGTAACTTACTTCAGTTATGTTTATTTTTTATTTGATTATGTAAAGCTTTGCACACAACTTATGCTGATGCAGGAAATTGGGCACAGCAACGAAATCCATGATCACAGTTAATCTACATAGAACAATACATTCTAAAACATCCGTGTCAAATTTTAACCAGGATCGTTGTCACCAATTTTCGATACATTTCATGGTTAAAATGGACAGGAACTCCTATACTCTTTAACAGAAAAGAAGGCGATATCGATAACTTTTCATACGCATCCTGGTAAAAGAATAGGCATAATTTCCGAGTCATTTTAACCAGAAAATGCATTGTGCTTGTATATCCACACATTTCCTGGTTGAAATGACTCAGAAATCCTGGTCACTTTAAATAGGAAAAGTATGGAGAATCGGTGACCACAACCCTGGTTAAATTTGTCCAGTGACGTAACAACGGGCGGGGGCCCTGGAGGGCCTAGACCCCCGGATTTCATTCAGGCCCTACAGATTTTTTTGCATCTTGATAAAGCAATTGAGAAAAAATAAAATGTTTGAATGGAAATAAGCTTTGAAGTATTTCCTTCAAAAGCAGTGAATAAATAAAATGTGCAACAATTTAGGAAACATGCATGACTGTGTGTAAAACACATTTTGTGCGCATGTATTCAATCAAGTAATAGCTTCAAAATGCCTGCTGTCACTAAATTAGATACCGAATATTATCTGCACT
Source organism: Holothuria scabra (assembly GCA_037179385.1). Taxonomy (NCBI): domain Eukaryota; kingdom Metazoa; phylum Echinodermata; class Holothuroidea; order Aspidochirotida; family Holothuriidae; genus Holothuria; species Holothuria scabra. The sequence continues at coordinate 8,448,476 of CM074197.1, read as the reverse complement.
GTCGTTTATTGCATTTCACTTCGAAGATGAATCGAACTTTCGACGACAAAATGGAATGTGACTTTGTTAACTTAAGACCCTTTCTGCTTTTCGGATGGCTGATTGATTTACTGAAAACAAGACAATCATACACTTTATCATACACAAAATATGCCGTAAGGGTTAGGGTAAGGTACTGCCTTCGAATGTTTCCTTCCATCCCAAACAAGTAGGCATATTTCGTGCCTCAGTCCTGCCCATGACAAATGCCACTGTAGAACAATTTTTTCGACAAGTCCTCTTTTTACTAGTTGAGAGTGGCATCCGGGCGGATTGTAAAATGTCCACAAGGTCCGGATTTCATGTGTTTCCCACATGATTCAATCTTCTGCTTTGCGGTTTAAATATTTTGAGAGATTTACTCGTTGTATATTAATTTTGATTATGTAATAAACTCATGACTGAACAAATACTGTCCCATTTTGCATCTAGACCCACTGAAAACCGGAAAAACAGTTCCTTTGACAGTATGTGTGTCACGTGTAAAATCTATACAACGACTAAAAATGAGTATTTTGAAATTTTTCATGCTCCCCCCAAAGGAAAATCCTAAAACGTTGGCCTAGTATAATCAGTTCAAAGATTTGCCAAAAAAAAAAAAAATCCATCATTTAGCTGCATCGAGGAAATGTTGAGATATTGACAAGACAATGTTCAAAATTTTCTCCCCAAATAGCCTCGAAAATTGGTTCTTAGAATGATCAAAGTTAAAGAAATCATGTCATCTAGCCATACCACACGTGGGAATTTATTTATGACATTGCCTGGTGGCATGGTCTCGTGTGACTTCAGGAGAAAAGGGCATGTCCTGAAAATACCGATATATGCGACTCATTTGTGACTCATGGCCATATTTCTGGGTCCATTGAAATGATGAAGCTGTCTACATGACTGCCCGAGTCCGACAACATATGATTATACTACTTAAGCCTTTTTTAATTTTTAAAAGGTCTAAAATTAATTTTAAGTGCACCAAATTCATATGAGTAATTGAACAAAGCTACTACGATTTTTTTTCAGTTGTCCGATTAATTAGCTCAGGCCAACTACTTGACTAATTTCATTTCTCAAATGCAACTGAACAAGCTCTCTGATGTCCTTGACTTTCGGTTAATCATTATATATCAAAGGATTAACTCGATGAGAAAGTATTCGCAGCCTCCTGTCCGGAGCTGTCATTTCAAATGGTAACTCCTTGATTTGTCGATATATTCGGTGAAGAAGCGTTACCGTACCTATAAGTCCATGGAGCTAACACTATGAGGTATTAGCCCCATGCTAAATCATACAGAGCAAGAGACTGAGAGATGCTTATATGGCAGCCTCGAGTTAACATATACAGTAGCACGCATCGAATATCAGGTAGCTCAGTTGAAATATCCGGTAGCACAAGAGGACAATGCGTTGGCGCGTCTTGTTCACGCTGAAGCTTGTGCTAGAAGTGTCATGGATCTTTGTGCAAAAGGTGATAAGTGCGCTTGTGATGAGTTTAAATCAAGGCTTCACTTGAATGCACTAGTTGGGAATTCAGAAACCTATCGATTGAGATGTACGTCCGCCTGCCAAGTTTAAAAAAAATCATGGGTAGTGGAGACAGTGGACGAACTGGTTCATTGTCCCCAGTCTCTGTGGCGTAACCAGCCATGACTGCCCGGAGGGGGGGGGGGGGGGGGCAATAGCATAGAGTTTTCCTGATTTTGCACTTTTTGAGCTGTGTTAGTTTGTGGGTGTCTTAGGGCCTTAAGGAAAGTGTTGGGGGGCAATTTTGGACCATGCAACTCACCCTACCCCATTGACCAAAAGGAACGTTTTTGTGCTATTTTTTTTCCTACGAGCAAGAACAACTTTTTTTAAAATAAATCGGATTCTCTTCCTAAGTGCGAACACTACTGTATAAGGTACGTACCGAAAATGTGGGTCCTTTAACACATTTGTCAATATTGAGCTTGTGTTGCATAAAATAGATTAGATTTAGGGTTTCCTGTTAGGAAATTTGCATATTTGGGGGACTATCGAAGAATCTGCGTTTCCTATTAGCATACATCTGAGATAGCATGTCGACTGAAGATCGTCTTATGTAACAGTCTAAGGAGTGTGGATTAAGGCTCCTCGGCGACATTCAAAAAAACTCTCGAAACTTTGTTGCCTCTTTAGACAAAAATGAAAGCTTATATTGAAGGAAATTGCAGGGAAAGGCCCTGTAGTGGCTAGGACAAATTATCCACTGACTGCCTTATGAGTGATCAATTACTATTTTAAGGGTTCCAATGCAATTAAAGGCGCGCGAAGCGCGCGGAAAATGTTGCCTTTTGGAAACTAATAATTTCAAGTATGGAACTTTTATTTGGAAGAATTCGAAATTTTATGAAGGAAAACTTGGGAAAATTGCATTGTATTTGACTGGTGTCTCAAATGGTAAATTTTCGTTTTTTTTCACGTCAAGAAAAAAGACCTACAACTTGCGCCACTGATCATTTCAGCTTGCCGTGTTTCTGACCTAGTTTTGGTTACCCTTGTGGAAATTTGAGGTTACATTTTTCATTCTTCGCGGACAGTGAAGCAAAATAATGACCAACAGAAATTCCTACTTTTTGGAAAAAAATGTTTTCCATGTCATAATTGTTCTTTAGGAATACTATATGACCCACAAAAAAACTTAAAAATGGACAAGTTTTTTTTATGATATATGTAAAACTTTTATTATAATTAGAAATTTTGCATTGTTTCAACCCCAAACTACCATTTGATAAATGATATTATATGCCATAATGACAACTGCATCATCTAAGGGGTTGAAAAGGTCACATACCATCTGTTTCTGTATGTAATCCACCCTTCAGTGGCCCCACACAGTATCGAAAGTTGATTGTAGGTTATTCATATCATAAAAGTCAAGCGGAAGCTACTTACATTTACCGTTTAATGTGTGCAGGTTTTTATATTGCTTTATCGGTTTATGTGTCATAATGAAATACTTATGAGGCTCATGTGTCTTTATCATAGAACGTGTAGTGTTAAAGATCTACCAAATGAGTGATGGGTAGGCCAATTGGTAAACCTTATTCTGTATGTTACAGAAAATATGTGAATAAAAATACACAACTCCAGTTGCAGTTGCCTTTACAAACTGTGAAAAAAATTTAAAGCAGGGAAAGCTGTGAAATAAATTATTTTGCCATAAAAAATAATTGTGCAAGATTACAAGGACGCAGCCCGGTTTTCAACCAGTGGGGAGGGGCGATGGGATGATGACTGATAGCCATTCTTTTTCCTCAGAATGTTTTGGCTTTTGTAGTAGGGAAGGTTTAATGTGTAATGGTGCTATTTGAGGTGGCATAGTCACGGGGGCGGGGGGGGGGGCTGGCCCCTGACAATTCCGTCAGGTCCCTAAAAATCAATTTAAGGTTGTGTGTTAAAAAAAAAAAAGCACATGTCAGTTGCAAATAGGCGCAAGAGGCGGGGTAGTGGGAAGACTGTCCCCCAAATTTTCTCAAGATATAAAATTCGGACAGGAATTTGGGAAAAAATTAGGCAGCAACTTGAGTTCTAAAATTGGCAAGGCTTTAATTATTCAGAAAAATCCTAAGAGTGCCCGAAGTCTTAAAAATATATGTCTGAAAAGCTGGTAAAATCATAGTCGCGGTAAAATTTTCATGAAAAATCAACCAAATTACAAAGGAATTCGCTACACATTCAGCAGCGCAAATATCGTGAGATTTACATCATAGTCTCAGACCGGCTCAATGGTCAAGTGGTAAGAGCATCATAGACTTGCATTCGGAATGTTGGAAGTTTTCGTCATGGAGTAGGAAAAACAAGTCAAGTGAAATTTTTTTCAAACATTTGCCCGCAAAGCTATCATAGTCAGGTGAACATATGAAAAATCAAAAAGGTAAAACTATGAATCGCAAAACATTTGGAAGCCTGTCAATTAAAAGAAACAATCATTCCTCATTGTGGTTTCGAATTTTGACAAGCCACAATGAATTTCGAATTCTTTCAAAACTTTGCCCGAAAAAACCCACTATTTTCAAAGTAAAATTTACATGGAAATTAAAATGAGAAAGATATTCAAGCAGCTTATGGAAAGAATTTTTCTTAGCCCCGCTTCATTTTACAGTCTTGTGAAATTACCAGGGTAAAATATTCAGGCGGGTGAAGATTGAAAGAAAGTTATGGAATGTTTTCTATTGCCAAATTAATTATAAGTACAGACGAGAGGGTGATCAGTTGCAGCGGACTTGCAGTGACTAATAGTTTACCATATATCCCACCCCCACGGCCGAAATTAAGGGAAACGGTAAAAACGTCACTGATGCAGCGTGGAAATGTCTTCCCCGGCATAAGTGTACCTGAAAATTCAAAGAAAAATAATTAGCAGTCATGAGTTTGGGGAGTCACTTAGACAATTTCATCAATTCAACCTCTTGAATGTAGCGGCCAACTAACAACACAGTTTACGTTAGTATTTCTTTATCGGCATTACATAGTTCTTTTACCCGAGTAGATACAAGACCACTTCCATCCAGTGATAACAAAACACTTTCTCTCGTAAATTTCTGATCGCTTAAAAAGTTGCTCAGAGATTCTTCTCTTTCATTGCTAAAAAGCTCAAAATTACAACTGCTTCAACTCATTCAAGTTACTACAGGCCACGGACTTGTCTTTTCTGGCTGTTCAATTGAGGGATCCTTTTTAGCTTACAATGGTAAGCTTATGCAGTCGCAACCCCATTTGGAAACCCGTGACGTCATGAAACAATAAAATACATTAAGAAAATGCGGATTTTCTCTTTAGACCGTCTGATAATATCGTTGCGACACTTTGTATAAAGGGCCAGAGTTCTGCTTATTTGCAATAATATGCACAAACTATGCTACATCAGAAACAGCTGTTTAAAGTTCAAGAAAAATCGAACAGTTAAATATGTGACAACAACCCAGAGAGCTACCAAACCCACTTAAAACGCAATTCCAGTAGCCTGGTCACAGTGCGGACTGTCTTTTATCATAACCAGAATTAGTTTCAACCGTGTTTCAGTGTTTCTACTTCAGTTTCTCCAAAGTTTGCAAAGTGTGAAGTTTGAGAAAAATCCAACATTTTCCAAAAATGTTTTGGAAATATAAGGTGATACGAAGGAACATATCCTTGTAAATAATTAAGGTACAGTCGATACTTTAAAAACCTTTAAATCAGCCAATTTAAAAAGTCACTACATTCTAGGAAACTTAAATGCACAACTTGAGGAAATACTTTTCAAAAATGTGGAAATACTAGTGTGATCCTGTTTTGCTTCTCAGTCGATGACACGACGTTCCGACGTGAGCGTTCCACATGCACTTGACTGCACTGGCATAGCATCGTATGCGGCTGTGTACTACATACTGTACCGATTATCTACCTGAAGGTTATGTAGACTGTAATATGTATATAGTCTAGTCAAGACTGCTGCTCACATACTTTAGTTAGGGTCCTTAATTTTGTTTGTGCAAAGTTTTCTGTGTAGCTGAGAGCCAGTGGCGTAGCCAGGATGGGATTTTTTTTTTTTTTTTTGGGGGGGGGGGGGGGCTATGTAACAAGTGGGGGGGGGCCTGGTACCTCCGAGGGTCAGGCACGGCAAGACTATCTAAGCGGAGCGCCACCATCAGTTGGCGCGGAGCGTACAAGAAAATTTGGGGCTTTAAAACCCCTCCAGATGGCCGGAAACGGCACTTCCCATGTGTTTTAAACTGGATGTACCCAGCCTTGAAATACGAATCTCATGTCTGCGATGTCTCAAATAATGAGAATAAAAAATCAATCTATGAAAAATGGTAATACATACACTTTTTATGGACCTCAAAACTGGGCACTTCTGATCTGTGGCTTGGGGGATGAGACTAAAGGGAGCCGGTATCTCCCTTTCCCTTGGGAAAAATTGTAAACTTCAGAAGCACGTAGATCGCAAATGCGGCAATATTTGAATCTAAGCGGAGCGCCACCATCACTTGGCGTGGAGCGTACAAGAAAAATTTGGGCTTTAAAACCCCTCCAGATGACCGGAAACGGCACTTCCCACGGGTTTTAAACTGGATGTACCCAGCCGCAAATTCGACAATATTTGAATGGATTTCAGCTTACCTAAGGCAGTACCTCACCCTTTAACAGGAAAACCAAAAGTAGTTGTGTCCCCCTCTGAGAAACTTTCTTTGCGTTAGATTTCCTAGATGCAAAATGGTGCTATGTTTGGCAAAACTTTGAACTGATTATAGGCCTGAGTTTTCGGATTTTCCCTTTTTGGGGAGCATGAAAAATAAAAAAATATTTTTAGTTTTTGTAGAGATTTTACAAGAGACATACATACTACCAAAGGAACAATGTGCAAAATGGTGCAGTATTTGTTCACGGGTACATTACGTGGTCAAAATTAAAATACTACGAATAAATCCCTCAAAATAATTGAACCTCAAAGCAGAAGTATGGATCATGTGGAAAACACATGAAATCCGGACCTTGTGGACATTTTACAAATCCCCCGGACGCCAGTGCCAACTACTAAAAAGAGGACTTGTCTAAAAAAATCGTTTTACAGTGGCACTTGTCATGGGCAGGAGTGAGACACGACATAGGCCTACTTGTTAAGGATGGAAGGGAAGAATTATCCGAAGACAGTACCTTACCATTATCTGCTTACGGCATATTTTGTGTATAATTAAGTATAGGAAGGGTCGTGTAAGAGTGGTCTCCAGTGTACGATTGCCTTATTTTCAGTAAATCAATCAGCCATCCGAAAGGGAGAAAGGGTCTTAACCTAACAAAGTCGCATTAAAGTTTCTCGTCGAGACTTTCGTTTCATCTTCGAAGTTAAATGCAATAAGCTACAGTGCAGATCACAAACGGTATCTAATTTAGTTAAAGTAGGCATTTTGAAGTTATTGCTTGATTTCATACGTGCGGACAAAATGTGTTTTACACACATTCATCCATTTTTTTTTTTAAATTTTTACACATTTTTTATTTTTTTTCAATTACTTTATCAGTACGCAAAAAATCTGGGGGGGGGGGGGGCCTAGGCCCCCCAGGCCCCCCGTGGCTACGCCACTGCTGAGAGCTTTTAGCTGTATGAACTTTTAGGCTTAAATGTCAAACACTGACCAGGATTCAGCGGTCGCTACTTCGCTTCGCAAGACTTTTAGGCTATTTCCAGTCGTTGATAAATTATGACGAAACTGGAACAGAAATTATAGGTAGTAAGTGTAACAAGTATGACCAGTATAATTATGGTCATACCTGTAACAGCTAGTTGAGTTATATGTGATGTACCCTATCCACTCCACCCTGGAATGTGTGGGCTAAATGATAACGCACGTAAGGCCTACTAGTAAGATTAAAAGGGACGTGTTGGGTCTCGGCGTTCAACTACAGTGCATATACCCTTTGACCTATCGGACTACCGGGAGGCTGGTTTTCGACTGACCGGAACGAAGTGCTAGGCGAAAGTTGATTTCCGTTCAGCCTAGTATATCAGTGGTGGCATCAGCTGGGGGCATTTACCCTCATAGTCAGACCCCCTTCACTCAGACGTGCATAAACGAAATAGTAAAAACTTAATAACCTATCAGGCCTATAGTACATTTTCTGAGACTTTCTTCCTGATACTTTTTCACCGTAGGCCTATCCCTAAGACCACAAACTCCTTGGAACTGTGCTCCTTGAACTCCCTCTAGCTCTACATTGTTGCTTAGTCCCACTAGCGTAGCCAGCGGGGGGCAGGGGGCAGAGTGCCCCCCCCCCCCACAGAAATTTTGGGGACGCGACGGGCGATGTTGAAAAAATGAAGGAGAGCAAAAAAAAATAAATAAAAAAAAGATAAACGGCAAGGGGAGGGAGGCAGTCGGGTGCATTTTTTAAAGTTTTTCAGGGGGGGGGGTCTTAGTCGTTACGATAAAGTTTGCAGTCCCTGACGGCGACTAGTCTCCCCGATGGTTTACCTGTTTTTGCTATCAAGGGACAATTTCCCTAATAAGAACCTCAAATTTTCGGCGCGCTACGCGCGCTGTAGAATCACTCCACTTTTTCCTTCTATACTTCCATTCCACATATCTAGAGAGTGTAAGTCCTGTCAACCTTACCAAGTAACAGGTAGGCAGAGTACACAGGTTTTGTAGAGGTCATAAATTTCATCCCATATCACAAAGCCTAGGTGCTGTTTTCTTGTGTGTGTCATGCGATAGTTTGGCTATTTTATCGGGTATTCCAGGTGGTTTCGACACAATGTACGTTATCCCCAATGCGGTCTACAACCCCTACAGTTTCTATTTTTTTTTTTTTCTTTTTGTTCTGAATGATTACATAGGCTATGTTATTTTTGTAAGACTACCAAAAATTTTGGCGCGCTTCGCGCGCTTTTCAATTTCACGATTCAGACTCAAAAGAACCCTATCAGTGCGCAACTCGGCTTTTAAAATATTAAGTGATATTGTGCAAAATGTGCCCCAGGCTGCAACATGGGATAGTTAGACTCCTTCATATCCCCTTCTCACCACCCCCTCGACATAGTGACTGTCGGAACTTGTGGTCGCTGGCATGCCCCCCCCCCCCCCGTCGGGAATAATCTGTCGCCTTTCCATGGTTTAGTTATTTTGGCTTTCAAAAGAGTTATTTCTGCGATAAATCCCAAAATGTTCGGTACGCTTTGCCCACTCTTCCTCAGTTCCGTTACCTAGAGCTAATAAAAGCAATAACCCTTCCCATCTTTTCAAATAAATTAATAAGTAGAATAAATAGATTAATGTACATGTCGGAAATTCATCTCATTTCGCTAAACTTACTAAACTAAAGTTGTGCCCGATAGGGTCCGAATGCCGGGACAATTAATCTACATAAGCTTTAAATAAGTACAGACCCTTTGTAGTGTAGGCTAGCCCCCAAAAAGTTTGCCCGCTTTTCCACGGTTAAATCAGTGCGGAAGTATCTTCCTCTAGCATATACAAATTTCATGTCGTATATGACTCTCAATGGCAGGTATAGTGCACAGGTTTCCTTCAAATCTTCCTCACCAACTCATCGACGGCATCCTGGCTGTCGGGGATTGGGGTCGCTACCCACCCTACCCCTCACCCGTTCGTAGAGTGGCCCATCGTCGGGCAAATCCTGGCGCCAAGCCTGGAGGGAAGAGATATTTTTCCAGTTATGACTTGTACATCATGTGTAATGAAGCAGTGAACTAAAAATAGAAGCTGCATTTTTTGGAGAGCGGCAACTATTTTGGAGGGGAGGCCAATTTCACTAGGAGGGCGTGTCGCCCCTCTAAAACCCATGTGGAGAACACTGGAATCTAGTGTAAAAAGAGCAAAATATAGCACCATATTGCATCTAAGCTCTTCGAGACAGCAAAAGATTCCAAAAGGGGAGGGTGACACCCAGGGAGACAGGCCCATAGCCAGGGGGTTCGGGGGGTTCACACTTACTCCTGCCCAGACCTAAATTTTCTTATTTTTTTTTTATTGAAATAGAGTTTTGGCGTTCTCAGGGCAAAATGTCAATTCCGCTGGTTTAGTCAATGTAAGCCTTATGAGTAGCTGTTTTGTTTCAGTGCAACACAATTCCCTTGGGCCACATTGACTCGTACAGTAACCCTCATACAGCCACACAATTACTCTCGAGAGAATAAGGAAAACATTGATACAAGATTGAAAATGTCCAAACATTCCAGCTTATGTGTTCACTACATCGCTCAATTTTGATGTAAAATTGCAAAATCTCCTTGGGTAGGATGGGGGAAAACCACATCCTCTCCCCGTTCGGTCGCTCGGCTCCACACTTGAGCGCTTCGCTCCCTCAAGAAAATACCGCACCCCAGTGGCGGCGATGAAAAATGAAAAAGTGGGGGCGAAGGGTATGTTCAGCCCCTCAATATTTGTCAAGTGCTCCAATTAAGAAGCTCGGAGAATTTCGAAGCTGGGCTGAATATATTCCTGCTTAGAACACGTTTCCTGCCATCTGAGGGGTCTGTAAAGCCAAAAATTTCTTGTACGCTCGGCGCCAACCGATAGTGGCGCTCCGCTTAGATAGTCCTGTCGGTCAAAATCAGGGACGATGAGTCGACTTTGCCCCCCACAAGAAAATCCTGGCTACGCCCCTGCTAAGTCCCATGTAAGCCAATAGAAAATAAACGCACCTTGCCGTTTGTTTTTCACGCAGACATGTGCCGTATGCTGCAACCTCACAGCTTCGGAGCTGGACCATATTGCCCCATAGACCCCAAGCGCATCAAGAGTTTTCCCAATGGAACAGGGGTCCTTGGCGGTTCATGGATCAATCTTCTTAAGTAAAATATACATATGCTTAGGCTTTATTTTGCAGTCACAGATGTACTAAAACCTGAAGAGCATTTAGGCCTCACTGAACCTCACCAGACCTCTAAGGCGGTCCCATTGGCCCTGCCTTAAAGAGCTTGTTTTTTAAAACCTCACGCAGCAGACTCGGTCTGTTCAGTCCTTCACAAACCATATATATTGTTAGGATAACACTGATCAATACTGATCAAGGAATATGACCCATAGTCTGCTACGCAGGCAAGTGCTTTGGGTGACACTAATTATTGCCCTAAACACTTTCCTGTGCCCTCAGTTTTCATGGTTCTTGTTGAAATCACTGACAAGCTGTCATAACTTTCTTTTCTCAGACCTAACGCAAATATTGCAGCTTTTTTGATCACTTAAGCAATGGGCCCTTAAACTCCATCTAACTCTGTACTAACTTGTTCATTTGATTTCTTTTGAAAGGTCAAAAAATTTAAAACAGGCTTAAACCACTTTGATCACTGCAACTTCCAAAAATGTAGTGAAGCTTTCGAAATATTTGTTTACCACAGAACACCATACTGGTATCATTGTGAAGTCGCGTAAACTAGCGCATGCAGTCCCCATTATTTCGATAGCAAGTTTCAGAAAGTGTGTTGCCGGTGGAGGGATAAATTAGGATGGCAGTCTCGCTCGCGTATTAAAGACCCTATTGTAAGCCTAAAAGCCTTTGACTTTTGATTTTAAAATTTTCTCAGATAGCCAGAAATAGCGTTTCTCAGACTTATACGTAGGATCTTTTATTTTTTTTTTTTTTTGTATTTTCGTGTGCAATAAAATACTCACCTCAAAATAAGTTCACGTAATGCAAAGTTATTATTCTAGAATGTTATTAAAAATATACTCTGACCCGCATAATGTAAATTTGCCCATGAGACTATCAAAGCGGAGCGTAACCATTGGTAGAGAAAATTCTGAAAAATTACGATCCGGCCTCAGATGGCCGAAAACTTTTGTCATGCTTGTAAAATAAATCTAAACAGTCTTTATTTTCAGCTTTTTGGCAATAATAAAAAAAAAAATCAGCAAGGGTGATCAGAAAATTACCAAATAAAATTTACCACTACCATTAGGTTAAATGTCCTTGAATCTTTTTATTTTTCGGGGGGGGGGGGGGCGGATCATACAACGGATGCTAATGTATGTCTTTGTGACTGCCCGAACTCCCGACTATGGAGACTGTGCAATTACGTCATGGATCCGCCAGCTAAAGGACAGTCGTGCCAAACACACATGGCTTTGTGCTGAGTGCACTGCATAGTGTGTGCTGTATTCCGGGTGATGTGATCCGGGTTTGTGTGCACATACAGTAAGCAAGCGCTTCGAATGTGGTCTACTTAGATGCACATACTACTCCATCATGGCCGCTAGCGAATATTATGGCGTCATATAGAAAGCCTCTATAAATGATTTTGCTCCTAACATCTGCTCCTACTTATCACCGCACCTGAACACCCGCCGCCCCTTCCCAGTCTTGTACATCTATGCCTGCCGGCAAAATGGTCTAAGGGATGGCCCCTCCCCTCTGAGCATTTTTGAAAAGTATGTGCATGTCCTTACATGCAATCTGGTACCACAGAAGTGCTACCTTTTGAAGTAAAATTTGGAATTTGGCAAATGAGGATATTTTTGGACATGTTTCAACAACTGGGGAGTTTTTTTCAAAAGCTGGGGAGACAATCGCTCCCCCTTTGAAATTTTTTGTGAATTGGGTGTCCCTTCATGCAAAGCACTGCCACATATGGTACCTTTCGATGAAAAAATTTTGTTACAAGAAATACTGTACATTCTTTAAGGGTCTAAAAAGAAAAAAAAAATTGGCATCCATTTGGGGGATAGTCTAATGCCCCCGCCCCGGCTGTAGCGTCTGAGGGTAGACTGCATTTGCAAATTTAACTACAGTGTAATTTCTTGTCGATCATGTTAGTCCATATCTAGCACTACTATCACAGGCATGTATATGTTTGGGTATTCAAAACAATGACCATACTTAGGGACAAAGCATGCTTACAGTTCAACCAACGTTCCATGAAGATTTTCAAGTACATTCCTGATACCACTTTACACAAGAGATTAAGTATTGAAATCCAAACAAAACCTGACCGTGATAGCCACTTAACTGTTTGTCAAATCTCACATAGACCAGGAAGCTGTTACAGATAGAGACACAAGGGTGAAAGGTTAGGCCACTAAAAGTTCATTTTGGCGGGAATGACTAACGGAAGTTGAAGGGATGGAAGGCATTTCATTGCAATTCATTCAATTCTTAACCAATTTTAACCGTAAAAAGTCTAGTCCGTAAAAAATCTACAAATTTCAATTAAGTCATCCCTCGATAGTAAATTTCTTTAAACGCCCCCAAATAAAATTTTTTCTATGAAAAAATGCATCCTCAGTGGAAGTGAAAGTTCAACCAGGTGGTTGAGTGACAGTTAATTTCCCCTTAGGCCCTGGAGGTAATCTCGGTCAAAACTGGGACTAAGCTTTTCGGCTATAACCGATCCATCTTGTCGTTCAAAATCTTGGAATGTTCACATCTTTAAGCAAGGGCCCAATCGCCCCTGCTTCCTGTAGCTACGCCGCTGCGCTGCATCATTGAACATTGATAAAATTTTGACACTTCAATAACTAAAGAATCCATAGACAAAGACTACACAACTGACTGGGTTAAAAGGTATCCGATGGCAGGTTTGTATGACGGACAGCATTTTAGTACGGTAGGCCAATGGTTCCCCTGCCAGAGTATGAAGCCTTGCCCGTTTAATTTGTGTCCGAGGGGGGGGGGGCAGTCTGTCTTTGTTACCAAATGTCCCAAACTAAAGAACCATATACCTATCCTTAAACATAATTTTTCAACCATTGGTTTGCTAAAACTCCAGAACGGCAGGGGACTCCCTATATCCCACCGGACCACTCAGTGTTTGCCCTCTGGAGGGCGTACTTGTCCATTTGGGACGTTAAGCTCCTTAAGGGAGGAGAACTCCTCCGGGAGTAATCGTTTGGTTTTCGCCCCTTGGCTCTTCGCCAGAGAGTCGTGGGGACTTTTAGGAAAAAACACCCTAGATCCCACCTGAGGCTTTCTCCCCTTGGAATCCAACAGAATATCTCAGCAAGCCCTGAACCCCATTTGCTAAAGGACTAAATGTCAGTACCTGTCCTGAGACTCAATTTCATCGAGAGATATGTTAAAACCTCCGAGCTTCACACCCCTGGACCTTTACCAGGTTTTTGCCTATGGACCCCACCAGTGTAGACTGAAGTTGGCATCCACTATATCTACATGATACTTTAGAAATGGTGCAAGCAGAGGCATTGGGCCTCTCCCCACCCACCACCACCACCTCACAGGGACCATTATTTATCCTAAAAATACGTATGCATTTTACAGGCTAACACATATTTTACTTTTAAAGGTAGCGTATGCTACTAGATTGCAGGTAAGGCGGCCAAATTTCTCAAAAATTTGCAAAGGAGAGGGATTGTCTCCCAGAGCCCCCCCCCCCCCCCCCCAGTGATGCCATTTTTTAACAACTAATACTAGGCCTACGTAAATTTGTCAAATTCCAAATCTTTCTTCAATAGGATGCATCTAAGCCTGACACCGAGTTTTATATTTGAGGACCCCTTTTCAAAGAAAAAAAATCAAAGGACAGCCCGTCTCTCAGACTCATTTCCTGGCAGGCATAGACGTACGAGACGGGGACAGGAGCGGGGGCCAGTTGCGGTGAGCAATAGTTTGACGTTAATCATACAAAATATCGAGAGTTCGGGCAGTCATATAGACAAAGTCATTGATTTGGCGGAGCCTGAATTTAGCCATGGGTCACAGTAGAGAAATAGTATATTTTCAATTCCGTTGTAGATTTTTTTCGAAAAGACTCAAGACTTGTTCATCTAAAGGTAGTGGTACATATGATGTGGTTATTTTCTGATCGATAGGCAAGTTATTGATTTTTTCTTTTTGTTGCAAGGGAAAGTTAAAGATAATGACTGTTTAGGCTTTGCAAAAATGAAAACGTCGGAGTAATTTTCATCATTTTACTGTATTGCAAACGACAGAAAAAAGCGGTTTCTTAAATGCTGTCAGTAAGTAGCAGTTAACGCCCTGCCCTTTTCAACATTGTTTTTATCTTTGTGAGTATTTGAAGAAAACAACAGATTGTTTGATGAATGGCGAATCTGTGACCATTGTTACCCCACATTAACACAAGACGTTGGGATACATTTCCCATCACATAGTCCATTCAAACAACCATGGACTTACACCTCTGAGTAAAAAGAGGACATCAGCTTGGTTCAAATTCCTCTAACCATGACAATATTATACTTCACTTAACGTTCAGTAGCCTACTGTTAAAGAATAATACATTGCCCTACTGTAAAAGCTGGAATGCTTGGAATGTGTGATAACCGTTAACCTCCTATTTTAACTAAAGCAGACCAAGCCAGTGAGGGTATTCCCAGTTCAGTGAATCACCGACCCATATTTTGGGTTGAGGTCATGAAGTGACAGATTTACACCGTACAAACCTCTGTGTATTTATAGCTCTGGAAGTTGGTAAGAAAGATAATTGCTAAATTGGGGAAAATGGATGGCAGGAGCAGCTTTGTCTTGTCATTTTATGTAGGTTTTGCTGTTTTGATATGTATCAGTGGTTTTGCAAATGAGACCAATGATTGACATAAGCAAGCACTAGCCTACAAGAAAAGTAGTTCCGACCAGACTTTAGGTGAGTTAAGGTAAAGGTCAACTTGTGTAGCCCAATTGTGGTTCTGCTTCATCTGTCACAAGAGCACTTAACAGCAATAAATAACATATGTGACATAGACAATCTGTGCTAGTGAACGAAGTTGTACTGCCAAGAGATCGACAGAAATCTATTAGGGCTGTTATACGACATGAATGCTAGCTCATGCATATCAGTAGAAGGTACAGTAGAGAAACTGATATTGTAGAAGAACTACCTTGGCACTATAGTAACATGTCTGTGAATAAACTAAAGCTTCTCAAATGGGTACACCCTATGCATGACCTTCACACTTAGAATTGATGCAAGAGCCAATAACCAAGATATTTCATATTACATTAATAAGCCCTTGTGATCACACCTGCAGAATTTCTGGATATGCGGGATAAATGTTTAAAATATATACGTTTCTGCAGGTCCGAGGTTGCAGAGGGAGGACCAATTTCACACAAATGACAGAGAACAAAGTAAGCCATTAAATTCAATTACTGAGAGGAACTGGCTTGAACCCCCATATCCAGCGATTCTGTGGGTCCGAGGACAAGGGGTTCCTTGGGGCTTATTAACGTAATGAGTTTCATTACATGGGTGCATGCAATGAACTTTGGGATCCAAATGTCCTGTAATCTGATGTATTAAATTTACCTTAAATACACTACAACTTGTATCATGCTGAATTCAGTTTATAACACTCTCCAGTTTTGCTTCAAGGAAGACATCTACTTTCAGTTTAACCTTTTCAAAAAAGATGTGTCAATTAGTTCCAAATCCACAGGTTTTCACATGAACTTGTCACTAGTTCTTGCAGGAATTTGCATGAAAACCTGTGCCTTCCTTTGAAACTGACATGGGTTCGTCACTTGCCTCAATTGCCACAGGTTTGCCTGGCAAAACCTGTGGCAGTTAAATCTACTGTAATATTAACCAAGAATATTTGGACAAAACCTGTGGTCTTAAATTGAAGGCAAGAAATTTACCCATGTCAAACCTGTATCCTGAGGGTTCAAAAAACACAGGTTTGTCATCCTAGATCATGCATGATTACCCTTGTTTTTCACAGGTGATCATGCATAGTAACTAACACAGGTTGACACACTCCTTTTTGGTTTCCCGAAAGGGAAAACCTATGGACTCATGCAGACAAGACTTTGCAAAACATGTTGAGGATCATGCATTTTAATGTCGGCGTATACTTATGGCTCATCGGCTTTCTTAACATTGGTGCACAAGTTCTACGCGACTACATGATTGTTTAGTAACTGTCTGAAGCCAAAGACTGGCTTTATTGAAAATTGGTTTTGATGACTCAGCCAGACGAGACCATTTATAACGTGGGGAGTTGTGTGCTGTGTTTCTAGAAAAATAGTATTGTTTGCAATTGAAGAAAAAACCCGATCACTTTTTATTCTGTTTGATTCGTTCTATGCATATTATGTAAACAGATTTTTTCGTCATAGTTTAAACTTTGAGGAACAACAAGTTGGGACGAGAGAAATATTTTTACCTCCTTTTAAATGTTTCAAACCTTCAGTGGCATTGACTTTCGTAAAAGGTATCTATCGAGTTTCAAATAAGATTTAGAACGTATGGAAGCCGAGAGAGAGCTTACAGAAGAAAGGCATATGCGTTAGCACTTTGGGGGAACGCATCATTCCCTCGGCAGTTATTTAAAGGCCTTCTGGTGGCTTTCACCGGGGTTTTTGTAAAAAAGAAAAAAAAAAATTCGACGCCTTGAAACCCTGTCGCAATGCCTTTTCCTAACTCAACATATCTCAATTAAAAGATTGCTTCCTTTTGTTATAAAAAATACCGCTGCTCTTCAACAAAGCCACAAAAAGTTATGTAATGTTGGCACATTGTCTCTCATTCGTTTTGTCTTTCTATGTAAGTTAAAGTCCTTTTGTCCTTAAAATTTTATACTGTGGGAATGTTGAAATATCTACCTGTAGATGGAGCGTTACCCTTCACCATACGCAGAGTACAACTACCACTGTTGGTTAATATTTCCTGCAGTGGCATCAAAATTATAAATAAACTGAATGTTATGTCAAATTAATGAGCGGCAATGACATCACAGATTAACATGATGCACCAAATCAAAAGGAAAAAAGTTGCATTACTTTATAAATTTCTATCTTCCGAACGCTATATGATTGAGATGAAGTTTTTGCCTCCTAAAAAAGAAAACTTTTCTGCGTTCCTTGAAGTTTATGAATATGCCTTTAATTAACCTTTCGGGAAACGTTTCACACTTTAGTTTTGATTATATAAAGGGAAGTCTTCCCACTCCCCTATGCCCTCCAAACCCAGTAACTGTTATTCTAGTAAACTGCCACAATAATGTAAAACTTTCACTATGGAGTTAGTTAGATAAGATTTAAGGATACACCAACACGAGTGTGTTACATAGTGTCATGCTGTTGAAATACTGCACTGTTCAATTCCTCTCCTTTAGTTGCCTCTTACAACAGTCAGGGAATACCGTGGGCATATTCTACAACCCCAGCCCACAGGGGGAACTTTCGCTATGGAAAGCAAAACGGGGGGGCACACTCCTTTGGTATAGATAAGGCTGTACGTTCAAATACTGATATTTTAAAGTACCCCCCTCTTGACCTACTGTACGGGCATGTCACCTAGAGCAGGACTGGGAGAAAGGTTCTTTTTTTTTTGCTGTTCTCACTTTTGCTTACACCAACTGATGTAATAAGTCATGGAATTAGGTATCTACTGCTCTGTTGTATCATTTTACTCCACTTTTGTAAAAGTGTGGCATGTAGAGCGGGGTTTGGGGTGCAGTTGGGGGTGGGGGTAGCTGTATGGTTCCTTCAGGCTCAGGAGTGGGAGGATATTTCATCCCTAACCCACATTATTCGAAAGAGGAACAATGATAACGGACTTAATTGGGGAGAGTATAAAGTTGTCATCATTTTGTCCAGGTTCCTTCTGAACTGTCTCATTTAAACACAGGTACTCTAATGTACAACGAGTCCAACAAGGTGCTCAATAAGGAAGTTACTGAAGGCAGCTTGGTGATTTTTTTTGTCTCATTTCTTGCAAGGGCTCATATTCCCCTTTTTATGCTCTAGTTGACTGGTTGGAAAGTACACTTGCTTTCATGGTTGTATTTTGCAGTCAATCGTATGAACCTTGTACCGCAAAATTTGCAGGCAAATGGTTTATGACCAGTATGTATTCTCTCATGCTCGCTAAGTGTATTGCTCTGAGTAAAGGTCTTGCTACAAAACTTGCAAGTGTACGGCCTTTGCCCAGTATGAATACGTTCATGTCTTCTACAGTTCCAGGAAGACGTAAATTCCCTTCCACAGAATTTACACTGGCAGGTGCTACCAGAAGTTTGTTTACGAGTTTGACGGGGTCTGCTCTGCTTACCATCGGTCTTCTCATACAGAGGTAAATCATATCCTAAGGGAAGAGAAACAGATACAGGACATACTTTTAGATTGCTGCAATTTTACTTTATTCCTCTCTTTCTCTCCAATTCTCTTAATGTTCTTCAGTGTTTATGAAGATATGGTACAGCTAAATTATGTTCAAAAATTACAACTTGATTCTTCATTGAAATGAGTAGGTTTTGGGGTAGCTAGACCTTAAAAAAGGATGGTGTGTATGGCACATGTGAAAAATATTCCTGAAACCTTGATCTATGTAACATCCAAAAATGCAGGTAGGGGAGAGATTTGGGGAGACGATGATTCTGCCAGAACTCAACTAGAACAGCAATGCTGTTGTGAAGCTCACAAAACTTGTTTTGTCTGTTAAAAACAGGAACTCAAAATGCAACCAAACTTTATCTGTTACCTGTTTTCTAAACCTCCTGACATTACGAAATTCAAAGTAAGGAAGTAAAGCATAGTGAAGGCAAAACATTTGTGATTTTGCTTGTAAATCTACACCTATAATGTAGTTTTATGGTAGATTTAAACATCACTGCATATCCTGGACTGTGTATTCTTATAGGCATTAGGCAATAGGATAAAATAAATCACTTATGTATGGTGTACAGGTCTGTAAACTGCTCAAGTATTGCAAAGTACATTTAGTTGCACCTACAAATCCACAAGTAAACACTGCATGGCTCTGTACTGATCCAAATAAAATTCAGAGACTCAAGAGGTTCCGACTGTTCTGTGCTAATTGAACTCAAACAGTTATTTTGGTATTACTTGGCTTGGCCAATTCATGACAAATTGAACAGAACAGAATGAAAGATATCTCCACAATTGATTTGTTGCAACAGGGTCTATTGTAACTCCCTAGTTGCAGCCTACTTCTCTCCAAACTAGCTGACCACAGCTGATTATGAGACCACCTACACAAGCATACCTGTGCCACTGAACTGTAAATGCTTTGTTCAACCAGCTGCATCATCAAGAACCAGGTCAAATATAGCCTGCATATATGTGCAAGGTAAAAACTGACCACCAAATCAAGCAAACTGCTATTGGTGTCATAAATAAACAACTGCTCAGCAAGCAAAATGAACCCAGCCCTACAGAAACAGCTTTAAAACACAAGTTAAATTTCCTTTTTTAAAATGCAAGCAGGTAAGTGTCCATGCTCTCTTCCAAAGCAATCATACACCAAAATTTTGGCCCCAAATCTCTAAAAATGAGGTAGGAGAAGACTTGTTAAAAAGTTGATGCCATCTGCCCCATTTGATAACCTCACAAATGTACTGTGTACATGTACTGTGTACATGTGTGAGCTAAAAATTGGAAAAAGGGGGAGGGGGAGGATTTATTACTACCAAACCCAAACCCAAATTGATGGCACCCTTGGCCAAAGTTACAGGTAGGTTCAGGAGCCCAAACGCTTGTTTCCAGGCCTCTGTAAGGTGTAATCTAAAGGATGTTACTGAATATTTATTTCAAACATTACTGCTAAGCAGGGTTTCCGTCAGGGGGGGGGGGAGGGGGATTTGTCCCCCCCTTTCCAGAAGAAGGTGGGTAAAATCCCCCCTTTTCATTTCCATAAAAATTAGAAAATTGTCAATATCTTGGTTTCTTACTTACAAAGCCGACACTTTTGCAGCAATGTTTGAACTTTCACAAATAAATGGCCTTTAAAACCTTCAAATTGCACCTTACAGGGACCTTGAAGAAAGCTTTTGTCCCCCTAAATCCACCCATAACTTTAGCCTAGGACAGCATCAATTTGGACTTGGGGTTTAGCAGTAATAAATCCCCCCTTTTTTTGTGTTTCTGGTGGAATCCCTGCTAAGGGGTCCTTGTCTTAACTAAAAAACCAAGATACTGACACCATTTTATTTTATTTTAAGAAGATGAGACAGAGGAGGGGGCATTTTATCCTCCCATCTTCTGGAAAGTATGAAGGTGGCAAATCTCCGACCTCTCCCCTTGATTGCAACACTAGGCAGAATCAGGAATGAGCAGATTTAGCCTTAAGGAAGGGGTGAAGGAGTATATACTGCAAAAGGTGTATATTTTGTCCCAACGAAGCATAGCAAAATTGCTACACGAACTTAGTACCATTCAAATTGGTCTTACTCCTTGAAACTAATACTACACTTCACTCACCACATGCACGGACTTCACATAGACAGTGAAATGATCAATACAACATCTCGAGGTTTTGCAACTAATTTACAGTACCTTTACAGCACAAACACAAGTTTACAAGTTAAAAAAGGCTGGAAAAAAAATATCCTCTCTGAGTACAAACTCAAACAGGAAATCTCTTCAAAAGCCACACCCTCTAAACTTGAGGCATAACATTTTTGTACACATTGTACAGTAGTTCACACTGCTCTGCATCTTTTGAACTTCATCTTTTGAACTTCCTAAGTTGGGTTGTTTTGTTCGATGAATATTTACTGCCCAGTTTTGAATCAATTGGTTCAAGGTCAGCCTGTCACAGCCTTTTTTCCAGTTGTGGTGTTTAAAACAAAGCAATCGGAAAAATTGGTAAGAAAATTTAAGAGAATTTTGGTTTCCTTAACCAGAAATATAGGCCTTATTGAAGTACTAGGTTGGTTGCATATGCTAGATTTATATCTCAACATACTTTGACCCTTTTCTTTAATCAAACAGGGACCACAATTTTTTTCTGGATGTAGGTCACTGGATTATATGTTTTGGCTATTCTATTGCATCATGCACAATTGTAGTCATTTTTCAAAGTCTGTTGTAAGACTCCCTTTGGAAACTGTGTCCCACCCTCCCAGCAAGACTTGGATGTTTTACCAAAAAACATCAGATTTGAGATAATGAGTGAAGCTCTTCACCAGAGCTGCCCGGAAGGCCCAGATTCGTTTCCCAGGGCGAGTCATACCAAAGACTCTAAAAATGGAACCTTCTGCCTTTGTGCGTGATGCTCTGCATAAGCAATGGAGTAGGGAAAACAAGCCATAACTGGAAAAAAGGCTGTGGCCATACAGCTCGACCTGAACCAATAGGTTGGAAGCTGAACCGTAAAACTCTATCTAACTAGCTTCACCAGAGCTGCTAACCTAGCTTGCCACCAAAATAAAAAAGAGGAACAGCCTTCATGTGCGTGCCAGTGAGAAACTCCAAAGGCTGGATTTTGAGTTGTTTTCAGGTACATATCTTTATGACTTTGAGTCCCTACATGAAGAAATAAGAGGCCCTTACTGGAAGTTGTCAGAAGATCCTTGCATTCCCTGTTTATCTTATCTGAAAGTCATGCCTTGGCTGGCAGTTCCCCTAAGAGGATTAACTACTTGCTGCCTGGACAAACAATGAATAATTGTGGGTGCATCCAACTATTATGTAATAGATCCATTGTGTCAGTAGCTCTGTTGAGTGCAAACAATATGCATGCATGGTCTTCAAATTTATGTGCTTAAGCTAGATGCAAGCAGATAAGATGGAGTAAAGTGTGAAACAGGAAGTTGGGTTTGAAATTTTACTATTAGCACTTCTGAGGCAAAATCTGTGGTACCAAGTTCATAGTTTCTTATTAAAAGTTAGGATCTTGTAGCATAAGTGGCAAGTAAAAATTACAAACTCATTGGTATAATTCCATGCCAAAATCTGCCTACCAACTGTTTGATCAACGAAAACATTGAGTATTTCAACTGATTGAACATAAAGAAGCACACATAAAAAAATGACCGTTTTCTTCAACAGTCCAGACAAATCCAGTAATTTTGAAACGCTGTACATGTATGACCATGATTTCAGGTTTACTGAGAATTGAAACATATGACATAGGAAAATGCACACAGCCAGTTTTGGCATAAAGGGCAAAAGGGCATGGTCCTCCTGAACTAGAGTTGTTCATGACAGCTCTGCTATGAGGATCCGTACAAATCATGAGTTGTCACCTTGTGCCTCTTTAAAGAGCTAAATTGATTGAAAGTTCGGTTACACAAGTTACACATAAAGGGCTTCAGGCCTGTGTGAATCAATTCATGCCGTCTACAATGCCAGGACGTCTTAAATTGCCTAGTGCAGAATTTACAGCGAACATGTTTGTATTCACTTTCATGAAGCGTCACTAATTCTCGAAATTCTTGGGGACCCACATGGCCAGGCCCTATGGGGAGAGAAAGAGATAAAACAAGTCTCAGTTCGGTGACACCATGCCTAAGGGAAAACTGCCGCAAAGAAGTGAATGCACATGCATGCAAGTGTTACAAAATTTTTTCAAATTGAAAATTAAGTAAAATTAAGTAAGTTGTGTGTTGTGGTTTGTAAAAATGTCATGCTCTGTAATAGCTTCCAAAAAATTTGCAACCTTGTATGTAATTTTTACTGTAATGTGGATATTAGCAATTCAACCCGAACTGTGGAACTTCCAAGTTTTACTGGGCAAACCTTTTGCCCATAGGAGACTGACTCAAGTATTGTAATCATGAAGGCAGCTACCTAAGAGGTAAATTAACATCATACACTAGCTTAATTTTCCTAATTGCAACAATATAGGACAAAAAACCCCTCTTCAAGCTGCTAGTATTCAACAGGAGATTATAGCCAAGAAAACCCATGAAAGGCCTTTCCCAGGTTCTAAGCCCTGCCTTTGTTAAGAGCCATATCCTACATATGTGTGAACACTTAGCAGTTCAATTCAGTTTTCAAAATACCGTGACCGGACACTTTTTCAAATGATGCAACTGCTGCAAGTCAAGACACCACAATATTCAAAATTTTAACTTCTTCCATAACTACTGAATATGAAACTTGACTCATCTTGCATCCCTTCTTACCTTTAAACCATTGTCATGTGGAAGTGACCCTTTAACCCTCTTACTAACTGCTATCAACTCAATGAGCCCCTTTGATTGATCTCAAGATAGGTGAACAGAAAGCAGTACATTATCTGGATGTATTGTGGTCAGGGTTGGTCAGGAGGGATCCGCAGCGAGGGCTCCATAAAACTTGAAATACTTTTCTAGCCTAATGTTTGGAAGACCTGGAGACAAAAATTTTAAAAGTAAAACCAATCTACAATTTTCAGTGCTTTTCAAGCAATTGACAACTACTGTTTATGATTTTCTAAAGCTTTGATATGCACCAAAAGTATTATTTTCTGAACGGCTATTAAAAGAAGTGTTACTGTTTTCTAAGATGCAGAACTTTGCAAAAGACAAATGGCAGGTATACTGGACTGGTCAAGAGTAAACCTCAGAAACAATCATTTTGGCTTGACATACTGTAAATGTTTAAAATCATTTGTTTTTTAGATTCTCCACTCTGTCTTGGGCAATTTTGGTCACAGTTTCCATCGTTGTTAAATTTTAAATTTCTAGCCTCATTTAATTTCACTTGACTGTTGTATTAAATTAATATGACACAGCTGACCATGTCAGTAACCTTGATCCACCCCACAAATACAAACTACTGTGTACTGTGCTTTTAGTTCACAAGGCATACAGTGTATACATTCTAAAATTATTCCAACTTGGTGTTCTGCATAATATAGCCACAACACAAGCCCTCTTAGCTTTACTGAAAGAGGGATGGAGGAACATAGCTGAAAGGCACAGTGTGTACATGAAAAAAATTCCCCACATTTCGCTGTAGCTTTAAATTTCTTCAAGAAAGATGTTCACTTATAAAAGACTGCATTCAAGTCAGAATAACCATGTGAACAAGTTCAGCAGTGTTCTCCACATTTACAGTCAAGTCTACTGTTTGGTGCAAGTCCAGTTTGGAACATGATACTTGGAAGTTGAAGTTGAAAAATGTGGGTCTACAGGTCGATGTTCCCGGGTTCAATGTGCTCAAGGTTTGATGTTCCCTGTTTTGCACTTCTTAATGAATTGACCATGATCACAATATTTGTTTTTCCCAGGGCTCAATGTTCCCAGAAGTGCAAATGTTTCCATTGATTTGGGAGCATATTGAACCTCAGGAACAGTGAACTTTGGGTTACTGACATCTAGCCCCGTGAAAAGGCAGGGTGAGAAAAAAAAAAGGGGCAGAGTGAGCTGTCTCAGCTGTAAAGCAATAAACCTAAAAGTCTGAAAAGTTTGGACAAGGTGCTGCTGAGCACCCAGTTTTAAAGGGAAAAGGGGTGAGAAGGGTGTGGTCTATCAAGTATGGAATCGCTCATACAACTTACAAACATTCTTACAGTCTTGGAACTTCCAGTAAGAAACCAGGCTAGAAGAGACTTGTGACAGAAGTAAGGGAGGGGGGGGGGGTTACCAAGTCTCCCAAATGTGCCACCTTGGTAATTAGGTCCCAGTAATTGATGGCAGTATTAAACACAATACCTCACTTTCTGCATTGTTGGAAGTAGAATGAAATGTAAAATATGTACAATACTGAAATACCACTTACTTGGGGAGGAAGCTAGGGGGTTAAGAACTACTCCCTTCTTAGTAATCAACCTCAAGTCCAGCATCAACTTTGGAGATTAGATGAAGTATGTACAGTACTAACTACTTGCTCTCTGGTCAGAAAAAATTACTCATTCTCCTCTCATATTCCTCACAGACTTTTTTGCCATTGAAAAATTCCAATTAATTCATTGACAATTTTTCACTGCTTTGCAGAAAAGTTGCAAATCCTTGTTGGAAATTGATACTCTGTATTTAAATGTCTCCTTCCTTAATACATTTTTAGATTCATTTCTTTTTTCTTTTATTTTTGGTCAAGGGCACTATGAAAGACACCAAACATACACTGCCCATTTACTATGCATACTTAAAGCGTGCAGTACCATATTTTCATTTTTCCAGCACCTTTGCTTGTGCTGAGCACTATAATTTTAAGCACAATGACAGTGTGAGTTGGTTCCACTTTGCATAACCAGTGGCCCATTCCACAAAGAGTTACGCATGATCTTAAGTTTGATTTACTGTTGACTTAAGTATGGGGAATCAAACTTAAGATTGTGCGTAACTCTTTGTGGAACGGGCCCCTGGCCAGGAGTCAAACTTCATTTCAGGCTATGAGTCAGCTAGATGAGCTTATCACTTCAATGACCAAGCAATCAGTGAGTCAAATGACTAAAGTTGTGAGTACATGAGTATGCATCTTCACTCAAGGGAGTCAGAGCACATTTGCCATTTGTATGAGCATGAAAATTGGCATTTCCTCTAACAAACTCTTCTACATATCTTCATGCACTAGCATTCTTCTGATATTGGCCACACTTGTCTCTTTGAGCAAGCTTTACCTACACTTAATGAGAGCCTTACATCTGATACTTTGTTCATTTTGTAGATTGCAGTGGTGCTTGTGGCCAAAAAGGCAGCTGTACAGCAACTACTGTTAAGGGGTTTATAGCAAAAATGGAGAGCGCCCTCAATTCAGTTAAAAACTAATAATAGCCATGCCTCAAGCAACATGTGCATTTTGTTGGACTATATCACCAACCTTGGAAGTTTTGATTATTTTTAAGCACATGCACTGATATTTTATACTACATTTTGATTCTTGAGCTCTACAATATTTGTATCTGTATTTGGGTTCAATTATCAGTTTTTGCTTCAAATAAAAAATTGCTGCAGCATACAAAACTGGCTAAAATTGTCAATTTTTTACTCATGAGCAATAAATGCAGTAACAATTACAACTAACTAACTCTATATTAATGTGACTCTTTAAAATCAGGTCCAACAGTGTACCTTTCATAAGTACCTCTAAAATACAAAAATGTACAAAATACCCTGCAACTTGTGGGGTGTAGGGGCAGGTCACTCGGCTCACTCTTGTCAATTGCAGTTTTGTTGAATACCTACAGTACATTTGCACATTATATTTGGCAACTCTCTTAACATCCCTTCATTTCTGTTTGGTTTTGTCTCCAATATATCAAACTGGTTAACACTGAGCTGCTACAATTATATCACTACCAGTTCTTGCCTTCTATCGTTCTAATCGATGATAGACCCTTACATGTTGGTCTAAGAGGCGTTTTTTAGGGAAACCTTCATTACACATAGTGCAATTGTATGGGTAATTCCCAGTGTGCACCCAAAGGTGTTTAAGCAACTGTTCTCTTCGCTTGAAGCACTGTTCACAGTAATCACACTTAAATGGTTTTGCTCCTGTGTGCGTGAGCTCATGTCTTTTACAAAGCCAACCACGCTTGAAAGTCCTTCCACAGTATCTGCAAGTTCTTCCACATATCCGTTTCCTTCCAACGGTGCAGGGCCCAGGGATCTGCCCCATTTGAAGTAAACTGGAATCTATATGAAGTGCAAAGAGGGAGAATAGGAGGAATCATTAAAGGGGTATTAAGTAACTTAATATCAAGTCTGGCACTGAGCTCTACTTTGTCCTTCTATTAAACCAGATATCTGTTGAAAAGGGAGCAACTCATACCACTTTTTGCAAGTTAGTGATCAACTTTTTGAAACCTCCACGGATGTGTTCACAGACATGATACTTTCAAGTGAATCAAAACAGCAGTGAAAGGTGAATGCTCCCTTGTACATCACTTCAAAACTCTTTCACCATGTTGCAGTACTTCTATACTGCCCAAACCAAGAAAAGAATGACTTAGCTATATTTTGAATGTTGGTTATAACAACAATAGCTATAGTTAGATGACATTTTACGGCACATTTTCTAACCAACTTGTTTAACTTGACAGGGATGAGTCTGAGCTGACTTCAAAAAAAAGAGGAAATGAGCACGAGATTTCTAAAAAAGAGGAAATTGAGAGGCAGGCACCAGGGCTGGGGTCCAGGGGAGAGCTTAAGGGCCCCTTAGGGCATTGATATCATTTTAATATATGGACTTCTGATTGGATAGAACTCTGAGTGCTGTTTGTGTAAGTTTAATAGCTGAGATTTATGATACATTAATGGAAGAAACTTTTCGGGTATTTGATGCAAAAAAGAGGAATGAAGAAAAAAAAAAAAGGAAATTTCCACCAAAAGAGGAAGTATCTCATGCCTGAACTTGAGCAAGCAAAAGCCTACTTGGTAGCTGTGGTTCACTGGCTGAGTGTTTATAATAGTTAAATGTTTTGAGGGTCACAAAGCTACATTGGCTCATTGAGAACCCTGTGCCAGAGTGATCAGGTGAACACCGGCAAGACTATCCTCCTCTTTTTGACTTGTGCTTGGAGGTCCACGAGGCAGGCCTATACTAACCAGCTCCCAATCATGCTCCCAGGATGGCCATTCAACGTCCCCATTTTCAGTGGTGGACGCGATCCCGTCCTTTTCAGGGTTTTTGGAAGGATTCCTGCTGGTGGACTGATGCAAACAACCATTTTGATTGATGCCAGTTTTCAATACCCCAGGGTCTCAAGTCTGAGTATGCTTGTGATAGCTACAGCTTCACTTCCAAAGTAGTCAATCAACATTAGCATGTGGTCAAAATGAATCTGTACATTTAATACTGCCAAAAAGTGTGTAATATGTTGGAAAGGAACACATTTTTTTTTCAGTATTTGAAATTTGTGTTTGCTTGGAACTCTCTTTTCATTTCTGCTGTAATTATATAGTTATAAATATCCCTTCAGTTTGCTGCTACAGTATACCCATCTTCTGACAACTGTTCATTCAATGATTTTTCCCATTACTTGTTGTACATGTAAACAATAGAAGCTGTTAATTTGTCTGTAAATGCAGAGCTCTGCAAGTTGGTGTTTATTAATAAAACTGCAGATAAAATACACTGCTATTTAATTTGACAGTAATTTCAAAACAAAAAGTTCCTTGAACTTTCTCACTTTGTATTTCCCACCAACAATAATACAAATGTTTAACTTTTTTCCCACCAACAATAATACAAATGTTTAACTTTAAAACGTAAAATTAGACATACACATCATGAATTCGTCTTTGCAAACATGTGCCAGTAACATATAGCGCCTGCTTTGCCTCACAATTAGTAGTAGGGATGGGGCTGGGGTGGGGTGGGATGGGGCTGGGTGTACAGTACAAGTACCTCAAGCTAAAGAGGAACCCAAAAGCTATTCCACAAAAATTCCTTTTAATTTTGATAAGTGCTTCCAATGCTTGCATATTCCACGATCAATCTTGAGCTTATCATTCTGCTTTTTCAAAGACCAATTTTTTAAAATTTAAAAATATACTTGTTGAACTTAGCCAAAGTTTTTGCAGGTTACTGCCTATGCATCCAAACTGTTACAATTGACCAAATAAGCACTGTATGCAGTAAGAACATGGCGCAATGCTGACCTCAAAACAAGACAGGGAATTTCTTTCTACCTATATTAGTAACACTTCTCACAACTTTGATCTGAACAATGCATACTTAAAACAATTAAACTAGATTCTTCCCTTGCTAAAATAAGAGAATTAAAATACACAGTATAAAATTTTCAACATTCAGTCATAACCCTAACATAAAAAGGTGGATCAATAAGTTTTAAATATGCAGGTCTTCACATATTTTCCCACTGGTTTTTGCATGCATAACCTGTGTCTTCCTGTGAAACTGACATGGGTTTGCCACTGGTCTCACTTTGCCACATGTTTGCCACAGGTTCACCACAGGTTTGACTGGCAAAACCTGTAGTGATTAAAATTAATACTAACAAAGAATTCTGAGTGAAAACCTGTGGTTTTAAATTGATGGCAAGAAAAGGTGTTAACCTGGGTACAGATGGTTTCAAAAACACAGGTCTGTCATCCAAGAAAATGCACGATTTCCTCAGTTTTTTAAAGGCAATCGTATATGGTAAATGAAACAGGTTGACATACCCTTTTTTTATAACAAATGTTACTTTCAGTTTGCAGTATTGTACAGTTTTGAATTTTTTGTGAAATAAGCAAAAAGATCCACACATGGAACATATAGTTTATAACTTTGTCTAATATGTCAAGATGGACACACCCTATCACTCCCATCTTGATTCTTAACTATTTTATGGAAATTTGCATAACAATACAGAAATCAGTGCTGAGGTATTGTCAATTACCTGACAGATATGGACACATGCCTCTCTCCTACCCTCCCTAACCCTTCCTATAAAACGCTTTCGAAATAGCCCTGGATAACAGCGGAAGAACATGAGAAAAATGGCAGTCACAATGCTAATAAACTGGAACAAAGTAATCCTTGAAAAACAAAACAAACACGGATGCAATTTTTACTTTTAAGCCTATCAAACGAAGAGGTAGCTTTAATTGTGAGTTGTTCAAGAAATGACATCAAAGATACTCTACATGAAACAATACTGAACTTGAAAACACACCTTTCTTAAAAAGTCAATGTGAAATAAAAATTTATAAAGCTTTTTCCAACCAAGAAAACATGCCAGATTAGCCTCAGATCTATCTCCCAAGGTTTATGAATTACAGCTGAAAAGTAGTTGAACTGGACAAATTAAACTTACTTTTCCCCAACCTTCCTAATGCATAAGATATCCACACATAAAATCTTACACCGATACAGTAGATGTTAGGTGGGAAAATGTAGAGTCACTGAACTGGTTTTTGAATGGCAAATGCATGTGCAAATAGTCAGCTCTGCTTGTTTTAATAATCTTAGCAAAGTAATATAATTTCTGAAGCTAACACACAAATCCTCTTGTTTTGTTTTGGAGGTAGCAAGTTTGACATTAATGTCTCCAGACATGGCTCATACCATTTCACTCTTTTACGAAGAGACTTTACTATCATGCATAACATGTTACAGACAGCGAGCTACATATATTCATTGACTGAATATTAACTTGTGATTATTGAGTGCAAACACAGTACAACATGATTATTGAGTGCAAATACAACATAAATCACCCATGAAAACAAAAAAAATACAGTTATGAGTTTGGGGGGTTTATCCACACCTACCTCAATTCACAAATTTCACAAAGGCTTGTACTGATTTGGGGACAGAAAGTACAGTCAACCAAGCAGCACCTTGGACCAAGATCTCAGACTTGTGAAAGTCAAATCACATTGTAAAATGCCAGTTTGCAAAAACTTCCCTTAACATAGTGCAACATCATAACACCAAATTCTGTTTCTGATTTTACAAAACATGAAACTCCTTTTTCTAATCAAGGATGACACCTCAGAAAACTAAAAGTAACTTGTGAATTTACACCTGAAACTACTTCACAGAAAAACTATTTGTTACAAAAAGAGTCTTAAATTACTGTATCTTTGTGAAAAATACTTTAGAACACAAATGCTCTAGCATACTCAAGACAACAAAAGGGGTTGCACTTGTATTTAAGTTTTCAAAATCACTTTTCCTCTATTTTGTTGACCAGTACATGATTACAAGAGTCACTGGTGACTATTAATTGATATTATGATCATGTACACTGTTTCATTTTGCTGTGTCTGCATGATTTTTCTTTTAATAAAACCTTAAAAGACTTCAATTTCTTGATACAAGACTTCAAGTCAGCTATAATGGGTCAGGGCCAGGTGCTTTTGAAACATGGTCACAAAACCTTTCATGTTTATTTCTTTCGTAACTGTTGGAGTATCCTTTCTGGCACTTTGAGCACTGGAAAAACTTTCTGTGCCTATGGGTGAACTCATGTTCCCTACATTTATCCTGACGTTTGAAGGGTTTAGAACAAATGCTACAGGTATAGGGGTATATGTCGATGTGTCCCATCTCATGACGCCTCAGAGCGACAACAACTTTACCGCAATAGCGACATGGCTTTCCTTTTCCTGACTTCGTTTTGTCTAAACATAAAAAAGAAGAGACAAAAAAAAAAGTTCACAAAATGATTTAAATGATCTATCAGAATATGTTTGTATCTTAGGTGGGGTCAACGAATTCAGTATTAAACTGAAAAATCTGCTGGCAATCATGTACAGGATTTAGGTACCAAATGGTATATTCTAGGAATTGTAAAGTGAGGAGAAGGCAACCACTATGAGGCCTTAACAATGCCAACAACCCTGTTCTGATGTGAAAAAGTCTGATCATGAGTTGAAAGAGATATACAGTACCCTATTGGCAAGTGACAGTCGTCTTTGATGGTCGACAGAAGAAACAAAGCACTGTACTTTCAGGTGCACACAGCAAGAACTAGAATGTTCATTAGGACAACACAGAAACAAACCTACATATTGGAACTGTGCATTACCTTGTAAAAATGACCAGGATTACTTTCTAGACAGCCTTTTTGTTTTTAAATTGAGGGATGGGCAAGTTTGACTTAGTGGGGAGATTCAGGTACAGTACCTGCCATTATGACAAATCAACTTTGGACACTACCTGCTGATCGAGTCTTAGTGTGATCATTCCTATCTTGGTAGTGACAAACTCCTCTCAAGGCAAAAAACTCTCTTCAGCCTTTTACATATTCGAAAAATTAAGTAACTGAGTTATGGACATCTTCGGATTTTGCTATGCTTGATGTAACTAAAATTTATATCTTTGATTGGGAATGTTAGAGTTTTCAGAGAATCACATGGTCCACACACTTTTTTTTCATAGGGAACACAAAATATAATTTACAGGACATGCAGCCACATTACTATTGCAGTACACATACTCAGTCACTCTTGTAAAAGATTAACACTACTGACAGTTTTGAAAGCATCGACAATTCATACTGTTCCTATTTTACCAGTAGTTCACACAGGTAGTTTTATAAGCCGGGCTGGCTTGTGTACAAAGTGGAACAATCCTATGCAGTTTAAGGATGCCAACACTATTTCACAAGTACATGAAGACTGATTACATAGCAAAAACAAGAGCCCAATGGGCACTGTGGTTCCTTGCTGGAACTAGTGTATACAGCCAGTCTTCAAAATAGAGAGAGGCGAAAGCTCATACTCAATGTTTGAAACATCTTCACAAGGGGTATTTTAGTACTTATATTACATGATATCAATGATTAAATTTTTGTGGCCTTACTTACATTCAACTTGTACAATGCTTGGTGATACTTCAAAAACATTTCCTCATTTCCATATGTATTTATGCTTGTAATCAAACTTGATATTATCACCAATAAACAATACACAATGTGGTTAGAGAGAGAAAAACACCCCTTGTACTTCTTTCATAAGTTATTTTTACCTGCTCTCAAATAAAACTTGCTATTACTTTAAAACAATCTACCATTTGTCCTGTTTGCTATCTCTACACAGAAAACAGGGTTTATTCAGCAGTTAAGCCTAAAGCAAGTGATTAATGGGGTGTGATAATAGAATGAGGATTAGTTACCCCACAGAGCACAGCAGTATTAAAGAGACATACTGTATAACCCATGCATTGCTTCCACTGGCAGAGACCAGTTTAATGCAGTGTGACCTGTGCTCATTGAAATCTACAGATTTCAGTTATTGCCCTCTTACAACTTTGAATGATCCAAAATCTGTGTACAACCCGAAGTAATCATTGCTGAACGAATGTTAAGGCCAAACTTCTAAGGTGTTTGGGTGTGTAAGCACGCAAAACCAGGTGAGATAAAAAATCTATTGAACCTATCTTTATCTAGCTTACAACATTTTCTAAATAACATTTCCAGTGGCTGACCTCCAGTGACCTTGATGACCTTTGACCTTAACCAAACACAGATTGGTTTGAAATCTGTCCTTTTTACCTTAAAATACTATGTTAAAATGTTTTTCAGTGTTTGACCCCTGGTGACCCCAGATGACCCCTTGACCTTCACCAAACATATCAGATTTCATCCTTACACAATAACACACCCACACACTAAGTATGACATCCATCCAAGTTTCCTACCTTGAAATATCATGTTGAGAAGCTTTTTAGTTTTTGACCTCTGGTGACCCCAAATGACCTTTGACCTCCACCAAAAACGATAGGGCACACCTTCAAACTACAGCACTTCTATATACCAAGTTTCAATTTAATCCAACTTTCCCTTGTTGAGTTACAGCGTACCCAAGCTAGCGTCACAGACACACACACACACACACACATACACACACACACACACGCCAACCTGACTACATAGGTTCCTTTTGCTAACGCAAGGAACCAACCAGTAGTTACTTAGCACCACTTGTATGACATTTTCTCAAAAGAGAGGAGACCACTCCTATTTGATCACTCACAATAAACTTATCACCCTCTAGGTAGTTCACACAGGTAGTTTTATAAGCCGGGCTGGCTTGTGTACAAAGTGGAAACAATCCTAGGCAGTTAAAGGATGCCAACACTATTTCACAAGTATAAGAAGACTGATTACATAGCAAAAACCAGTAGTTACTTAGCACCACTTGTATGACATTTTCTCAAAAGAGAGGAGACCACTCCTATTTGATCACTCACAATAAACTCATCACCCTCTAGGTTTGTAACCTGTGGCAAACACTATAGAAACATTATTATTAAAGGATTACAAATATTTACATATCCTAGCCATATAACAAACTCAACTGAGCAGACCTGATTGTAAAACACAACACTGCTTTATTTCCAGACACCATGAACACATACTGTAACTTCCTTCTATTGTAAGTCCAATACACAGGAGGACAGTGGTCAATTATTGAAGAGGTACAGTACTTGTTGGGCATGGCTGATTATCTAGATTGTAGTACCACTTCACAGGAGGACAGTGGGACAGTGGTCAATTATTGAGGAGGTACTTGTGGGACATGGATTATCTACTATTGTAGTACCACTTCACAGGAGGACAGTGATCAATTATTGAGGAGGTACCTGTGGAACATGGATAGTCTACTGCTGTAGTACCACTGCAGAGGAGGACAGTGATCAATTATTGAGGAGGTACCTGTGGAACATGGATAGTCTGCTGGTGTAGTACCACTGCAGAGGAGGACGGTGATCAATTATTGAGGAGGTACCTGTGGAACATGGATAATCTACTGGTGTAGTACCACTGCAGAGGAGGACAGTGATCAATTATTGAGGAGGTACCTGTGGAACATGGATAGTCTACTGGTGAAGTACCACTGCTGAGGAGGACAGTGATCAATTATTGAGGAGGTACCTCTGGAACATGGATAATCTACTAGTGTATTGTACCACTACACAGAACAACAACGTTCAATATTTGAGGAGGTACGTGTGGGGCATGGATAACCTCTACTGTAGTACCATTACACACAAGGACAGTGGTCAGTTATTGAGGGTGTACTTGTGCATGGGACATGGATAATCTACTGTTGCAGTACCACTATGCAAGAGGACAGTGGTCAATTATTGAAGAGGTACTTGTGAAACATGGTCACATGATCTCTTTCGTGTTTATTTCTTAGAGAACTTTTGCTGTATCCTTTCTGACATTTAGAGCACCGAAAGAACTTCTTGTGAGTATGATTCCACTCATGTTTTACACTTATCGCGACGTTTGAAACCTTTCGAGCAAACACTACAGGTGTAGGGGTATATATCAATGTGACCCCTCTCATGGCGCCTCAGAGCAACAAACACTTTACCGCAATAGCGACACGGCTTCCCAGGAGTCTTTGAGGACTTCCTTTTGTCTAAACATAAAAAAGAAGAGACAAATATATGTCACGTAACTACTGTAGAAGAAAGTCTTGATACACAATATTTTTGGGGTGATTTGAGGGAAAGTCAAATTAAGTAAACAGCAAGTCACTGTATCAACAGCCTTTTTGTCTTGACTGCTTGATGCACACTGCTAATTTTAAAATTGCTCTTTACTTGCATTACTGACACTGTACTGGTCTTTTAACTCACTTCTATGAGACTACACATAGCTGACCATCACCATCTGTGTAAAAGCTGCAGCTCTATTTCTCATTTAAAAAATTTTATTTTCACTGCTGGATAGGTCAACTTAAGAGCCAAGGAAACTTTGGCATTCTAACAACTGCAACTCTAACTTTTATAAATTTACAAATTTCTGCAGGTAAGTTCAGCCAAAGGTTTTCCGTCAAAAAGGACTTTTTCAGGTTTCAAGCTACTGTATGTCTTTGTTAAAAGCTGTTGAAGTGACATTGTCACTATTAAACATCAACGTTTCACTCAAACCCTGATCTCAAGATAGCTGCACAGGAATATCCTGCAGTGTTAAAGGATTGATAGTGGTTAACAAGGGATGAGTAAGAATCAGTTAACAGTTTTCTTCTATATAACATCTTCAATACCTTTTCTTTCTATAAGCAGAGTTAAACATTTGCAGTCCCCTACAATTGTGCATACCAAGCTGCTCATCACTCAATTTTAATTACATTAAAATTACATTTGCGCTCATGAGCATTTCTATGGTGCTTCCAACTATAACACTTGCCACACTTTTGGCAACGGTAGACACTGGTATCTGTATGGTGTTTCTCGTGCAGCTTACACGAGTCTGAACGTTTGAATCTTTGCCCACAAATTCTACAGGGGTATGGTCTCACGTCACGGTGAATGGCTTCATGCCGGACACACAAAACGTGAGTCCTGAATGTTTTTCCACAAACGAAGCAGGATTTTCTCTTCCAAAATTGTTCCTTTGAAAGTTTAGTCCACCATAAAGCAGGATCTAGGTGTACAAAGAAAGGAGTAAGTGAGTCTACAGTATAGGACCACAAATTAGCTCATAACAAGTGTTGTATTAAACTCAATTAATGTAACTTTTTGTAGTGGGTTGGTTTGTTATGTAAGATTTCAAGACTCACCAAAACAAATGTGTTACCTAGTGTCAGCTAGAAAAATGATGCAGAGGGGTAGGAGGTTGCCTGCATAGCAGACTGTAGGGCATACTCCTTGTTCAGTCATATCCCACCAAGTCTGCTAAAGTAAACACCAGATTCTTTGGATATTCATAGAAATATGTGGCCTTGAGACTGGATGAATGTTAGTTAATATTCACAAGAGGGCAACATCTGGTCCCGTTTAAATCATGCAGTAGCCCATGCCACCCACAGAGTTGATATGACATCGTAAAGCACACTGGACAGTTGGTTATGCAACACAGTAGTGATCCGATTAGGTTTCTGTCTAGTCCTTCAGTTTACAACAACATGAGTACACACACACACTCGCTGAAAACAACAGCATAAAAAATGAGGCAGGACATGAATAAGTCATATTATGGTAATGAAGTTTGCATATACAACTGGATGCAGGCCTCATCGTTTTGGTGGACGGCGGTTTGTGAAGCCTTAAAGGGGGAGTAAACAAACCAAGTCCGCTTTGCGGGGTAGGTAGGAGGGGTAACCAACTAAAATTGCCGAGATGTGGTTTTAAAACATACTAAAATGTTCAGACAAAGCAAATGTTGGGGACTATGTCAAAACTTCCAGTACTGGCTATGTTACTAAGCACATAGGTGAAAAGGAATCAAGTGGTACCTCACAGTATAAGATGTGGCCAATGAAGAGAACCAGAATAATTCAACCTCCTGATTGAGTTATTCTGAACTGGTGTGTCGCTGGGACCAAGCCCCAAATATAGCCTTGAATTAACCTGAATCAATTTGTCTCAATTAGCTACCTCTTGGGCCATGCAGAAAAAGCTACAACCTATCCTGGGCCCTAAATCCTATATGGAGTTCATTCTGAGGGTGAAAGTCAAGTCAAATGTACACTTAACAAGGATTTCACCAAAATGAGTCAAGTGATGGCTCAACTCACTTTGTTACCTCAGTGGGGGTGGACCCAGGAATGTTTCAACTCATTCTAGCAAATCAAATCAAGTTACGACTTGTAGTAACCATTAGAATTCATCAAAAAAAACAAAAAACAAATGCACTCATCATAGTAACTTGAGACGGTGACTGTGTGCGATTGGTAGAGCACACCTCATAATTCAAGACGTGCTAAGAAATTTATGACTAAGCAACTGATGTTGAGGACATATAGTGCTAGATGGAGGAGGGGATTCCAGTTAGTAGTTACAGAACTCAGGGTGAATTCTGTACACATCCAGCAAAATAATTGCATTTGTTACACATATCATTACAGTACATAACTACATGGTTGTGGGCACGGAGCCAGAATTGCATCAAACTGTAGGAGGGATTCCAGGAGAGTGACATGGGGGTAGTGGGAGGGGGTAAGGTACCCTTCCCTGTTGGGAAAAGGTGCTTTAAAGCCTTCAGAAATAATACATTATATTGTAACATTCACAGAGGATCTTTGCAACAAGAGCACAATTCATGTAAGAAATGGTTTGGAAAAAGTCTCACACTCCAACAGTATATGACCCTTTCCATGGCTAATGTCAGATGACTGAATGGTCATTGTAATTTACTGTAACAGCCTCAAGTGCAACTGAAGTTGTCAAGTTTACTAGGCCTCATTAAGAGCTTCTACAGCACAATTAACCTACTTTAAGTTTGACATCAGGTCAGAAAAAGTACCCTTAGCACAATCTCGGGGGATGTAGCCCTTCAGTGAACTTAAAAGTAATTTGATTCCCTTCTTGCCAGCACTTATTTCAGGATTTGTTGTAAGTTGTTATTTGAACCCCCAAAGTTGTTGGGCTTCTATTGCACCAGAATGGTAATCAAATCTACTGCTCATTAGAGCAGCTAATTGGAGTAATGAACCAGTGGTTGGGTACTATAATTGGGAACCGCAGTTTTTCTCTAAAAACTGTGGTAGCCATGACGGATCTTCTTAAAGGCTAATATCTTGTAATGTAGAGGTTGGAGATGAAGATTTAATAACTTGATCTAGCTTTTCCCATCCAACAATGCTCCATCTTGCATTTGAAACACTAACAGCTACAAAAGAGAGCAGAGAAGAATGAAGAAGGATATTACAAGCTCATGTACAGTACGGTGACAGATTTTGTATTTCTTGATTTTACATCAACACTATTTCTTGGCCATGTATGTAGAAGTTGAAATTAATATACCACTTTGAACTTAAGGTAGCCTGCAAAAACCTGCACAGATGATCTTCTCTTCTGTGAATTTGCGTTAGGTCTTATTCTTCTTCATTAAATAACGACAGAATTACTAAAAATGTAAACCAATAGCTTAAGTGCACCAGAAACAAAGAGTAAGAAACAATCTATGTATGTACAATCATTATCTGCTCTGTCATGATTACAAGTCTAGCCATCAACAAAAAAAAAAGAAAAAAACCCTCTCCACATTAACTTTCATGATCAATCATCAATAGTTTTCACAATATTTTCGTTTAATTAGAAGGAATTAAGAATAATCAATTGCAATTTTCTGTTTTGTCTGATACCTTTCAGAATGGAAATGTTCTTAAAGTAGTCCCCTATAAGAGCGCTCAAGCGTAGTGTGGACATGGACCATGATCGACCACAGTGCATACTTTAATGTAAACACAGACCACTGACATTCTTAGAACGATCAAGATTCACCCATAACTGTAGATCTAACCGACCTATGAAGTGTGAACACAATCAGTGGAAAGTGATTCCAGATCAATGGTGTTTGTGTGGTACTGTGTGTGCAGTTTGAAATGACATAGCATGCCAACTGGTGCACATCAGAGACAGTGCCACCAATGAACACTGTATTTATTTAGCACATTGATCTACCATTGGCATTTACCATGCTCATTAAAATGTGGAGGTACTGTAGCTGCGGAACAACTCAATTAATCCTTCGGCTGTGGAAGGGGTCCATCCCATCACATTAGGCTATATATTATTATGTTACATACAAAGTATGTATGTACAAGTTCCCTGAAATACACACTTTTTGTATGGATGCTGCTATATTTGCCATGACTATGCTTCTAGCTATTCGAAAGAATCGGACGGGTGGTAATGGACTTTCATATGTCGTTGCATTGAATCTTTTCTCTTAAACCGTTTACTACAAACTGTGCACTCAAATGGTCTACATTCACTGTGGACGACCTGGTGTTTTCTACAGAATGCTGGCTCCTTGAACCTTTTTCCACAAAATTGGCAGACAACGTTCTGGGATGATTTCTTTACATTGCGACCTGTATGTGCAGAAGACAAAATAACTGAAGCAATTTTCTTCTGGAAGTACAGTACAACACTTGAAGGGCATCTTGACCCCTTTCTCCTTGTTCTTGCTGACCCAAAATGAAATTAAAACAGTACACTGATGAAATCATTTAACAGTCAAAAGTTGTACAAAAAATGTCAATTGAATGTGAACTTAGAAGTAAGATACTCTTCGTAATTTTTAAGAAACCCTGGGTTATGAAATTCAAGGAACGAAGTACTAAGCAAGAGTACTATGCCTGTATGTCCTGCGTCAACAGCTTTGTAAGGTTTACAGTACCTTATTTATCCAGTATGGGCAGTTGCTAGCCCCAGAAATGGCTTGATAGAAAGAATAAGCATCATGAGTAACACCTGAATATCCCTACTCCAGGTGTGTACTGCAAATCCTTCTCCAAAAAAACAGCACCTACAATAGAGCTCTGGCCTGAAAAAAATCTTTAAAGAGCTTTGTAAGCAGAGTTGTAGGGCTTAGCATTGTTGTGGGGCTTTACTCATTAGTTGTTCCTGAGGTGCGCTTTATGCAGGAGATGTTTTATGCCCAAGCATAATGTGTACAGAAAGTATTAAAGTGACTTGGAAATAACTGGCAGTTTGCTAAATGACTGTGCCTTAAGTAAACAAGGCAGAGGCATTTTAAGTTGAAAAGTTGAAGTTCAGACTAAGAAATGCATTTAATTTCAAGCAACATCTTGATAAGAAATATTGTAACTCATTTGACATGACCTTCTATCTGAAATCAATACTGTACGTAAATAATACCCTGTTGAATTTGAAGTGGGCAATAGAAAGTTAACTTACAGATTTGTTTAAATTGTATGTTCTTTAACTATTATAATGTCATGTTTTTTTTTTCTCTTTCTTTTTTTTAAATCAAAGGGAAAAATAATCCTGCAATCTTGTGACTTTGAAATGGGTGAAATGGATGAAAGAATATCCTTGGTTGAAAGGAGGGGTGGTATTCATGGTAGGATTGATAAACCTGATCCAATTCGTACTGCCTCAATTGCCTACCCCCAAGCCCCCCCCCCCCCAAAAAATGTTCAACTTAGAGAAGGGAGCTTTAGCCTTTCACTGGCAACAACATGTCACACTACATAACTTGTTAAAGCAGACCCACATTGGGATACACTGTATCTGCAGGCAATTAAAATCCCACTTCTAAAGGCTTCAAGCAGAAATGTTCAAACCACTAGTTCATGAGTAACAGTTGAGTTACATTGGCCCTTTACACTTCTTCTCATGTTGAGTTCTATTACATCTCCATCTATAGCTTCTACCACATTTGCTACAAACATATTCTGTTTTTGCATTATGACTTAGCTCGTGGGTCCGACAGTTATCAGACCGATGAAAGGCCTTGTCGCACAGGCGGCACTTGTAGGGGCGAAAATTACTATGGGTAGCTAAGTGCCTATTGCACAGTGATGTGCTGGTAAAAGTTTTGCCACAAATCCAACAGGTGGTGCTTTTCGTCGTTACTATTCCCTTTCGCAATGCAATGGCTGACATGTTGCGTGGAGGATCTATGTGGAGAACAAAATAGAACAGTATGTGTGGGTTTGGCATTCTCATGCTTGACAACTGGAATTATTTAGATCATTTAAGATTTATGATACCACCCATCTCACTCTAATGCACCCAAAGGTTATATATTAACTAAAGGCAGGCACAATGTCTCCAGAATCATAAGCTAGACAATTATCCAAGTCTTCATGTCCATTGCATGAGGATGATCTGAGAAATTCACCTTTGGTTGCCTCTTCATGAAAAACAGATGTAAAATTCCATATATGCTTTATACAGCATATATTTACTGCTTTCTTTAACTGTATGAGATTTATGTCAATTTTTACGCAACAGCACTGTCAGGATAGAATATGCAAAACTAGTGTCAAGTATGACCTCTCATGCACAGTAGTCTCAAAGTTTACATATACAGTTAATAAGCTTACTCTTTGTACAGGTAGCACTACTCAAACGTTTCCACCCTATTAAGGCAGTTGTTTTTCACAGGACCAACTGTTTACCATCATGTGGGTGAGTGGTAATCAAATCAAAGAACCCCAAAATTGGTAGCCACAGGTCAGTTAAGCATCCCTCCTTGAATTTTTTTCACACTCACACATGGATTCCCACTGGTTACTGTGTTGAAAAATGGCAGAAGCCGTAAATGGGTTCCCTTGATATTTGAAATCAAGCAGTTGGTTGGCTTTTCAGTTTTCCAAACTGTACAGTACAGAATGTCAAATTTATAAACAACATTTTGTCCTAAGAAATGATCGAGTCACTTTACAACCTGACTTCATTTCACTACATTTGAAACAGTTTCTAAGCTTGGGCACTGTAGGTCATGTCTTCATTGAACCCAAAACAAACAGTCTTGAATTAATCTTCCCTTTACACATCACCTGGTAGCCTTGGCTCTACAATTCCTTTCATGGGCATTTCTCAGATTTGATCTACTATAGCCTTTACCACAAAAGTGGCACTTGTAAAAGCCTCTATGTGTATGACTTCGTTCATGGGACCTGCAGTTATCAGACCTCTGGAAACGTTGCCCACAAAAAGTACACTGGTAAGGACGTTTGCCTCCATGGGTGGCTTGATGCCGTCTAAGGGATGTTTCTTTGCAAACCTTCCCACAGATATTGCACACAGCTTTTCCAGGCTGGGTGGATCTTTGGGGAACTCCTTGAAAATTCAGTGAAGAATCTACACGAGAGAGAAACAGTACATGTAAACACTCTGAGCTCTGTCTTTTGTAAGAACTTTAAAACTCCCTTGGGTGTCCAATCACAAATGTACCATACAGTATTATTAGGAAAAGGCAAAAGAGAGTTTAGAGAAACAATGTTCATGAGCAATATCATAACTGCCTTTTATCTCTTCGGCAAAAAGTAAGTTTGAAGTACATTTCTGGGAGCTAGATCTTGGTTTAAAGGCAGTATTAACCCATTGCCGCAATCTACCATTTTACTAAGAGACTCAACTGGCCACAGCTCTTGATTAACATGAACTTAAAAACATACAGAGTGGTTCTTACAATACAGTACACAGCCTGAGTTGAGAGTGTTCTTATTATACATTCTGGTATTGTGTGTATGACCTAATGGGATTAGGAACAGTTGGACTGTGTCTGGGTAAGTATGAGTTAAAAACAGCTGTGGAATGGATTCAAAGAAAGTAAACTGTAGGATTGGAGACTTTTAACTGTCAGGGATGGTGAATACTATTCCTTTAGGGGTGAGTAGCTATAATTTTATATATTCTCACTTAAATTAATGCTGCATTTAGGCTGCTGCAGTTTTTCTCTGTTCCTCTCTATAATGGTTTGCAGGTGTGATTACTATATGATTTGGGGCGTCGGAATGACTTCCCACAATTATTACAGAGAATGGAGGACTTCAGAATGTGAACAAAATGTTCATGCTCTTTCACAGCATCATGTCGTTTAAATGTCTTCTCACAGAAGCTGCAGGGGTAGGGTCTAACATCAATGTGAGTGGCCTCATGACGCTTAATGCTGGAACTCAAAGCAAAGGTCTTCGAGCAAAACCTACATTGCCTCCTCTTGCCTCCATCAGATGGAATAGATGACCGTTTTTCATAATCTACACAGGGGAAGGAAGGGAAACAAAAGGGGATGACACATACTGACAAAAAGTTTGGTAGTAGCAAACATCAAAAAATTTTGAACGACTGAAGTTCTATGATGAGAGGCACACAATGAAAATATGGCAACAGAATAATATTTTGTCAACACATTTTTTTTTCTCATTTTATTTTGAAATCATAAACTTTTAAGACTGCTAAAAGATTGTAATAGGTATTGTCTTTTTTTAATTATTAGGGAAATAAATTACACTGGACATTACAAATATCATATTCCACATATTTTTGATTTATCATTTACGAATATATACATTAGCAAAGTATTTGGACTAAGGTGGCTACACCTGGTTTCCAGTAACCCCCGAAGAAAAAAAATTGTAGGAAGGACATTGCTGCACTTTGTTCACTTGTCAGTTGATGCACTCAGACTATTGAAAATACCTCCTATTTTGAAGAGAAAATTTGTCTGTTCATACTGATCCAAGCACTAACACTGATGTAGCAACATAATCCACTTTTGCCATTTCAGAAATAATGACAATTTCTACATTTTCCACTTTCCACCACATACTGTAGCTTGTCTTGAGTTTTCAATTTTGTTGATGTGCTACCAGTCATACTCCTCAGGAAATCAAGGAGTGTGGTAGGTGTGTAGTTATTTTATTAAACTTTAACAGCTTTGTGTGAGTTCCCATAATTTCTATCTAGGTGTGCAAAAACTGCTCTCCTTATACCCTTAAAAAAAATTAGCCTCAACCTGTGTCTACAACCACACATGGAAAACAAAAGAAATCATACATTCTTTGGTGGCAAACCTGCATTTTTGGAACCTCCTACACACAGGTTTGATGCAGGTTTGGAAGTTGGAACACCTTTTCTTGTCTTATATCAAGCCACAGGTTTTGTTGAAGAATTCTTTGCTAACATTTGTTTTAATCACCACAAGTTTTGCTGGTAAAACCTGTGTCAAACTTGTGGCAAACCTGTGGCAAACGGTCAACCTGCATCAAGGTCAAGGGAAAACACAGGTTTCCTTCAAAAACTTGTGATAACCAGTGGAAAAACATGTGCAAACCTGATGATTTGGAACCAATTGCCTCACCTTTTTTTTGTGTAAGGGTAGTGATCTATGGCAAGTGGTTGTTTGCAATTGAACTTCCATGCCTCAAAATCCAAGACTTGCTGTAAATTACACAAGGGAAACAACGTTCTCTT
The DNA here is from genome assembly GCA_037179385.1 of Holothuria scabra. NCBI lineage: Eukaryota > Metazoa > Echinodermata > Holothuroidea > Aspidochirotida > Holothuriidae > Holothuria > Holothuria scabra. The sequence goes on along the minus strand of CM074197.1, from coordinate 8,404,244 downwards.
TGACAAAAAAGGGAAGATAGGCACTTGCAGCAACTTTGATGTGCAAACTGCTAGAACTAGGTGATTCCCTCTGAATCAAAATCTCTCTGTGCACTGAAAAAACAGAATCTCCAAAGCATGCCTCTGCAACTGCAGTAAGACTTGTACAACAATGGGAAATCTCTACCGCAAGGGGGCAATAGATGTGACTTTAAGATACCAGTCAGATGGATAAAAAAGAGGTTCAGAACTTCAGATAGTATCAAATATGGTTAAGCCCACACTTTTGCCACCCCTTATAACAGGTGGGGAATACTTTGGTCATATTCTACAACCCCCTGTCCACACTTATTCTGAAAATGTTTTACAACAATACTTTCCAATGGAATTGCACTACACTTTACAACACTGCGGATTTGAACGAGTACAAATTTGTTGGAAACAACTGTATAGTATATATATCTCAGACCTAAAAAGAACAAACTTGTGGGTTACATGTTATCATAAAAAGGTCTTGTAGAGACTTTGCATCTGTCATGCAAACAAGGAAAAAAAAAAAACTACTATATTCCATATCAAGCATGTCCATTGCCCAACCTGACAAATTCTGAAAAAATCAGTCTGCTTCTACCCCCTCTGGACTAGTTTCACATTTTTTGTAAAATGTATGTATGTCTTAACCAGCACACAATGACATTTTGGTATTAATTGAGAGGCGTCAGTCATTAATTTTGTCTAGCACCAAATGTCCATCTTGAAGAGGGCAAGGGCACAGTACTCTCCATTGACTACAATCCTTCTTTTTCTTTATTACATATTGTAGAGCTCCCATGGCCACCTTGCAAATATGAGATCCCTGGTAACACACCCTTGAGTACATACCACAAAGCATACTGAAAGCCTATAGCAGGACTGCAGCTAGAGTAGAGAGATCTTAATCGCATCAACAAGTCTTTTATAAAAGCATACTGTCACCATCAAATTTTGTCCAGACAAGTTGAGAATAATTCAGAGCTGTAAATTTGTGGCTTGTTACATGGTAAAAGTGGGTATGAGGATCTGAGTGACTTCATTTTATCCCAAAAATGATCCAGCGAAAATCAGAAGTGTGGGTCAAATGTACTGTGACTCACCAGTCCTTGTAGCTACCTACACCTCTGATGCATAGTTGATGTTTTGCTGACTATCAGTGCAGTAGTAGGCCTAAGACAGTCTCATATTTTACAAAAAACTAAAAATAGGCAAGAGCTGGTTTCAGATCACAAGGGTGGACATCTCATGCATACCCTTTTACAGGGAACCTTCCTGCAGACTAAAGACCCCCACCTCCTGGCATTTGTAATGGTTTGCAAACGTGGTTCTTATACGATTTGGGACGTCGAAATGACTTTCCACAATTGTCACAAAGGATGGAGGATCTCAAAGTGTGGACAAAATGTTCATGCTCTCGCTTAGCATCAAGTCGCTTAAATGTCTTCTCACAGAAACTGCAGTGGTAGGGTCTAGCATCACTGTGATTGGCCTCGTGGCGCTTCACGCTGGAAGTAAACGTAAAAGTCTTCGAGCAAAATCTACATTGCTTCCTGTTGCCTCCATAAGATGGAATGGATGACCATTTTTCAAAATCTACACAATAGAAGGAAGGGAAACAAAAGGGGATGACACTTACAAACTTGAGACATGAGAGAAGTGAATCAGACAAGTCAAGGCAGTTTTCCAAATGGCTTTGTAGTTACGAAATCTTTATTTAAGTACATGATTTCCACCATCTTTCCACCATTAAAACATACTGCACTTTATAAAAAAAGAACAGATAACAACAGTTTCCTTGGTGAAGTTTAAGATGATACCTGACAGTGTAGATAAAATTTAATTACAGCAAAATGTTGGAAAATTAACTGAAAATGCAAGGAGGACTGGTTACCACATTTTAGAGGGGTATTCAGAGTTGGACAGAAACCATCAAACTTCTGTTCTGAGGCCCCATTTTTCCATTATAAACTGATTGTTTTCCCGAATGCAGAGTATAGAAAAACTGAAGATGCCTTTCTGAATGGTTACAAGTAAGATCAATTTTGTGTTGATTACTACTGAAAAAGAACTTCTGGATATTTGCGGGGTAATAAAATTCCACAGTTGTAAAACCAGGTAATTTTCACTACACTGTAACCAAACATGACGTAAGACCATGGCCACAGTCATTTCTTGCAGTTTTAGTTCAAATTTCAAATGTAGTACAGAATTAAAGTTGTAAACAACTTCTAGGAACAATCTCTGATAGCTGCTTTTAAGGACAGTTCTTGTCAAGACATGCACCTTTCTCAGGGGCAAAGAATCACAAAATAAACTGAGGGCTTCTCAACAGTCTGCCCTCCTCACCTTTCAAAAATAAATTTATCTGCTCTAACAAGTACCAGATTAGAACTTATGATTTCGTGTCTAATAATTACAAGCATTTAAGTATAAAGTTATATCAAGTAATGGGTAGTCAGACCTTAAATACAGATGCAAAATTATGAAATGCCTACTACGGCATGTGTGACTAAGGGCTACAGAAGGTATAGCAACTTGCACAAGCAATGGAGTAGGGAAAACAAGCCAGTGAGCCACAACTGGCAAAAAGGGCCATGACCGGCTCAGCTTGAACCAACAGCGTGTTGGAAACTAGGCCATAAAACTCCATCTATCTAAACTTTACAGCAGTTGGCAGTTAACTGACACAAACTGATAATCTGAATTACAGTAAGTTTTGAACAGGAGAGCACAATATTCTGACCCCAGGCTGCAAATGCATGCAGACTTAAAAAAAAAAAAAAATAGAGTTACATTGGACATCTCTTCCACACAAAGTAAACCAAACCATATACTTTACTCTAAAGTACCCATCCCTTCGTAGATGGAATCAATCTCTCCAACTTTGGAAACTGTTGTTCAACTTTGCAGGCAATCCACCCAACTGGTTGACTTCACCAAGCATCACCACTGAGTGTAGGCAATGAAGCACACTTCACACATGAGTAAACTCTGACTTAAACGCATTAACTACAGTAATGTGTATCACCACTAGTACACAAAGGCGTCTGCAATGAGGTGGCATCTTTGGCAAAGGCCACACTTACTGTGATTCTGTGATGATTCTGTATGCAAACTGCAAGGTTTAAGACTATCAGGTATAAGCTTTCATGGTGTAGAACTTTTGGTGTATTTCTTAAGTTTGTCAGGCAAGTTTCTCATATACAACAGTATACCTGAGTATCTAGCAATTTAAGATGCACACAAGACATTTTTTCCAAGTTCTCAGTAATACACTGTACTTTAAAAGTAACTTGCAAGCTCTCAAGCAATGCCCCCAACAACAGTCAACCTAAGTAGCACTTCAGACTTTTTCTGCCGGATGTGTTAATTGTAGAGCTTTCCTTCGACTTCCATTAAGTGCAGTTTCTCATGTTTCTGACGTCTGTCCACATACACAAAACTTTTGGGGCAGTACCTACACGGGAAGGGTCTCACACCTGTGTGAATTCGTTCATGTCTTTTGCACTGCCAACCAGTTTGAAAGGTCTTCTGGCAGAAAAGACAAGTTCTCCTGACATCTGATCGACGCCTCCCACGCTTTGGTACCAAATAAGGGGCAGGTCCAAATGAATGATCTATGCATAAGAAAAAAGACACTGATTACACTATGGAATAAGTTTGGTCTTGGTACTTCCAGGATGTCTATATTTCTTTTTCTTCTTTTTTTTCATTGGCTCATACTAATAACTTCAAAGAGATTCACATTGTTCTGTTTCCTAACAATATTAGGTCAAGACTGTCCTGCTAAAAGTTCTTCCAGACAGAGGATTGAGAAAATTTTCTAGATTTAAGTTGGAAATATTTGCCTTTAGACCATTCAAGACCCTGAGAAACTTCTGATGGCATGAACTGTACAAGACAAGATGAACTTTCTACAGCACAGAATAAAGAAATCAATGCAAGGTTTACATGAAGGACTGTGACAAGTTTCCAAACCAGATTTTACAGAATAACTCCTTAGAATTGTTTGTTGTTCTTGTTTAAATTTACATTTAGGGTAATTGATTCTGACAAAACACCTGCCAGTCAGTACATGCAGCTTGGATAAATATCTTCCCATCGACAGTAAAGGATGCTTGTTTGCATGTACATACACAGATGCAAGACAACTGCTACTAAACTAACAAAATAAAAGATCAATTAAAATATAGCTTTCACTGAAATGACAGAACCCACACCCTTTAACAATATTCTACAGCAGTCAAAACCTATTCAGATGCCTCATAGTCATACTTCATATGGAAAGCTGTTCTATGGGTAGGAACACAAAAGTGCAGTTTCCAGAGAAGCTTATTTATAACAGTCAACCCAATGTGAATACACTTTAGGGGACAGAAAAGTTTCTATTGCCATTAGGGTTTCTATTACACTGCATTATGAGGGATTCTTCACCTAAATATGAAATTAAGGGGGATATAACTCCACCTCTTCTTTTATAAGTTTTGGTTTTCTGGGGTTATTTTGGACATTGTCCCTCCTTCATTATCATATGAAGGATCCTAGATGAACAGAGGAGACTGGTATCTATACTAGTGTTCCTTTATAACAGAAATAGTTGGCAACTGGTATTACTCTCTGTCATTGACAATTCATTCCACACACTGTCTATATTGATACTTGGGAAATTAATCTCATATACCTCCTATTTCATTACAGACAACCTTACCCAACCTCTTCATGCCAAGTGGCAAATACAGCCTCTGCACTCTTTTCCTAACAACTCTCTTGCCTGAAACCCTAGCATCATCCAAAGTTCTCCACCCAGACTACATACTAGGCATTAAAAACAACTGCACTGCTACTTGCAGAGCTTATTGTTTATAGGTGTGTCATTATCATCGGAAAAAAAAAATTGGACTCTGTAAAAATTTAACAAGACCTACAGGTTTGTATTTTCAACTTGAAAGTAGTCTACAACATAGGAAGAAAAATATTAGTTGACTTGTAACAGCATTTGATTTTTTCTTGGTGGAAGACAGGAATGGATAATATCTGGAAATACCAACAAACGAATACACACACTTGTTATAAACATGGGAATGACTCCAAAGCGCATAATTTATGTTATAACTATTTGCATAAACTGCGGGCTCTGCATTCCAGTCTTTTAGGACCTGGAAACACAACAGTCCAAGAATACAAAGGAACTGCTGAAGCCACAAGTCCCAGCACTGAGCCGGTAACAGACTGCAATGCTGTGACTTACCTGTGAAGAGAAGCACCAGCGAACGATGTTCTCTCTACTAACCGCAATCATACACTGCAGCTATAAGCTGCTCATACTTCCTCACGTAAGACTGAAGTGCAGTGTAATGGCGAGGTAGAATACTGATACTGTAAGGACCCAATACCTAGCAATATCAAGAGAGACATTTCCCCATCAATAATATCTAAAATTCTATAGTACTAGCTGCTGTTACCTATGATTTTTATTTACAATATGGCACAACTTGTATGTATCTACAGTATCTTATGATGTGCTTAAACTTTTGCTACAAGGATTCTCACATCTAATACTGGGCAAAGTTGTTCACTTTTCAGATGAAAGTTTTTCAAGGGTACAGCACTGCATTAGATAAGTACTGTATCTTCAGTAATGCATTTGGTAAAGCACATTGTACAGACAAACTTTCAACTCCCCTATTTTGTTGGCCACAAAGCATTAGGCCAGGGTAAAAGGGTGAAGTAAATGTAATGCTGCCATACATAAATGAGGAACTCCCAACATGATACCAAAGTGAGTGCTCAGAAGCAACAATGCAATTGCTGGAGGGGCACAAGCGTGGATCAGTAGCATATATTTGTGACTGAAATTATTGTTGTGATTGATTTACAGAGGTGATTAAAGGGGGGTCAAAGAAACCCCTCACTGATGCTCTAAGCGTCTGTCTGGCATTTACTGTCCAAGTATTGAGTGGTAGGGTGGATTAGGAGAATACATTGGCAACTGAAATTGTTGTGACTTTTGGAGGAAGTGGGGGTGAAGAAACCCCTCTCTGTAGCTTTTGATGTCCCACTTCCAAGTCACTCCCTAAGCAAGAACTCAAATCATGTCCTTAAATTTCTGCCGAGCACACAAACTGTCCAAGTAGGCACAAGCCTTTAGCAACAAACAAGGACCATTTCATTCTCTTTCAGGATTCCAGTCCTTCTCTATCCCATGTGTTCTTTGAGCTCGTGTAGCCGACATCTATCCTTGTACATGAACGGCTTAGAACAGAATCTACAGATAAAGGGCTTCAACCCTGTGTGGGAACGTTCATGCCGCTTACAGTGCCAACTTGACTGAAATTTTTTCTGACAGAACATACAAGTCACTCTTGCCACAAGACTCCCTCCTTGAAATCCCAATCTGTTTGATGACATATTGTTCAGGCCAAAGGAAATATCTACACACAAAAAGAGATAAAAAAAATTCACTCCTTAAGAGTAGAAAATGTATTCTTCACTCTTTATGGTCAAAAATGGCACACTTTCATACAACTCAATTGAGGCAGAAAAAGCCACAGTTATTCAACCCTGCAATTTGACAGATTCATTTTAAATCAAATCTTATCCACTTGGCTATGTGCAGTTAATGTCCCAAATACTACATTTTATCTTCAACGATGCACATCTGATAAACCCAAATGCAAGTACCATCTTTTTCAATATTTTTTCTTTTATTTGTGTGTATGTGGCCTTGAATAACAGCCTGTTTTTTTTTTTTTTGGGGGGGGGGGGGGGTGGGGTTGGGTGGAAGGCAGAAGTATCCTACCTAGATGGAGAGAGGACACTGGTGAATAAAGCAAACTTTGTTGTGAGAATTCTTTAAATTTTGGGCAGGATTAATTACCTCTTAATGCTGTTGTGAGGAATGTCTTACGAAATTTTCAATAAAGTTTAAGATGACGTCAATATTCTCTCCCAATATTATGATCTGATGACCTTTATGTGACACTCTAAACACTTCAGCAGGGCTAACAGTACCCTTTTCTTTTTTTCCTTTTTTTTAATTTTTGCTTAAAAAATCCATTAACAGATCTTAAAAGTTTGTGTAAATGCACAGGAACAAGACTTCCATACAACATTCATTCATGTTTGAGATGGATTTCTTTTTTATAGTGAATTGCATCTCCACCCAAACCTCCCCACCCCCAACCACCCGTGACACATCTAAAAGGTTTGTGTAAATGCACAGGAACAAGATCTTTCATACAACATTCATTCATGTTTGAGATGGATTTTTTCGTTATAGTAATATTGCATCCCCACCCCCCCCCCTTCCCTTGTTATATACTGTAGATCTTTGACCATCATTTGCTGATACTGAGGAGCCAAGCACTTGGGGGCAAGTGCTTCGTTTTGACAGCCTAACAGATCCATTCCACATATTGATCATGCTGGTACTGATGAAACTGACAGTTATAATTATGTAAAGTAACACAAAGACAAGGTATACTGTAAAGCACTACCCTTACCTAATTTTGGCAATTGCAAAGGCAAACATACTTAGTTTTCCACATGCAGCACTAAAATATAGAACTGTTTTTGATGCAACAGGCGACACCTATAGTTCTGAAATTACCAATGTCAGTGGAGACAAGAATTCCTACAGGTAACAGTTTCAAACTCACAGTGCTTGAAAAATTGTGGGCTACAAATAAACTACCTCTACCACTACACATCAAAACTTTGTAACATTAACTGCAGGTTTTCAGAATGCCTTAAGTATTGCACTCCATACCAAGTTGTGCTTAAAATGGAACAAGAACCATGCCTATGTACTGTAGGGTTGCAGAATCTTGGTACACCCCGCAACTATTCAGACCGTTCTCCCATTCTATAGGAGAGTGAAGATATGTTGATATTAACACAGACAGTATCCCCCAACCCCAAATGTCCTAATCCCTTCATGGATGTACCATCCATTGTAAGAAATAGACTTTCAGATCGACTGTTCTGACAGAAAGGTTTATCCATTTGCCACCCCCGACAGCCCCCTCCCCCTTGCTTTTCCCTGATGTGTTTTTGAAGTTGATAAGCACAGTACTTTCTATGCAACTTCTAAAGATGTAAGTGTTGATTAGATTATCATCAATGACAATCAAGAATTCAGTACACAGCAATATTTACAGAAACAGTTCTTGAGCCACGTTTCCAATCAAGGACCAAGAAAGAAACAGTCAGTCATTCGGAATTTGCACCATAATGATCGAACCAGGTTTGTGTGTCTTCTCGTGACGTTTGCATTTGTCTAAAAACATGAATGCCTTAAAGCAGAACTTGCACTTATATGGTTTTATGCCCGAGTGAATACGTTCATGTCGTTTACACTGCCAGCCTGTGGGAAACTCTTTCTGACAGTACATGCAGGCTTTCCTGACAAGCCTCACCCTACCAGTGCCCTGGTCGGTTGATGGGTACACAGCAAAAGCCTCGGGAACGTCATCTACACATAAAGAGAAAGACAGTCAATCTTCTTCATGCTGTAGTGTCAATCATACTGAAACCATCTTTTCCAAATTTTGTGGTCTCTTTGCCTCTTACCAGCATGTTTAAGTATGCACTTAGAGGGAAAACATGGCTATAAGAATTCAAACGGAAAGAGAAAAAAAGGCCACTGAAATTGTTCTCGAGATATACCTCCTGAAAGTTTGTATGTTTAGAGCAAGTTGCTGAATATGCCAAAAAAGAAGAATTGCACTGTGTTAAAAATTTTTTTGTAATTCCATTATTTTCATTTTTTCCTGGTTACTCTCTGTTCAGTTGGTTTACCCCTTAGTAATTTAGTAAGGTAGATTTAAGGACACACCAACACCAATGTTTCATACTGTGTCAGTCAACTCGATAAAGTTCAACTTTTAAATTTATTTCAAGGACAGTTCAAATTCAACTTTGGTGTTCCTTTAGTCGCCTCTTAAGACTGGTGGGACACACTGATGGTTTTCAAGGACAAAATTTATACTTGTAGAAAAACAACTTCTGGACATGATAATGTTACAATTGTCCTTGCAATGACGGTTGAAAAAACAAAGGATAACATTAGCCACATATGGCTGGTCTTCCTCTTGGCAACATAAGATTAAGCTAAGAAGTTAGCTAATGTTTAAGCATGATTATGTGCAAATCAGAAATTTTCCTGTAAATTGACTTTTGATCAACTTTGATCTGCAAATCATGGATACTTTCTCAATTTTTTTATGTTGTTTACAATCTACCTCATAACACCCAACTTTTATCATATTTATGATACAGTGTTTAGTTTGATTTACTGCAGGTATTCCTTTGTTCCTTATTAAGACCGGTTTATATGTTACGAATATTTCCAGCATCATTGTGTGACTATTTCTAAAGTGTGCTTTTTCTTTCTGTGGCATTTTTATCATGCATGCATCCATTTTCCTTACTTGCAGATTGGCAGGAAGGTTGCACTAATTGCTTATGCTCCACACTTGAAGGGGAGATATGTCATGTAAGGATACGAACCACAACTGAGGTGAATAGACATCAGAAAACAAACAGGCTGACACGCCAGTCTGAAGTGAACAGGATTAGTTGGTATGTTATCTATTCACTTTGTTTTGAGGCTGACTTAGGGAAGCCATCCATTCTCGTTTCTGCGGGTCCGTGCGGAGGCAGATTTGCGTGTTCACTGAAGCTTGACTCATTATCGCTCTAACCGTCCAAGGCATTGCCGAGCACTTTCCGAATTATGCACAACTTCCCTCCACGCAGTGTAGTAATCCTATTACTGAGCACAATGGCCTATTCAATTGCTTCCCAATTTCAGTCAAGACAGGTCTTTTGTTCGTGAAAACTTTTAACCACGAAGTTTGCACGAAGCTTCGTCAGCGGTCAAGTGAAAAGATAAGCTAACTTTCTCCTGTTTAATATCAGGAACAATTGTTTGTATGTGAAGTTGAACAAAATAAATTTACATACGAGTGTCTGTGTCTTTCTTTTACTTGATTCTCTTTTAAGTTTCATAAGTAATTTAGAAATGTTTTGCAATGTATACAGATTTTTACATGTTTAATTGTTCTTTAAGTTGACAGGCCTTGAATTTAACGGCAGTATTGCCGTCGTACATCCCTTGTTTGTCACAGTGCCCCGAAAAATGACTTTAAAGTCATGGCCAATCCTGTCGCCGTGACGATCGGTGTAGAGCCACTTTGCCTTAAGATATGGTCAAACGGTGTATCAATCAATGTTCTCGTATGAAGTGCAAAATATTTTGGCCTTAAAATGAAGCTTGAAACTGTAGTTTAGAGTATGTCGTAAATTTTATATATTTTCAACTTTGAATAAATCATGGTCGCACAATGCGCTTTTCTTCTGCATACATGCAAGGCAACACAGCACCAAATCATACATGAATCGAATTGGTATTCTCTGCAAATTTGCCCACGCCTATGTAAATAGAACCTCATTTGGGGATACATCGAGCCACCAACTCTGATGGAAAATGTCAATAGGCGTATCGTACAAGAATATTGCCGAAGAAAAATTTCTGAAAATATTGGGCATTGCTTAGATTGATTACTTAGGACATCCTTCATCGTCCTCGAAACTGAGTAAAAAAATAAATCTAAATAGTGTTGGTGTTTATTACATTTTGAGCTGGATACTATGATGAAAAGAAAACGCATATCCCTGTCAAGTTACTATAACCTAAATACTACACGATCGGCATCTTGAATTTAATCTAAAATTGTTCACAAGCCAACAATTCCCCACAAAACTGATGTAGTCACATTCTTCACAAACGGTAGACATATACTCTTTTAGTTATGGAAATTGTCTCTGACTGAAGTTGGTAGGTTAAGTACCAGTACTAAGCCTTCAAATATTGATGCAAGGTTAGGCCTACAGGCAAAAAAGATGGGATAATTTCCACCATAGGCTATTCCAGGTATATCTGAATTTGAACACCATATGTTGCAAGCAGGCAATGTTGTCTAATTTTCTATCAGCCTTTTCCGAGATTTATTTAGTGAGTTGACCCGATGATTGGTAAAGAACATTTAAATCAATCCATTATCGATAATCATGAAACTGCTTTCAAGACAACCCTTCAAGAAAAATTTCACCGGTTACTTAGTCTGTATCCCCCGGCAGGTGGAATCTGTTAAAAGACTAGGTGTACTATAACAGTATAAGGCAGCTTGCTGGCAAAGCCGGTTTACGATGTTTACAAAACACCTTAGTAATGACGGCCGATCAGAGATCATGTCTCTATCTTTGAAAAATCCCCTATTGACTGAAAAATGCGATGTATGGTACGTGTATTAAACTGGAGCCCTGGAAGTCAGTTGAGGCTTTAATTAATTGATCTTACCTCCAGATATCAGTATGAGACTTTCAACTATAAGGTCCAAGTCTTGGGAGGAAACATTTAATCCAAATATAGTCCATGCAGAGAAAGCTCTGAGTACGCCAAAAATGCACGACAACCTTCGATGAATTTAAATTTTACCTCTGCCTAACCCCCCCCCACCTTATTTTTCCATGCATCGCCCAAAACTCATTTCGCGACCTACTTTAAGATGATCAAAATTTTAACCCGGCCCAGAAAATCTCCAGGCTATATCTGCAATGTGGTACGGTACTGTACGGCTCTGTCACGCGCTAAGATAAAGGTACAATCGAGAATTGTCTTTCGGTGCAAGAATTGCATTAATGTTAACATGTGGGCCCTGTTTGTGTTGCACCTGTAGATATCTGCACGTACTACATATGCTGCATGCTAATAAGTTAGCGCCGATTGTAATGAAGTCAAGTTTTTTCTTCAGTAAAATATCCAATCACAACTGCAGGACGAAATACCCACTCATTGATCACCGGCCAGCGCCCATATCTGCGTTACCTTTTTTGGAAGTGGCTAGACGTTCACAGTACATGACGTCACTCTCATATATTATCTCAGATTTTTTTACAAGCTTGGAGAGTCGGCGCCATCTTTGTATTTACACATTTGCAATATTTCGTACAATTCTAAACTCATACCGCAAATTTTTCGCATGAACAGACTTAATCCACACCTATTAATAAGATCAGGTATAAAATGGAGCTCGAAAAAGTTTATTTTGCAGATAATCATCACAACTATTTTTCGCCGATCGCCACGCTAGAATTGAGTCCCCTGGTACACACAGGGTATGAAATAACTGTGTTAGGCTACCGTACTAGGATTAAGCCTACACGCGGAAGCAGTAGTACGTTCGAAAGTCAGACCACGCTGCAAGTTTCTTGAGGTGGGTGTGGCTTAGAAGGGGAGGGATATAAAAGTTGGTTGTTATGACAGAAAACTCACGGGATTGAAAGCTGCCAATTGAAATACAGCACGTCATTTTAATTATATGAAATGTCCAATGGCGTCATTATTGATGTATGTGCAGTACCTGGAAATATTCTCTGCTAGAGCGAGAGCTAAGCAAGTTTTCTCGTAGAAGTTAACACATAGGACCTACGGTGAATTCGTATGTAGCCAGTGTTAGCCAAAAGGTGTAAGCGGTCTCCCGGGGTTTAACATGCAAAATAAAGCATTGTCGGTATAGTGCTTAGTCTGAAATACAGCAATGTGTTTGAATGTAGGTGTCGTTCGAGCAGATCTTCTGCTCATCTAAGAGGCCGACTTTGATAATTCGGCAAAATGTGGTGCAACTGAAAGTTGTAAAATTAGTGTAGAATCAATAAAGTCAAAACTAGGAAATATTGGGATATATAAGCTTATTGACGGAGTGGCATTTCCTTCCGGCGGCCGTCAACTATAATTCACCTTTCCAAGGTAAGAATGTTTTCAGCAGTCTAGGTCCCGTATTGGACAGAAAGTGCAGGCGCGGATCCAGACATTCCACAAAAGGAAGGGGCTGACTTAAGAGAAAGCAGGTGTGAAGGGTCGAACTTACTAAAGCCCCCTCCTTCAGATCCGCGCATGAAGTGGATCCAATACAAGTTGAGGGGGTTGGGGCTTCTTCCTATATGCCTGAGAAAAACCAAACAGGAGTGTTGGCAGGATTGGCCCCTATATTTAAATAATCGGGGTGTGCTAACTTAGACTTCTTTCAAGCGAAAGTTTCCCCCTCCCCGATATCCTCATGTTTAGACACTTGATTGTTATTCAAGAAGTATTATACCGAACTTCATTCATTTGAAAGTGGGTCCACGCTCTCTTAATTGAAAGGATGGAAAAATTCCTCGATCATGATTTCTCCCCCGGATGCCACATATTTTACGTTTTGTTTCGACGCAACTTTCATCGATTGTGTTTTTAGTATGAAAACAAAAGAGAGCAATGGGCTATTTAAAAAATAGAAGCTCCAATCACGTATGCACATTCAATCGCCTAGTTAAACGGGCGTCAGAGATAAAATAAAATAAAATGATGGTCATGCAGTGAGTGGTCAGTCAGTTCGTTGTTAGACTTTCTATCGTGTCATGAAAGGCCATCTGAACGTCACGGTAGGAAAAATGTACTTCATTAATGCCTCGTAAAAATAACTTGATTCTCAGCACAGATTTTGGGAATTATCGGACACCCAGGCTATTTTATTTTAGTGAGTTATTCTCCATTTTTTGCATACAAGTGAAGATTTTTCTCATCAAGTCGGTCGTATCGGTCACCATAAAAACAAGAGTGAAAATTGGTTGCTGTGAACTGAAGCAATGTATATTTTTGGGAAAACCGTTTTCAGAAATAAAATCTCCTTATGGATACTGCAGTTCTTATTAAACGGATGTTTTATTTATTAGTAAGAAATAAATAAAAACCATCCCGGGAGTACCAAATTCGGCACACCGGTGATGAGAATAAACGAAGTTGGAGTTGAAATGATGAACGTCGCGCAATGATAGATTACTTCCTCTTTTTTTCAGTAGAATATGTGCAGAAGTTGCGAGAAAATTCTTTCCTTTTTAATGACTGAGATTTTCGGGAGTAAACCCTAGCCCTGTTAGTTCTGTTTCTAACCCACCAAAAGTCATTCGCAAGTGGTAGCAGAAAAAGAAACTCTGGAGTCGTGTTTCAGAAAATAGTTCATTTCTTGTAAAGCTTAAACAATTGATTTATGTATTTCAAAGTTTTTTTTTTATAATAAGCTGAAGAGTTTATTTACACAGTTCATCAATAAAACTTGAAGTCCAGAGATAAGCAGCTTATAGGATTAGCTAACCCTCTTGTTGATGCATTGTATGCGAGCTTTGTTAAGAGGAAGTATCTTTGAATAGTGGTGTTGTTGTGTAGACCAATTCAATGCTAGACCTGCTATTGTGTGATCGAGAGAGTGGCACAATAGGGCAGAAGTTGGAAGGCTCATTAAACATCGGGAAACTTCGGAGGTGTGCAAGTGACGTCAATAGGCATATTCATGGATTCTCGGGGTAATCTGCAACCGCGCGGACCCGCAGAAACGAGTTTGGATGGCTTCCCTTACATGAAGTACATACCAGTGATGTGGTTTACACTCCACAGTACCCTAAAAGTCTGACAGCTTTTCAACTCACTAATGTAATTTTTTCAGTCAGTTGATCAATGGCTGCATTGATCAACTAGTTCTTTCACTGTGAACTACAATAGAACCATGGCAGAAGCACAGGATGTCCCCTGATCCCCCATTAATTAATCCATTCATTCACCACGGCACTAAGCCTCTTTGCATCCTCTAGAATAATTTCCTCTATGATAATTTCTTTTGTGCATTATGTGAATTGGAAGCACTTCCTCTTTATCTTGTTATGTCCATCAGTTTTGATGGGTTAACTTGTGCTTGATAATGGACCTTTGATTTTCCCATTCTTTACAGGTGAGAAATAACAGGGAGGATGATTTCTGAACAAAAGTCTTGACTTCAAATGGCATTGAGCTGACATTTCACTGATAATAGCTGATCCTTGAGACAGCACTGTAGCTTGTAATGTGGTTGACTGTCAAAGATGCTTATTCATTCATGTTTGCCTCACCCCCCTTTCTTTTTATTTACTCAGTGTGCATGGCCTACATCTTCTCTGAAGAAAGAATCCTTCACAGGAAGAATGGTTGCGGATTGTTCAATTTTTACTCCATGTAAAGAAAAGCATTCTGTAAATTCTTAACTTTCACAAGACAGCTCCAAATTGTTCTCTACAACACCTTGACAAGCACATTTATCCCCATATAAAGTATGCTACATTTTTCTAACTTGCAAAGCAGGGTTATCTGTTTCAAGTGTGACTAAGTTTGTTATGGTATGGTATTGAGAGTTGCAACAGTAGTATACTACAGCCTTCAGCAAGATTTCAGTACAGTTATTTACAACTTGGCATTACAAGACTCCGGTACACATAAAAGCATAATTTATGGAAAAAAAAAAAGTGACACAGCTCCAATTTTTTGCCACTTTAGTGATATCACTGACAACATATTACAATGGAGAAGGTGGGGGACTAGTGGAACAGATCCTGTGGTTTGTTGCTAATCAAACAATTGGGGATTACAATCATCATCTTGACAAACTAGAAGGGTGGACACACTAGAACAGAAATGTGATGATGAATCAAGAAGAACAATGGTAGCACCCTTTTGGTGACACTTCAACAGATCTAGGCCATCATATTCAGAATCCCCCTACTTCCCTGAACGAGATACTCCAGCTTAGAGTGGAAACGTTTTCTTCACAAATGGAAAACACTAACATGACTGCCTAGTTCTCCTACAAGCAGCCTAGTCCTTCTACCAGCAACTAAGTGGTATGCCGCTTCTTGCAATTTGTTTTTAAGAACAAATAACTGATATTCAGACTACTAAGTCTTTCAGGTTTACACGACTCTAGGAAACCCCCTACCTGTTACAGAAATTGTTTATTGGTGTTCTCCACACTTTACAGAAATGAACAAAGTTACTGAATGACAGAAAACAATCACACATGGACCTTTTGTTTACCATTTTATTTGCTCTGTCACATGAGTCTGGAAATGAGAGATTACTGCTGCAAAAGAAGGAATGCTTTCAACTTTCTTGAAGACAGAATGGAAATAAGAAGACTCTAGACAGGTTTTACTTACAAGCATGGAGAAATGTAACACAGAGAATAGATGTACAAAAGGACAAAGTTTGATGAAGTTAAATTCTAATCTGTTCCCCCTGTTTGCTCCGATATACGATACTGTTCTGGTTCTTATAGACCAGTTCCAAGTTAATATCTGGCACATCACCTTTCTGTTCAGGTCCATTGGTAACAAATCATTTAAGCATTCTGCCTGTCGTGCATAACACACTGTGTTTACACCCCATTGTAAGCTTTGACCTTTGACCTATTACCCAGTACTGCTCCGTGAAGAAACTTCATACTAGTCTATTGCTAAGCACTGAGAAATTACCAATCCAACTGTGTCAAATTCAATCTTCCCACAGAACTTGCCCCACTACCATCAAAGCTTTGCACATTTAGCCAATGCTGCTTCCAACTACTTCCTAAGTGATTCAGCCCCTCCCCCTGGGAAAATAAAGGAAAACTCTGAGGCTATGAGCCTGAAGCTTGTGTAAATGAATAAATTGCACATGACTGAAGTATGGACTGAAAATTAAACAACAGCCATTATTGCCTTGGGGGGAGAAATTTTTGAAAGGACATCATGCCTATAGGGAACTGCTGTCCTCCAATACTTAACACCAGTCATTGGTTTAAAAATCATTTATTGTAAGTGCATTCAATAGTCTGTCTCCAAGAAAGTTTAAAGCATCCCATCTTGAGTTTGCCAATTTCATCAGATAAAGTGAATAGCACCCTCTGTATCCTCCTTCGTGGTCAACATCCCTGGATGTCCAATATAGTTTCACTTACCTTCACCTTTCATATCATAACATTTTATACATTCACTCTGTGTACCTGTTGAAGAACTCACAGTTTAACAGCCTGACCAGTCAACTTCTTCCATTTGTACAGTTAGAGTTTTGTACAAATTTATACTGGTAGTAAAACTCACTGAAAGCAAGTTTTACTCACAAATGAAAACAGACTATATAGGATTGTAAACAGGACTGAAAAAAAATGATTGTTGACATGAAGGAACACATTTTTTTTAATTTCTAATTCCTTCATTTCCATAAACAATGAACTTCTACCCACTCAAATTCCCAAGAAGAAGCCTCCCAGCTCATAAACTCTCTCTGTCAAGGGTTGCTATAGTGAAGGTTGAGAATAAGCACTTAAATATGCTTATACAGAAGCCCTAAGTTAACCTGAATTTGGCAACCTAAAATTTGATCTTTTTTTCTTCAAGATATGAACCTATTACAAATTTTGCTGACACTGAATCACAAATACAACAGTGTGACAAAACAGCCACATATATATCTGTTGTAACTTTTTCTGGCAATATTTTGCCCATTTTGTTACACTAGTTGAATCCCACTGCAGGTTTGGCAGGGCTCGATTTTCGTGGTTGTCCGATTGTTCAGGACAACTAAAATTCCATACGGACAACCAAAAGCCAAAAGTTGGTTGTCCAATGGACAACCAGTTTTTCTCACAGAATGGATTAAAAAGCAGTATGATTTTATCTGATTAAAAAAGTATAATGCTGATGGATCAATTTAAACTCATCACACAATATTTCAGACTTCAAGGGTTTTTGTCTCTCAAGCAAATATCTTTTTATTTCATCAAGAGTCAAGACCTACATGAACACAACTGCTGTTTTGTCATTGTGTAAAAAGAGTTCGGACAACCCCATTTCCTTGTGGACAACTAAAACTAATAAAATAGTTGTCCGATGGACAACCAAAAATTTTTCTGAAAATCAAGGCCTGTTTGGGTTGTAGAATATGCCCACGGTATTCCCCACCCTTCCTAAGAGGCCACTAAAGGGGTAGAACTTCAGCAAGGTATCAATTTCAAAGACATGAAATCTAAATTATTTGCCTACCTGACTATAAATAATACAGTGGTGTTGATGTGTTGATTCCTCAAAAGAACCATGCAAACCTGCATCTTACTAACAACGTCAAAATGACAGATTTTTTTTGTCTTTTATGTTTTGCAAGTAGTGACTGCATTTGACTCTAAGATAGCAATTTTTGAACACTTTACTAACACAAGTTTACCTCAACATAACTTTTCATAAATAAAAGCCACCAGGTATGTCCAGAACCACAGATTGTGATTTGGGGCTGAGCACCACATGGTTCAAATTCAAAACTTACAACAACAAACCATGGACTAGAACACAAGAATAACAGTCTTTTTTCAAATTAAAAATACCGTTTGCAAGACCTTTAAGCATTTCAAGGTAACCCAAATTTGCATTACTTTTGGTACATAATGGAGTACGGGTCAGTGAGTGGGACAAGTAAGCAGGTAAAAACCATCAAAATGAATTCACAGTTCAGGAAATGATGTCAGGCGTGACTGTAGATCTTCAACAGGTACAAAGAAATTAAACATACAAATGATGTACATAAATGAAATTATTTATTCATCAAATAACTTCTGGTATGTACAGTTACGTAGTTCCACACTCAAATGCAAAATTTGTTACTTTTTCTTTTTCCTTTTATTTGTCATTAGGGACAACCGTTTGTTATTCAGTATAACATTCTTGTTATCTGTCGTATGCTTTTGATCACTGTCAATCTCGTAATGTCCAGTGATGGCACAAATCCCACTGGAATGCAAAACCTAACAGCGAAACATTTATCTTTGTCTCAAATGTATGCAATGGTTATCAAAGAGCCAGCGGCACAGAGCAAAGTCGAAATCGAGCATTTTAAATGCACGTATATGCAAATATAACATCTGTGCCATGACAGCAAAGTTTTGCATGTGATTGTTTTTTAGACCTCTTTTTAGCTAAAAATTTCAGTTGCAAATGTAACCTTTATTATAACTGAACTCCTGGCACAGAGTAAAGGAAATATTTGGCAAACCCCATTACACATTGGTCACCTTTTTATTTTCCCCCTTTTGAAGGTGCTCTGAGGGGTTCGTTGTGCATGTACTGCACAGGAGAAGAGAAAGGAACTGATTGATCTGGTATGTGCCAAAAAGTTTAAATAAGATTCAGGTTTCTCAAATTAGTGACTACAGTGAATCCTGCAGGACCCCTGAATCAGTCAAAAGCTTGTTTAAAGTGTTTAGATTGCACTTGCAAAGTATGCAGGGGAAGTTTTTCTTCATTGACATCAAAAATATTGGAACAAGATATGATAAAGCTGCATCCTGCAATCTTCAGTTTATCACATGTTCAATGAGCAGAGTCCACAGAACTTGGTGATTTGATAAGAAATGCATTCTGGCTACAATTTTATGCCCCTGTTTTGTTGCTATTTCTGTCAAAAGAGACCCTACATGCTAATTCCAAGGAACTATGACAGCATACACAACAAATGTTATTTGATGTAATACACACCATAATATTAACTGATTAAATAAAAAGAGAAAGCTTGCTTCTTGTCTAATCCCCCACTCCCTCCTCCCCCCTCACTTGCACCCCCCCCCCTCTCAGAAAAAAAAAAAATATGGTGGGATATTTTTTGAGGTCTCAAACAAATCCTAAAATGACTACTCCAAATTGCAAGCAAAATTATCTTGCATGTTACTGATACACGCATCTATCTTAATCCTGCCCCTCCCTTCCCCCTCCTCTCCTACCCCCAATCCTTATCCATCTGTTTGGAACAGATTCAGCAAATTTGGGATATTAGAAAGCTGCAGACTGGCAATAAAGGGGAATTTATCCACAATCGAAAGAGACCAGAAGGAGAAGGGTGGCCACCTTTGTCCTATCCCCACACAAAACCGTGCCAAACATCAAACAAGTTCAAGAACAAACACTGAAAACCAAAAACAAAAGCTAAAATCAGAATGAAAAAAAAAAAAAATGACTCCCACTATTTTTTTGGTTAATAGCTGTGAGCTTTGTAGAAAGAGTAGGACAACAACATGATCTGATTGATTTTTGTTTACAATAAAAAGTTAATTGGTTGCAAAACTTATGGATCCTACATACACTTCTTAAATTTACTCCACAATTGTCAACTAAGGTCTGGGGAGGGGGGATGTGGAGGATAAGGTCAACTACAGATTGATTTGATATTCTTGCAACTTTTTTGCAAAAACTGACACAATCCTCGATACATTCCTCTCTGGAACAAATAATTTTGGAAATACTGTATGTATCTATAAATGCAGTTTTCACAGCAGTTTATTGTTCTTATATCCAGTATCACACTTGCTGATTTCCACTTGTTAGTAATTTCTTGCCTTGTGTTGCCTAACATGCATTACAAGACAACCTTTCACTCAGCAGCATCCCACTTCTCTTAGACAGTTATACTACAGTTGCTTACTTGATATAACCTCCATCATAACTAGCTTCTATCCACACATCTATATATTTATGATCACACCATACTCTCTTTTATGTCTCCTAAGTACTTAATACTGTCCAATTTATTCCTGAATTATATCATCCTCAAATTTAACATTTTGACAAATGATGAAGAAATCAATAATTCCATGCCTCTGACAATGCCCGTCACAACGGCAGTGAAGATACTCTTTTTTTGGCTGTATCAAACCAATACACTGCAAATTTATAATTTACTGGATACAATTTGTAACATCTCAATTGATCTGAACCATTAACAAGGTGCCTACACATTCTAATCATTCTCTCTCTTCACATTCTCTTTGCCAGGGTTCATATTACATTCCTTACACTAAACCAAACTGAAAAATGGTGGTTAAGCAGTGGTGCAGATGAAAGTTAGTAGGAGGGCAGGTGTTATGTGGGTAGGGTTTCTATCTGACCCAGACAATGAAGCAAGCTTTCCCTTGAAATGATAGTACAGCATTACAGAATGAAAAGCACATATGAAGCACAACTCTGTGTTGATACTTATTTGCCCCCTTGCTGAAAGAAAAAGACAAGACAAACATTCCTTTGCAGAAAAACATCAAGTGGTGAGGTTGTAAATGATGCTATTTTATTAGGCTGCTGGAAATATGAGCTAACTTACTAAAACCTAGCATTTTGAAATGAACTTTCTCTTCATACTTCAAGAGTATGTTTGAGGATGCCAAATACCAGTTACATCATGCTCCTGAAATTTTCCTTTTTTCTTACTTTTTTTTTTATTTTTGCTTGGGAGTGTATAACACCCACATCATTTCAGATTTTATGAACATTTTATGAATAAAGAGGGTAACATAAGAGTCATTGATTCCTACGTCAACAAAATTTATGCACTATCATTTTACCTTCTCAAACTTGATCCTTGCATTCCTCTGAATGGCCCCACAATACATAATGAATTTACCTCTTTTTGTACACTTTTGTATAAAATTCGAAGTCTCCCAAGTTAGTGCCTTCAGAAAGAGACTGAGATTTTTAATCTATCATTCTCATTTCCTTTAAATAGAATTGGAAAACTAAAGAACAATTCCATATGAAAAGATTTCCACCTTCTAGACTATTACATGTGTATAACTTAGCAGCCACCCACCCCCATGGGTGGAAAAGCTGGGAAGATGGAAAGGCTCCCCTGGGGAATTTGAGCATCTGGAGGGAAATTTCCATTTTTGGTCCATGAATATATTGGGAGAATTGTGGAAAATTTTGCTCCCTTCCTGGAATATAGTTTTGCTGACTTCATGGGAAATAAATACTTTTCCAGCCCCCCCCCCCAACACCTAGCCCGAACATTAATCTGTTGTGTATACTGTATCCGCCAAATGTTTGGGTAAGCAACAAAGATCATTATTCCATACATGATTTAGGTAGTTGGATGGAGTTTTACGGCCCAGTTTCCAACCTAATGGTTCAAGTGAAGTGGGCCATGGCCTTTTTTCCAGTTGTGGCTTACTGGCTTGTGTCCCTTTCTACATTGCTTTATCATACATGATTTAAGCTAAACCATTCTGATACCTTGCTCTTTGGCAGGATAGATCAAACTTAAGAGCTATCCATAACTCTCTATATTAAGGGCCTTTTCTGTTGACATGATTATCAATAGATCGAGGGGCTGAGGGTTGATCCACCCCTGCTCTGTGTACTACATTTGACTTATTCAAGCAGATCTTGCCCTCCACTGCAAAATTCACACATCCAATAGTTTCCCACAGTATTACAGCACAACCAGTCCACAGTTTTCATAATTGAGATTGCTTTTACCCATATAACTCCAAATGAAATAATAACAATTGGAAGTAATCTTAATGTGAAATATTTCACAAGATGAATGCAGAGTTGTACCCCATAAACACACACATTCTGTAATGCTGCCTTCCAAAAAAGGGTAAAATGCACTTACTGCCTGTTGATGAGCCTGCCGCTCCTTGTTGACTTGTTCCTGGTTGATTTAATATAACTTGACCCTGTGCTTGAGGATTATTTACAACTTGTTGGGACATCTGGTTTGAAGGCCCAACGTTTCTAACTGTGGTTCCTTGGTAAGCCATTGGCATTCGAGCTGGATTTCCTTGTACATTTTGCATTTGAGGGTAAGCTAAGGTTTGTAAAAATTAAAAAGATGCCATGAGTCAGTAAATGTGAGCATAATTTTGAAATAGTGGTGAACCAGCCTTGGCACTGGAAGGACACACCCACATAATGAATGGATTTGAGCTAAGAGAAAAAGATTGTAGGTACCACTCAGTAATCATGCATTAATAAAAGTAAATGCCAGGTGAAATGTCCCATCATGCAATATGTCAATAAACAAAATACATTTCTGTGAAAGTTACAAGGTATTATTGCATGCTTACTGTATGCCATCCATACTGGGTGTTCAGCTATAAAAATAGAAGGTCTCCTTTCTAATTAACAGAATTTAAGCCCTGAAAAATCTCTTTAGAGCACACGCATCTTGATGGCAGTAATTTCTTTAAGTCATGATTAGTTGAGTTGGATGAGGCTTTACAGCTCAGTTTCAAACCCATTTGGTTTAAATCAGGTTAGTCACAACCTTTGTTCCAGTTGTGGCTCACTACCAGGGTTGTCACCACACCGGTTGGCGCCGGTCTGGACTAACCAGCACTAGACTTTGCCGACCGGTACAACACCTAAAATGCAAGGCTTCCGACCGGCACAAAAATGATCTTCTACTTGAAATATGGAGTCTATGAAATCGGTATTTGGCATGGATTTGTGACAATTTTGAACACACTCAATACCCATGTGATGTCAGCTGAATATCATTTTGAGAAATTCAGAGACAGCAAGATGTGTAGAAGTATTAAAAAAGTTAACATAAGAGTGATAGTCGGATTTACGAATTCAGCTCTGAAAAGTGAAAGTACGTAGTAACAGTATGAAGACCTTTGGCATATATATACATGCAGTATTTTGCCTGCCTGTACCGAAAGGCTTCAACGATACTACTGTATACTGGTATATAGCGCTGTGTTTGGTAAACAACGACTGTCTCTAACAAGCAGCGCAACGTGCAATTTTTTCTGAAATCAGTTCACGATGCCCATACCAAGTTTTTCAAAACATGGAAGAGTAGATCCCTCACGCAGGCATGTATCGCTGTCACTCATAAGCTTGTAGGCGGAGCCTCACACGATCAACTGACGACAATCTTCTTCTCAAACTCCGTACATACAGCGTGGGCTTTGCACTGCTTTATTTACACAGTAATGCATGTGCTGGCAACAGCATGCTATCGCATGCAATTTCATAGACTTCCGACTTTTGAGAGAAAAATGTGGACAAACTATTTTGGGGCGTTTAGAATTGATATTACAAAATTCAGCGAACGTTGAAAGTAATTTGTACGGAGAAAGCCATGCACACATGATGATAGGTATGCATTATATACAGCCCAAAATCTTTATTGCACATAATGCAGTAGCATACACTTTTAGTATCGCAAGGCGGCTATTACCCTGCTATTCTTTGTAGTATAAATGATGTACTGATTTATCCAATCAGCGGCAACTCCGTTAGTCCTGGTCTGATCAGATTACGATAAACGTAACATTACGATGATATGACTGAATGACTGAGAGGGTTTGCAAAACTTGCCTTACTACGGCTAGCGCTAGCGGTAAGCGTTTATGAGTGGTTCGGGTGAGAATTTCTTACTTTCCCTTTCTACACCGCAAATGATTTAAATTATTGAGAAAAAAAAAAATTTTCATTATAGCTGAAAAATTAATGGGTCAAAAATGAGGTGGATTCCATGGGGGGTAAGGTGAGGTACAAATATTGGGCCAGATGTTTAGCCGGCACTCAAATTGGGCTGGTGACAACCCTGCTCACTACAAACTCCATTGCTAATACTGGGCATCAAGAACAAGGGCAGTAGGTCCCACGTTTAAGGTCTTTGGTATGAACAGGCTAGGATTCAAATTCAAGAAATTATGTTAAGTTGCAAAACCTGACAACAATTTTTCTAGCAAATCAACTTTCATGACTTTCCAGGGACCGAAAGAAGAACTTCTATGACCTCTCTCTTGACATCTCACATCAAACTACAAAAAAAAACACTTAGTTGAAGACAATAGACCTTATACATATGGTGTCAGAGAGCAAAGCGTATGCCAAATTTGGGGGAAAAACAAACCAATGCAAACAAATGCAGACATCTGATTTGTCCACCACTTGAATATGGGAATGGTCTGCTACATGTGCAGGGCAATTTCTTATACATGTGGCCACATGTTCCATTGTTTTGCCCCAAGGATGACTTCAGTGTGTCCTCAATCATAAGATCTATAATGAAATTTGCTATTTTGAGTGAAATCACTCTGTGAAATTACAAGTGAGAATGGAACAATATCACTTCATGAAATTCCATGACTACACAATTTTAATGAACTACCAAGACTTTTCCAGGCCTTGAGATAATATTGGAAATTTACATGACTCTCCAAGAATTTCCATGACCCTTGGGACCCTATGTATTTGACATGCTGACCCATGTGACTGAGGAATTTTCATTAGCCAAAAATTGCCACCACAAAAAAAAAATCAAAACCATAACCATCAAAATCATAACCATACATCCATGGGCTTTGAAAACAAGTTTTCAAGAAGTAACAGAAATATCAAATTTGAAAGCTGGGTGTTTCACAGAAACTGGAGTCCTTACAAGACAAATCCTATGATTTTGAAATGATTGTTTTGCCACCATCAACATGAGCCCTTCATTGCCACTGCAACAATCACTCTGTCCCAGTTTATCCCCCTCCCAGCCCTCCCTTTCAGCATGTGATGGTCCTCCCATCAAAGTTCATCTCCAAATTCCCTGCAACTCTGTGCCAACCTTTTTCAAATTTCACTTACATGCAGATGAGTGTTGCTGCTGGAATGTTTGTTGGGTATTTGATGGGGAGGTATATCTCATTCTCTGCCTCTGAACAGCTCTGGATGACAGCGGTGGCCGACCTCTGCCTACCCTTGGCCTCTGAGTAAACCTAGGTCCTCTTTGGTTGATATGTACAGGGGCCCTTTGATGAGATGTAGGAGGCCGTTGAGATGGGTTTTGCACCGTTGATTGGACGTTAGGCAAGAATTGTAAATGTTGTTGCTGTTGCATATGTTGTTGATGTATTTGTTGTTGTGTCTGCTGCATTTGTGGTTGCATTTGTTGTAATACTTGTCCATCTCCAGTTTGTTGTTGCGTCTGGTCATGTCCTTGCAGTCTTTCTTCAGCCTCTGACGATACTATTGTTACACCATCATCAGGTTCCTCTTTAACGTTAGCTTCCAGTTCTGTTATATTTAAAACAATTTGAGAGGGTTTTTGAGCATTTCATAGCACTGACAGTTATAGAAAATGTACAAAATACTGCAGAACTTCCTCAAATATTACACCACTGTTTTGAGTATTCACCTCTTTCCTTACAATGGATTTCTGGCTCAGGACAAGGTGCAGTGCAAAATCTAAACAGCTTAAGGAGGGCTAAATCCAAGAATATGAAGGGATCATGGGGTAGGAAGAGAGGAATTTCTTTCTTCTGGGAGTCCTTTTCAAAGGGTTCTCACTTTTTGGTGGATAAAAATTCCAGGCCTTTTCAATCCCTTCTCCAGCCCTTTCCAAAGTTTTTCCACATCCAAATTATCATCTGTGGTCCATACTAAAGAAAACAATATGCACACCCACCATGACATATAGGCCTTGCCATATGCTACATGTTGCCCAATATTTATATACTGTGCCTGTGAACTTCTCAGTCTTACATGTAGGCCATGTGTGGTGAATAGTTTGTCCCAGAATTAATTGCCTATAAAATGCACATCCCTACGACTGGTGGGTTGCCAGTGCCACAAAACTGAGCCAAGTCCCTCCTGGTTGGCCCCCTGTGAGCTGGTGGTTGTAGACAGGCTTCCATAAATTCATTTCTTATTACTTGTCCATCGGGCTAGGGTTTCCCAAAGTCTACTTGTCCGCATGAATATGCACTGAGTTCATATCTAATTATCTAGTACTAGCCATTGAATTCCTATGTGAAGAAGACTTATGTGCTGCTTGTCCAGCAGCAGGCTATAATATGGAGCAGTTCACTTGTCTGACTAATTTTTTTACTTGTCCCGGACTGTCGGACAGGGGATTTGTCGAAGCCTGGTTGTAGAATATTGCCCACAGTATTTCCCGCATTGCTAAGAGGCAACTAATGAGAAAACATGCCTAGACTTGGGTCATGCTTGGGTGGGTGGGGGGGGGGGTGAATTTGAGCTTTGAACTTTTTGTCCAGTTGACTGACACTGGGCTATATTTAACACATTCATAATGATGTGTTGTTAAATCCTCTAAATAATTTACATCTAGATACTAAAATAACCCCAAACCACTTAAAATGACATTTTGACAACAGTATGTGTGACAATCTGTTTT
Source organism: Holothuria scabra (assembly GCA_037179385.1). Classification (NCBI taxonomy): domain Eukaryota; kingdom Metazoa; phylum Echinodermata; class Holothuroidea; order Aspidochirotida; family Holothuriidae; genus Holothuria; species Holothuria scabra. The sequence goes on along the minus strand of CM074197.1, from coordinate 8,377,387 downwards.
GTCACCTCCACTGTTTATTCAGTTGTTCTTAGAAAGTGACATTGGGGATTTCATACAAAGAGGCTTAGGCCCCACATGGGACTTTGGCCCCAGATGTCCAGAAAAAATATATAGGCCACTAATCAGCATCATTATGACAGGTGGTCAACTGTTTAACTATGGCTGTAGGAACTGAGGTCGACCCTTAGAATGTTATCGAAAATTTGTGCCTACAATCCCTTTAAAAGTTTAATCCAAGAAACCAACTATACCTCTAGGCTTACACCATACTCTGAAGATGTTTCAGTCTCAAGGTAGATTAGTTCAATGTAAACATTAATGCCACCAAAATAATGTTGATGGCATTCATTTCAAAAAATAGTTTAAACACATGTTAAATACTGTAACAAAGTCCTGTTTAATGGTTACTGAAAAATTTTCTTGCATAATTCCTCCGTACGGTACTCTTTTATTCAGAGTTACTTGCAAGTCTGCTACCCTATCCTAACAAGTTTACATATATGGGGGGATATATCAAGCCTAATCTTGTGGTTCAAAGTACAACACTGAGTGCCAGTAGTGACAGTTTTGGTTAAAATATGGCTTGGAACATGCAGCAGAGCTGTGTACTGTGGGCATGGGTACATAACATGTCATTTGGAGTTTGATGTTGCATTCAGTACAGGTCATGAAGTTGGGCACTCAATGCAGATTTTTTTCTCTGCAATACTGCCATGCTTCTCTACAGAAACAAAAGCGTGCAGGAAATGCACAACTTCACAAACTTTATGAGAGGAGGCAAAACTACAGACTGTTAGATTTTCCACACCAAAACGGCAATTTTCACGACCAAACACCCAATTTTTAAGGTCTTTCCAGACCATGAGAAAATTCCAGTTTTTTCCAGTTTTCCCGACTGCATGAGAACCCTGTTTTCATGGGTTTGAAGAGGTAAAAAAATCACTGCTTTGCCAAACATAGGAGAAACATGCCCATTACCCAATGAGGACACTGCCCTGCAAAGGTGCATACTATTTGCAGCCTTCACTATTTCATAACAAAGCACTTAAAACACATCCTTACTTACTCCGACATTTGCATGTCCACCCACTGTGTACAGCCTAACTGATAAATTTCCCTCCACTCTGCCTCATGATGTTGCAATTTGTTTACATTTGGTCACAAAGTCAAAGGCTGCAGAAATTTTTGTAATCACACTTGTTGATCAAGGAAGTTTCAATTTTTAACAGCGCTGTTGGAGATGAGTTATAAAACTAAAATATCCATCGCTATCACTTTAGTAAGGGATTAAGAGATGTTCACTAGATCAATACAAGTATAATCTGCCTCATGCAGATAGTTCCAATGCATTCTGCCCCAAGATTACAGAGACAGAGTTAGAGGCGACTAAAGGGAAACCACACTTGCACTTGAACCATACTTGAAAATAAATTTAACTTTGAACCTTTTACTGAGTTAACTGACTTTGTATAACACATTTGTGTTGGTGTGTGGTTATATCTCCTCTCACTAACTACCTCACCCATTTGCCAAAAAAGGTTGGTGCGGAGAGGGGACTCCATATCCAGCAGTTTTTCCGTCCACTCTTAGACATGCAAAATTTGAAGGGAGATCAACACTGACCAGCAATTGAAAAAATCATTTCTTGTGTTTCAGCATCATCTGTGGTTTTGGTTTCTTCTGCTTCAAGTTGTGGGGGTTCTTCTTTTTCTGGGTCATCTGGGTTATCCAACTGTACCACACTGACAGGCTGTTGGACATGGTCATCACCAATATCTTCAATCACATCTTCCATCACATCTTCAGCCTCTCCTTTCACTGCAATAACTTCATCACCTAAAGCTGTAATGCCATGAGCAAAAGAAAAAACTCTTTCAGAAAAATGTTGCCACACAATTTTTGGATTTCATGTTGGAACCTATCGGGTGGATGATGGGAAAGGAAAGGAAACACCGCTTTTTCTATCCACGAGATTGCTTTTTCATTTGCAATGATATTCCCCTTAACCCTTAAGCTCTAATCTAAGGGGTGGGGACTCACCATGATATATGCAAGAACTTTAGTGTGCCAAAATACCGTTGGAAATGAATGGGTATGGAGTTAAGTAGGGCCATGGTTAATTTTATCATGATGCCATTCATGTAGTTTGTAAACATACAGGCTATCTCAAATGAATGTACAATAACTATTGGGGTGTGCAAAAATGTTGAAGTTAATTCACTTAAAACAAATTATTCCATGGTGCAATAATTTGTGACTTTCTTGTTGTACAACTCACATTATCTGCTTTTGTTTCCCTACAAAATCAAAATTGTTTCTATGACCTTGAGCACTTCCTGTTTGCTTACATAGCATGTTACACAGAGAGAGCCTGATTACATCACCCTATAAGAGTGAGAAAGTTATCACACCTTGGCACAAGGTGCAGTAACTTTAAGAAAACAAAGAAATACAAAGATTGAAATTTGAGTAGTAAAGCAATGACATAACAAATTATTGCACAGTATACCATCTTAATTTGAGTGAATAAACTTCAACATTTCATATCTCAGCTCAAGAATGTCCTATGAAGATGGGAGTTGGACTGTTAGAACTCATTTTTCATGCTGCTTAATATTTTTAAACTTTTGACTTGAGGTACACTTCAAGTTTCAGCAAAATACTTTGAATGCTATCACTTCATAAAAACCAAAAAGAAAGATACATTGTACAAGTCAGCATTTAAATAACACAACATTTTAGTAACTAACACTGAGCAAATTGTTGTGCATATTGTTTATCCCCCCAAAATACTGAAAGCAGGTCTATGCAATGATTACAATCATCACTAACCTATTGCTTCATCTGTGTTATCAAGAGAACTTTCTGCCATGTCATATGGCTCCCAGTCCCCTGTTTCCGACAACTCATCTTCAAATTGGTCAGGGTATGAGGTAGAATAACCAGTCAAGTACACAACATCTGTGAAAATCAAAAACAAAAAAAGTATATAAAATTGTGGGGAGTCAAGACTGACACCACACACTATAGCACAATGTAACTAACATCTCCAAAAGGACATAAGCAGTACTAACATTTGAAGTTAAAGCACAGATCGTCAAATAAACCCATGGTGACAGAGATCCTTATTTCAGGTAAGCTAAACATCTTGAATGATCACACATTCAGGACTACAATGAAACACAGTTTGCAATCTAAGGTAGTTCACATACAATGGAACTACTTACACAAATCCTAAAACCTTGGAGCCTTTTGCTTAAATATGAAAAGGAATATTTAAATCTAGAGAACCCCATTTTACAACCCTAGGAATACATTGGATGCAAAGTTTCCCTGGAGTTAACTGGTAAGATGAAGTTTCACAGCTCAGCTTTTGACAGACTGGTTAAAGTCAGACCAGCTTAAACATTTTTCCTGTTTTTGCCATCTGGCTTGTTTCCCCTATTCCATTGATAATGAATTAAACACAACAGCAGTAGGATCCATTTTTAAGTCTCCAGGATGACCAGCCAGGACCTCTTGGCTGCAGTCGATGCACTAACCACTTGACCATGCAGTCAGTCAGGCTAAGTTTCCCTGAAGCAGAAAAAGTTAAACATCTCTTTGCCAAATAGCAAGCTTGCTATTGCTAAACCTTCATAACCACTGATGATGACGTATGGCTATATTACACAGCTTTATGAATTACTTTGACAGACTGGTTAAGGTAAGACCGGCTTAACTCTTTACAGCACACTCACTTCACACTCCACACTAAGTCTATGGGAACCTTTTTTCTGTACTGTATGTGCCTTACGTCACTAAATGTTACCACCAAACGTTACCAAATTGTTGAAATTATCAAAAATTTTGACAAAACAATCTGAAAAAACTCACTCAGAACATCCCAGAAGTACTACCTAGCCACGTTTTGTTACAAACAGGTTCACAAACCCTGTTTGGAATGGATTTTTACCCAATTTGTGGCTCATCTTATGAAGATGATCTTGTCACCACGCTGTTGCATATGATTGTCACACATATGTGTGGAACCAGTTCCGCAAAATTTTTTCAGAATTCGTGGGGGTACTTTACTTTTAGCTCTCCCCTAGAGATAGATGGCGCTAATCGCATTTTGCTTAGGCTGGCAGAGATCCCAAGCCTATTTTGAGTTGAATGGTGCAAAGTTTTTAAAAATCGACCATAAAATAACGGAGATACGATTTTTTTCTGAGGGCTGTTTTTGGGGCAATTTTTGATGATTTTTGAAGGATTTTTCAAAAATTAAAAAAAAAACAAACCCAGACACTCAAAAATCTTTTCACTTTTTAGTATCTTTGATCTGTAAACTATTCACATAAAGTATAGTCAAAGGGTTTTCATTTTTTGGGGGCCCGCACGATTTTTTTGTAAATTTTACGTATTTTTCCATTTTTTCGCACTTTTTCTAGGAGACTCATGCAATCGGCAGGATTTTCCCAAAAATTCTTTGGGGACACTACCCAAGAAAATTATTATTATTTGACAGATCGTTTTGTTCCCAATCATTTGATACCAAGGTGAAGGCTGTAGGATGTAAGGGGGTTGTTTTATGAATTCTACAAAATGGTAACATTTTTGGGGGTATGGATCAACCCTCTGTGCTGTAAAGAGTAAATCTTTTTTCCTGTTTTTGCCATATGGCTTGTTTCCTCTATTCCATTGATAACGCATGACACACAACAGCAGTAGGTTCCATTTTTAAAGTCTCCAGGATGACCAGCCAGGCCCTCTCGGCTGCAGTCAATGCACTAACCACTTGACCATGCAGTCAGTCGGGCAAAGTTTCCCAAGGATGAACAGCCAGGACCCCTCTACGGCAGTCAATGCACTAACCACTTGACCATGCAGTCAGTTGGGCAAAGTTTCCCAAGGATCACCAGCCAAGCCCTCTCGGCTGCAGTCAATGCACTAACCACTTGACCGTGCAGTCAGTTGGGCAAAGTTTCCCAAGGATCACCAGCCAAGCCCTCTCGGCTGCAGTCAATGCACTAACCACTTGACCATGCGGTCAGTCGGGCAAAGTTTCCCAAGGATCACCAGCCAGGACCTCTCGGCTGCAGTCAATGCACTAACCACTTGACCATGCAGTCAGTCGGGCAAAGTTTTCCAAGGATCACCAGCCAGGACCTCTCGGCTGCAGTCAATGCACTAACCACTTGACCATGCAGTCAGTTGGGCAAAGTTTCCCAAGGATCACCAGCCAAGCCCTCTCGGCTGCAGTCAATGCACTAACCACTTGACCATGCAGTCAGTTGGGCAAAGTTTCCCAAGGATCACCAGCCAGAACCTCTCGGCTGCAGTCAATGCACTAACCACTTGACCATGCACTCAGTTGGGCAAAGTTTCCCAAAGATCACCAACCAAGCCCTCTCCGCTGCAGTCAATGCACTAACCACTTGATCATGCAGTCAGTTGGGCAAAGTTTCCCAAGGATCACCAGCCAAGCCCTCTCGGCTGCAGTCAATGCACTAACCACTTGACCATGCAGTCAGTTGGGCAAAGTTTCCCAAGGATCACCAGCCAGGACCTCTCAGCTGCAGTCAATGCACCTACCACTTAACCATGCAGTCAGTCAGGCAAAGTTTCCCTGAAGCAGAAAAGATTCAACATCTCTTTGCCAAATAGCAAGCTTGCTATATGTTTTTACTAAACCTTCATAACCATTGACGATGATGTATGGCTGTATTACATAGCTTTATGGATTACTTACTCGAACCCTGAACACTGAAGGTGACCTTTTCCCTGGGCATCAGCTTAAGGTCTAAGCTTTGCTGATAAATGTTACCATTGACGAGTGTACAGAGTAGATACTCTGATTTTTCCGTTTTCATGATGATGTGGCAGATGGTATCTGGCTTTTCGTCTGGGTTCTCAGCTGAAATGAAAAAAGTATCTCATTACAAAAGGGGCAAGATATGAGTATCACCTGTTTGAAAATACTGTGGGACTTCTTCTATTTAATTTAGCCATGTAACATTTAGTTTCACTTAATTACTTACAGGTGACACCAATTCAGCTCAATGTTTAAAGAAGGTTAATTTTTTTTTTCTGATGTTGGTATCAATAGCAAAGCTTCCAATAGATTTAATTGAACTTCATACGGCACCCATGACCCACATAGTACTTGATCTGACATTGTAAATTGTATGAAGATAACTACCTCTCAGCATGGATTCTGAAGGGCAAAAGAGGATAGATTATTTGTTTTCAGGCAATTGTTACTGGCACATCCAATGGTAATGATTAGATCTGTGTGCCAGTAAGGGGATCGAATGATTGAACTCGGCAATGGCTAAAATGTAAGCAACATTGTGGTAAATATATGCGTACTGTGCAGGGCTTGGCTTTAGTTGCATGCTGAACATTATGGCACCTTGCAATGGAGCAGCATGATCTGCTACAATAGCTCAGGGTACAGATTTGTCTGAAAGCTTCTACTATATGTGAAACTGACTTAGCAGAGTCAGTGTGGCAACATTCATCATACTGGGACTGACTGGACAACACACTAACTTTACTATGCGATGTGTGCATCCAAATTAGGCCATGTCTACTTTTAGGAACACAAGACATGTCCAGCCCAGTATAAATTATTTGTAAGGCGAGCTGCAGTGCGGGTGTTGTAGTCAGGTGGATCAGAAGTGAGCGGAAGCTTATGTTGGGGTTTCAGCTTCATACCTTGCAACAACTGTTATACACACTGTCAATGGGGATTGTTGAAATTCTAACATAACCTTGATAAAATATTTATTCACAACTTTCGCGAGGCCAAAGTGAAAATGATTCGCAATCAGCCATCTTGGGTACCAAATTGCGATGCGAACCCGGTTATTTTGTCCCTTGAAGCTAACATCCATCCATCTAACAAGTTCTCCTTTTTTCGCTAGTGATGCTTGAATCTGGTTCCAAGCATTTCATTTTGTCTAACAAAACTGCTTCCCAGTCAACCTTTAATTCTCTCTACCACTAAAACTGATTACTGGCACTGGTATTTTGTAAAAGTTTATGCAATCTTCATGGAAGATATAATTGGTTCATTAAGGGGTTGGTCAGTTTTTAAATATACAGCAAAATGGGAAGAACTCCAATATTTATAGCCTCTTATAGCAATGCAAAAGTTTCAAGTTTGGATCATGAAGTATATACAACAGCAGGACAAGCAACCCCACTGCAAGAATCAACCTGGCCATATGGAAATTAGAATCTGCCCCACTTCTGGAAGCCAGGGAAGGATGGGCAGGGGAGTGAGTGGAGATGTTAAGTATGGGGATGAAAGTTTTTACCAGGTACAAAGTCCTTTCTGCTTTCAAGAGTTGCCATAGAAAGGTGAACTTCATCTCCCATTACTTCTGTGTACAGCTTCCCAGGCTCGAGTGTCATTCCTTGTAAAACAAAGGAAATTGCATTTTATGAGTATCCTAACACTGTCACGAATGAAACAACCAATATCAAAATCAAGAAAATGACATCAAAGCAGCAGAAATGATTGAAAATCAATAAGTGGCACTGTTAAACTACTGTTTCCTATGTACCATCTAAAATCTGTCCCAAAAACTCAGAGAAGGTGTGAAATTCTCCTACTGTACATAATTTTATCCCCAGTGTTAACACTGGTAAGTAGTAATTTGAATTTTTCCACCAATGGGTAATCACCTGCAACCTCAATATTCTGGGGAATAATTTAGTGTTTTCAATTTGCATAGCAATTTTGAGCACTGTTTCTGGGCACCTCTATTACAAATCATACTGTAAACACCCAAATAGTTTTAGCACAAAATCAGCTACACAATTTTACATTTGTATAGCAATTTGTCCATTTTGTGCAGCAAAATGTGGTGTGATAAGTTATTCCCTGAATTCAATCTCACCTTTTCCAACAGCCAAACTTATAAATACCCATTTCCTGTAGTAATGATTAAAGTGAAATATTGGACTAATTAATTTTGTTAGCTAGATGAGATTTAATGACACATCAACATGAACAGGTTATATACAGGGGTAGTGTCAGTCAACTTGATAAAAAAGTTATAAAGTTCAAATTTATGTTCAAGTATTGCTAAAGTTTGGTTTCCCTTTAGTCGCCTCGAACAGTACAACAGGCAAGAAATACCTGTACCATGGGCAAACTACCCCAGTCCACAGGGGCAACCATGGACAACCATGGAGGGGCCTGCTTGGTTTTGTGGCGCTGACAACCCGTCACTCGTAAGATGAGTAATAATGGCCTTTTGTGTGCATTTTATTGGCAAGAGTCGGGAACAAACTACTCACCACATACAACATCCTCATCCTACCTGGATGCAGTTTTAAAACATCATACCCACAGGCTTCGACAAATTTTTTTTTGGTACTTGTCCGACGGGCAAGCTGTTTTCTCAACCTACTTGCCTCCATAACTATCTACTTGTCCAATTCAAATCTGCTGAGTACATTTAATTTATTAAGTCTTAAAGTACAAATGCCATTTTGCGCTATTCAAAAATTTAAGGCTGGGGATCTTGCTCGGCAGGCTGCAACATCGAGCACGGTAGTTGCCCTAGTGATTTCTTACTTGTCCCGGGCTGTCAGGCCGGGGATTTGTCAAAGCCTGCATACCCAGGACCTAGTTGCACTAATTAAGCCATTGGAGAGGGTAACTACACTCTATGGGTGAACTGTGCCCCAATCTGAATCTGACTGACCAATCTCAACAGTAGATTTGAATTACATGTACAGCATGGCTTGATCCTGCAGTGTGTCTGTACTACTATCTCCCAATCTGTGCATGATGCCTCCAAAAAAAGAATCACACTGATCTGGGTCACTGTTGAAATTGTAACTCATTACTCAAGCTGTTAGGGCATGTAAAATTCTGATCTTCCCATCTTATGAGGAACAAAATCAAGCTATCAGATCTTGATCTAGTGTTTGTGCAACCCCAACAAAAAATACCTTTTACGTAGGTCTTTCCCCATAAGAAAAATGGCCTTCTTTTAAATACAACAACAGTAACGTTTCTTTGAAGGAAGAACAGTAGAAAACAGCACTTGCTTTTACTCATTCACCCTGTGTTAACATGTACATTAAAACAATTCCAAAGGCAATAAGCATCTGGTGTTCAATTTCCAGACCATGACAATTTTTACAGGCAAAACATCCAGTTCAATACTGTACCTGGAGCTTAAAACTTAAAAGGTATGCTGCAAATAAGTCTTCAAGAAAGTAAGGGGTGCTGTGCTTTTTCATTTACCTGTGATAGATTGTGTCAGTTCCCACTCTTCATCTAGATGTGCAAAAAAATCACAATTGTTGATAGCTTGAGATGAATGGTTATCCATTGCACTTGATTCCCTGCACTGTCAAGACTTTTCACATTTACCCTACAACCTAAAATCCCTGAGTACCATAATAGACTGAAAATATTGTTGCATGATTGCAACATTCCATGAATACGAATAAAGACACCATTAGGTCAACTAAATTGACTGAACCCTACTGTTTCAAAAATGAGAACAGTTCACTATTGCAAGTACAATCAATGCCCCGTACCTCATGTGGCACTACAGTACCTTTCATCCCAAAAATTAATGTCAGTGTAAAGATAAAACAATAGCCCTAAAATCTCAACAGAACAGAACCTGTCTGACTGTTGAAACAAGACAAGACTTAAATCTACTTACCCCAAATCATTGTCAATTTATGATGTTAATCCGTGCTTTGAAGTTCTGCTGGTGGGAATGAAAAACTTTCATTTTGAATTATCATCAGATAATAAAAAGAAACTAAGTACTGTAAAGGAAAGGAGGGAGTGTCTCTGGTACATATAGCTATCATAGGAAGTATACTGGAAGAGAGAAAAGTTTAACTGCACGGGCTGAGAAAATTCGAGAAAAAGAAAAGGGCTCAATTAGTTATTGCTGAGTATCAATTTTGAATTTTGAAAGAATGGCTTTAAGCAATCTTTCTTTTTTGGGGGAAGGGAGGGGGGAGTCAAGCTCTTTCTATCATGTGTGATTTGAATATCAAAGGCCACACCAGCATGGATAAAACCATTGAGCCTACGACAAGAAAAATAAACTTACAAAACATTAAAATTTGCACTCAGTCTCAAGTTTAAACAGTAGCTATGCTGTGCTGAGAGAGCTTGGCACTTGTGGTACAACATAAACTCTGTGTTAAGTTTGCATGTGGCTGCTTACAAGGTGACTTTTATCGTTACAGGCCAGGCTTCCCATGTACTGTATTCATATAGACAGTAAGTTAGGATGGCATGTGAGCTCAGGGTTTTCCCTGGGTTTAGAAATGAAGGTCGCGCATCTGATGCGTCCACAGGTGGATCGCCGGCCTGGCGGAGGGGTATAAGGGGAGGGGTATCCCCTCCCCTTTTGGAAATTTTGTGACTTATGCAAGTCGCTAGACGCAAAATGGTGACACTTTTAAGGCAAATTAGTCAACACAATTTCTGTAAGTCGACACAAAAATATTAGCACTGAAACTCACATCCGTACAAATTTTGATCTACTGATAGCGATCACATTGCCTTTATCACTTAATTTCTGCTTCAAAAAATTTGGTTCATCGGCATGGCTTTTATTAGCGCTGGCACCGGATGATTTCAGTACCCCCAGTTGGCCGTTATTTCGCGCCCATTGCTTACCAAAATTGACATAATTGGGCCAGCTTGCAATATTACAAGATCAGGATAGAAAATATTGGAAAAATTTCCGTTCGTTTCACGAACGGGATATCATGTTTGTAGGCGTAATATTTTCACTTCAAAAGTGGGGATACAAATCAACCGTTAATACAGTAGGTTTGTTTGGAGTCGATGTCACATGTCCTTTAATAATTTAGTTCTTAGGCCAGCATCATGCTCATTCTATTTTTCATCCCCCAATCATGTCGAAACATTTGCATTCTTTTACTGGGTTGTAGTTGCGTTAATGTTCTGTAGCTACTCTCCTGCTTCAATGAAGCCCATGTAGAGCACCCATTCATGATGATCTTAGCAGTTCTGGGAAGCAAAACAATTGCACCCGATTAGCGTATCTTATGTTTCCTTTCAGATATAAATATCCCAGTATATTTTAAGCAGTTCTTGTCCAAAACTTACATCTTGTTTGAAAAGAATCTGCAACTGAAATGCGCGTAAGTCAGATCCCTGAAAAATCCAAGTACGCAGAGATATGAGATGCCGTTTCATGGTGAATTTGGCACGGGGCTCGCCCTGCTTTGCTAGCCGGCTATATAAGCATGTGAAGTGCGACCTTCGTAACACAAACTCAACGGGAAAACTTGTCTCGAGAGCGAGTATTTTCCCACACTAAATCACATAGGCGAAGGCGCGAGTTATGATTGGCTGGTTAGAATTAACGCAATTGAACCAATCACTATGCAGGGACCAATTAAAATTTTGAAATGGATCGTATGCATATGATCATTATGATGTCACCAAGGAAAACATGACGCTTTGCGTGAGCCAAGAATTTTGGTGCATGAGACCACGTGCATATCTGTTTTTGTTTGATATGACGTCGCATGACAACATTGCATAAGTCCTACTGTAAATAACATTACGGACGGAATGCTAGAAATGACCTAATTTATGCAAGATGATAACCAGCGAACTTGCAAAAGATTCTAGGAGCTACGTGTACAAAACGTGCACAGACATGTATGATAAGCTTGGGGATTTGAAAAAAAGGCGAAACACTGCAGCTCAATAGTCTGTACAATGTGTTTTGTGCAGAACAGTCCGTACAGCAACTAACGCGCGCGTTCTGCGAGAAAGCAAGGAAAATACATTGAATGCAATTCTAAATCTAATTCCATGTAATAATACGGGGTTACAGCAGAAAAATATCAAACTATCACTTCCATGGAAGGGATAAAATTTTACGTTTGTGATTATCAATACACCCCGTTTTGGCGGGAAGTTAAAGGATGAATTTAACGAAACTAAAGGCAAGTTGCAAGAATAGTAAAGCCCCTTTTTCAGTTTGCAAATAATTGGTGGTAATGATCGAGTGAATGCCAGAACTTATAAAAGCAATGGAGAGTGGCTGCAAGCAAACACAGATTGTGCGCGCACCGATCTTTTTATGAAAACATGTTGGGAAAACAAAGGTTCTATGACATCATACCCATAAGGTCCATTGCACTTATTTTAAGGTTCCTCTATGTAAGAAACATCGTGATTGGTTCATTATTGCTTTTAATCAGCCAATCATACTCGCGACATCGTCAATGTAGTTTTACTGTGTAGGAATAACGTGTAGAAACCAACCGTCTTTGCATAGAATTCTAATACTCCCATTGCATTTGTGCTACGATCAAATTTCCCAAACTTTTGCTGTAGTCGGGCAAAACAGTTCAGATTTGGATTATTTGCTGGGGGGTTAAGACTGCAATGTACATTCCCACAACTTCCGATTTTCTGAATTGTGTTGTAAGTTTTAAGAACCAAGTAACAGGAAATATGTGGGATTTCATGGTAAAGATACAATGACATGGTTCGTTCGTTTGATTGATAACATCCGAAATCTGAGACATTAGCCCCGCCTCTAACCTGCAAAAACGGGCGCTTGCATTTTGGTCGTGCAAGTCGTGTTGCGCCGCGTAGCTACTGCGCTCAGGAGTGAGCACAACAGTTTCCTGATTCGAGCCTACGAGGGCAAGTGCAGGCTAGTTTATAATACTGTGTTGTTACTTGTTCAGTAGTAGGCCTATGGGCTAAACATACAGAGCTCCGACTCGCATGCAGTAGTATGTGCATTGAAGTTAAAAAAGTTAGTTGCAGTTTTACAAATACATCAATGGTTTTGTCGTTTACTGTATCAACAAAAAAAGCAATCGTTGACAGAAAGAACAAAAAATATGGAGGCTAGCTGGCAACAATTTTGAACATCGCGGCCTCCTTGATTTTGAAGCTTGAACGTCGCAGGGCGCGCCGTTCAAAAGGCCCAGGGAAAACCCTGTGAGCTGGTGCCAGCAGCTCTAAAGAAAAAAGTATCCTACGTCAAAAGCAGCGAAGTAAGATTTTTGAAAATGTTGGCAAGGGCTAAGTTGAAGTATATTACACATGCCACACAAATTTGGAGAAATAAATGCCTACTACATAATTTTGGACAACCTGTAAATTTCACAATGTGGTTTGCTTCTAAGACTGCAATCTTACTCATTTAGTGTGTACCATGTGCAGTGGCATTCAAATTTCTTGAAAGAACTTGGATGATCTGGGGCTTGAACTTTTTGGACCACAATGTCAGTACTTTAGATGCATGTTAAACAGGCGAAACCTTATAACCAACCTTAAAAAAGAGTTGAATAACTTGAAGATTGTGTAAATTTTAAGCAGTAATTTATAAAGGATTAGGCTGGGCCTACAGTATGTGATGATACCAGGCTTGGGGTAATCGTAATCAGTAATCGTAATAGACTGCAATCAATTACACATTTTGAAGTAGTTGTAATCGCAATCAATTACTTTTGTGAAAATCGCGAAGTAATTGCAATCGTAACCAATTACAATGGCAAAGTAATCGCAATCGTGGTTTCATTTCTGATTACATTGAAATTGAATTGAACAAAGAAGTAAAGCTACTAAACAATTTTTTCAGTGCTTGGTTCTTCTGTTGGAATGACAAAATTTAATTGTCCCTCTTTCTTGGATGTTCCAGCTTCAAATGAGTGAGAAGTGCATGGGTTCAATAATCTCTATTTTGGGAGGACTTGGTTCCGTCTGGGCTTATCTAGAGCAATGTCCATGACCTTTTTTCCAGTTGTATTCATGATTACATTGCAATGTAATCGCAATTGTAATCAATTACTTTCAATTTTAGCTGTAATCGTAATCATAATCGCAATCGTAAAATATGAAGTAATCGCAATCGTAATCAATTACATTGAGATGTAATCGCCCCAAGCCTGGATGATACTGATAGTTGATACAAACTCTAGGCTAGGGACCTCAAATACAGTATATAGCCTAGCTTAGGCTTAGGCTTATTTGTGAAAAGTTCACTTGATCCCTTGAGTATGCCCAATGCATCTTCAAGTTCAGCTGCAAAATACAGTCGACATGCAGTAAACATGAGCTTTCTCCAGGAATCAATGCTAATAGACAAGGTCTGGTTGTGACGATTACTAGTAATTGGTCAAAAGGTCAAACTGGCTAACTTGGAATTGTACATGCAGTACGAAGGAAGAGGTGGGGGAGGGGTGGGGTATGCATTGGTTACAACACTTTTGGTTCATGCCCTGGAAGGCATGTGCCATTTTTTTTCAAGATTTGACTTTGCCTGAGACTCCCCCCAAAATCCCCCCTGAAATTTTTGAGCTGGCGCTTACCCTGGCAGAAAGTAAGGGCCGGAAACTACTAAATGCGGAAACTGACGGACCCTGGTAAGTGTGATCAATGCGGGCCATAGTCAGCACTAAATCATCCCTCTGGGGACTCCCGTTTCCCCCAGTTCCTACCTTAACTTTAACTTGGTACAGTTTGTTTTCGAGAAAGGAATCCCACAGGTCTTGCCATTTTGATTTTATAAAACCATTGATGTTAGGGCGATAGTCAGTGTGAGGCAAGTACATGTAGGCCAAGTCTAAAGTTAGGCCGGGGTCTGTTAGCATCCCCCTTCGATAGTTTCCGCCTGTTACTTTCCGCCCCTAAAAATCTTAGGGTGGAACGTAATGTTTGAACTTACATGAGTTAAATATGTTAATTTCAAATTGCAAGAATTTGCGGATAGGCCTGAAACTTTTTCAGCATCCTCATTGAAAAGTATGAATTGTAGGCCTATGACCTTTTTTTCTAAACGGCAACTTGTATTTTTTTACGTGTAAGTAGTCTGCTTGTTTAGAGGTAGGCCTAGGCCTAGGCTTATGCTGAATGTGTGAACTATTTTTCACAGCACTGAATACCGTATACCTGTACATATGTACGTATTAGTATACTGAGATCTACAGTGAGAATGTTCCTTGAAAAGACGTAAACATGGCAGTAACGGGTGTCGCATCATAGTAAAAGACATTGATGAAGTTTGAAACTTTAGTACAACTGCAGAATGCAAGGCCCCACTCCAACTTTAGGTCCTTCTCAAAAGAATGTCTCGCTTGAATGCACTTGGACAATGAGTAATTCTATTGTTGTCACTCAATTTCAGGAGGGGCATTGCATTCTGCAATTGCTCCGAAACTTCAGAAAGGAAAAGTTGATGGAATCTTCATTTGACAAAAGTACCACTGACATTGCATTCCATTACTTTCTGCCTCCCAAAAAGATGTTTTGTGCTAAAAATAGAAACTTAAAAAGGGCAGGAATGGGCGGGAAGTAGCTGGGGCGGAAACTAACTGTAACCCGGTTTTAGGCCTAGGCTAGGCCTAACTTTATATGTTGGTGACATCCATCTGTATGTAGGCCTAGGCTAGGAAGTTAGATGTTGGTGACATCCATCTGTATGTAGGCTAGGGTTACAGTTACTTTCCGCCCTCGCTTTTTTCCGCTCAAAAACGACGAGGGGATGGTGCGGTTGGTCCTTGTTTCATTTACTTTTGTCGGAGAGTGTAGGTTTCCGGTACACATAGCAACTACACGATAGGTTAGATTTAGACTAAGCGTCAAGAAGAAAGGCGTGCAGGCAGAGACAAAGAGCACTCGGGTTTAACCTTTTCTTTGACGACAAATGCGAGCGATAAATCGAAGTTCGTAACATCAAAACGTATCTTAGACTATAAAAACCATACCCACCTATCTGAATGTCATTGGGAAGCTGCACGGCTGAGATATGCAGCGAATAACACACGAAGGAAAAAATGTCGAAGATTCTCACGACGGGTCAGTGAAATTACTCATCCGGGAACTTTGGCAGAGTGTCTGGGCCAACGCGTCACGTCTATGGCAAGCTAAATGCTCAATAATTCGAAAAATTTGATCGACGGAAAAACCATCACGATTTTCGACGTACCCCAATCAGTGGCGTAGCCAGGATGGATTTTTTTTTTTTTTTTTTTTTGGGGGGGGGGGGGGTCTAGGCAACAAGTGGGGGCCTGGTACCTCCGCTGGTGAAGCGCTGCAAGACTAAGCGGAGTGCCACCATCAGTTGGCACGGAGCGCACAAGACAATTTTCAGTTTTACAAACCCTCCAGATGGTTGGAAACGGCATTTCCCACGTGTTTTAAGCTGGATTTACCCAGCCTTGAAATACGAATCTCATGTCTGCCACTTTTTTCAAATAATGAGAATAAAATATCATTCTACGAAAAATGGTTGTACATACACTTTTTATGGACCCCAAAACTGGGCATTTCTGATCTGTGGCCTGCAGGGGGAGTGAGACTAAAGGGAACCGGTATCTCCTTTCCCTTGGGAAAAATTGTGAACTTCAAGAGAACGTAGATCGCAAATGCTGCAATATTTGAATGGATTTCAGCTTCAATAGGAAAACCAAAAGTATAGTTGTGTCCAGGGGTGGCACCAGGATTTCCCCGACAGGGGGCAGCATTTCAAGGCCCCGACAAAGGCTTTGAACTAGTCCCGGTGTGACGTAAATTAGCAGATTTTGAGGCGCGCGAAATTTTTGACCTTTTTCCAACAAATACTCAAAAACTTGGATTTTTTTAAGACAAAATTTAAATTTTTTGAGAGAAATTTGGTTTTGCGGGTGAGGAACATTGAGCATTGAAGTTGGCGTGTTTATTGAAGAACCTATCCTTCATATGGGCAAAATAAAAAACTTTACATAGGCGACAACTGAAAATCTTTTGGGATTACGCATTTAATTGTAATAGGCCTAAGTACTTACTAAGGCTTCAACACGACTCTTTAGTTTAGGCTAACCGAAACGTTTTTTCCTTTTTTGAACGAAGATTCGAAAATTTTTGGAGACATTTTCTTATTTTTTGGAGAAATGTTGGAATTAAATGGAAGAAAATCTGTTATAACGAAAAATTTGGGTTTATTAGCCTATTAAGTAATAAATGGCTTTTTCAAGAGCAAAATTAGGTGAAATATTGAGGTGATTAACAGAGTTGGCTTTGGTTATTTATTTTACGGAGTATTCACCGAAATTAGAAAATTTTGCCACTTTTGACAATATGAAGCTTATATTGAAGAAAAGTTGTTATTTTTTAACAGATTTTGTTGTTTTATGGAAGGATCTAATCTTCTCATAAGAAAATTCAAGTAAGGGGTGATCTGTAGTTTTGTTGGGGTTACCTAATATCATCATGCAGATTAAGGCCATCGGACCAAATTGGAAAATTTTCCAGCGGAAAAAGTTTGGCTTCCCATATATTTGAAGTTTTATATTTTATAATTTGACAGAGACGTACGGGAGTGTTTCAGTTTGGGAATGGGCGGAAATGTCTTTTTTTCGAAAAATGTAATTCTGCCCGAAAGTGGACTATCAAAGTGCAGAGCACAAGAAATTTTGAAAATTTGAGAACCCCACACAGCAGCAAATGGCATTTCCCGGACTCTTAACTGAAGAAAAATCAGTCATTATTTTGAGCTTTCTTCCGCAATAAAATTTTCACTTCATAATATTGCCCCAAAACGAAGAATAATTTGCAAGCATGAATTGTTCTGTTAAGTAATCTGTTCGACCAAAACACTATCTAAGCGGAGCGTCACCATCAGTTGGCGCGGAGCGTACAGTACATTGTTAAAAAACCCCTCAGACAGCCGGAAATGGCAATTTCCAGACTTATAACAAGAAATGAAGCAGTCGTTATTTTGAGCTTTCCTTTGAAATGAATGTTTCACTTCAAAAAAAAAAAGTAGATGCGCACTGTGTGACAAAGTGTTTCTTGATTGGTTGTTGTCATTGTATTGTATCGATTGTATTCTTTGTTGGGTTAGGGATTAGGTTAGGGACTAGGTTTGGGATTAGGCTATCGTTAGCCAGTTAGGAAATCTTTTGTTAAACAGTGAGCATCGCCCCTCCCCCACCCCCCCCCCCCTTAAAAAAAAAAAAAAAAACCCAACTCGCTAAGTGATCAGAAAATTACCAAATACCAGGTAAACTGGTAAAAGGTACTGCTACAATTATAATGTTCTTGTCTCTTTTCGGGGAAAATTTTGCAACGGAATTGAAAACATACAAGTGTTTTTGTCTCTATAAAGAATCTTCGTTGTATTCAATTGCAAGGTCCGCTAAATGGATGACATTTGCTACGTTTCTGCTCGAACTCCAGATTATAAATGATTTTACTTCCAACATGGGAGCTAAGAAGTGATTGAAAATCAATTTCGATATGTATTAAAATAGCATTTCAAAACAAAAAATATGTTAAAGATCACCCATCCATTAACTTCATTCCTTGCAGGTTTTTTTTTTTTATTTTTTTTTATTATCTTTAGGCTTCCCCGACAAAACCGCCGACCTTCCCCGACGGGGGGAGGGGGCATGGCTCCCCCCTCCCCCGCTTGCGGCATCCCTGGTTGTGTCCCACTCTGAGAATCTCTCTTTGCGTTAGATTTGCTAGATGCAAAATGGTGCTATGTTTGACAAAACTTTGAACTGATTATAGGCCTACGTTTTAGGATTTTCCTTTTTGGGGAGCATGAAAAATTCAAAGTACTCATTTTTAGTCTTTGTAAAGATTTTGCTAATGACATACATACCACAGAAACAATGTTTTCCGGTTTTCAGTGGTGTCTAGATGCAAAATGGTGCAGTATTTGTTCAGTCATCGGTACCGTACATTAGTGAGTCAAAATTAAATTACTACGAGAAAATCTCTCAAAATATTTAAACCGCAAAGCAGAAGTATGGATCATGCGGAAAACACATGAAATCCGGACCTTGTGGACATTTTACAAATCCGCCCGGACGCCACTGCCAACTAGTAAAAAGTAGTTTTGTAACAAGTCACGACTCGAGTCACTTCCTATCAAAATGCTAGTGACTCGGTAGAATTCAGGAGTAATTTCCCCATTGATATAGTACAGTGACTCGAGTCACTTAAAAGTTTGAAAACTAGTGACTCGTGTCACTTATCTAGTGATTCGATTACATAACACTGGTAAAAAGAGGACTTGTCGAAAAATATCGCTCTACAGTGGCACTTGTCATGAGCAGGAGTCATGAGGAACGACATAGGCCTACTTGTTAAGGATGGAAGAAAAGAATTATTCGAAGGCAGTACCTTACCCTTAAGGCATATTTTGTGTATGATAACGTATAGGAATGGTCATGTAAGAATGGTCTCCAGTGTATGTTTGCCTTGTTTTCAGTAAATTAACCAGCCATCCGAAAGGCAGAAAGGGTCTTTACCTAACAAAGTCACATTCGAGTTTGTCGTCGAGACGTTCGTTTCATCTTCGAAGTGAAATGCAATAAACGACAGTGCAGATATACGGTGTCTAATTTAGTGAAAGTAGGCATTTTGAAGTTATTACTTGATACTTGATTTCATACGTGCACACTAAGTGTGTTTTACACACATTCATGCATGTTTTCTTAATTGTTACCCATTTTATTTATTTACTGTTTTTGAAGGAAATACTTCAAAGTTTATTCCCGTTCAAATATTTTATTTTTTCTCAATTACTGTATCAGGACGCAAAATATCTGGGGGGGGGGGGGCTGAAGAAAATCTGGGGGCCCTAGGCCCCCACCCCCCCCCCCCCGTGGCTACGCCACTGACCCCAGTATCAAAATCTTTGCAATGATCTTGGATTAGTGCTAATGAAATTGGATTTGGCTCCGAAAGACCATATTTTTCGACAGAAAACTCTAGTTTTTCACCGGCAAAGACGGGTTGTCGGTCGTGTTCATAGGGGACGTGCGAAGGAGGTGGGGGGGGGGGGGCAGTGAATTGCCGAAGCAGACTTCCCTGCCTCAGTCGGGTAGATATCATAGGCTTGTAATGCGGAAAGGGGTTCCAGGGGGTAGACTGCCCTTCCCAAACTTCCGCAAAATCTAAAATCCGGGTAGGAATTTGAAAAAAAGGACAGTCACTTGAGTTTTAAAAAAAATTCCCAACATAGTGCCAGAATCTTTAAAAGATAGGCTAGGCTAAGGTATAATACCCGAAAAAAAGAAAAACGTCATAGGCTTGGTAAAATTTTTATGGAAAATCAACAAAATTTTAAAAAATTGCCACATATTCGAGCAGGAGCTATCATTCAGAGCTGTAGTAGAGTCCGGACCTAGTGTCGTTCGTACGTTGTACGAATATCCGCATTAGCAGTACTGGAGTAGGGAAACGTACAGTAACCCAGTGAGTCACAAATGAAAGTCAAGGACGGCTCGACTGGAACCCAATAGGTTGGAAACTGGGCCGTTAAACTCCATCTAACTGACTATGTCCGGACTCGATTTTCACGATTTCAGGCTAAGAAGCTTTCAAGAACAGAATCGGCCAGACAAGTTGATTTTTCCCATTCACTGAGAAAGTACAGGGACTCGAGTCCGAGTAAGGACTAGAGTCATTGAAAGTTGAAAATGCCAGACTCGTGATCAGTGGCGTAGCTAGGATTTTTTCCAGGGGGGGGGGGGGGGGGGGGGGGAAAGGTATGAAATTTCCCCAAAACTTTTCCCGGTCATGTGTATGTATTTCACATAAAACATGCAAACTTACAAGTATAACAACATTACCATGTCATTTTGTAATATTACCAGCATTTTAATCTTAAAGTGAAACATTGAGCAATCGGAAATAACAAAGTATATTATTTTGGTAAACAATATCTGGTTTATTTGTATGTACTAACGCAGTGGCGTACGCAGGATTTCTCTGAAGGGGGAGGGGCATGCAGTATGGTCTAAGGGGAGGGGTGTCCGGAAATTATTTGACGTTTTCAAGGAGCCTAGATGCAAAATGGTGCGAGATTTTCGACTTTGACAGGAACAGTGTTAAAAGTTGAATCGTGGTGGTTCATGAGGATAAAACTGAAACTTTTGTGTCTTGACATGCATTTCCTTATGCCATTTATGCTACCTTGCGAAGAAAAACTTGTCATTAAATTTGCACACTTTTATTAGTCAAAATAAGAGAGCATTGGTCGGTATTTGTGGTTTTTCTTGGCCACAAAATGTTTTTTCGTCATAAAGATTATCTAAGCGGAGGGCCACCATTGGTTGGCGCGGAGCGTAGAGAAAATTTGGAAAAATCAGACCCCTTAGATGGCCGGAAATAGCTTTTCCAGGCTAATACGAAGAATCTAGCCAGTCGCTTTCTTCTTTTGTCGTTTGAAATAAATTGCTTACTTCAATACATGTTCGCAAACTGCAAAGTGATCAGAGAGTTAAGAGCTAATTTTACCCCAAAAATGTAATTTTGCCCAAAAGATCGAGCGAAGCGCCACCATTGGTTGGCGCGGAGCGTAAAGAAAATTTCGAAAAATCAGAGCCCTCAGATGGTCAAAATAGCGTACTTATGCTTGTAAAGAGAATCTAAACATGTAGTCTTTATTATCGATGCCACCAGTGGGAAACAGAGTCTACCTTTTTAAGTAAAAATTGGAATTTGACAGAAGTGGCCTAGGTCTATTTGTAGGAGTTAAAAAAAAGTTGGCATCACTGAAAGACCTTGCAGGGACAATCCTCCCCCTTTGAAAATTTCTGAAAATTGGGTGTCCTTATAAGCAATCTGGTGCCACATATGCTATCTTTTGAAGTAAAATCTGTGTTAATAAAGTTAGACTACGTATTTTTAAGAACAAAGAAAAAATGGCATCTGTGAGGGGGGGGGGGGATGGCCCAATGGTCTCCCCTTCGCACGCCACTAAGGAGGCCTAATAGTGGCTCGATCACACAGGACATCCTGTTAGAAAAGCAGTCTGTTAAGTGTAGTAGGCTACAAGGTACTCATTGTCCATTTATTGTTACACTCAAAGTGAGCAGAAAGCTATTTTCTCGAACTAGCTTGTAAGCCTCCAAGGATTAGGCTAAGTAACAAAATCTAAGTATGCCAACGGATCCCGCTAATTCTAATTTCTAGTTTATCGTTGGCCATGGAATGTTTCAGCCCCATCCATCGTTATGTACACAGAGTAAAATCGTACAGCTACTGCTAGCTTGTAGAAGAACATAACAGCCTCGGGGTCTACGGTAGTGACTTGTCAGTTTTCACACCCTTTTACTGAATTCCCAAAGTATCACCTGAATAACAGCTCCCTGTGCACTGAAATGAACTGATCATAACCCCCGTGCGTATACAAGCACAAGAGAACATTCAATCTGCTACGCGGAGAGGACTTTTCTGTGGAACGCAAATTGGGCCGGTTCATGCGACACTGACGAAATCTGAGTTAATTTGTTGCATGAAAATACGAATTATGTAAGTCTCACAATTTCTTATTCCAACAAAAATTTTGAGAAATTTTTGTAATAATAAGAAGATTCATCAAATTTCCCCATTTTCATCAAATTTCCCAAAAAATTTTTCCAGGGGGGGGGGCAACTTTCCCCCCTGCCCCCCCCCCTCCAGTAGCTACGCCACTGCTCGTGATGACTCGGACTCTACAGACTCGACTACTATCATTCGTGAGTTTTACTCCTACAGTCTTTCACAACACAATGATGCCGGAAAATGGTCGAATATCGATCAAATTCTTTCAAGTATTAGTTTGCCCGAAAAAATAAAAGTAGCCTATCATAGGACCTGTCAGGGTAATTTTCTTGGTCTCAGACTTGGCAAATGTCTTTCAATGCAGACAAGTGTAAAGTCCTTCATTTTGGTCCTAAAAGTTTTAGCTATGATAATAACATGAATGGTAGTGTTTTAAGTAACGTCACTTTCGAGAAAGATCTGGGGGTTGTAATTACTGGGTATTTAAAGTCATCAAGGAAGTGTGCAACCACTGCTGCAAAGGCTTATAGAGTGCTTGGATTGATCAAGAGGAATTTCATCTGTTAAGTAAGGACATTGTACCTTCAAGTTGTATACGCAGTTGGGAAGACCCCATCTTGACTATGTCGCTCAGGCTTGGAGCCCCTTCTATGAAAAGGACAAGTTCCTTTTAGAACAAGTTCAGAGGGGAGCCTCTCACCTTATACCTGAGATGAGATATTAACCTTATCATGCTCGGCTTAAACATCTTGGGCTTACCACATTGGAGCTGAGAAGGATTAGGAGGGACATGCTTCAGGTCTACAAGTTTCTTTCTGAAAGGTAACTTATCCCCAAATTTGTCAGTAGTTATTTAAGGGTTCAAAGTAATTTTCGGGTTCGTGGGCATTGTACAAAGCTGGTAAAGCCTTTTGCAAGGTTTGACATCAGGAAGTTTAGTTTCTCCCATAGAGTTGTCAACGAGTCCGCTGTCAGATTGGGTAGTTACAGTAACTCCCCGTCAGTACCCTGCTTTAAGGTTAACATTGACAAGTTCTTCCATGACTGTGGTAGAATCTGATTGTATAGGGATGTTGTTCACGTTTGTTGGTTTGTCTTTTGAATATGGTTTGGACTTCAGGGCATCTTATGGGGCATTGGCCCTCCTTTGCCCTTCAAACTGTTATGTAATGTTATCTTATAGTAATGAAAAATCAAAGAGATAAAAAGTGGCAACACATTTGAGAAACCTGTCGCGGCTGCTTCAAAGGAAAAAACCCCTCTAACTACTTACAAAACAACCAATCATTCTTACGCCTGTCCTTAAATGATTGTGGAAGATAAAACCCGAAATGGCCGACTACATTAAGGCTTTCAAATCTTTGCCCTCAAAACAGAAAATGATATATATTCAAAGTAATGGAAAATAAACTGATAGGAAAGATTTCCAACACATTTGGGTAATGTGTGAAAAAATGTTTTCCTCATCTGGGCCCCACTTCATGCTGTAGTCTTGAAAAAACTGTGCCCGAAATGGCAAAATATTCGGGCGAAGGTAAAACAAAAAGCTGGGAGGCTTTCAATATCAAATAATTACCGTGAACGGGCAGTCGGGAGAGGGTTCGAATGTCTTCCCAGATAGGTCTGCTTGAAAATGCATTACAGTCCACCTTGTACCGTAACACTCGTTTCAACTGCTACTGATACTTTCAAAAGGTCCTCGTCTCAGTCTCTGGAGAAGAGCCGCGGTTTGACGAAACCAAGCAATACTCCCAAAGGAGTTCTGCTTCCCAAGAAAGCTTAACTGACCAACCTCTCCGCCCTCGGGCCATTTACATCATTGGTCTGTCATGTAGGGCTCCATTCTGGACTAGACGAAAAGAACATAAACTACACATGATCTTTAACATAGGCGTAGGAAACGGGGGCTGAGGGCGACAGCCCCCATGTGAAAAAAGCGTGCTTCCGTCCTCACTTCCCGGGTCAGAAAACCTCTTTTTTTTATTTTTTCGGCCAATTCCCCTAAAAAGCAAAATTTCGGGCGCGCTTCGCACGCCGCAGGAAGCAGTGTGAAATGCATTATTTCCTGTTCATAAATCAGTTTGGTAAACTTTTTCGCGCTCTGGAAATGACAAAATCGGATGTTTACCATACGTGACACCACATCATCAAGAGACACCGGCAGCTTTATTGCTATTTTTGTAAACTGTCTTTCATAGAATTCCTAATTTTCTTTCATGAGAACTCTTGACTTTGAAATGTTTTGTCCAAGAGGCACTGTGCAACAAATTTAGTTTAGACTTTTGAAATGTCATCGGAGAGTGACGGTTCGTAGGCCTTAGATAACATTATGCGGCAGCAACGATTCAGTCGTCATGCAATCGAGCTTCTTCTGGAAGCAGTTTATAGTTTGGTTTCGCCGAACGGCTCTTTGTCAAAGAGCCGAGAGGGCTTTAGAAAAAGCAATCATTCTCAGATATGCCACCAATATATGAAGACACTTTCACATTCTTCAGTAATCGCCCAACTCTTCAAATTTCCTTACAGGAAACCCATAATCCAAAGCTTTACCTAATACAAACTTCATATCAACATATACTTGTTTAAAAGGGGCGACGGTTTCGGCGCGCTCCCCGCGCCGCTACTCGTCCCTGATACAG
The DNA here is from genome assembly GCA_037179385.1 of Holothuria scabra. Taxonomy (NCBI): domain Eukaryota; kingdom Metazoa; phylum Echinodermata; class Holothuroidea; order Aspidochirotida; family Holothuriidae; genus Holothuria; species Holothuria scabra. The sequence continues at coordinate 8,352,448 of CM074197.1, read as the reverse complement.
TGGTGTTCACACTTGACAGAAAAATTTGAGACAACATCGGTGTCCGAGACACGCCATTTCCACCTGTCTGAGGGGTTGTGGTTTCTGAAAATTTTCTGTACGCTCCGCATCGACTGAAGGTAGTCTTTCGAGCAAGACTTTATATTCCTACAGGACTGTCGTACCCCTGTAAAATTCGAAAATTTACACAAGTCCATATTTTTTAAATTTGGTGCAATAAACGTATACGACTGGTCGAATTAGATAATGACGTGTTATGGTGTAATTATTCGTCCTGTCATGATCAAGTGCTTCACACTACTTAACCTTTAAAGTTGAATTTCCGAGTAATTAAGCTCATTTTGGTCCAAGGCAATAGATGTGTACGGTACAAATCCTCAACAAAATTCGTAAATCCCGACGAAATGGTTAACTTTTACCCATCGAATCCTAATTACGCCTATTCCATAAAGAAACCAATTTAATTTTAAAGACACTGTATCGTGGAGCGAAACGGGGGCGGCAGCATGTTTTTAGAATTGTTCTTTTCTCCTTCGCGCATCAAAAACTGTTACAGCGCCATCACCCTCCTTGGCCGTGAAAAATGTTCGTGCAATCGACGGAGGGAAGTTGAAGCATGGAAGTAGTAGACGGTACTCATTCGGGTGATGTGGATTTCTGCAAGACATTTGCAAATACCACATACAACGAACAATCGTCGGCAATAACAAGAGAAGTCGACGAGGGCAACTGTTCCCAAAATTAACATGAGATTGACGGCACGACATCCAGGGAACGCTTTATCACTTTAATTAACGAGTAATTTGTGATTTTTAAAGCTGCGAGAAGGTAAGGTAAAGAGATAAGAACAAATACGATGGCAATTAGTAGACATTGACAGTAATTCTGCGAAAAATCCTTTGCTTGGCGATGTGTAGTATTACTTACGTGTATATGCCATACAAAATTGAACAAGGGAGAAATTTTCCCAAGATTATGGGCACAAATTCCCAAGGTCCGATACAATACAGCAAGAAACAAATTCAACTTCCATCACGTTGCATGTGGATCCTTGTTATTTTAGTGAGTGTATAATTAATGCTACAGTAGTTTCTACCGGGATACACCTTCAAATTAAGGCTGATATATCTTAAACAGCTGTGAAAGGGACAAAACTTTAGTCATTGCCAGTATGAAATTACTTCAAGCACAACACTCTTTGTCCTACAATTGAGTTACATAGTGTTTTAGTAAAATATATCCCACAATTAGAAAGACTTGTGTGAATTGACAGATTTCAGACTACACTCAGATCACATATGATGACCTAGCTAGCTCAACAATTGGCTTTTCACCCCCTAAATTAGGACAAAATCAAAAAAGACTAGTTGTGTGATGCACAAAAGTTTTGGAAGGGTTAACTTGATGAAAGCATTATATACAGTATGATTAGAAATAAATTGGACTGACCATGTTCAAAGGATAAGAATGCTATCCAACCAGCTCAGTACTGTTGTAATAATGCCAACAATTTCCACTGAATGCTTAATTGACATGTGACAGCAAATTGCATCTAGGGATAGTCTGGCCATGATGGTTGACTGAAACAGTTCTTCCACACCCAACCTCAGGAGAACTTAGTTTACTAGACCAAAGATTTTAAGACTTTTCAGGGTGCTTGCTATAATCCATTACCTAATCTCATTTTAAAACATCAGGGTATTAAATAGCCCTCAAACAGGTCTATGTCATCAGTTAAATGGCCTAATGAAATGCTCTACATGTAACAGAATACACATGCAGCCCTGTTAACTAGGTAATGGGGGGTGGCAATTAGAACTTCTCTCCACAGATACCCGAAGTGTAACTGAATATAAGTCTATCAATCATTTAAAGCCCCCCCCCCCCTTAACCTCCAAATTAGGAAAAAAAGGTTCTAGCTACCCCACATGACAAAGTTTTTTTTGTCAAACTATGTTTGCCACTGCTAGGCTTCTTTAAAGGGTGAATCTCTTCATTCCAGATGGTTCCAGCCAGTTCTGGTAAAATGGCTAACATCTTTAGCTTCTCAAAAAGCACACAAACTTTTGTTGCTAAGAGACTAACCCTGTCAAGTAGAATAAATCATAACAATTGCAGTGCATGCAACTGCCCGTTGTAATGAAAGCATTAGCTCCCTACCGCATCTTCTGAATTGGTCAATGGAAGAGCAGTCACTTATTACAAAGGTTACTCTCTCATAACTAATCCACATGAGTATCCATATTTTTTGAAACAGATTCCCTTCACAAGCTAGCGTACATCTCTCATGTTTCATATGCGAACTATTTTGCATTTTAATTAACATCATATGAAATAAACATCACATTAATCCAGGCCTATGTGTCATTCATGTAAGTTACAGCTCAGTAGCCTCTGCCGGTCACAAGATTCTTCAATATGGCTATATGTACATAGCATGAAGTAAATTAAAATATCATACCAGAGTAATCTAACCTTCAAGAGTACAACATTTTCAACAGTTTACTCAAACTAAAAGGTTGTTACTACATGTGACATATTACTTATTTATATTATGCTCTTCTTTGTATCCTTGAAGGCACTAGCACTACAGGAACTGCATCAACTTTTCTGAAAAAAAATCACCTACAATACCTACTATATGGCAGAACTCATGCATGGGAACCTACCATTATCTTCTTGTTAGGCTGGAAGGAAAATTGATGTCTTCTCTTTAAAGAAGAAAGTGCAGGCCAGGTCTGTGTGGTGGCTTTGAGAACTACATCTCCACTGCAAGCTGATTGCCTAGAGAATTCAACTATTCAAACTTGCTTTGTATGACTCTCAATACTTACTTAATGCAATATTCCGAGACTGGGGGAAGACGGCCGGTGTCATCATGTTAGGGTACAGTGACGGGAGTGCAAGAATAGGAGTGGAAAGGCCACCCAGAAGTACATTGAGATGGGAATTGCATATCATGATATCAGTGACAAAAAATGAACTTGTAGACCCAAACTATGATGCAAGATATATCATGAAAGTAATTGCATGAAAGCCTCAAATTCCTACATTTTAAAAACTTCATTTACAAAGATGGTAGTAGTTTTCATATCACTTGAAATATAAACTTTTTTTTTGAAAAAAAAAACAAGTTTTTGTATCATTTTTGAAGTGAATTCATAACAACATGCAAAATAGAAGAATTATGTTTTGTTTGGGAATTAATCATAGTGTCTACTATTGTAAAAAATATGAGCTTTCCACTGTCATGCTTGTTGATCAAGAAATGTATTATGGCATGTTGATGGGAAATTTTAAGTGTAAAACAATAAAGTGAAACAGCTGGTACAAGATTCCAGTAAGATTATGGTACTCTACCTGATTTTCATCTTTTCTTTTATGTAATATTTCTGTCAATTGACTTTTTAGGAATTCCAGTAATTATTATAATTTTGTCAAAAATCATTTAATATTACTATGAGATATGAGTGAATTACATATTTCCTATACCTTTACATATGTCTTGAAGACTAGTTGGATCAGGCTATTCACTTACAGAGGTAGATCAGAAAAATGATGGGGTATTTACAGGATGTAGAGGAATCTATTTCCAGTGGTTTTCAGCAGTTATGGTAGTGTTGTAAATTGCATTCGTGACTGGAGCAAGGACCTGTAGCACAGATGTATAGCCTACCTACCATTTCTTTTGAATGAGAATAACAGTGGCTGTTTTGATGATTTTGAGTTTGCAATTAATGAGCCATTCATTCTCATATAGAATCAAGCATGCACCTAGCGTATTTTATTAGCATTCTGGACCAAAATTAGGGGGGGGGGGGGGGGAAGAAGGAGGTGATACTTACCATGCACACTGTCCTGCAGGTTGAAAGGCTGACAAGAACTAGTCCACCTCCTTTTTGAAGTTTACAAATCCATCCCTAGAAAATGAATGGTCAAACTTCCAATAGATCACATTCCACTTTTTTCTGAAGGGCAGCAAGTTTTTACATAGTTTGTTTTCAGACTTCAAAAAGGATCACAATGAAGCCCTATTTTAAAAGCTGTGTTCTACACACGCTAGGTCCTTCTCCGATTTGAACAAGAACACCAGCCTAGTGCACCTTTGCAGTAGAAGTTCAGCAAAGCTGAATTGAGTTTCAAAAGTCTACAATTACATACAACTTCATTCTTATTGGGGACTTCTAGGTAGCAGTAGGGTGGACCTGGGTGGACAATGCACAGGGGTCCATGGAGAATTCAAACACCTCAAAGCTTGTGTGTGCAAGGTTTCATTCCTATCCCAAACCCCCACCCCCCACCCCCACCCATGAATATTGGAGCTAGAGGCTTTTAGAAAAATGAATTTGGGTACCCCCTTGCTGTCTAGCTTCCCCATGCTTCTACAGGGCTTTTTTATGCCATTGATTGAGTACACAACTACCAGTACCCAAAAAACATTGATCAATAAGAGTGGAGTAATTGTTTCAATTCATATCAAAATTTAACCAATTGGTACTGATCTTCATGTATATAAAGTGCTATATACTCCTAACTATCTTTGTGGATATGCTCAGTACATTCCCTTCAAGTGTAGCAGTGCTGTTTGTACAGTAAGCAAGTGCACATACTGTATGCATGCAATTTGCACAAATATATTTTCTCCTGCTTATGGCAACAACTTAATTCTGCATCATCCCTCCATAACTAAGAGCAAACAGTGATGGATGCTAGGACATATATGAGACCCATCGAAGCAGTGCCACAGTCTCCAATTTAAGAGGCACCATGCATGCACCAGCATGCACCATTTACTACCAGGCTGGTTTCTAAATGGCACTCAGGTGGGGGCACATAAAGTACTGCACAATATCACATATAAACAAGCTTGTTGATCAGGTGTAGGATTAAATGAAATTAGTGGAAGAGAGCTGATAAAAGAGTTCTCATGGATTGCTCAATGCTTGAAGTAAATGTTATCAAAAGTTTTATTCAAGTCATATTTGGTCCTTGGGATGTTGGCAAAAGGTACATGAATGTAGCAACACAGACCCAAAGCACGTCATGAAGTACTGAACCTGAAGGAAGTACTGTTCAAGGAGTGATATCAATGTTACAGCACAGATGGGCAATGCTTACAGTATCAAGTCCTGATTTTACAATTGCTCTTATTCAAAATGAACCACAGGGATTTGGTTTAATCCATTCATAGAAAATTTCAAGATTGGAAAGTTTCTGTGTCCCAACCATGGCGAGGGCTCCAAACATGATGATAGCTAGGAAATGTGTATTTTCAGCACAAATAAAATTTACACTGGAAATTAAATGTTCTTCTATAAAAAAAAAAAATATATTCTTCCAAATTTTCAACAATTCTTGGCAAGGAGCTTCCCATTTTGCTGGTTTTTCCACTGGCACCCTTGCTCATGGCATATTCAAATCTAAGAAAAGAAATATTTCGATCATTTGCACAAGAAGTTTAAGAAAACACATTTGATCAGTGCAAGTGTAGGATATGTAACACAAGCTTGCTCCAAGTTCACAAAAATTGAATTAAAAATCTGATAACTTTAATTGCATATATTTTGAGCATCTGAAGAATTGAGTTAAGAATTTTATCACAACATTCTACTTCACCGTATTAAACATAAATTTATTTGAAACATTCTTTTACAGGATATCTTTTAAATGTGAATTAGGGTCTACTTCTGGAGGTAGAATATTCAAGTTAGGCCAAGTCCTCTCACTATTTCATACATTCTCCCAACCTTTTTAATTCTAGCCACCCACAGCTGTTTAAAACTTTTCATTGCGCAGACACAATCCTGGTCTACTGTTTGAAGGGTATATCATCAAAGTGAGCACACAAAACCCTGTTGAATCAGACTGCGTTCTCTGTCGGAATATGAGCCACTCTGCATTCTTCAATTTGATATCACAGATCAGGATGATGCATGGGTATTTCTTACACAGTACAGTTACTACAAATAAATAATCTATAATTATCAATCTGAATATCCTGAACACGCAGTTTCAAACTTCCACTTCCTTTGGCATACCAATGTCTCTATTAAACAAATGACTTAAACACCTTTAGAAGGATTCCTGCCATCATTGAAAAGCTAAAAAGTCATGAAATTTGAAAAAAATATTTTCCAGGGCCTGGTAAAGTTTTCCAATTCAAAAAATTGTGGTAACCAAGTCATGAAAAATTCATGGAAATTTTCACAAATTTTCATAATTTGATGTAACAGCTTCGCCCCCCGCCCCCAAAAAAAAAAAAGAAAAAAAAAAAAGTTCTGCAAATTCTTTTAATATTTGGTCCTGGAAAAGTGAAAATTTAGTTTCCAGAAATGTAGGAACCCTGCTTCAACTTATGATTCATTTGAAGCTTACAAATTAAAAGACACATGCTCCACTGAGTGCATGCACCAAAAATTGTTCCTATATTCTTGTTGTCTTTATTGTGCATGATATGATAGTCCCGTTATTTCTTTCATTCTTTTTAGTAACTGGAATAAAATTCAGACCTAAATTTCAGGTATAGCTGATGTTATAACATATAAATGAAAGGCTTCAATACAGTTACAAGCTGGTTGGCAATACTGTTCAGGTATCACACCATCTTCCTATTCACAAAACTTCATACACAAAACACATTTGGCCAATAAAAATTGCTTTTGTGATGTAAACTATTAAATGGCAAGCAAGGCAAGCAATCTTTCCAGTACTGATGTGATTTTCTGGGTTCTGCCAGGTTACTCAAAATCATGCATAAATCCATCCTGGTTGGGAAGCATCAACCAGGTGCCTTTTACACCCCAACAGTTGAACGTGACACTGTACATGACTAGCATATGCAGAGGTGAACTTGACAACTTTGGGTGGATCCTTGGGCTGGTCCTCCTGTGCCAAAAAAAAAAAAAAACAGAATAATATATGAAATGCCCACAGAAATATTTTTGCTCTGTCTGAGTTTTGTTTCCTTGCTTACTTGAAATTTTTCTGGATTGCTTAGTAATCTGCATTGGTACTTCTTCAAATTAAATGTAATAAGCAGGCTTATAATTTTTTTCTTTATTCTCCTTGTCACAAATTCCAAAAAGATGAAATTGTTCTCATATTTCTCACTTTCTTGAAGAGAGAGCTACTCATAAAAGATTTCTTTCAAACTTGTGGTGCCAAAACTTGATTAACTGGACAAGGCCAGAGCTTCAGAGGTGAGGTTGGTATTACTGTCAGAAGGTCTTGGAACTGGGGATAGGCAATACTACCATTCCGGAAATATTTTGAGCAGAATCCAGATCAAAATGGAAATTAAAAAGATTAACAAAAACTTGATATTTTTCCATCAGGTACAAGGATTCTCTTTTTAAAGAAACTGAAACCAATGCATAGTGAATTTACCTAGATAGTCTTCTTTCATGTTTAGACTTGACTGCTTCCTCCCACATTATATTGTCTGCCTCTGCCTCATCAGTGCCATTTTCATTGTGGCAATCCAGGAAATCTTCAACTGAACTGTTGACAAAATAGATTGTACTGCACTTAGACCTGTACTTCAAGTCACCTCTTGTCCAAGCAGGCAATAATAATGGAGCAATTAGCAAAGTTTGAAAACTACATTTTATCCTTTATATCATATTTTGAAGACAAATGAATGAAGAAAAAAACTAACAAACTGACAAATGGCAAAAAATTTGCAACTTGGGTAATGGTATTTTTTATCCATGGATGTGTTCATGCCAAATGCAAATGGTGAATGTTCCTACCATGCAGTTTCCTGATACTGTTTCAATCTAGGGAAATCTCAGATCCTCTTTTCTGCCCTTTGATATCAAAGCATGATTAATGAAAAGCTTAAAGGGCAAGAGCAGTCTCCCCAACTTGAAGTAGTGTAGTACACCATCCCTCTTTCATGATTGGCTCTTCACGGTCATGTGCCATTTTTGGGGGAGTCACTGCTTGGTTTTCCTAGAATATGTAATATTGAAGTCCTAAAAAATTATTAAAGATACTTTTAAGAAATTAAGAAAGGTGAAAAGAAAATTAAGAGCTTTAGCCTTTGCTTCAAAATACAGTAAGTTTGGGATGACTGTTTTTGCCTTTCAATGTGGAAAAATGACAACAGCAGTCATGTACCTTGGAGTAGTATGGTTAAAATGGGAAGACCCAGTGATTGCAGATCTGCTAGGATTGAGCCTATACAGCACATTAAAAAATTACAAAACAAATTCTGTTTAACAAAGGATTTTTTTCTTTCCTGGTCAGCTTTTTGATGTTAATATCCGACATTTCAAAAGCACGTTGGAAAGCAGGTATATATGTTTTGCAAGCATGTGACTGCATTTGAAAATGGTCAATCAGTTATCACCAGAAAAAACTTGCATTTTCAGAATTAACACCCAAAGAAACAGATTGGGTAGTATATTGTTGGAATAATAGATAAAATAAGTAATAATAAAAAAACATAGGACTTCTGACTTCATAAATGCATTTTGAAATGATGAGAGTAGCCTAGCTAGGTTAAAAAATAAAAGGAAATACAACTACTGTGAGTAGAAGAGAGATGCATATCTGACAGTCAAGCTACGGTACTGTACTCCAGAAGAAATGCTTACTGTCATGAAAATAGTCAAAGCTTTAGAACTTTATGAACAATTACAGTAAATATAGCACCCTCCTCCCACACTGTGACAAAGACATCACACTTCCACTGAAGAAAGACAAGGGAAGACTGGAATCCAATACCCCCATCCCTTTTTGTTTAGGTAGAGGGCAAAACAACTCCATGCTTAAATCTTGAATGACTCTTCGTGTTTTGGCAATTTATTTTGCCATAAGTGTTCAGTAAACCAGGAGTGCCAGAGAGATGCTAAGGGGAGTGAGGTGGGACAGGGGATTCATCTCCCAGTTATGATGGATGGTCCCCACTGTATATGGGAAACATTTTAGGAAACATTTTCCATTCTTTTCAAGGGAGCATAGATGGGTATGTTATTTATTGTCCCGAAAGTGACAAGTATAACATTCCAATTGTGTACTTCCTTCTAATTCTTGAAGGAAATGCAATTGTCCTTTAAAAATCACAAAACTTGAAATTTAATATTCAAAACCAAATCAACATTGAATTTAAAATCCAAATTTTCAAGTTTTCTTTCATAACATTTTATTCAAAATAATTCCCAGACAAATCTCTGGGTTTTGGCCACAGATTTGGGTTGCTTGTGCCTACAGTATTATGAAGGATTTCATCATTCCCTTGGAAAGAGACTGCATGGCACCATGCCGGATGTTGTGACTTATTACAGCACGTACTACAATGCTATAATCATGGTTGAAAAGAGTTGTGAAGCTGAGAAGCTCCTTCCCAGAAAATTTGGACATCTGGAGGAAAATTTCCCTTTTCATGAAAATGCAGGGAGAATTGTGGAAACTTTTACTCTCTGCCTGGGAAATAATGCAACTCCCTTCCTGGAAAATATTTTTTCCAGCCCTGGCTGTAATACATGTTGTAGTTAGATGGAGTTTTACGGCCCAGTTTCCAACCTATTGGTTCAAGTCGAACCGGCCACTGCCTTTTTTCCAGTTGTGGCTCACTGGCTTGTTTTCCCTACCCCACTGCTTATACAGAGCAGCGATCATGCAAAATGGCAGTAGGTTCCTTTTTTAGAGTCTTTGGTATGACTCGACCTGGGAAGTGAGCCTTCTGCGTGAGGGGTGGATGCTCTACCATAGTACCATTAGACCAAACACACCGTCTGTGTAATACATGTTGTATAAGGGAATCGTGCGTATAGGACATGTATGATGTTTGTCTGAACTCAATGAAAGTTCAGCTAGTCTTGGGCAATAACTATTGGTTTAAAGTTGAACAGCCATTTGCAATCCTCCCTGTGTTTGGCTTTCATAATGACCTGTAGTTGCTGATGAGGGACAAACTGGCTCTAATATACTGTCATAGTGGCCCTTGACAGGAGTAGATGTCAATGCTGCAATTCAATGGAATATAATATTTACAGCTGGTGATGCAAGTTTGCAGCTCAGGATGAATTTTTGGATGATTTTCAATTACTATAACCACACTTCTTACTACTGTAAACTTGATAATAAGGCAAGGCTTGTTTTTAAGGAGGTATCTCACAATTTTCTTCTCATTCCATAATATTGGCTCTTCAGGCAAACCAAGCAATTAAGTAAATTGCACTTTTCAGGAAAGAATATTGTCACTTGACTCTATAGCCAATCATGAAACAGGGCAGTCTAACTACTGTACACTTCTGTACTGTATACTGGGGTGAATGCTCTTGTCTTCAAGGAAGGGAGCACATCATATCAACATAGCAACTAGCCCAATTTGTAAAGGTAAACTAATCAAGCACATTACAATTATAATTCTGAAAATGTTGGCAACGTCAAAACATTACCATAGTGGGTATATTGCAATTGGGAGAAAATAATATTCACTCAGGCTTTGTGGACAATTAATTGATACTGCAACTCGATCTGCATCATTATCAAACAAGATATTGGATAAAGGCCTAACAATGCTCATAAACTGTGCAATATTTTAGTAAATATAGATATAAAGTTTCTAGATAGCAAAGATGAGATTTAACTATACCCAACATGAACATGTCATGGACAGTATTGTGTCAGTCAACTCAATATAAAGTTCAAAGTTTAAATTTACTTTCAAGTACAGTTCAAGTACAATTCAAGTACAAGTTAGTTTTCCCTTTCATCACCTCTACAATAGGCAGGATCAAACAGGCTTTGCCCCTGGAAGCTCTGAGGTTTTAGCATTCTGTATCTCTGAATGGAAAATGTAGTCTCTGGAGAGGTATGTTATTTAAATTCTTTTCAGTAAACCCAAACCCAACTCCTTTCTGACCAGCTAACATTTGGGCGGGGGGAGGAGGAGTGAGGGGGGCCAAGGACAAAATCTAGGGAGGGCAAAAGCCCCCTCTTGTCCCAACATAGAGCCACCACTCATGGTGCTAATTAAAGCCGTGAAAACGTTACGAGCAATTCTGAACAGCACAAGGTAGACTGTTCTGTGCTATAGTGTTGTGAACCATGGAAGTACTACCTGGAAGTTGGCTGGGAAAACATGCTTTTGGAAATTGAAAGACTTGTTTTAATACATCCTGCAGTTATTTTCACTCACCTATGGGTGTAACAGCTAGCAACTGAGGTGAGGTTGGTCATTCACTAATTGGCTCTGTCTGTGTGGCCCACTGCACGTACAATACTTTGAAGAACACCTGAAAAGTAAATCACGACTACTTGCAATGAAACAGTATTTTATCTTAGGGAATAGTGCATATATAAGACTTCCATGATTTCAAATGACATGTCCCTCAATGATAAAGGGGTGGTGTCAAAATTGGTTGTTATAAGAGTCATAATAATGATGATTGATGATGATGTGAACACTAGGCCCCATTAAAACAGAAAGGGACAAGGGGGGGGGGGGGGATTGCAATCTATTCTGTCTAAAGGAATTTTAAATCAAACTATACCGATTACCAGTGGCATCAGCAGTGGCTCTTGTATACCCCCCTTATGTAAAAAGTATATTGGGCAAAATGTGTAAGAACTTCACAAACACCTCTTGAAAGCAGCACTTTTTAGTAGTACAAACAACAGCTGGGAAGTACCATTTTATGCAATCTGAAACACATTTCAGGCAAAGTGTTCTGTGTACGCAATGTGCTGGTCAATAGTGGCACTCAATATACAGTAGGAGCATTTTCGTTTGCCCCACCACTTCAGCACTTTCCCTCTCCCAATGAAAAAGTTTAGTAATGCCACTGTCAATAACTGAGGACATAAATTTTGCTCAGGCACTAATTTTTATTGCATTTGGCATTTCATGTACACTCAACGTACAGATTCCCAGCCTGGTCTCACTGAAGACTTTAAAAATGGAACCTACTGCCATTGTGCTTGCAAAAGCAATGGAGTAAGGGAAAACAAGCCTGTGAACCAAAACAGAAAAAAAGGTCAAGACTAGCTTGACTTGAACTACTTGGTTGGAAACTTAACCCAGAAATAGCATTTATATGCCATTCCTGCCTAGATCTTGGGGAAAACAACTTTTAATACTGTATGTACAGGTACAGCAGCTGTGCTATGCTAAGCCTACCTTACAGTACCCCTCATAGCCCAGGCCTCCATTTTTAAAACATTTAGTGTTGTCTTGGGGCAACCATTTCACTCATTTTGGTTCAGAAGGAAATTTGGTTGTCCAAAATATTTTTCACTTAATTACAAAACAGAAGGCTAATTATGTTCATCAAGGGCGGATCCAGGGGGGCAACTAGGGTCAACTGCCCCCCCTATGACCAGTCTAGCGCCCCTCAATACAAGAAAAATGCGCCCCCTGAGTCCTAAAAGTAAAGTAAAAACTGCCCGAAAAGTAAAAAAAAAATAAAATAAATAAAGGTCCCCAGAATTTCGAACCGTATAGCTATATTTAACTGCGGCAATGGGAGTTGGTCTGAGAAACGAGGTCAGTCAAATTTAAGAGTATGCAGCCCCTGTATGATGTTGGCGCCCCCTCTTTCAAACTGCCCCTCCTTCAGCTAGGGGCTGGATCCGCCCTTGATGTTCATGTATTATTGGTCTTGAAGAATAAAAAGATGTGAAGTTTGAGAGACAGGAACACTCCAAGTCTGAAATATGGTTATGAAACTATTATGGAAAAAGGTGAAAGAATTTATCAATCAGCAGTATACTTTTTCAGTCCGAGAGGAAAATGGTTGTCCATGGGACAACCAACCTGGTTGTCCGTATGGAATTTTTGTTGTCCCAGATATTCTGACAACCATGAAAATTGATTCCTGTAGCCCAACTGGTTACTGGTAGTAGGCCAACAGTACTTTGGCTTGAACTGAATTTAGAATGCAGATTTCTTATTTCCCTTGTGAGGAGGGGGTTGTGGGGTGGTGGAGATTGAGGGGAAGGAGATCAGCATCAGTTTTCAGTTGCATACAGGTACAACCAATTGTTAAATATTTGGTAATTATTTATGCCAAATTGTATATGAGCATATAAGCAGAATTCAAATTTTTATTGGAGGTGACCCCCAACGCCCCGGTGTATGGTTTGTTGACGGTGTGTTAATTCCCCTCTTTCTCAAAATCCTGGATCTGCGACTGAGCCCAAAATCTGCAGATCCAGGTCTTCTTAGGCCACTGATGAAGGCCTACTGTAGTTAACTTTCTATACTATAGCATTGTTCCACACATGGGGGGAAATTTATGATGTACGTACTTGAAAGCCTAGGCCTATATATGGGGCCTTACCTTACATGAGGAAGGCAGTTGCCTTACAACTCTTTTTTATCACATACCTGGCGAACCACTACTGGCATTTGGATGGGGACCCTCATCACCCTTATTGAATGCTTTCAATAAGCATTCATTATGCCTTCTGAATGTATCATTTAGCATTCGAAGGACTGTCAGTGAGTTGGAATGCTTATTTTCTTCCTCAAATGAAGTCTTCCTTGCATTCTGAATAAGCCTTCATAATTTCCTTTGAAGTCTACCAAGCCTTCAGTTACTGTTTGAATGCATTCATTAGTTTTTTAATGTGTTGGAATGCATTCACACATGAATGATATATGAATGCTTATCAAAGCCTTCATTTCCTTATTTTGTAATTCATATAACTAGTATCAATTACTATGCAGCTGGATGTCACTCAAGCATAAGCAAAGTTACAGAAATCAATTACTGGATAATGGCGCCTTGATCCTGCTCACCTGATTGCACCAGATAATCTTCATTTATATTATACTGTAAATCCAACATGCTCAGGCTTAGTACAGAACTGTTGTTCTCATCAAGTCCATTTGGCAAATTACTGATCCAGCAAAGCTGAGCACTTACTCATTGTCAAGTGGACTGTAGGCTAATGAAACACCTAGGATTATCTTAGTGATAGTATATTGTAGGTCTATGCTTGATTAGAAAGTTTTGAGAAGACAATACTGGGGAAAGTGCAAACTCCGGGCCAGGCCCTCGGAGAGATCATAAGTGTAAACTATTTGGGGCATGTATATGAGCAAACCAAGGATATAGGCTAGTCAGATTTTTCAAGAATAGTGCGGCTTATTCTGGGGTTATGATTTTGATGAAGTGGTAAATGTAGTGCTGATCACTTCTGCTGTAACCTGTGCTAGCTCGTCAAAAGCTTTACTAGGCATATAGCTGCTAATAAAATTGTCCTAACGTTAGGCCTATGCATACTCTGTACTGTACATATGCTAAACACGCGTGTGGGATGGGTATGTGGATCACTAACGAGACGGGAATCCTGTTTACTTTTTACTATCAGTAACTGAACAAACACATTTCACTTACCTTTGAGCATAATCTGTGAGATGATGTTTCGCAAAATCGCCGTTATATACAAGAGACTTGTCATTCCCCAATCAATCAACCTGCTTTTTCTGCGGCGATCTAACGTTAGGTAGGGCCTATTCCGGGTGAGAATGAGAAAGGGAACTCCGTCTTTCGTTTGCTACTGTATTTTTCTCGTTTGATTTCTCCTTCTCGTGACAACCTGTGCAAACGCTGTCCTTCGATTTTTTCTTTCTGAAGTTCTGAACAGGAAGACATTTTGCTGTCGTAAGACTATTGACTAGCCCCTTCGCTTCGACCAATCTCTCAAGTGCAATGCAGGTTTCCTAGGCCAGTTCGTCTTTTTAGAAATTCCCAAGATCACGTCTCGAATAACAACGTATAGCCTCTCAACGTTGAACTACAGTAATAATAGCCTATAAGAGCATCGATGTCAAACTGATGATTAAAACACAAAACAATTAAGCCAGAACTTTAATACAAATTAGCTACCTTGGCATTCTTATTAGAACTTATTCACATATTTCATAACTAATTAATAAGTGACTTAAAAAAAGTAGAAAAAAGAAACAATCACACAGTATTTCTTTTTTCAAAGTGGGAAGGAAAAGAATGATCGAGGCTGTTCAAAATTCCCAAGATGTTGGGAAAATTCCCAAGGGTCTCTGTTGTCACTGAGCAAGGTACTCACTTGTATCAGGAAAACAACTCCCTGCTACATACAAATTAACACAGATACTACGCATGTTAACGCTCACACAAACAAGCTTATGTAGCAGTACGCTATCCCACGCAATCGTATGAACTGTTATCATACGTTGTCTATGGGCTACATCCGGGATTTTGGGTGGGATAACAATTTTTTTGAAGGCTGTCCAAATGTCGCCCCCGTTTCGCGCCACGATACTGTGTCTTTAAAATAGTTCCCAAACTAAAATTTCGTTTGATTCTCCAAATTAATGCAAAGCTACATTTAAAAAGAAACCCAGATTTACGTTCATAAATATCACAATTCGTCCAATATAAGCCTAACTCTTGATTTTCAAATCTTTGTCCAAATCTGTAGTACGGTCAGTTTTCGGTGCCAGTCCCGATACTGTCTACTGCTCAAGTCCAGTTGGTAGAATTCACCTTTTGCCTCCCTCGACCACCTGTATTCAGCTGCGCATGATAGCCTACCAGGGGGTGAAGGTCCGTGCCGCAGAATGTTAAGAGCAATAACCCTTATCTTAACTGTACCCATATAACGATCCTAACCCCAGCCAACATTCCCAGTTGGGCCCCAACTTGGCTTCAGCTGGGCTACTTCCTTGGCTCCAGGTGGGATCCATTCGTGTTTGTCAGGTGTTCCCAACTGGGCCCAACTGGGCTAGCCTTTCCCAGCTGATGCCCAGCTGAATCCCAGCTGGAGCCCAACTACGCTTCAGATGTTGAAGAGTCCCGGCACAAGGGCATCCGAGCCTATTAACATCACTCAGGTAAAAACAATTGGCTGGAAAAACAAAAGGAAACTCTACATTCCATGTCAATGTCAGGAAGTGTCATAGGAGCAGGAGAGGCCTAGTGTCCACAGCTACAAGTCCTCTTGGGAAAGAAAATACGCAGTACTTCACAGTTTCCAGGCTAGCACTGGCAATTGATCAGTGTCAAGCAGGCCTATTACACTGTTAAAAAATTTCTCTGTAAATTTACATAATTTTTATGGCAAATTTTTTTCCAACCAAATAATGTTTTTTTTTACAGCCAGACTGTAATCATGAAAAAAACATTAAGGGTTTGTTTTTTCTTTACAGTTTTTGCATGTAAAATAGTTTACGAAAGTCTACTGTAAAATCGAATTGCAGAATTGTTCTGTTTTGTTTACCTTAATTTTATGTGAATTTACAGCCTACTGTTTTCATTCCCGACGTTTTAATATTTATTATTATATTGCTTTTTACCTTTCATATGTTATTACGTAACATACACTTCACCATTACGTAGATCAGGTATTTGCTTACAAACAATGTGTTTTCAATCAAAACACATTGAGGATGCTTTGTTGTCATATTGTTGTCAAGTAGACTGATATCCCTAGGAATTTTGTAATTGGAAAGTCACATTTTTTTGTACAATGTAACTAATTGCTTTTAAAATAAATATGACAAAGAATGCAAATACATTGGTTGCAAACATTTCCGGACAAGGTAAACAATAATTTTATCACTTCCTGATTAAAAAACGCCAAAAAAGATATTATTCAAAGCAACAGCAATCCTTTTGTTAGGAAAATGCCTACAAAATAAGCTCAACCCATTTATGCAAAATGAGATTTACGTCATAAAGTGGTAAATTTACAGACTCTTTCAAGTAAATTTGTGAAACGTTTTTAATTTGCTCCGATCAAGTGTATGAGCGCCTGTGGCAATGAGTTGACATCAGTATACCAATTGTCAGTGCTCTGAAATTAGGGCCTTACAATTTCTTTTTACTTAAAAATGTGTGAAAAACACCAGTTGTATGATATTTATAACTAAGAACGTAATAACTAAGTATACTTTTATAATAAATGTAAGTTAATTTTCAAATAGGGCCATAAATTTGCCAAAAATGTTTTTTTTTTTAACTGAAACTCCGCAGAACGATGCATGTTATATATTGAAAATTTTCTGGCTATTTCTTATTTGTTTCTTTGGGCTTATTTTTGTTTCTTTTTCAGCTTAAAAACAAAATGAACGTTTTTAGAATGACAGTATATTTATGTGAAATCAGAAAAAATACAAAATACTGTTAAAATTTCTGTAAATTTACAGAAAAAGTTTTACAAAGCAGTAAAATTTGGTTAAAAAAGCAGACAGAAATGGTTTTTCAAATAAACAGAAAATACATGTTAAACAATTTTTTTTTTTATTGTAGCAATACAAAGTGTCTGTAAAGATACAGAAAATCTCTATTAAAAGTGAAATACAAAAAGTTTAAGTTAAAAAAGGTCTGTAAATTAACAGAAATTTTTAACAGTGTACTGTAGATGAATCCGATCAGAGCTTTTGTTTGGTCACTGTAAGGAGGCCATTAAAGGGGTCCATCAGCCTTACATCGTCTTCATTTATTGGCTTACATGAATTTCAAACCCTCATATTCTGTGGAATTGAAGGAATCAAGATACGGTTTAGCTTGCAACCATCCTTGACACTGATAAGCATAGAAGTTGAAAGATTAAAAGGTGATAGACCCAACTTATTGCCGACTAATACCACACCATCACTTGCTGCCCGGACTCGTCTATACGTACGTTCCGAATACAACACTTGAACTTGGGGCTCAGAATAAGCCATCAAAGTAGAGAAAACAATCGCACAGAACCTGAGACGTAAAATCGTATCAAATAAACCATAGGCGTAGGAAACGGGGGCTGGGAGGACAGCCCCCAGTAAAAAACGAGGGGCGGAAGCATGATTCCAACCCCCACCTCCCGGTTCAGAAATCCCCTTTTCTTTTAGTTCATAAATCTCAACAACAGAAAAATTTCTGCGCGTTTCGCGCACCGCAAAATTCAATATTGGATGCATTGGTGCTTATATCAGTTTGGTAAACTTTTCCAAGCTCCGAAAATGACAAAATCGGATGTTTACCATTTGTGACAGCCCGTCATCAAGGGTCACCGGCAGTTACATTGCTACCTTTGTAAACTGTCTTTCATAGAATTTCAAATTTTCTTCAATGAAAGCTCTTGATTTTGAAATATTTTGTTTAAAGAGGACAAGAAAATTTGGGAAACTTATAGGAGAGTGTCAGTTCGTAGGCCTTATAAGGTTACCGATTATGTAGCAACAACCATTCAGTCGTAGTGCGATCATTCTCAGATTTTCCACCAGTATATGAAGAGCAGATTCTTCAGTAATCCCACAACACTTTAAATTTCCTTACACGAAACCCAGAATTCAAAGCATTCTGCAATACATCAAGCTCCTTTTCTACGTATTGTTTAAAAGGAGCTAAAATTCACAAGCCCGACACATGCCTTTTCCGGCTGTCGGATGGTTCGCGATTTTTCAAAATTTTCTGTACGCTCCGCCCACCCTGAAGATAGTCTTTCGAGCAAGACTTCATATTCCAGGCAGGGAACCATTGGCTTACCGAACTCAAATGCTCTAATACACACCTATCATCAGATACCTTTCACCCTGTCAGTTGGGTAGTCTGTGTACGAGGAATCTTCAGTTATTGAAATATCAAAATGTTATTAATGTTCAGTGTTGCAGAGCAATGACGTAGCTACAGGAAGCAGGGGGCTATTGCATGAGAAAATATTGAGGCATAAAAATTCGCTACTCAAACTGGGCGATAGAGCTTCAAATTGGGCGATTCTTTGACGTCATCCGACCGCATGAAACTAAATCTTGACTGGTGTAAAGTCGTAAAGTCTAGTAGAAGCAGACTGGGAGTCCACCGAATCACCACATCTAGTCTGAAAACATAACTTTTTATTAATTTATTGTGGAAATGTGAAATCTATGGAATTTGTATTACCATTTTGATCTGTTTCCTGTCTTGATATGTACAAAAACGCCAGGGGCCATGACGCGGGATCCTGGACCCCACGCGGTAATACTCGCGCTAGGCGCTCGTGGTCTGCCTTCGGTGCACTTCGTTCGCCTCCCTTACAGCAGTTGCTGGATCCTCCCTTGTAAGTTTTCATCGAGAGATATGCTAAAACCTCAGAGCATCGCGGCTTCGCCTCCTGCATGGACCCCCCCCCCATGAAAATGTTTGCCCCCAACATTTTTCTCTGCCCTTAATTTGCCCTTCCCGCAATTTTTAAATTCTGAAGCCGCCAGTGACGGAATACGATGGGCAATGAGCTATATTTTGAAAATAATTAAAATGAAAGAAAATATAAGGAACTGATGGATGGAAATGCCAGCAGAAGTACTGGAAACTCACCCTTTATCCTATCTTGCTCTTTTTTACAGTATATAACAGAGTGTTGCCACAGACTCTCTGGTCATAATTATTGGTGCGGAAAGTGCAATAAAGCCATGAAACTTAGTGAAAATCTTCAATGACAGAAAGAAATTTCTGGAATAGATATGTCTATTGCTACTGTCTGTTTTCTCTTTTATTCAGGGGCGTGGCAACGAGGTGGAGGGATGGATTGAACCTCCCATGACTCAACTTTGAAAAAAGTAATTGCAAAAAACACATGATTTCTATAAACTTTTTTACATTTTAGGCACAAACATTGTACCATTTTGCATCTGAAGACCAGAATAGCCGTATTTGGTCGCTCCCCTTAGACCTATCTCTCATGTCATACCGTACTTCCCCTCCCCCATGACACACGCGACCACGCGACTACGCTATACTGCTTTTATAACAGCTAAACCTTTTATTTTGCCAAAAATAAACGTAAACTCATTCATTTCATTTATTTTATGCAGTATAAATTTAATATTTATAAGTAGGAGTCACGAGATACATCCATAGAAAGAATAGTTAGTCTGAAAGCTAAAAGTTATTAAAATAATAGGTAATATACACAACAGTTGCAGTCTGTATATCTACTAATAAAATGAATAATACATAATACAATGCCAAAAAACTTTAAACTTAAAAACTTAAAAAAAAACGTTAAATGTTTGAATTGAGTACTGCAGTAAGTTAGATAAAAGAATTTTTTGAAAAGTTGTGTTCCGTCATTTGGCAAAGTGTGGGGATTTGCGAGGCTTCTGCTAGATTTTTGGTGTTGTACACAATGGGAGGTTTTAGTCATTGTTTAGCTTGTGATTCGTATACACTCATCTCTTGCAGCATCATTACCCGTTTTTAAGGGCATATTGTGGTCTAAAATGAAAATGGTTCATGTACACTTTAGAAATTTCAATTTATCTTTCTCTGTCCCTTTGCAGTACGAAATAATCAATAGAAAGCTTTGCGTGAATATTGTGTGTGTGGAAATAGCATGGGTGATGGTATCGCAATAGTTTAAAATAAAAAAAAAGGACTCAATGAAGAAATTTTGATATTCACGTCCAAATAACCTCCTTCATTTTTTGTACTGCAACGAGCATACAGAGGATGCTCGTTGAAAATCTGGTTTTCTGAGAAAAGAAACCCAGTTAAAGAGCCTAAGACATGACTGAATTATAATAATTATTTGGTGACATTCTCTACCACCAAAAATAGCCCTTATTTTGAAAAAACGGACCATGAAAGAAACGTGCTCAAGCGAAATGGTACCCCTTAAACGTATCATTAGGGTGAAGAGGTGGAAACATGAAAAGAAAAAAAAAACTCGACTATTGCGAGAACTCGACCTGGGGCTATTTCCCCTCAACGTTTCATACGGCTTATACGGGAATGGGTTAGCTTAAACACAGGTCCAACTTTTCACATACTCTTTATGCAAATACTTCCCTGCACCCCAAATTACTTGCATTTAGTTAATTTTTGAAACAAATATTGTCCAATTTTAGTTTGACAAGAATCTGGTTGACTCCTCAATTGACTAGATGCTTTTTAGAGTGTATATCTTAACAACGAACTAAGGGCAAATATAAACTGGTGTATTTCACCTTTTTTGTTTTTGTTTCTGTTTTGGTTACGCCTTTGGTGGTGGATTTGACCTTAACGCATAACCGGCCGATCTAGTATTTATATATGTACAAGAAGCTGGAAGAGATGGAGATTGTTCGCTCAAGCCTGTCAGACGATGCATGCGTACTTGAAAGTATGTTAGTCCTTCTCAAGGGACAACATTTGATTGACAGGATAAATTGTTTCTGTTGTTT
The DNA here is from genome assembly GCA_037179385.1 of Holothuria scabra. Taxonomy (NCBI): domain Eukaryota; kingdom Metazoa; phylum Echinodermata; class Holothuroidea; order Aspidochirotida; family Holothuriidae; genus Holothuria; species Holothuria scabra. The sequence goes on along the minus strand of CM074197.1, from coordinate 8,331,324 downwards.
GACGTTTGTTGACTCTTCTTCTTTATGTCGACCTCCTTCTTTCAAAGCCTAGTAATCCTGTCACGAAGGTCATTGTCAAGATACTGCTTTGATCTTTATGTGGCACTTATCCGACACATGTGAAACGTTTTCACCGCCTTGATCGAAACGACTGTTCAGCCACTTTTAAGGCTGCACAATCCATTTTTATTCAAATTTATTCATTAATGAAAGGAGGGTGCCTGTTTAAAATTCAAAATGAGTCTAAATATTCTTGTTGATATTTCAATCAATTCCGGTTAATAACTGAAGTAGCAACAAGGTATTTTCGCTTAAGAAATAATTAACCATTTTAAAACGTTACACCTGGCGGCACCCATGTTGAAATTTTTGGCAATGTGCTGCTAAGCAGGAAAATAATACGAGGTTTTTAAGTGACAGCTAAGCACCTAGTACAAAAGAAAAGCAGGGCGAGCAATCTCCATCCCTTCCAGCTCCCTGCCATGTATGAGGCCTTTTATGTAACGTGTACATACACTCTAAAACATTCTATAGTCAAACTTGAATACAATTTAATCAATTAGGGCAGGAACCGGAAACTTGTCAAAACTTAAGAATGTAAAACACAAGACTAAGCAGGCGAATTATGTGGGTAATAAGCTTAGCAAAATTAAAAGAAACAACATAAGAAACACGTAAATCTTGGCACAAACTCAGGTGCTGGTCAAGATGCAGGCAGATAAGAAGACAATAGCCGCACACACAATACAACAGTGCCGACCAATCAAGCAACAAAAAGTAAAAAGGAAAAAAGGAAAACCAAAACCAAACCCAAACCTAGCAGACAGGAGAAGGGTAAAACTAAATCATTCATTTGTACACTTTTATTTTGGCAAAAGAATCTATCATGCTGATTTAAACCATGTGGAGTAATTTAGCCCAGATTCCAAATCCACATGCGTAAAATGGTATGCGTTGAATTAATCTGGTGTGCTTTGTGTGGACAACAAGACTTGCATATGAAGTTTTCCTATCTGAGCGATATTTCCCCCTAATGTACGTTTTCCACACGAAATTTCCCACTTGGAAAACAGTGCAAGACAATACCATTATGACCCATAATATTTCAAATTCAGTTGTTAACCCATTATACAACACAAAACACCAACGATAACCGCGATAATTAAAATAACACCAAAACCAATAGCTACTATGACAGCAATGCCTGGAGGAGATGTCCAAAATTTTGCGTCTCCATTGGACCCAGTATCAAGTTCATCATGGTAAGTTAAAGAATAATCGTCCTGGTCAGGATCACTGCCTGCGCAGCAGGCTATACATCTTTCGTCTGATGGATCACACACGAAACACCTGATTTCACCGCATTTTTTACCTATGCATGAAACAAAAAAACAAAACAAAACAAGCCATTTAATTTGAGAATCCGTTTGGTTAGTTTTTGTCATCAAATGTGCCTAATCGGAATATGAGTTATATCCACTAACACCAACTTATCTGTCAGCTATTTATCAAACGCCAACCCATTATTGTATTTTTGAAATATCGTTGGAGGTTTAGGTTAATTTTCTCTACCAAGTTCTTACAGTATTGTGGCTTTTAAGGAAACTTGTCATTAGATCACGTCTAACCTTTTAACATTTTTCTTCTTATAGCCAATAACTTACGGTACACCTAAAGGTATGGCTCACTCTTTTGTTGGTAAATATCAAGAGGCATAACATAGATCGTCATGTTGTTTTTACAATGCTCTTAGATATTCCCTTGACATGAAATAAGTTTCTCTGATTCTAGGTATAATACAAGTATACAGATGTTCCATATTAGTTACCCGTTACAACGTAAAATGGTGGTTTATTGAAGTGAAACAGAAAAGAGTATGAAAACTAATAGGCTTGAATTACGGACTGGCTATATACATGGACAGAGCATGTTACGCGTACGACTTATGCGTACATTGTCGCCACCCCTTGGGGCAGAAGAGGCTCATCAAGATGGCCGCTGTGAAGCTATAATTTGTACGATTTGACGACGATTGTGTAATATTTTAAATTTAAGTTTAGCTTGAATGGCAGGCAATAATATTCTTGCAATATGTGCAGTGCTTTTGGCCTTACCTTGCATTATTTCGAAAATATTGCAAGTGTCTTGCAAAATCCGTTGTTTTGAACTGCTTGAGCATAGTCTAAACTTCCACACACAAAACCATAGCAGACGGTCATCTTGCTATACCTATACTCACACGTAAGATAGCGACATTCTCCTGTGCAGTACGTATGCTTTGTCCATGTATATAGGAAGTGCGTGCCTTGAATTGAAATAGATCTATTGATGGATTGTAAACTATAAAAGAAATATGTATGTGTATGTTTATAACACTAAAGCATGTATTAGTAAAATAAATTTTCCTGTCTTGCTGCACCGTTTGTACGGATACCATACATTGAAACCATCTCGTTGCAGCAGTTTGTTTTAAATAATTTTTAACATAAAGTTAAAGAAACCATATTACTGGTTTGTGTACAATGTCTTGTAAAGGACTACAAAAGTTCAGCATGTAGGAATTCCTTAATATCAAAATGGGACTCGTAGGCCTATATCCCTTATGTAGTATAGCGTTATAGTAGTTTGCGAGAATGAAAAATGCATTTAGAAACCAAATTATACCATTACATTGCAGGGAGAAGACAAGACGGACAAATATGTCCTCGATCAGTTATTTAGGCACACAATCAAAGGTTGGGGTATTGCTGTCTTTGGAAAGTACTCTGAGACACAATTTTTTCCAGAAGATGTTTCATCACCCCCCCCCCCCCCACCGTACCTTTTTTATTTAAACCTAGGGAGGTCCCTGCATATGAAGGACAGATACTCCAATAAACACTGTGATTTTTAATGATCTGAAAAAAAAAATCCTTAAAAAGCAAGCTTCGGATTTTCTAATATTCTTTGAAAAGAAAACCAACAATTTCGGCGAGCTACCTCAAAGTCTTCCAGCCGCGCCACATCGGATATACATTGCTATTACGGTCGGGGTTCTTTGAAATACTTGTCCCGTTGTCGGGTTAATCTTGGCGCCGCCCCTGATTTGGGAGTAATGCGATATTGTCCAGTATGTAACGATATTAGCTTCATAAAAAGGTCTCGAGCTCGAAACAGTAAGTGCGTGCTCTTGAGGTCGTTGCAGGTTAGATGTAGTTTTACGGTCCGGATTCCAACCAATTTGCTCAAGTCGAACCGGCCACGGTCCTTTTTCTAGTTGTGGTTCACTGGCTTGTTTTACACTCCATTGCTTATGCTAATCACCAAGCACAATGGCAGCAGTTTCCGTTTTTAAAGTCTTCGGTGTAACCGTGACGGGACTCGAACTTTCGACATCCCTATGCTATTGAGATGCCATTTTTCACTCAGTAAGGAAATATCTCTCTACATTGAAGTCAAGGTAAATCCCTTTTAGTGAAATTAAACATTAGAAGAACGTTTAACAGGAAATGGAAAAAGAGAGTTCATGCATTACGAATAATATTTCGAAACCAATTCGTAATCCTGTATACTTTAGGTTAAATAAATGATCTTTTCAAATGTTGATAAAAAGCAAGCGAATGATGTATCACATTAAGATCTCTATGATCCGATCACGGACTTCCTATACATAGACAGAGCATACTGCACGGTAGATTGTCGCAACTGTACGGGTGAGAAAAAGCTCACCAAGATGGCTGTCTGCTATGATTTTTGTGTAAAAGTTTGGACTTGCTCAAGTCAACTGGCAGATTTGGCACGAAAGTTGAAATATTTTTTTAAGATGGCAAGGTGAGGTCAAAATCACTTCACGCATTGCAGGGATATGATATTCTCTCCCATTCAAGTTTAACTTTTGCTAAAAATATAACAGAGTCGTTGTCAAATCAGACGATTTATAGCTTCACGGCGGCCATCTTGGTGCGCCTTTTTTGACTCAGACGGTGGCGACAATCTACGGATAGGACGTACACGTTACATGAGCTGTCCATGTATATAGGAAGTCCGTGGATCCGACAAAGGTATAGCGGGTTATAAATAAGCGCCATATCAACGTTCCAACTATTCCCTTCTTGGTCTGGTCATTTCAAATTATATTATTTTGTATACTTTATTGATCTTTCATGGATATCTCGCTTTTTTCACATATGTTGATAATAATTCCATATCATCGTTTAGCACTTTTGGAAAATAAAAAACATCATGCATGAAGTAGGTATTTTGTGTGCTAACTACAATAAAATTGATACTTTAATTAATTAAAATTATTTCGTATTGTTCCTACAAAGTAATCACTCACACTGACGAAATGTGTAACACAAGAACATTAAAATTTATGTGCTCACATCCGTATAGAGGTAGTCTGAGTTTCATAAAGAAAACATCTTTGTCATAGAAAAATATACTACATGTATTGCGTTTGTATTACTTGTCTAGAATACATAAAATAATCGTATTGGCATGTGAACTGTAAAGTGAAAGAGGAACCTACCTGGGTCTGGTATTTTAATGCTGCCAGCTGTAAATGAAACAAATAACGAAAAATGTTTTGCTTGTTTAATAATAGAAGAGTTTAAAGGAAACAAATATACCTCACATCACGTTCGAAGAGTGAAACTTCGCCACAGTGGATGTTCAATTGGTTCTATGTGTTTTAAAAAGGTAGTTACGAAATGCAAACATAAACAAGAGGTATATAATCTTTGAACGTAGTACGGATGAATTTTCAAGGAGCTAATTTGGAACCCCATATCCTCACACGGAAAGAGCTTTCACGAGCTTTAATTGGGATAAAGCTGCATTCACACTACAGTGAATTTGAATCAGATTCCCATGTTCCGATCCTATTTTTTCTCGTTTTTTTTTAAATATTCTGAATCTCCGTCCATATTTGGCTCCTTGAAAAACATTTCGCCCTCGGAAGGCAATCTCCCCATTCAGTACGGGCGCCATGTCTAGTATCGGACGTATTTGGAATTGTTTTAATTCTCCCTGGTTTGGGGGAGTGAGGTATCTAAGGAGATGGATTTTCCATTTCTGAGAATGCTGAAATGCAAAATCTTAGATACAGCATAAATTTTCATTACCTGGTGCAAACCACCTAATTACTTACAACTTTGTTGGGAAAGATTACAGTTCTCGAAGTGAAGATCTTATAAACTTTTTAAATGGGCTGAAAGGTAATATGTAGGTTTTGCTAATTCTATACCAAAATGAAGGGGCACGAAAGATGTTAAAAACTAGCTCAGCTTATCAAGAAGAAAAGGTTAACAGTCCGCTAAGAATTTGCGGGTTAAGGTACCCTACCTTTAAGTGATATTGTTTCCGCTCCTGCCCTAAAGTAATGAAGACAGTGAATTCAAAGCGACCACCATATACCCCTTTCAACGACGGTTCTAACTGACCAGGGAGTTACAAGAAATGTAGATACCTTGCCCAAATCTTTTTATATGACAATATGACAAAATGAAAATAATTAAATCAGTCCTCTTCAAATAACGGAACTTGATTGACAGGCACTTTATTCTTATTGTTTGAATTTTGTTTACTTTCCTTTTTAATAATGATCTCCGACATTCAAAGTCCAGTAATCATGTATCTGCCTTGATCATTATGTGTTTACATGTGAAACGTTTTCAACGTTTTCACCTTCTTTTGTCAAAACGACTGTTCGGAGATTCTTAAGCTAGACAAGTTCCATTATTTTCTTCATTAAGAAAGCAAAAACAATTCTGGATTATTCCTGAAACCTCAAAAAGAACTTAAAAGTGGAGTAATCAACAGATAGGCCTACACCTTACCATTTAAAAAGTGGTACCTGGGGACGCGGTGTTGAAATAAATTTTACTTTCTTTGATGGCTGGCAATGTGCACGTGAGGATAATCATGCCATGAACTCTCTCAGATGAAGAAGACTACGAGAGCAGTTATCTTTTCTGCCTAATCTCTATTGAATTCCAAGGAAACTGGCGTACCAAGTCACCGTATCAGTCTGCTAAGCACCTAGTTTAAAAGTAGGGGCCATATGTTTTATCTCCATCTTTTTCAGCTCTTTAGGACGTCAAATCGTCATAACTAGGAAAACGTTATGCAATTTGGAATTGAATTCCTCCAAAAGTGAAAACACCAGGCATACGTAAAAAAAATAAATATAAACTAAGTATAACTAAAAAATTTCCTTAAATTAGGAGTCTGTTGAAGGACTTAGATCTTTCAAAATCCCACAGACAGCTGCAAATTACCAATTGGGAAATGTTTGACTGCGAGAAATACATTAAAAATTAAAGTGTACTTTGAGTCGTAATGGAGATCTGGATTCGATGGACGTAATATTACATGAGCTGATGACAATGCAAATAAAAGCAGGGGCATAAACTCTCGCTGGGTATGCAGATACCCACACGCATGCGTTAACAGACACAAGGGATTATTTGACCTTGTAACCCAGCCTTGGCTTTTGCGGAATTTCCCAGTTGATTTATCATCCGGCTTCATCGCATATACTCTTTAAAGTCAACTTGTTAGATCTTCAAACGAAGGGTGATTCGATTAAAATGCATGTAATTTTCATTAGGTAATAGTAGACACATGTAAAACAAACTCCTTACACGAGTTTCGTCGCAGTTCCATGGTACTATAGTTTAGTAACCCGATGAGGACTATAGGCCTATAGATCCGTGGCGTGATAATAGGCCTACAGTACGTGTATTCAAATATAGACTACCCGCAAATATACCACCCACAGTAGGCATACGTACTTCTGCATTAACTAGTCCTGAACTTTCCAACAAGACGAACTTACCAAAAGCAAAAACCAGTGTAGTGACTAACAATGGAAAAAGGAATCTCATAACGAATGCCGTTTCTGAAAAGACTAAATTCGTGGTAGAAATGTCTAATAGTCCACCGTAGTTTCAGCAAACATTTCTGTACGCCAGCTACAGGAGTAACTTTCACCAATACTCCCTCAAATTGCCTCCTCTGGCCCATGCAAGGTCAAAATCAATTTCAGTTCACCTTCACAAACGTCAAACTATCCAGGAATGTGTGACGTCTACATTGCAATTTTATTGTTGCATGCCCGTATATCCAAATTTAGGAGAGGTGAGCATACTGACAAGTCACTGTCATACGCAAGGAACTGTAAAGGAAAGACGGTTTTATTGTCAACTCGTCTGAAATGCTGGGCCGTTTGGAAGATCCCAGAGAAGAAGAGGCTACATGTACGCGGTAACGTATACAATGTAATTTAACCTTGGCGAAGCCTATAGTTGTTCACTGTATAATGTATAGTAGGGAGCGGTGGCATATTGTGATTACAATGCCACCAAATGTTGGCAAAGGTAGAATCAATTGGTTGTAGCATATACTATTTTTTACATCCGGGATGGGAAACCTTTTTGATTGAACTGGCCAGATTTGGGGAATGAAAAAATGATCGGGCCGCACTTAATCAGCAACATGCTGTTGTTTTTAAACCTTTAATTCTGAGGACTTTGAAGCAACATAAATCTTTAGTCACAAGAAATAAAATTTCAATACAGTAACGTTGTTTAGTAATGTTGATCTTGTATTAAGATGTTGTCATTTTAAGATCCACAAGGAGTGCTTACTTAAATTGTACTCTGTCTAATGTTAGCACCTCAGAAACAAAGCCACATCTAATAAGAGCTGCTGCAGTAGCCCTACTAATTAGGAATGTCAATCTTATGCGTAAAGAACTCTACCAGCTTGGAAACAGTCTACATTTTTGCCCAAAATTCGTTGCAAATCAGGCGCATAAAATAGACCACTAAACCACTGATGCACGCGAAAAGTTTTGCACATTTTTCGAGAAATTGATAAAAAAAATTCCGGAACTAGGTAAAAAATTCAGGCAATATTTTCACTTATATTTCATCTCTGCCGGGAAAACAACTATTCTGTGCCCTATTTTTCGTCGTTTCCTACCCGAATTATCGACCTCAGAAATTTTTGAGAGTCTTCCCCTGCCCTGCCTCGTGCGCCTATGATTCCAGTTTTTTCGACTAGTCTCTACTGCTAAGTTCAAATAAATTGACTTTAAAATTCGGAATTTCGCAGCCAAATTTTTGTTTTAGTTAAAAGTAGAGACCCATCAAAAACACAAATTATGTCGATTCACTTCATGAAACCCTAGAACCCTGGTTATAACTTCTATCACCACCACGAGTTTTGCAAAATAAGGGGGGATATCATCACCCCATGATAATATTGTCAGACGTAAAGCTTGTCACTATGAGTATCGTGAAAGGAGGGAAGACCGCTCCGGTTCTATGGTTACACGGGCAGACGAACTGTACTACTGTAGCTATATTAACCGTGTTTAGGCCTAAATGCCGACGTCAAATCAAAATCGAAGTTGTACAATTACGTTGCGTCAGAGAAGGTCACACCAATCATGGTGGTAACTCCATGCACCAATGTGCAAAATCGGTTAGTGAGTAGCTGATCATAAGCATTGAGTTTACCAATCCGAGGCGGTTACTCCATGTCACAAGTGATGATGCGCATAATGGGGAACGTCGTTTGTGAAATTGAAAGCAAATCTATAGCTCGTTTGTTATGATGTAAAGTAGACTGATATTTTTCTTTTTCTTGAGATATCTCGCGGGCCGCAAAAGAATTACTGGCGGGCCGCATGCGACCAGCGGGCAGTAGGTTGACCACCCTTGATCTACATACTTACATTGAAGGGAGGTTTGCACCACCAAGGTCTTTCATCATTGTCTTGTATCTTACCTTGTTATGCACTGTTACTGGATATAGCATTTAATATAAACAAACATCAGCCGTATCGGACCGGGGTTATTTTCGCAAAACTATTAGGCCTAAGAATTGTCCGTCGATTTAAAATGCAACGATGTTTCTTCAGATGGCTTTGGTCGTTATTGAGACTGAGAGCACACCAAAGGGACTTCATAATAAACTGTAACATGGTTATATACCTAACTGTTATTGCATTAGGCCCTGCAGGTAACTACTGGTGGCGGCGGTCAAGCTACACATCAACACATTGGTCGTAATTATAGGATTAGACGTAAACAATATAACCAGGTATTGATGAAAAATTTAAAGTGTAGCCAGACACAAAATAAAGAAAAGAAAATCTCAATTCCATTAGTCGAACATGTAAAGTAAGTCATATTTGCCAAATGATCAAGTGGGTATTTTTCAGTAGCACATATTACGATTATTTGAGCAGCGACTAATTAACCAACCTGCCTTCGTTGTTCGGTGGCTAGAACGTCCCCAAAGTAGAGGTCTTGTGTACAATTTCCAGTGAAGTCTCCTTTTCTTTCTCCCCCGGCCTGTCACCCAAATTTTTTTGCTTTTAATTGCTGTTTTTCGTCTGTACATACGCACATATTTATGTACATCTATATTCATCAGCAGATCGTCCATTCACTACTTCTATATCTATTTCTATTTTTACCTTGCTGACCTCGTCCTCGCCTCAATTTCTTTTCAGTCATTTCATGACGGACGCTTCTTTAGGCAAATTAAAGGAGTAGCTTTGGGTTAGGCCATCATTGGCCTGATCTGTGGCTTGCCTTACCAGGGAGCTGGTCTTGTACTTTTCGATTAAACATTTTCCGTCAGTTTGAAGGAACCCCCTCCCCCCCCAGTTTTATTAACGTTACATTGATGATATTTTCGATACGCACGCGTGAACATCGTCAACAGTTTTTAATCAAAGCCTACAGCTTCGATTGTTAGATTTACTCAGTTTGTCATGGCATGTAATCTGTACCTCTTGCTCTCGCTGGCTCGGCGTATGAATTTTTCAGTTCGATACTTCTCCATTTACGAGCACATTCTTTACCAGTAAACCTAGATTACTCATTTGCCACTCAGACATGTTGACTGTTTCATGAATTTCAGTCTACCGTCCCCCCCCCCCCCCATATTACCAACTTTCCCCCAATTATACCGCTTTCCAATATTAACTGGAAATTTAGGTACGTTAACCGTAACTACTGTTAATGGAGGCGATCGGTACCATGCAGAAATTTTTACTGTACAGATTGGTATTCATTCAAGACTGGCCCAACTTCTCCTTGAGCAATCTAATACATAAACCGGGCCTACATTAAATACTGTACCTCGTATCTAAAGTACCAGTTTGGTTTGGTACGAAAGACAGGTACAGTAATTGTGGGCTTATTTTAAGCTACTGCTTCTTTCCTCAACTACACACTGGTTACTTTAGGCAGTTAGGCCTATGTTTTTGATAATGATCAAAATAGCCTATAGGCGTAGTATACGCCAGCTAAAGGCCAAACTGGGGCAGGCTGCAGTATAAAAACCAATATGAATCCTGATTGGCCTAACGTTTGTGAGAAATACTCTGGTGGATGAAACTACTGATAGCCTGTTGGTTTCAGCCGGCACAGCAATACAATCAAAAGCCTGTTGCCCAAGCTGAAACATGAACAATATAGTATTTAATATCAGTGACGTTAGGTGTTAATAGTTATACCTAGACTAGGCCTAGTAACCAGCAGTATTACAGTATTTGGCCTCGGGACTAAAGTAACGCAACGATGACGTCACGCTTGTGAACGATCAACGAATGAGCGTGAAACCTTGATCGATACAGCGCGACGAACAGTGGAGGCGCTGCCATATGATCAGGGGGCCGGGTCCCCCCCTCCCCTGACGGACCAAAACGTCTGTCGGCGCCCTTTTTAGGTTTTTAACATACTTTACTCTTGCACTATTTTTTGGCAAAAGATATAATTTAATAGCGTTGTTTTAAGGCCCAGATAACAAAATACTCAAACAGCAACCAGTAACTGTACTATCTGCACTTTATTCTGAAGAAAATGGCAATCTTCTGTAATATAGGGATAGGTTTTGCCGAAATGTATCTTCATGCTTTATACGCACTAATGAATGTTGTCGCTGTGGTCAGTACATTGCTTTCACACCAAGCGTGATTATAAGCTTACAAAATACACAGATTGACATTAAATTAACCCTCCCGGCCAATAAAAGATGTTGCAAAGGGGGTAGCAATAATTGTAGTGCAAATAGCCCTCTTGTTGTCGGCGATAATTGTCAACATAGCCAGTAAAAAGAGTTTATAAAGATACCAAAATAGCTTCCACAACTTTTTTTTCAAAATCATTTGAAGAGAACATTCAGGTTAAAATAAAGAAAAACTGTTATCATAGTGGTAATGGCTTAAGAGTTTTAATGAGCAGTTTCCATTTTGCTTTTCTCCAAGTGACCATTCTCATAATAAATGGCTATTTCTGACACTGCACGATAATCCCATGAAAATTCTTATTTCTGTCCTTCCGTGGTCTCAAAAGCCAGAAAATTGCATGAAGTAAGCTTGCTTTTAGGCTACTTTTATTTATTATGAATTTTGAATCTAGAGAGCCAAGCAGACCTTTTGTCTTGGCTATTTCTTTAAATGTTCTTAAGTAATGGCTATTTCAGAGTGGTCACATGATATAAACTACGTCAATTAATGTTTCTTCGTGTACTTATTTTGATTTCCAGATGATAAAGATGTACACCCAACGGTGATTAACTTCCATAACTTTTTCCCCTCTTTAAGATTGCTTGCTATTTAGCTCTAGCAGGTTTAATCTTTATTTTCATAAAGTAGCCCATTATTACATTAAAATCTTAAATCGAGACCTGACAATAATACACAAAATATAATGACTGCCTTTATAATAGAATGTGAAAGAGAGGGATAGAAACATGCGCGTCCAGGTAGGGGCAAGGGGGGAAATTGCACTCCCCTGGAAACTAAAAAAACCTGCAAAACGAAGAAAACAAAGAAAAAGACGAAGAAAAATTAACATCAATATTTCTTAACAGTTCACTCAGTGTTTGAATTCCCTATTTATATGTGGTAAATAGGCTTTAGAATTTAGAAAAGTTATTTCCAGCGATCCGAGAGGCATTTTGGGCCAAAATTTTCTTGCGCTCCGCGCCCACTAATGATGGGGCGCGGAGCTTTTCCCCCTAAAAGAAGTTAGTCCCCCCCTCCCCCCGAATTCCGCGAAGGCCCATGGATAGAAAATTTAAACATTTTTTAATAGAAAAACTTGCTGAGGGGAAATTTCAAAGTAGTCTTCTACCAGGTGCGGAAAATCAAATGGAAAGTGAAAAGCCGTTGCTTTGATCGTCCTGAGGCTCAGGGTATTTGCTCCTTCGAAACGCCCATGCAGACCATTTTCGCCCCCTCTGGCCGATCGCGAAATCCCTAGCTTCGCCACTGGTGACGAACGAACGGTAACAAATGCGCTTGCTGTATAGCGCTATCAAACAGAAATATATAATAGCCTCGTCTAAGTGGTTTAACCAAAAGCGGAGCTGAGTGAGCGTTTCTAATTCACGGGTTGGACATCAATCTTAAGTTAAGTTAATTAAAGTTAATTAAATTTAATATAGCGCTCAGTACTACTTGATAGAGCATTCACTGGTGCTTCACAACCAGAACAAACACATGAAAAGAACAACTTGAACCACAAACTAACAAATAAAAGTTCAGTCTTAAGCTATATTATCATGAAATCTCCTTCAATCTTAACTCAAAAGTTTTCTTGGATTTAAAATTCACGTCAATGCAACTTTTGAAATCATAAAACAGCAGGCAACACGAAAAGATGTTCAACGTAGTCTTCACTGTCTGTAATACTTTGTACAAGAAATCCACGAAGAAAACCCAGGCCAGCTTTCAATTCTCGTGTTTGGCCACACAGTGACGGAGCACTGACTTCGTAGGCTCATCTGCACATACCCAATAATGAAAGAAGGGTTAAGTAGGCTACTAAAACAAGTTTTTTTTTCCCGAAAACTGCCAGTGACAGTGTTTTCAGTCAAGCATATACATGTCCTTCGAAAAGAAGCAGGAGTTGCCCCAGGATTTGCCCGACAGGCCAAGCTCCCCGACAGGGGGGCAGCATTTTAAGGCCCCGACAAAGGCGTTGAGTTAGTTCCGATGGGACGTGACTCGGCAGAATTTGAGGCGCGTAGCGCGCCGAAATTTTTAGATTTCTTTAAAACAATTACTTAAAAATCTGGAGCGTATTTAGAAGAAAAAAACTAAATTTTTTAAAGAAATTTTTGAGGATTTTTATAAATTTTGGCTGTTTATTGAAGAATCTGTCCTTCATATGGTAAAAAAACGTTGTTTAGGCGACAGCTAAAATTCGTTTGGATTTATGCATTAAATCGCACGAGGCCTACGTGTTAAGGCTTTAGACGATACTGGAAGTTTGCCGGAAAAGTTCTTGCCTTTTTGAACGAAGATTTGAAAATTAAGAGCTTATTATATTGGAGAAATTTTGAAATTTAATGAAAGAAAATTTGGTTTTTGGTAAGGATATAATGAAAAATTTAAGCTTTTTAAGTGATATGCCTTTCAAGAGCAAAATTAGGTAGAATGTCGGGGTGATTACCAGAGTTGGCTTTGGCTTTTTATTTTACGGAGTATCCATCGAAATTGGAATATTTTGCCACTTTTAACAGTTTGAAGGTTACATTGCAGATTTATGACAGATTTTGTTTTTTTATGGAAGAACCTGACCTTCTTATAAGAAAAATCAAGTAGGGGGTGATCTTTAGTTTTGTTGGATTTATTGAATATCACCATGCAGATTAAGACCCTCGGGCCATATTGGAAAATTTTCCCAGCGAAAAAGTTTTGCTTCCCATACGTTTGAGGTTCTATATTTTACATTTCGACATAGCCGCACGAGAGCGTTTCGATTTGGGAGGCAGCAGAGTGTCTTTTCTGTCCGAAAAATGTAATCCTGCTTGAAATACTAAGTGGAGCGCAGAGAATTTTTTTAAAAATTGAGAACCCCCAGACAGCAGGAAATGGCTTTTTCCGGGCTCGTAACTAGAAACATGATCACCCGTCCAGTAACTTCAGTCCTTTACGTTTTTTTTTTTATTTTTACGCATCCCCGAAAAAATCGCCGTCCTTCCCCGTCGGGGGGGGGGGGGGGGAGATAGGAGAAGATACATGGAATGAGGCATAACAGAGAAAAGAAGTGATTTAAAATCGACCCCGATATGTATTAGTATAGCATTACAATACAAAAAATATGATCAAGATCACCCGTCCAGTAACTTCGGTCCTTGTAGGTTTTTTTATTATTTTTTTTAATCATTTTAAGGCCTCCCGGACGAAACCGTCGAACTTCCATCCCCCCACCCCCATCGCTGGTGCCACCCCTGAAAAGAAGAAAGATCAGATATCGGTTTTGCACTACAATGACCTCAAAAATTGCTTTTTTTGCCAACCAAGCAGTGTTGCAAAATGATAGGTTTTGAAGATTCTTTTCAGTTTATGTAATTGCCATGTTCAAACTATCTTTCACTCGCACCTGATGTCTTAAATTTTAAGATACGTAAACTTGCATGCACTTATTTGCCTAAGTCATTCAGAGGTATGGACGTTAGAACATCTTCGAAATCTTATTTGTAGATGACAAGATCATAATTTTCGTAGGGACTGCTTTGCAATAATGTTCATACGATAGCAAATATACAGTACTAGCGACAGTTCTGATTATGGTCTGCTTCCTCGGATAATGCTGGGCAAAGAAACTGTCACGAGACCCGAGCTGTGTAACCACAATATGTTTATGGAAAGCTGTCGCTTCCATAAACATAATCGTCATACTATTTCAGACTTACAGAAATTCTTGTTCTGTAGTACAGTATTGCAGGACTATAGCATGTGATATGTGTTTCGAACCCTAGTGACCTAAAATGACCTTTGACATCCACCAAAAAGTATGGATCTTTTCTCAACATGGGAAATATATGTACAAAATACGAGAAATGTCGGTCCTTCCTATCTTGGGATACCGTGATTACGAGGAATTTCCGTTTTTGACCACTGATGACCTGAAATGATCTTTCACCTCTACGAAAAACGATATAGATCTTCTTCTCAACTTGAAAAATCTATATACCAAATATGAAGAGTGTTGGTGCCCCACCCCCTCCGCTTGAGATATCGTGTTTAGGAGGTTTTCCGGTTTATACCCCTAAAGGTGGAGGTCAAATGACCTTGGACCTCCACCAAGTACAATTAGGCTATTCTTCTGGACATGATAAATCTATATACAAACTATGAAAGGTGTCTGTCATTTCTTTCGATATCGTGTTTACAAGCCATTTTTCAGGTGTTTGCTGGTTTTCCTTCAGCGAGCTCAAATGATACCTGACCTCCACCCAAAATTGTAGCAACCTTGTTATCATACGTGAAGTTTCGGTCCTTCCTTTCCCGAGAAATCGTGATAACCAGGTTTTCCGGTTTTGATCACTGAGGACCTGAAATGATCTTTCAACTCCACCAAAACGATAGGGTTCTTCTTCTCAACCTGACAAATCTATGCATCAAATATGAAAAGTGTTTTTCTATATGATCTTTCACCTTCATAAAAAATGATGGGGTTGTTCTTCTCAACTTGACAATTCTATATACCATATACGAAAAGTGTTGGTCCCCCTATCTTAAGATATCGTGTTTACGAGGTTTTCTGGTTTTGAACACTGATGATCTGAAATGATCTTTCACCTCCATCAAAAACGATAGGGTTCTTCCTCTCAACTTGAAAAAACTATGTACCAAATATGAAAAGCGTTGATCACCTAATCTTGGGATATCGTATTTACGAGGTTTTCCGGTTTTGAACCCTAAATTTTAAATGACCTTTGACCTCCACCAAGTACAACAGTGCTGTTCTTCTGAACATGGTTGATTTATATACAAAATATGAAAGGTGCCTGTCATTCGTATTTTCATATAACGTGTTATCAAGCCATTTTTGAGGTTTTTGCTGGATTTCCTTCATCGATCTCAAATAATCCATGACCTCCATCCAAAATTATAAAAATCTTATCAGCATTACAAATCTGTAAACCAATTATGAAAAGTGTCGGTCTTGCCCACTTTAACTTGAGATATCCTGTTCAGAAGAATTTTCTGATTTGACCCCTAGTGACCTTTAATGACATTTTACCTCCACCTAAACCCAAAAGGGCTCTCCTTTTCAACATGACAAATCTATTTATACCAAATATAAAACGGGTCAATGTTTCCTATCTTTAGATAAAGTGTTTTTAATTTTCGAGGTTTTCGCAGTTTTACTGTGGGTGACCTCAAATGACCTCTGCCCTCCACTAAAATCAATACGATTCTTTTCCTTAGCACGACAAATCAATATACCAAATATGACTAACTTGAGATATCGTGCTAACGAGTTTTTCGGTTTTTGCGGACCCATAGTGACCTCAAATAACGTCCACCGAAATAACTATCTTTCTCTTAATATAACAAATATACATACCAATTTTGAAAAGTGTCAGTCTTTCCGAACTTGAGATATCGTGTTAAAAATTTACGGCCTTATTCCCCTGTCAGGGTTTACGCCAGATCGGGAAAAGGTGGGATTTCTCCCTTTCTAGAAGAAGGTCGGTAAACTCCCCCTCCCCCCTTTTCATTTCAATAAAACCTAGAAAATGTTCAATATTCTGGTTTCTCACTTAAAAAGAGACACGTTTGCAGCCCAGTGTTTGAAGTTTACCGAAAATGGCCTTTTAAGCCCTTCAAGTTGCACTAACAGTGGCCTTGAGGCTAGCTTTGTTCCCATTTGTATCTTTAGCCTATAGGCAGCATCAATTTAAGCTTGCGGGTTAGCAGTTCTAAGTTACCCCAGTTTTTGTTATTGACGGAATCCCTGCCTGGTGAACTCAGATGAACTTTGACCTCCACAAAGATAAAAAGAATTCTTCCTCTTTACATGGCAAATCTATGTAGCAAATATAAAGGGTCGGACATTCCTCTCTTAAGATATCGTGTTTTCAAGCAAAAGCGTCACAAACACACACCGCACACACGACATCATCATCAAATAGGTTCCTTGCCTTTCTACGGCAAGGAATCAAAAAGCAAATCAGAGGCCTCCTCTTCGATAAATTTATAAAAGTTCCAGAACCAGGAGCTAGGGATAATAGGTCGGTAGGCCTCAAACCTACGGTACCTCGTCTTGTACTAGTTTCTGATTGAACTACAGTAACTATATGGGACAAAAAAGTAATGTCTATGCCATCAGTACCATGCGTAATTCTGATTTTAATTGGTCCCTGATTTCCACAAAGTAAGATTGTTATTGACAAAATTTGGTTCGGCCCAATTTAATCGAGTCAGATAGTTCATAGGCCTACTGTGTACCCGGTAAAATCCAGCCCGGTCGGATCTTAAAATTCCAGATCCTGTACACTTTTAATGAGCTCCGAGAATTTATGATTTTTTTCGCCCTACCTTTGAACTCCACATTTCCTTATCCTTTCCCCTAGCATGTCCTTCTCTACAGCAGCCATGGAACTGCAACACTTTTTAAAACTCATCAGTATTGGAACATACGGAAGCTGTTGGTCCATACATATATTGTGTATAATAGAGACATGTTGTTACATATTTTCCCCTTCAAAAACACTACCACGAGCCTGATGGACTGTATCCTCTTGAATATGCACAAAGATTACTTTTCACGTTTATTTGACTACGGTAAGAAAAGGGATCGAGACAATATAGGACATCATGTAGGCTTGTTCACTATAGCAACACTCTTTTGAGTGCATTTCACTGTATGTTTACTTACTGTAAAGCTCCAACCGCGCAGCTGGATCAACATCCATATTATAACACAAAATACTAGAAGTCTATGAGAAAATTTGTTTTATCTTACAAGGTGAAGTTGAAAGCAGGAACGTACTGCATCTTCCCTACAAAAATGACATGAATTGAGAGACATTCAGTACCCCAAGAGCATTATAATTGTTTTGAAACCTTCCAATTGGATACACATGGAATCAAGAGGTTTATCACATTTGGCTGCATATAGCATGTAAATGCATGTCGCACTAGCTAGCTGTTCAATCCTGCCTGTTTGTATTTGTACCCAGCCTTGACGGTGTCTGGTCTGGATGTACTCTGTAGGCTTAAAAGGTTTCTGCAGGAATCCAATCTACTGTACTGTACATGTACACCTGCCCTATGTTTGCCCTATGTATAGGAACAAGATATAAAGTCTTTTTCATATATACTGGGGAAATAGCATGCGTGCCAGTACAGGCATTTTTTAAATGTTTTTATACGGAATATTTTGAAGATATTGCACATGACTGGGAAGGGAAGCACTATAGGTGTATGTGTGCCATCTGGCGTAGGAAAGTGAGAGATCATTGCTACTGTACATATGTACAGCAGGCTTAAGAAAATGAGAAATTATTTCTACTGTACACATGTACAGTAGGTATTCGTCGAAGCTGGTCAACCCCCATACCCACCAAGTTGTGAAAAATTTCCACACATGGGTGATATACAGTGGGTAGCTGTATATATAAAATTTATCCAGAAGAATATAGGCTCGTTGTGGGTTTATATGTTTGATCATTTTAACACAATGCATAGTGAAAATGTTGTGTGCGTAAATGAGGTCTAGTATCAACATTAACAGTTGCTTTCAGTGCATAGACACGACCTCGTTTCTTCAGGACATAAATCGATAATTATATAGATCTACTAGCTAACTGCTTCGTTACTTTTCAATGTGGCGCTGTTGACGAAGAGCAGTTTAATATCCTTTTTACGATCTTTATGTCCTTCTTACGATCTGAACGTGAGCACCGTGAGCTCCTAATTAAATCGGGACCCTGCTTCGTAATTTCAACTTGAAAAACACACTTATAT
Source organism: Holothuria scabra (assembly GCA_037179385.1). Lineage (NCBI taxonomy): Eukaryota > Metazoa > Echinodermata > Holothuroidea > Aspidochirotida > Holothuriidae > Holothuria > Holothuria scabra. The sequence goes on along the minus strand of CM074197.1, from coordinate 8,312,549 downwards.
TTGACCAAGTGGGTTGACCCCAGAGAAACATCACCTATCATTGTATATGCCGAAGTATATCAGGTGATTGTGGGACATGGATTTATTACCTGCAACTGCCGCAAAATACGACGAAGCATGTAACACTATTCCCTGGGAAAGTTGAACAGCGTCAGTGCTGTTTTCAAACCCGCGTTCAATATATTATACACAAAAAGCGTACCATGTCGCTATTGACATGTGCTGTTCTATATTTGTGTGACCAAGGAATGCACATCTTCCCATTCAAGGAACTGTAGTTACAACATTAAAGGCATGTTCTGGTGACTTTTCGCCTCTGTTTTGTAAGAAAAACAGAAACATTCCACACCATGTCTTTCAAAACCTATCACAATACCATTTTCCTAACTCGAGGTATCTCGTTTCAAAGATTGGTTATTTCTGTTTAAAGTTACCTCAGTCTGCTTTTCAACAAAGTCACAAAAAGTTATGTAATGTGGGCACATTGCTTCAAATTCCTTTTGTTTTTCTTTTTAACTGAACATCTTGTTTGTCCTTGAAATTTGATACTGTTGGAATGTTTGAATATCATTTCCTGTAGATCTAGCATTATCCGTCACCATACTTGGAGTACAACCAACAATATTGCTTAATATTGACTGCAGCGGCATCATAAATATAAATATATTAAATGCAATGTTAAGTTATTGTGCCACGATGACATCACAGATTTTCCATGATGCATCAAATTCCTAGAAAAATTTGCAATAATTTAAAAACTTGTGTCTTCCAAATGCTATAAGGTATTGAAATGCAGTTTTCACCCTCTGCAAGAGAAAATTTTCTGCTTATTTTGAAGTTAACAAATTCTGTCTCCAGAATATGCCTTTGATAGTTGTTTGCATGGACGGACGTGAATTACAGGGATATATTCGTGTTTCCGGTAGGAAAATTCATGTGAGGGAGACAATTTACATGAATAAGTTGGTAAGTCGTCACTAGCGGTTGAGAGGCTTTAGTTTTTACGTAGTTGCTTTTTGTTATCGCTTGCCTTGTATGGTTACTGCGATAAATTAAGAGCTGCTTATAAGCATACATGGGCAGAATATGTCTTTCCTTCATACAACCTGTCTCTTCTCATACTGACTGCTGCCGCTTCCAATTACACTTCTCACATCGTTTTTTCTTACTTAAATTCACTCTTGATCTTAACATTTATGTTATGAATGTCAGCGCAATCGTTTCTCTGTTGCCCCGTATTGAACACACGGTACAGTAGCTACATGTATGCCTTGTCTTTGGCTGACCTCAGTCTCATGCAAACCAACCTTTAGTCTTGTTGTTGACTGTTATGACTTCAACATACGATCATTAAGTATCAGTCATTCTCTGCACTGGTTGCCAGTTGAGTTCAGAATTGCTTCCCTTTGCTTCTATAAGGATTTGTATTTATCTCATACCAGATTTAAGGTGTGTACAGTTATAAGGAATGAAATTTGTTCACTTAACAAACGAAGGAACGTGAATATAAAAGTTTAAATCTTTATCCAATTGGGCCCCAGCTAGGCCCTGCGTGCGAACCTGACAAAGACGAATGGGTTCCAGCTGACGACAAGCAGGTAGTCCAGCAGGATCTCATTCGGGGCCCAACTGCTCATGCTGTCTGGGGTTGAACAAATGGACCCAAGATTTGTTTGCCGTGTCTCTCCAATCGTGTCTGTACAATACATTTGAAAAATCATCTTGATCAATGAATTAGGATAGTACTCCTGTATGTATAAAATGCTTGGCATATTTATATTTGTCCCAATTTCGAAGTGCAAGAATCGTAGCGTTTGTCAGAGGTAAAACTTTCTCTGGGATCCCTATTAGTAATACCCTTAAATTGGTTACAAGACATTACGTTTACGGCATCCTTCACCAAACTCATAAAAATAACGGGTAAAGACCAAAGGTCACCTTTTTAAGGTGAAATAAACTACTCTTCTTCACACAAACGTTTCAAATATAAAACCCCTGAAATGTTTTTCAATGTCGTATAACTATACAATATTGCCTTATTAAATAAACCTGGAAATTCTAATCTGAATACACTTGAATGCGTTCTTTGGTTCTAAATCTCTCTTAGGAAAAAATGTTCTCTTATCATGACCATGACTTTGTTTGTTTGTTTGTTTTTTTTTTTTTTTTTATAAATCTAGCTTCAAGTAGGAGGAAAAACTACCAATTCCTTGTTTGATACAGGCGTCTCATCATGACTTTTTACAACCAGGTTTTAACGCCTCACTGCCAACTGTACAGTGACTCGCTGCTTGAACCTTACAAGACGGCAGGTAATTTCAAACTTCCTAATAAAAGAATCATTCCATAACTGTGTAAAGTAAATCTTACATCTGTTCCAAGACAAGTTTCGATTCTGAAATTATCTTTCCTTTCTTGAAAATCATAGTTTTTAAAGTAGTTCCTTTCTAGAAGTTTATTCGTCATATATTCTTCATGTTGATTAGAATCTACACTTAATGTTAGAGGATAAATCGTGATCTAATAAAACGTGTTGGACGGCTCCACAAAAGCAGGAAATTTTTTATGTTTGACGTCATCAAATACCGACATAGGACAGGAAAAATTAAGACAAACACATCTTTTTTTTCTTTATATTAGAAATTGTTTCATCCCCAGCTCAAAAGATCACACCGTTATCCCTAGTTTTACCGTGACGTGACATCATCATCTTTGCCGATTGATCATAATAATAGACCTTGTGCATGTGATGTCACAAAGCGGAAAGTACGCCCGTCTTTTGGGGCAAAACAAACCAACACAGACAAATGCAGACATCTGATTTGTCAATCAGTCGAATACGAGCATACAGTAGTTTGCTACACGTACAGGGCAAATTCTTATGTGTGTGGCATGGTGTGTCAGTGTTCTGCTCAAAGGATGACGTCGGTGTGTCGTCAATGCACAAGGTTTATTAACTTCCCCTTTCATGCTGAATCTTCCTTTTCTTTTAGTTCTCTATTTAGATTTACTCTCACACTGGGATCTTTTGTTCTATAGGCCTAAAAACGTAAACTGTAGAACAATTCTACGCTGTGTGAAATTGTTATCAAGTTAGAGAATAACGTCATTCTCTTCAAATCTGAAGAATTCCCCACCATTCATTTCCATTGAATAAATGTTGAAGATCGAGTATGTAATTTTTCAACAAACCATGCTACTGACAGCTGTTACCGGCTTAGAATTACTTTCATGTGACATCGTTAAGATGATTCCTAAATTAAATACAAAAATTGACACTCAATTTCATGAAATGTCCAAACAGTTATGATTCTAATAGTAATTTTCTTGATAAGATAGCTGGGGTAGAAACGCGCAAAACAAACTTCAAGTTTTAGTAGCACACAATTTTGTGATAAAATAAATTTCGTGAACAGATTATTCAAGAACATTTTAAGAACCACTCCACCGTTTTGGTGCAATACAAACCGAAACCCGCCTAGTTCACCACATTAAAAACATCACAAAGTGGTAGTCTGGTGCAAACTCGTTATGTACCCTATTTATGTTGCTCCTTCAAGATATAAGTTGATAAGATTACAGAATCCTTCTTGTTATAGTTTCTGCTAAAACCGTTAAGCGGGAAATGGATACACCGGCTCTCATTATGCCTGCATTTACATTTGCTGCACTGTAGACAAATTCGAGCAGCAAGTAAAGTCGGCAATTAGTGCGGTCTATCAGCCTTAATTCAATAGTCTTATGTTTGCTGTCTTCATACAATTGCAGTCTTTCATTTTCAGTTTTCAGTGACATTGAAGGAATCGAGAGGTACTGTATCATAGTGTACAACCATCTATGATACAGGTAGAGAAGAATTTTAAAAAATGAAGTAGATGAACTCTAGCTTTGCCCGAATAAATCAGAACTTCTCTTGACTGTTCGGACTCATCTGTTAGGTTTTTCTAACGTTTGCATTGACTTTCTATCTTAAGCGTTGGGGGTTGACGTTCTGAAGAAAGAAAGGGATAAATCCTTTATAAACTTTGTCGATGGCTTACACCGTTTCTGGAAAATGTTGGTAAGTGATAGATTTCCAATAAAAAATGTGATGACCTTTTGAGAGACCTCCGACGATTTTGGACGACGGTTCTTAAACTTCAAATTTTGGACCATTTTTTTGTAGGCGAAATATGTGCTTTTGGAAGGAATGAGTACTGTAAGGATGAATCAAAGTTGTCCAAAAGGAATGGGACGAAATTGGAAGATGAAAAAGGGCCGCTCAAAGTCTTACACAGTCTCAAAAAATCACCACATTTTCAGTCAATTTACCCCAAATTTTCAAGACTTACACAGAGTAAACGTCTATTACTTGCCTTCATAAGGAGATTTGAATTACATTTCACCTGTATTGTAGTACTTTGTACTTGAAATTGGTAGTGCAACAAACTGATTTTGCAAAATTCCAAACTGCTTTGGTGTAATTGTGATTTTATTTGTTATTCCCTGCAGGAAGAAGGAAGCGGAAATGACCATCAAAGCGACAGAAAAGAAGTGGGCGTCAATATAGTAAATGTAACTACAAAACAACTTATATAAAATAAAGTAATATTCCGTAGCCTATGGGGGTCCAAAGGGACCTCATTAGAAAAATTTTGGAAACCTGGAGAGTTTGAAGTTTGCGACTTAATAATTTACTACGTATAATTTTACACATTTACACCCCCACACTGTAAAAAGTTTTAGTCCCCTTCAGACCCTTGTCTGGTTTCGTACAGACCTGGAACGTAAACCGTACATTTTGGAATTTGGAATGTAGCTTGAGATGGAAAGTGACTGCTTTAAGTTTAAGGCAGGACTGGCATCAGTAATAAGTATCGGACATATGAAAAGACAGTTTTCTCTTGGTCACACGAGAGAGAAGAAACCTTACATGTAACTGAGTTCTAAAGCATCACAGTGACTTGTCATGACTTACTTTCCTTTATTCTTTCATTGCAGGAAAATTTTTCAAAATTCAAAGAAAACTTGAAACAATTGGGAAAGAAGATGGGACAAGATGTCGTGAAAAAAAAGGTATCAGTAAAATCCTGTACACATTTGTTCAGAGATGACCCCAGCAAGTTACTGCATTTGGTCGATCTCTACCTAAATTTCCGACAAGGACAGTTATACATTTCAGAACTGACGGTATACACAGGATGTCGAAAGGCAAAAATACCCCCTCTTTTGGAAGGATAGCAATTCATTATCAAGATATGCACACAGCTGATTGTTCAACGTATCAGATTTGTGGGTAAGTTTGGACGAATTCTACTGCGTTCTGCTTACCCAAATATTTACGTCTTACACAAAGATCAGTGGTGCAACCACGTGCACTTTTTTATTTGTCCAAAATGACGTAAATGGTGTCGTCAATGCATAAGTTCTATAACTGCTGACTAAACAATTCCATATCAAATCAGGATATTTTTCACGATGATTCATACAACCTAACCAAAGGGAAGGTATTTCAATGTGATGAAGCCTACAATTCACTTGCGGTCAACCGTAGTAAGCCAAAATATTCGTATAAAAAATCCGTTGTAGGGTATGTAGGACGAGATTTAAAAACGGTGAATATCTCCTCAAGCCTTCTAAATTCGTCTAATGTTTTACTTGGGCGAAAATCGTAATGTTCCTTTTACATGATGAATTTGGTTTTACAAACTTAAAGCTTCTGTCTTTTTCTTGGCAAACTAGCGACAGGTACCGAAATAGACCGAGACGACGGGCATTGAGTTGGATAAAAAATTGAAACCTGTCAATACTATAGACCAGACTGTCTTGAGACAGTTTGCAGAGAAAAGAAAAAACAATGAATAACTTAAAAAAGGCACTTCATGCTGAGTTACGTTTGATCTGTTGGTGCATTCTATGTTTGCCATAGTTATAATGGTGATTTGTTCTCGTTGCGTGAACATGAAAATTAAACAAGACTCCAACCTCTAACGGTACACTCTGAAATCAAAAGAGTGAACTTAGTCACTCTTTGATCGAGTGAAAAGTGTAAATTCGCTCCATTAGAGTGATAATTCACTCCAAGAGGAGTGAAGTTCCCTCCAAAAAGAGTGAAGTTCACTCTAAAAAGAGTGAAATTCACTAGAGGAAGAGGGAAAATTCACTCTTCCACGAGTGCCTGCAATGATCGCTCTTTTTTTAAGAGTGGGGTGGGGGGGGGTGCATGCCCCCAACTCTGTATGTAGTCGGGGGAAACAACCCAGTCGGGGGAATTTACACGGGAGCAATTCCCTTTGAATTGATCTCCACCTCCATATCAGTCAGGGGGATGGACATACCCCCCCCCCCCGCCACCTCAAAAAACCTGCGCTCGCCACTGTTCCTGTACCCGCGTACAGGATACGCGTACAAACGAAAGATGTACGCGTTTTACGTACAGTAAAGCACTGTAACATGACTGAAGGAATCAACACAAAGTAAATTCACTTGCTGTTGCTCATTGTTTACAATATCTAACAGTATAGAAACGACTACAATATCTTACTGTAAGAGAATGCCGTAAACAACTAAAAAAATTACACCGATTTTTACAGTGAATTTTAGTTCTTTAAACATATTCAATTATAAAACACCAGTTACTATCAGTCACTGATGTAACGGTTAAATAGATTTGGGTGGTTAAAGTAATGGGTATTTTTCAAATTGGTAATGATATTTGGGACCTGAAAAAAGACATATTTTCTCGGGACAGAGTAGGATTGTTCATAGTTACATTTCAAAGAGCTATCTAATCAGAGACGCAGTCGTTCCGCACTTCTGCATTGAAACGTCTCAAGTTTCTTCGTCTCCGTGTAAGAAAGGACAATCTCGTCACAGACGACTGCTTTCGTTAGTTTGAACATGAAAGCTTTTAGAAACGAACAGTGGCGACGTCACTGCTTTGCGCATCTCTTCTTGTCGTCTAGGTGTCCATTGTACAACAATTGTTACTAAGGTGCTGCAATCATGAGCGCGTATCATCGGTAAACCCCTTATGAACAGTATCATATGCATTAACTTGCCTTGTGAAAATATTGCAAACCATATTACTTGTGATGACATTAAAGCTAATATGAGTAAACGTGATATCTTCAGGCAAGACATTGTACACTCTCAATGTGCTACACATATTAAAAAAAATGAGGCCATTTGTTTGTATTCTTAAAGTCAAATATCATCTTAGATAGACGGAGGATAAACACTCAAAAAATGATCCCGTCAATATAATGTTTATAAGTGTAAATCATTAACAATAGTCAGTAATACATTTCCAAAGTAGCATCTTCCGTTCTTGGATTTTTATTGTGTTCGAGCTGTATATCAGTGAAGAAAGATTTTTTCCTCTACTTTTTGTTTATATTGCAGTTTGACGAAAGTCCACCATGTCCACTTTACGAAACTTTTTTCAACCTTACAAATTTAAAGTACGAAACGCAAAACAAGTTAGAGGTAGACGGCGACAAAAGAGAATGGAAAAATAGACTTTGTAAGTATTTAGATGACAATTATCCAGATGGAAACAATTATGTCTACCATTTCCCTCTCAGATATCATTTCGAAACCGAAAAAGGGGATAAATATAGAATATGTGAAAAGTTAGATTGTGCAAAGTGTCTCTCTCACTACTCAGATAAAATAATCCGTGAATTATTGAGACAGTCATTAGGTGAAAATGCTGAAGAAGACAAACAAGACAGCGATACTTTAGAAAAGAAACGAAGCTTACATCAGGAACTGAAAAATGAAAATGATGCTCCAGAACAAACGAAACGAATCAAATGCACTGAATATGAGAGACAGAATGACTATCTTTTAGAACAGGAACAGAGTGTATATCCTGGACCTGAAAATCGTGGTAAATGTGCCGAGTATGAAAAACAAGGTGACGATCCATTAGTAAAGGAACCATCCGATGCTGGCTTTAGTAAAGACAGTGTAGATCCTGTACATGAAAAACGAGGTGAAGATCTTAAACAAAAAGGGCAGGATGAACCGAAAGGAGAGAAACACAAGAAACGAAAAAAGGGTTCAAAGAAAAAGGAACCAGGTCTCGAAACTCTTGTAGAACAGTATATACAGAGACGAAACGCTTTAAAAGCCGTGCAAAATGTGTGCCAACGTATAGAATTATGGAGCAGTAGACAGCATTCAATTCATATATTCATAATGGCAAATATAAGCTACAAATCTTACCTGAAACACTACAACAAGAAAAGAACAGTGACAGAAAATGAAGGTGACCATGATATCTTATTAATCATTAAAGAGATAGGCATCGTTTTCATTCAAGTCAAGTCATGCAAAGATGTCTCAATTGATCCCAAACAAATCCAAAAAGGTTTCCGACAAATTCTTCGTGATCAAATTGTATTTTTAGAATCGAATCGTGATTTATCCTTTTTGTATCCAAATTTTCCCATGTGGGGATTCGTCGCATTGCCAAATGCTAGCTCTTTAACTTCCCCATATGAAAGTCTTTGTGGGTCCCATAAGAAGATAGTGCTCTGCAAAGAAAGCTTAGAAGATATGAAATGGTTTGATGAAATACTAAATAACAAAGACGGCACAAGTCCCTGGACAGACCAACAGTTTCGGTACTTGTGTGCTCGATACGTTGGTGAAGGGAAATCCAAAGGTATGCAAGAATTGTCCAAACAGATAGAAGCAGTAATCGGGCAGTTCGGAAGAAAGATCTTCACTCCTGAACAAAAACGTATACTTTCAAATGAAAGTCCTTGTCAGGTAATCAAAGGAGAATTTGGGAGCGGAAAAAGTTTGCTACTATGCAAAAAGGCGTACGATCTTTCAATAATTACTGAGAATGTTAAACAAATGACTGATTGTCCTATTCAGGGCAAAAGTGTCCTTGTTGGAAAGACAAATACCGCCTCTGAAAAGACAGATAACATTCCTTTCCAAAAGTCAGAAACTCCTACTACAATGATAAAGGATCAAATAAGGGATGGTCCTTCCCTAAAGAAAGATGATTCTACTGGCAGAAAGCGAGAAGATATCAAAATGACTTGCAGACCTTGTCAAAAAGTAGAAAATCCTACTCGAGATAAGATTTATTTAATTACATGTGTTGGATTGGACAAAAACTGCCTATTAAATACCGCCGTTCTTGATTTCCCTGCCGTTCAGCAATTACAAAAGTATGTAAAAGACATAGAAGAACAAGAGAAAGTTAAGACTGCCATAAGAATTGAATATAAGACGTTGGCATACTTATTAATGAAGTACAACGTACTGGAAGAGCCCCATCAAAATTACATAAAGCTTACTGCAGACAAATTTAACACTCTTTTCTCAAAACTTACGATGGAATGCAATAAAATATTCATTGATGAAATGCCATTAAGCCTGTTCAAAGACCTAGAAACTTACATGATATCCAAAAGGGAAGATTATAAAGGATATGAAGAATATAATATTTGGGTATCAATAGCAACGCAAAGTTGCTATGGGTTTCTAGACCCCAAAAATGAGAAACCAGGAAAATTATTTGAATCACATTTTCTTGAAGAAAATATGAGGAATAGCTGTAGCATTGCCGAACTGATGAGATCTATAAGCATCTATACAGGCGAAACGCTAAAAAATGAAAGCAACATTGGGCACTGCATTGAAGGACCCATCCCTTTGCTCTGTCGCATTCCACGCTGTCACTGTCCGAAAAGCGTTATTAAAGATACCATATTTTGCGAATGTTTCGAAAAGAGAGTAAAAGATACTTTGATGTTTGTTCACAAGGTTCTAGGGAGTACCAATAAAAACAATGCAGATGTTGTTTATATGATATCACACTTTTACAACGATGCCTTTGAGAGTTCTATATTTGCTAAGTTGAAGGAGGTATTTGACAGGGTGTTAAAGGGCTTAGACAGACAGTTCCAATGGTTCACTCTGGCCGATACAGTGTGTGAAATGGTAGCAACAAACTTTGATACAAAAACGATAGAATCTGTTCAAGGGACTACAAAGTGTGAAGTAAAGAACAAAATCGCAAAGTGTGACCCTCAATGGTCAAAACCGGACACAAAAGAGGCTGCAAAAAGTAAAAAAACGCCTGACATAGAGAGAGTAAAGTTGCACATAAGGACAACGGACTCAGATACAGAAACAGCAGGTTGTTACTTAAAGTCGACAGAGTCTGACTCATTAACTATGGGGTCTGACTCAGAGATAGAGAAGTTTTACACTAGTAGCAAGGAAGATGAACTCATAATTGATGAGGTAACATTTGCAGGATGTGAAAGATCAATCGTAATATACATTGATTTACTTTCCATGTGGCAGTTACTGCCCGCAGAAGAAAGTGAAGGAAATGACAAACAAAGTAGTAAGAAGACTAGAGTAGGAGCAGGTAGTATTCTGGTACCGTCTCGATGTGCATCGCAATATGTACATATTGTGTTGCAGGCCGAAGAGCCGCAAATTTTTATTAATGAGCACATCAGAATGTTTAAAGCTCAAGAAGATGCAGGCGAAAGTACTGAAATGAAAACATTATGCAACAAGGCAATAAACGTAATGAGGCAGTGCTTGAAAAATCACGGCAAACTTCTTGAGAAACTTTTAGATAAAGGCGTTATGAAGGAACTACGCATTCCTTCCAAACTTAGTTGATTGTATTAGTTTAGCCAGTCACTATTTACTTGAAGTTTACAAAATTCTTGGTATGGCCTAGTTAAACTTACCCAGGTCTCTCGAACGAAAAACAAATTCTATACTAATAGATCAAAGAGAGTGACTTGGTTGATTTTGGTAAACAGCATACGAATGGATTGTGGCTTCGCCCTAGGTATTATTACAAGCTGAAAAATTGAAAAGTTTCAGCCAAGATCTTTAATAATGTTTCATTAGAAAGTTGGATAGTGAAATCCGACCAGCGATAGTGTAAAGTAACTGAAGTCAGCCATGTGGGTCTAGAAGGAAAACAAGAGGCATTTCACTGTGGAACCATCCATGAAACAAGCAACGAAACTGAAAAATTAAAGGTGATAGACCCCAGTTATGGTCAACTGAAATCAGACCATCACTTGATGTCCATGGATATATATATATATATATATATATATATATATATATATATATATATATATATATATATATATATATATATATATATATATATATATATATAATATGTAAGCATGTCTGTACTTCATCCCCCATAACCCCCCCCGGCACTTCATACAAACTTTATCCAGGTAACTTTAACTGTGATCCTGCCAATGTTTTCTATGTACTCTTTTGCAATAAATGTACTGAAGGCAACTATGTAGGAGAAACGAAGACAAAATTCCATCTTTGTTTCAACAATCGTAAACACACCATTACACAGCGGCTTACTGGATTTTCTGTTGCAGAGCATTTTTCCTCTCCCGAACACACAATACACAATCTAAAGCTGTTTATCTGGAAAAGCAACTTTAGGGACGACGATCAACGAAAAGCTGAGGAGATTAAACTAATTTTATCCTTAAAAACACATACCAGGGGTCTGAAAAAGATTTGGACATTTTAAACGAGTTTACGTAGTAGAGTGTACTTTGCTTTATTACTCAAGTCTCCGCGGAAGAGGTAGGACCCCGAAATATTAGACTACGTTTTTGTATTATGTTGGTATTGGAGGCACTCTCACCCATGAATTGGGGGCAAGTGATATTTGCTTATTTACTATTATATGAATATATATATATATATATATATATATATATATATATATATATATATATATATATATATATATATGTATATATATACATATATATATATATATAGATATACATATATATATATAGATATATATATGTATATATAAGGAAAAATGGAAAACAGAGTGTGCATATAGATCCAACGAATGATTTATTGAAACAGAAATTTTCACCGCCTCCTGGCGGCTTTGTCAACTGTGTTATGGAAATCAACCGTTACATACAAACAAGATAGAGCTGAATGCGTACAGTACCGCGTAATATTAAAATAAGTTTGAAAAGTTGTAAAGTGACGTCATAATGATGATGATCGAAAAGTACGTAGTTACAAAGAACGCACGTTTTCACATAGTAATTAATACAAAGCGCGAACATCATAACCATGGCAAGCTTGATTAGCCAAAATAATGTAAAGTGACGAGACAATCTAAAATTGTAGTGTGCGTACCTCATTTCGTAGTTTGAATGGAAGCGTATGTACATATTCAAAACTCCATGGTAACTAAACAGTTTATCAAAGCGACAAGATGCGAGTGCGTGAGATATTTTCAAATAATAAAACTGTCTTACTGACAAATAAAAACTGTTCATATCTACTTAAAAAATAAAGCACTAAATTGTACATTACAAGTAATATTAAATAACAAAGCATCCGAGTTTAAAAAAAAAAAAATAATAATTGGCGTAACTTTACAGAATGTGAGATGCTATATTAAATAGTAAAAAATTGAAGAAGCGGGAGTAAATGACAAGGTAGCACAGTTGTACAAAAGAAGGAAACAGAATTACTGAATTACTTGAAGAAACTGTATCCTGATTAATAAGAAAAATCTCTATTAAGACCTTGCCTGTGACTGATGGGTCTCTTGAGAAGTGGGTGAAGTCATTTTAAGGTTAAACAGTATTCGATTTCCTTCACAGACTTCAACAACTGTCTTAGCCACAGCTTTGCTTTTGATTATCAAATGACTCGTTTAGATCCCGTTCATGCCGAAAGCACTGGCGTAAAGTACGAAAGCAAGTAGGAGATCCCCACTTGAGTCCCTGGGATGTTTTGTCGTAAGTTTGAGTATTCGATCTGTGTAAACTGAATATCACATGGTGTCACCATAGTTTGTGAGTCTGACTGAACCTTAACACTTACTAGTACCACCTGAACTATGCCGGTGTCACCATGTACGATTCCAGGTTATACCGCTTTATAGGGAGGGTGGAGGGCGTGGTGGTGGTTACGCGAGTGCTGTAAAGAACATTTACCCGCACTCTTCACGCCTTTAAGAGGATTCTAAAATATAAAATTAAAATTATAGTACCGGAATGATAGATTCCAATAGAAAACTGAAAATGTATTTAGACTAGTGCTGATCTTCATGTAATTTTTACGATGATAAATTATTTCTGTCCATAACATCTATGTCAAGTATAAGGGAAGACTAAGGCCTCAAAAGATATCTATGTCGCCGTTTTATCTCTTATATAACAACTGTAGGCCGATAAGTTTGAGCTACAAATTTATTTAAACAATTTAATTTCCACTGTATAGTGAAAATATGTACAGCATTCCTTGGAAAGAAGAAACATTATAAATCAGACCGAATGCTTATAAGTCACAAGATTTGATTGTATTCACTTACTTCATGTGGAATGGGCGCTTTCATGCTTACTCTTGTGCAGGGGAAACGGTGGGCATATTCATTTTCTGATTGTTAAATGATACCAACGAGTGAGATTTTTTCCTATTCTCTAGCATACCGTTGCACAATGTCATTGAATAATTTAATAATGATCGGCTAACTGTGAAGAATTTAAATACAAATTGACCACTCTGTTTGCGTATCCATGCCTCAAAGTTTGTGTTGTAATTTGTAGGCCTATATGTTACAAGTTTTTACATTAATTTTTCGATGCATTTTTCCAGTCGGTACAATTCTATCCAAAGTAGTAATCATTGTCCCACAAGGGATCGAAATCTCCCAAGTAAATCCGAACATCCGGCCCCGGGTAACACCGCCCATGAAAATGAGCCACATTAATGAATAGCCTTGCACTTTAAAATTCGCTCCGTAGCCCATTCTGAGCCCACAGGTGGTTTAGTAATTCCCTCGATCACGCCTTCGTACACATCCACTGTGAATATCACTTTTATGCACATATTCCTCCCGATGCCATAATGCTGTGACCGATTCTGCGAATCGTGTAGATTAAGACTTGGTAAATGGAATTACTCTAAATGCTCTCTCCGAATGATTTCATGGAATTTTTGACAAACCTTGATTGGACAATACTAGCACTACATCTATGTCCCGTAACTACATTGCTATATATTGTAAATAGTTAATAACTGTAGAAAGAAGTCAACTTACAAACCACGAGCGTTCGATGACCAACACAGGTCTCATTGTCGTCTTCGTAAAATGGCGTCACAGGGTGCACGTGAAAAGTTTGCAGTGAGTTTCGATAGCGCGCGTACTGAAGTCAAGCTAGCAAACGTGATTTTGGATAAGGGGCCAGGGAAGGCATTCGCTAAACGAAGGCGAGTGTCAGTAATTCCGCGACGGAGCCGAAGGGTGTACTGTACTGCAAAAGCACGGTCTTACACTTATACAATTTTAGTCTACACAAGGGGTCCATTGTTCCCAGAAAGGGAGGGCGGGGGTCGTCAGGTAGTGCCACCCCTGCCGCTAGCTCTTAAATGAGTATCTATGGTGTTGTAGGGTGTGAGGCGGGTCTATTTTGATTTAATTTCCCATGACTCAAACCGTCGGTCTATTTTTCTGCTAACATTATAATTTGACCATTAAGCCTATCTAATTTGGATATCGATGTGAATAAAAATATTTCCCAGTATTTATCAGTAGACATCTTCTAAGAGAATATAAAGACCAAATCTCACATCATTCAACGACTGGACCGAAAATATATGGAGATGACAAGATTTTTGAGAAAAAGAGGGCGCCCTTAGAAATTTGGCTCAGAAAATCCCGGATATGGCCCGTACACCCTCGATTTACCAAATCCACTTGGTTGCATAAATTTCGCTTGCGGGTGACAATACATTCCTTCTCGGCCCGGTCTGTAATGATTAAGAAAGAACGCATAGACAAAGGGAGCAGTTAAAACAGGGACCTGTTGTGAATGTGGCTGCCACGCCTGAAGGAAGTAAGTCATTGTTATTAATAAAAACAACCTATAAAATTTATTTATATTTCATTATTTAATTGAAGCATCAAACATCAGAAAAGTTTCTTATTTCATTTTTCGAACATTGTATTTCAGATCAAAATTAATTGGTTGGACCAAAAAGAACTTCTCACCCTTAACATTCTCAATTATCTTAACTATCTCAGAACGTACTTAAAGGTCCAAACCTCTCACCACAAACTACAATTTTGGTACCCGGGTACCGAAATTGTCAATTAGCTCAGCTCTTTGCTTGACAGCTAATTCAAACAATGCAGAGTGCCAAGGCTCATATTACACAGAATGAACCGTACTGGGGGTGTTTTGATTATATAAATTTAGTTTTTATATACTCCCCCTGAAGCAATAAAGTGAGATTGTGTCTGGATGGGAATGAATTTCCGACAATTGTGGGAGGGGCTCCAGTAAGAAGGTCAGGAGAATTGGTACTGTTTGGGGTGAGGGAACTGGGCCTTTAAGTCCCTCCCACAACTGTCTAAAACTTATCCGCATTTAGACACACTTCCAGTTTATTATTGCAGGTTGCCAAAACAAAAGCCAAATGTGAAATGAGGACTTTCGCAGTTCAACTTATGCGGTGAAATATGAGCTACGGTACTCTGCATTTTTTTTTGAACCTGCTGCCAATCAAAGACCTGTGTCAATTGAAAATTTCTGTAAACTACTACAAAAAATGTAGCTTGTGGCGAGAATAACTGCCTTAAAAATGCGTTTGCATTTCGAAGTTATGGTGTAATTTTTTCAAATCATTTGAGCCGTTTAGTTTGAAATGCGAATATTCTATCCAGCCTAGTCTTTCCAACACACTGTCAATACTTGGAGTGCCAATTTATTTTATGATGAAAGATATACAAACTTAAAAGCCTTATTTAACCTTCTAAGCATTACTGCGGCATTACCGCGATTCCAAATATCCTTCCGGAACCCTCTCCATTTCTCACTCACCCGATATGTAACGCACATTAACGTCATATGATCCCTTAAAACCGCTTGGTAGGTCTGGTGGCCGGCTCTTTGCCGGGCCTGATCTCCTCAATTTTTCATAGCCATAAATGCTATAGTTCTCAGAAACCGTGTTTGGTCAAGTGACACAATATCCACTTGGCATGCGGGAGGCCTGGATCCGAGACTTCCAGATAAAGTCATACAAAAGAACCTAATTGGAACCAATTTTGAGATTCTCCGCATAAACAATGAAGTAGGAAAAACAATGGAGCTGATGCGCACTGTGATCAAGGAATTTATTGATTGGCTGTTGTCAATTTATTGTAAAAAAACCAGTCTACAACTGCAAAAAGTGTCAAAGGCGAAACTTGACTAAACCGGGAGGTGATACGTTAACAGGTTAAGGCGCAAAACCGTAATGGTACCTTTAACATGACACTGACATTAAGAAGTATCAACGAAGTTAAGACAGTACAAAAGGTTATCACTCTTTCTTATTAACTGCGAAAACCAAAACGGTGGAAAAGCTTTGCGTATTAACACAAAGGGTTATGACCCGTGTTTTCCGAATGCTTCATTTCAGGTATAGCTTTTCAGACGGCTGACCGGTAAAACTCAGATGTGTAAGAAAACCTCATCTGTGACCCAAAGCTCACCGAGTTCGAAAATGAAAAGTATAAAGTTTAAAAACCAAAATATACATGTTACTTCTTCTTACTCCCTTCCTCGTATGTAATTTTTTAAAACAAAATTAAAGTATTTAAAGGTGCAAAATTTCAAAAAGAGTCGCATAAAATTTAAAATCACATTTGTTAATTTATTGTTGAATGATATGAAAATAGGTTATTTAACAAAGCCAAGTTCTCTAGCTCAACCCAGTTTGCATGATTTATTAAAAAGCAAATTATCATTCGTTGCAACATAGGTCAAAACAACGAGAAAGCTAAAAGGCTTAGTGGTTCCATGACGATGCACTGTACGTCTATGTTTTTTGTTCTTTGTTTTGTTTTTTCAAAAAAGGAAGTCTATGTATTTTAAATGGCCAAAAAACAATAGTGATCACCTTATTAATATGGGTAGTGCAAATACTGCATGTATGAAACCCATTACAGTTAGTTACCCTCATTGATATATTGTGTTTTATGTTCTGACCTCTGACTACTCCACCAACATGTCAGGGTTCATCTATGAAATATTCGCAATGCACATGCTAAGTATGCGATCCCCTTTGAACCTTGTGTCCTCTGTAGAGCCTACCGACCTTGGAACTCTACCAAAAATGACAGTGTTTCTCCATCTAGTTAATATGGACAATGTACATGTAAAGTGTGAGGTCCATCACTGTCACCTATCTTGAGATATCATGTTATGAGGTTTTGACCTTTTGATCCTGGTGACCCAAAGTGACCTTTGACCACTACCAATATAAACGGGGTCATCTACGAAGTGTGAAAAATATACACGCCAAGAATGAGATCCATCATTTTCACAAGCCTTGAGATACATGTTTATAAGGTTTTCACCTTCTGACTTCTGGTGACCCCAAATGACATTTCTCTTTCATTAAAATAGATGGGGTTCATCTATTAAAAAACGCAGTGCAAATGGTAAGTATGAAATCTCTCACAGTTATCCAGCTTGAGATATCATGTTTGCAAGAAATTCCCAAGGTCTTTACCATTTGACATCTAATGACCCCAGATAACTTTTGACTTCCACCAACAATGACAGAGTACATTAACTAAGTATGCGCAATGCACAGGCCAAGTATGAGATCACTTACTGCTACCCTCCTTGAGATATCGTGGTCACACACAATTTGATCATCTTACCTTTGGTGACCCCAAATGACCTTCTTTGATCTAGACCAAAAATAATAGGGATTTCTTCTTATTATGACCAATGAACATGCTAAGTATGAGATCCCTCACAGTTATCCTATAGTTATCTCCTATTTGACCTCTGATGACAGTCAAATGACCTTAGGTCTCTACCAGCAATAATATGGTCCATCTATTAAGTAGGAGCAATACCCACGGCAAATATGAGAATCCTTAATGTCATTCTCCGCGAGATGTCGCGCTTACAAGGTTTTGACCATCTGACCTCTGGTGCCACCAATGACCTTTGACCTCAACCAAAACAATAGGGGCCATCTACTTGGTACAAACAATGTACATGATACTTATAAGATCCTTCACATATATTTAACTTGAGATATCGTGTTTAAAAGAAATTCCCGATATATTTCAGGAAGTTCCCACGGTTATTTACTGTTTTACATCTGCTTACCTCAAATCACTTTGTACTTGTACCAAAACCAACAAGAACCATTTACTTATTACCGCTAACTTACTCACAAAATGAAAACGGAGTTGCATATACCCTTTTTGAGATACAGTTTTAACAGGGTTTCGACATATTGACCTCTCATGACCCCAAATGACATACGACCGCCAACAAAATAATTGGGAACATCTTATTATTAAATATTATGGCCAACAGACGAACTAAATATGAGATTAGTCATACATACTCTTCACAAGATATCTTGTTTACACGCAAAAGTGTCACATACACACATCTACAAACACGCACACATACACAAATACAAGACATCACCATCGCATAGATTCCTTGTCTGCCTTCGGTGAGGAATCAAAAAGCAAAATTTGAATATAAGTTGATTTAAGTGTTAAGTCAATGTAGTCATGATACCTCACATCTCGGAAAATCATTCTTTTGTTTAACCTTGTTAAGAACTGATTTCAAAACCAATTAGATGCTCATTCAATCATTTGACAATAGCCCTGAATTTTGACACTCGAATAGTAATCAAAGCTGTTTTCATTGAAGCATCTAAACGATGTAATGAACCAGTGGTCGGGTACTATAATTGGGAACCGCAGTTTTTTCCCCAAAATTGCGGTAGTCATGACGAATATTCTTAAAGGTTAATATTTCACCATAGGCTGATTTTACATCTCATTTTATGTAATATTTTCTTAGCATAATGTCGTCACTTTTTGTAATTATTTGGCCTATATGAAATGGTCTTTATTCTTTCGGGGAAACTATACAACGGATTGAAAATATGCTAATGCCTCTCTATTGTGACTCTTGGCTCAATTGGAAACTGGAAAACAACCGTGGCCGGCTCGACTTGAACCAATAGGTTGAAAACTGGGCCATAAAACTCTATCTAACTAACTTACTTGGTTAAATTAAAGATCCGCTGGATTGATGAAATTGTCTGTGACTCTCATCTGTTAATGATTTTATCCCTAACATCTCTTGCGTGATAAATGGCAAACTATTTCTCACAGCACCTGAACACCCTCCGCTCCCTCTCCTCATCTTGTGCGCGTGTGCCGGCCAAGAAAGGAGTCTATGGGGTGGGCCCCCCATTTAAAATTTCTTAAAAAGGTGGGTGTTCTTATGCAATCGGTGCCACCAGTGGGATACAGAGGTTAGGAGTACAAATTGGAATTTGACATAATTTGCCTATTTGTAGAAATATAAAAAATTGGCATCACTGATGGGCCTTGCAGAGACAATCCTTCCCTTCTGAAAATTTTTTAAAAATTGGGTGTCCTTACATTCAATCTGGGGCCACATCTGCTGTCTTTTGAAGTAAAATTTGTGTTACTTAAGTAAGGCTACGTATTTTAAGAACATTAAAATAAATGGCATCCGTGAGGGGGCATGGCCCAATGCTCCCACTCCCCTTCATATGCCACTGAAGGGACTGAGGCCAAATAGCGGCTCGATCACCCAGGATATCCTGTTAGAAGAACAATCTGTTCAGAGTAGAAGGTTACAAACACCGAGTAAGTTCTAGCATAGGACAAGGTATTCATGGACCAGTTTATTGTTGCACCCCAACTAGCCTATAAGCCTCTAAGGATTAGGTTACGTAACAAAATCTAAGTATGCCCATGGATCCCGTTCATTCTAATTTCTTGACAAACGTTATGTTTATCGTAAGCCATGGATTGTTTCAGTCCCATCCATGGTTATGTACACAGAGTAAAATGGGTATAGTTTAAACTCCTCCCGCTTCTAGCCAGTGTACAACACAAGAGACTTTGTTCAAGGTGATCATGTTCTTTAGTTCGGGTTTACAGCTTTTCACTGTAATGATGGTCAGCAGAATAACAGCTTCCTGTGCACTGGAATGCACTGATCATAACAACCACGCGCAGTCACATCGCAACTGCTCGAAAAGAGCTTCCTTCTCTAACATTTTATGCATGATGTTTTGTGACGTCATACGGATTTGAATACTTAGTAGCTAAAAGTCACGACTTTTAAAGTCAATTATCTCAGAAGCTAGGAACCAAGAAATCGTCAAAACCGTAAAAATCAAGGAATATGAGGTACAAAATTCTTAAGGTGCCTGGTTCTGAGTGAACTTACGGGTAAAAGTGAGGATTTTAGTCCATTTTATGAAACGTCTTAAATAAGTTTTCATTGCTCTGCAAAATCGTTCAGCATTTATTCGGTGTTGTCTTAAACTACTCAGTTTTTACTTCAATAGAGAGAAAATTTTGTTTTATGTCTATTGGTACCATTTTTGCACTATAAAACATTCTCAATGAGTCAGGTACTCGGTAAATTCCACGACGAATCGATTGTAGCGCCCAGAGTATATATACAGTATAGTACGCCTACTTTCGCGAAATGAACGTTAATGGTCGTCCTATGTATAACGTTACAACATCAGCCAAATTCATCCTCACCAGTATTGTTCCCATTTCGGAGAAAATGGTGTGACACTTGCTCCTTCGACATTTTTGCAAAAAAATTGTTTGTTATAATGCCATTTACAAATTAAACTAATCAGTAGTGTTGCACTGGTACAACTTGTTTGAATGTGAAGTGCCACAAAACAATGTCATAGACATCATAGTAAGCTCTGTACATACAGAACAAAACTGCATCTTGTTTGCACTAAAACAGTGAAAATCACCTCACTTTAAAAAAAAAAAGCTGGGCTGACTTAAAAGCTGGTTTAAAAATCTTTATACTAGGAACCTGTATCAACTTCAATCCAATGTTCATTCTTAAAAAAAAAAAAAATTCTATGCCTCATGTAGTACACTCAGTCAGCATATATTGAACAAAGAAACTGAATGAGGGGCCTTTCTATAAGGGCCTGCTAAGACAGGAAGGGCCTTGCAGGGAAGATCATCAGTTCAATGTTTAACAAGGGCTTTTGATTTTTCTCATTTTTCTCATTGGGTAAAATTGAAAAGCACTGAAGGCAATTAAAGGCAAATACCAATAAGGTTGCAAGGGAATGAGTATATCAGCTGAGGTTAGGCAAATGGGATATCTTGCTTTAAATTCCTTGTGAAATTCTTTTCACATGATACATGATGATGGCTGGACTGCTAGGATAATAATTCATCACACTCCTGTCCTCTTGTGAGAGGACGGAATGTTCCAATCAGTTCTACTAGCTAGGCCAGTTTGATATGCCTAGTAGCTCAAACAGTCAATGTAACAATGCAGTGTTTTCTGTGCAGGAAACTGCCTAAATGTTGCCTAATATTATTCTCCTTTATGTGACCTCCTTAATGATCAGGAATAAATAAAATTAATGTAACAAATCTGGGAATGAATTGACAGTTTTCACTTCATTGAGTGTCACACTGATGAGAACCCATTTTAAAACAAAGTTGGGTATACTGGAGTGTGACAAAACTGACCACTGCCAGTGAACATATCATGGCTGTCATAATCACTGTCTGTTAATCAGTAGTAGGCTTACTGTAATGCAGTTTAGCACCACGTTGAGGTGAACTTTTGGGACAATTCAAGTCAGCCAGTATAAGATTGAGTTTGAGGGATGGGTACTTGATACTGAATAAAAATGATATACGCTAGGTATGCCATACAACGTCACAACACTTATTCCTGTCTCCGAGTCCACAGAAACCACTCCTTCATCAGTTAACCACTAGTGCAGTTTTTTTAAAATGCAAGTACATGGCAGTACATATTGCCCATGACGTAAGGTTTTTGAATGATATAAGCTTATGAAGGGTTAGAAATTGTATAAATTACAAAGCTGGCTCTATAGCCTATGGGACTTTAAAGAAATAGATTACTTGAACTTAATTACAGTGCAGTATACCATACAGTAGGTTTATTATGGAAATGTTGGAAAGGAGTGAGTTTTTCTGTTTGCAGCACAGAAAATATCAGATAAGAAAGAATTATAACCCGTGAATATGTCCAGACTGCAGCTAAACCCTCTAAATTTAGGGTTTGTTTAATCCTGGCTGACTTGGTCATGATTCATACACCCCTGCAGTCCAATTCCCAGATTTAATTTACAACTAGGCCTAAGTTACATGCAAGCCCTCCACTTGCCAACATTGCAATGTTATTGAATCCCATGAAAACTGAAGCTTCAAATTTCTTAGACTGCAAGTCTGCAAACAACACTGGAAGTTACAATGGGTGCCTGTCCTGCAAATCCCACATCATAATAGTCATTCATTA
The DNA here is from genome assembly GCA_037179385.1 of Holothuria scabra. Classification (NCBI taxonomy): domain Eukaryota; kingdom Metazoa; phylum Echinodermata; class Holothuroidea; order Aspidochirotida; family Holothuriidae; genus Holothuria; species Holothuria scabra. The sequence continues at coordinate 8,290,152 of CM074197.1, read as the reverse complement.
TTTTGTTATGGTCGACGTTATGTGAGCCATATTGGAATAGTACTAACAGAAACGTTATAGGATATATAACGTTGTAACGGCGCCCCGGGTTCCGTTTAGGGATCTTTTGTTAAATGAGAACAAACTACTGGTCAAAAGGTAAAGCAGTTACATTAACCCTTTACCGTTGTGCTCCGATCTTGGCATATCTGCGCGCCTCGGGAGTGGGCGGAAAAGCGGACGTAGCCCGCCCGCATCGGCTTCCGTAGGCCATCGACCCCGTGACCTTAAACTATTGTCTCTCTCGTTGTTGTGGCCGAGTTTTCGGGCGGCTACTCGCAGTTTCGAGCTCCACGTGAAACAGTAAAGATGGGTGACAGCCGAGCCCTCCGCATGGGTCCAAAAGGACCCAAACAACGGTAAAGGGTTAGAGTCGAAACGTGAAAAACAATAACTGACAAACGCAAGTATTAAGATGTCCTTTAACAACGGTAAATTATTATTTCACAAAGTTTAATTACAACAGATTAAGAATTTACAAAATGATTCAATTGATCGGTAAATCGATATAACAGAATACATTATAAAAACGGTAGCCTTCGAGCGTCATGTGTCACCAGTCTAGTGAGTGCGTCTCGTGCGACGCTCCGGTGCGTAGCTGCCTAATTACTGCTGTCACCCACACACGAGCTGTGCGTCCCGTGCTAAACTCCGGTGCATTGCTGGCTAAATTACCGCTATCTCCTACACACGAGCCGTGCGTCTCGTGCTCAGCTCTGGTGCCTAGCTGGCTAAATTACTGTTGTCTCTCTCACACGAGCCGTGCGTCTCGTGCTAAAAACTGGTGCGTAGCTGGCTAAATTGCCGCTATCTCCTACACACGAGCCGTGCGTCTCGTGCTAAACTCCGGTACGTTGCTGGCTAATTTACTGTTGTCTCTCTCACACGAGCCGTGCGCTTCGTGCTAAACTCAGGTGCGTAGCTGGCTAAATAACTATTGTCTGCCGCACACGAGCCGTGCGTCTCGTGCTTATCTTCGGTGCGTCACTGGGCAAATTACTGTTGTCTCTCTCACACGAGCCGTGCTTTTCGTGCTAAACTCTGGTGCGTAGCTGGCTAAATCACTTTTATTTCTCTCACACGAGCAGTGCGTCTCGTGCTAAACTTCAGTGCGTAGCTGGCTAAATTGCCGCTATCTCCTACACACGAGCCGTGCGTCTCGTGCTAAACTTCGGTGCGTCACTGGCTAAATTACTGTTGTCTCTCTCACACGAGCCGTGCGCTTCGTGCTAAACTCAGGTGCGTAGCTGGCTAAATTACTATTGTCTCCCGCACACGAGCCGTGCGTCTCGTGCTTATCTTCGGTGCGTCACTGGTCAAATTACCGTTGTCTCTCTCACACGAGCCGTGCTTTTCGTGCTAAACTCTGGTGCGTAGCTGGCTAAATAACTTTTATTTCTCTCACACGAGCCATGCGTCTCGTGCTAAACTTCGGTGCGTAGCTGGCTAAATAACTGTTATCTTTCTCACACGCGCCGTGCGTCTCGTGCTAAACTCTGGTGCGTAGCTGGCTAAATAACTGTTGTCTCCCTCAGACGAGCAGTGCGTCTCGTGCTAAACTCTGGTGCGTAGCTGGCTTGACCACTTTTATCTCTCTCACACGAGCCGTGCGTCTCGTGCTTAACATCGGTGCGTAGCTGGCAAAAAACTGTTATCTCTCTCACACGCGCCGTGCGTCTCGTGCTAAACTCTGGTGCGTAGCTGGCTAAATCACTTTTATTTCTCTCACACGAGCGGTGCGTCTCGTGCTAAACTTCGGTGCGTGGCTGGCCGAATAACTGTTATCTTCCTCACACGCGCCGTGCGTCTCGTGCTAAACTCTGGTGCGCAGCTAGCTAAACAACTGTTGTCTCCCTCAGACGAGCAGTGCGTCTCGTGCTAAACTCTGGTGTGAGGCTGGCTTAACAACTTTTATCTCTCTCACACGAGCCGTGGGTCTCGTGCTAAACATCGGTGCGTAGCTGGCAAAAAACTGTTATCTCTCTCACACGCGCCGTGCGTCTCGTGCTAAACCCGGTGCGTCACTGGCTAAATTACTGTTGTCTCTCTCACACGAGCCGTGCGTTTCGTGCTAAACTAAGGTGCGTAGCTGGCTAAATTACTATTGCCTCCCTCACACGAGCCATGCGTCTCGTGCTAAACTCTGGTCCGAGGCTGGCTAAACAACTTTTATCTTTCTCACACGAGCCGTGCGTCTCGTGCTAAACTCAGGTGCGTAGCTGGCTAAATTACTATTGTCTCCCGCACACGAGCCGTGCGTCTCGTGCTTATCTTCGGTGCGTCACTGGTCAAATTACCGTTGTCTCTCTCACACGAGCCGTGCTTTTCGTGCTAAACTCTGGTGCGTAGCTGGCTAAATAACTTTTATTTCTCTCACACGAGCCATGCGTCTCGTGCTAAACTTCGGTGCGTAGCTGGCTAAATAACTGTTATCTTTCTCACACGCGCCGTGCGTCTCGTGCTAAACTCTGGTGCGTAGCTGGCTAAATAACTGTTGTCTCCCTCAGACGAGCAGTGCGTCTCGTGCTAAACTCTGGTGCGTAGCTGGCTTGACCACTTTTATCTCTCTCACACGAGCCGTGCGTCTCGTGCTTAACATCGGTGCGTAGCTGGCAAAAAACTGTTATCTCTCTCACACGCGCCGTGCGTCTCGTGCTAAACTCTGGTGCGTAGCTGGCTAAATCACTTTTATTTCTCTCACACGAGCGGTGCGTCTCGTGCTAAACTTCGGTGCGTGGCTGGCCGAATAACTGTTATCTTCCTCACACGCGCCGTGCGTCTCGTGCTAAACTCTGGTGCGCAGCTAGCTAAACAACTGTTGTCTCCCTCAGACGAGCAGTGCGTCTCGTGCTAAACTCTGGTGTGAGGCTGGCTTAACAACTTTTATCTCTCTCACACGAGCCGTGGGTCTCGTGCTAAACATCGGTGCGTAGCTGGCAAAAAACTGTTATCTCTCTCACACGCGCCGTGCGTCTCGTGCTAAACCCGGTGCGTCACTGGCTAAATTACTGTTGTCTCTCTCACACGAGCCGTGCGTTTCGTGCTAAACTAAGGTGCGTAGCTGGCTAAATTACTATTGCCTCCCTCACACGAGCCATGCGTCTCGTGCTAAACTCTGGTCCGAGGCTGGCTAAACAACTTTTATCTTTCTCACACGAGCCGTGCGTCTCGTGCTAAACTCAGGTGCGTAGCTGGCTAAATTACTGTTTTATTTCTCACACGCGCCGTGCTTTTCGTGCTAAACTTCGGTGCGTAGCTGGCTAAACAACTTTAATCTTTCTCACACGCACCGTGCGTCTCGTGCTAAACTTCGGGGCGTAGCTTGCTAAATTTCTATTGCCTCCCTCACACGAGCCGTGCGTCTCGTGCTAAACTCGGTGCGTCACTGGCTAAATTACTGTTGTCTCTCTCACACGAGCCGTGCGTTTCGTGCTAAACTTTGGTGCGTAGCTGGCTAAATTACTGATGTCTCCCTCACACGAGCCGTGCGTCTCGTGCTAAACTTCGGTGCGTTGCTGGCTAAATTACTGTTGTCTCTCTCACACGAGCCGTGCTTTTCGTGCTAAACTCTGGTGCGTAGCTGGCTAAATCACTTTTATTTCTCTCACACGAGCAGTGCGTCTCGTGCTAAACTTCAGTGCGTAGCTGGCTAAATTGCCGCTATCTCCTACACACGAGCCGTGCGTCTCGTGCTAAACTTCGGCGCGTCACTGGCTAAATTACTGTTGTCTCTCTCACACGAGCCGTGCGCTTCGTGCTAAACTCAGGTGCGTAGCTGGCTAAATTACTATTGTCTCCCTCACACGAGCCGTGCGTCTCGTGCTTATCTTCGGTGCGTCACTGGTCAAATTACTGTTGTCTCCCTCACACGAGCCGTGCTTTTCGTGCTAAACTCTGGTGCGTAGCTGGCTAAATAACTTTTATTTCTCTCACACGAGCCATGCGTCTCGTGCTAAACTTCGGTGCGTAGCTGGCAAAAAACTGTTATCTCTCTCACACGCGCCGTGCGTTTCGTGCTAAATTTTGGTGCGTAACTGGCAAAATTACTGTTGTCTCTCTCACGCGAGCCGTGCGTCTCGTGCTAAACTCGATGCGTCACTGGCTAAATTACTGTTGTCTCTCTCACACGAGCCGTGCGTTTCGTGCTAAACTCGGTGCGTAGCTGGCAAAAAATTGTTATCTCTCTCACACGCGCCGTGCGTCTCGTGCTAAACTCTGGTGCGTAGCTGGCTAAATCACTTTTATTTCTCTCACACGAGCGGTGCGTCTCGTGCTAAACTTCGGTGCGTGGCTGGCCGAATAACTGTTATCTTCCTCACACGCGCCGTGCGTCTCGTGCTAAACTCTGGTGCGCAGCTAGCTAAACAACTGTTGTCTCCCTCAGACGAGCAGTGCGTCTCGTGCTAAACTCTGGTGTGAGGCTGGCTTAACAACTTTTATCTCTCTCACACGAGCCGTGGGTCTCGTGCTAAACATCGGTGCGTAGCTGGCAAAAAACTGTTATCTCTCTCACACGCGCCGTGCGTCTCGTGCTAAACCCGGTGCGTCACTGGCTAAATTACTGTTGTCTCTCTCACACGAGCCGTGCGTTTCGTGCTAAACTAAGGTGCGTAGCTGGCTAAATTACTATTGCCTCCCTCACACGAGCCATGCGTCTCGTGCTAAACTCTGGTCCGAGGCTGGCTAAACAACTTTTATCTTTCTCACACGAGCCGTGCGTCTCGTGCTAAACTCAGGTGCGTAGCTGGCTAAATTACTGTTTTATTTCTCACACGCGCCGTGCTTTTCGTGCTAAACTTCGGTGCGTAGCTGGCTAAACAACTTTAATCTTTCTCACACGCACCGTGCGTCTCGTGCTAAACTTCGGGGCGTAGCTTGCTAAATTTCTATTGCCTCCCTCACACGAGCCGTGCGTCTCGTGCTAAACTCGGTGCGTCACTGGCTAAATTACTGTTGTCTCTCTCACACGAGCCGTGCGTTTCGTGCTAAACTTTGGTGCGTAGCTGGCTAAATTACTGATGTCTCCCTCACACGAGCCGTGCGTCTCGTGCTAAACTTCGGTGCGTTGCTGGCTAAATTACTGTTGTCTCTCTCACACGAGCCGTGCTTTTCGTGCTAAACTCTGGTGCGTAGCTGGCTAAATCACTTTTATTTCTCTCACACGAGCAGTGCGTCTCGTGCTAAACTTCAGTGCGTAGCTGGCTAAATTGCCGCTATCTCCTACACACGAGCCGTGCGTCTCGTGCTAAACTTCGGCGCGTCACTGGCTAAATTACTGTTGTCTCTCTCACACGAGCCGTGCGCTTCGTGCTAAACTCAGGTGCGTAGCTGGCTAAATTACTATTGTCTCCCTCACACGAGCCGTGCGTCTCGTGCTTATCTTCGGTGCGTCACTGGTCAAATTACTGTTGTCTCCCTCACACGAGCCGTGCTATTCGTGCTAAACTCTGGTGCGTAGCTGGCTAAATAACTTTTATTTCTCTCACACGAGCCATGCGTCTCATGCTAAGCATCGGTGCGTAGCTGGCAAAAAACTGTTATCTCTCTCACACGCGCCGTGCGTTTCGTGCTAAATTTTGGTGCGTAACTGGCAAAATTACTGTTGTCTCTCTCACGCGAGCCGTGCGTCTCGTGCTAAACTCGATGCGTCACTGGCTAAATTACTGTTGTCTCTCTCACACGAGCCGTGCGTTTCGTGCTAAACTCGGTGCGTCACTGGCAAAAAACTGTTATCTCTCTCACACGCGCCGTGCGTTTCGTGCTAAATTTTGGTGCGTAACTGGCAAAATTACTGTTGTCTCTCTCACACGAGCCGTGCGTTTCGTGCTAAACTTTGGTGCGTAGCTGGCTAAATTACTGATGTCTCCCTCACACGAGCCGTGCGTCTCGTGCTAAACTTCGGTGCGAAGCTGGCTAAATTACTCAGCCATCGGACAACGGGCGAGTTAATGAGCTGAAAACGAAGTTCTCTTGTAGCCCCGCCCCCCAAAATTGAAGCAACTGATGACATTTCGCGGAACTAATACTGGATGTATCCTTAGGTTTACGTTGATGAATTATGCAATAGAAGGCGTAACAAAGTACCAAAACATGGTTATTCGAATTTCGACAGTCTTGTTTGCCTAGAAAGACTTTGAACATTTTTCGATTGATCGTAGTAAGTGAAAAATCAGGTAACGAAATAGGGTAGCCTTTTTCAAGGCTTAAAAAGTTGTTGCATATTTGCCGTGAACTTGACTTCGTTAAAGAATACAAACAGATAAATTTGGTAAAATCAGTTAAAAAAGAGTCTTAGCTTCCTATTGGTATCAATTTTGCGATTGGAAATGATCATGCAATGGTGTAATGGTGCCTAGAAAATTCACTTGAAATTCGATAGTTTTGCGTGTACATTTGCCCAGGTTTGTATGGGACGTTAGTGGTGAGCCAGCAACGCACGTTGTAAGTATGCAATTTTATACATGCCAACCAATACAACACTGGTTGAGTCATAACAATACATGATGTCAAGTTCATCTGAGCTAGCTAGCTACAGGCCCTCACTATACTACTAGTTTTGTGGAATCCTTAGAACAGTTGTTCCAATGGTTTATCAGGTGAATGGTCGTTCAGGCTTTCTAGTGTCTTTAACAACGCGCCTATTTACACAGGAATTAATTGCCAGGCCCAGTGCATGCAGTGCTATGTGTCACTGTGTGTTTGTTTGGTACAGTGCATTGCTAAATCTCTACACTTTTCAGTATCCTGAGGATAAACAGAGGACTGGATTAGTACCATTTTTCAGTTCATGTGCTGCTAGAATATTAATTGTTAGTCTTGTTTTATGCGATAAATTAAGGTAAGTCTTCCAGACATTTTGGTGATTTTCTCAAGTCATGATTTCTACCAATGAGTTGCATATGAAACTTGAAGAAGTTCAAAACCTAAAGGTCATGTATTGTTGGGTTTTTTACCATAATATGACCCACAATAATATTTTGTAGAAATCAGGACTTTATCTGTGGGCAAATGAGAGAGTTACAACTAAAATAGTGTGCGCTTGAATTGCATATTTTTGCTTGTCATTCTGGACGTCTGAGCATTGCACATTGCAACAGTCAGTCTAATGTATTAAGTGGTATGTGGATATATTTGTGGGAAAGTGTTGCACACCCTTAGCTAGTTGCTGCCCAGTTCAGTCCTGTATAGGCCTAGAATTTTGAAGGGAACAGCTAGCAGCAATTAACATAACATAACAGGTTGAAGGGCAAAGGAGGGCCAAGGTCCCATAAGATGCCATGAAGTCCAAACCCTATCAAAAGTCAAACCACCAAACCTAAACAAACAGCCCTAAACAATCAGATTCTACCAGTCATGGAAGAACTTAATTGTCAATGTTAACCTTAAAACAGTCACTGTACTGGCAAGGAGTTAACTACCCTGCTGGTACTTATCAGCAGTATAATTGCAGTAGCAGGATTGCATGTTATACTGAGAAATAGGGGGTAGCTAATCCCTGCCTCAGTCAGTGAAATATAGTTTCCTCAGCAAATCCTAAGACAAAAATCCTAAGGCAAAGACAAATTTTTCATTGGGCATATTCAAGAAATACTGTAAAGTGCATCATTTGCTTCCATTGATATGTTCCTCCAGGTTTATTTTCTGATATGTTAATTTCAATATAAGATTCCAGTGTCAATTTGAAATATCCTTCCCAAATGCTTATGCATGAAGTGATCTTGCATTGAACAGGAAATCTAAGAGAGTCTAGTATTGCCCTTTTCCACAGGAAGCACCCTACCACTACACTTAATACCCCCTCCCAAAACAAAAAGGATGAAACATGCTAACTGGCCTGAGAGTTCTACCTATCAGGGCCTATTTACTCTCTACTGAGTAAGATCAGTCAATGACACAGTTCTGCCAGCTGCTTACTAGAAATCATGCAGATATTTGCTGTTAGTTCATTATTTTGAACAAAGTCTGCAGTCCATGGAACCTTTACCAGCATGTTTACATTTATGATGTACCCCTTGATTGAAATAAAATCACATATCTTCTTTTAAATTTATATTTTATACAATGGATATTACGTAGCCAAGGGCCACCTTGAGTCGGTCATGAAACAAGTGTAATCCCCTCATTTGATTATTACGAAAATGACCGACTTATGGTACCGGTTGACTCAACGTACACTCGTGATATACTCCACGCATCGAATTATTTCGCACAATCAGTACGTCCAGTACAATGGAGAACAGTGGGGAGGTTCTTGTTCACGAAGCCACTGGTCAACGAATCGCCCTGTATTTGCCGTGAACTTGACTTCGTTAAAGAATGGTTAAAAAAGCAGTTTATTTAAAATTGTAGATTAAGAAATTTTTCATCGAATATGCAAGTTTTTAAAATTGGAAATAGCGCGATTAAATAACAAAAATCGAATTTTCTGAACAGTTCAGATGCAGCTACGTAACTTTTCCAAAATTTGGCCAAAATGCACTTTGCAATGCTTGAAGTTACCTGTAATTGGCAGAATTTGATTTTCGCATTTCTTATTAGTAAAATTCAACCATTGGTTTACTTTAAAACAACCTAATAACTGATATATAAGCCCTCGAAAAAGGCAAGTTTTATCTAATTACGTATTAATGAGCTATGACGTCATGAAACGTCATGCATACTCCCACAAGAAAAGAAAGGTTTTTTCGTACCGTTGTCTACTGGCTGTACTGATGTCTCCCTCACACGAGCGGTGCGTCTCGTGCTAAACTTCGGTGCGTTGCTGGCTAAATTACTGTTGTCTCTCACACATGCCTCGTGCGAAACTCCGGTGCGTAGCTGGCAAAAAACTGTTATCCCTCTCACACGCGCCGTGCGTCGCTTTCTAAACTCGGTGCGTCACTGGCTAAATTACTGTTGTCTCTCTCACACGAGCCGTGCGTTTCGTGCTAAACTAAGGTGCGTAGCTGGCTAAATTACTATTGCCTCCCTCACACGAGCCGTGCGTCTCGTGCTAAACTTCGGTGCGATACTGGCTAAATTACTGATGTCTCCCTCAGACGAGCAGTGCGTTTCGTGCTAAACTCTGGTGCGAGGCTGGCTAAACAACTTTTATCTCTCTCACACGAGCCGTGCGTCTCGTGCTAAACTCAGGTGCGTAGCTGGCTAAATTACTGTTTTATTTCTCACACGAGCCATGCGTCTCGTGCTATACGTCGGTGCGTAGCTGGCTAAAAAACTGTTATCTCTCTCACGAGCCGTGCGTCTCGTACTAAATTCCGGTGCGTAAGTGGCTAAATTACTGTTTTATTTCTCACACGAGCCATGCATCTCGTGCTAAACTTCGGTGCGAAGCTGGCTAAATTACTGATGTCTCCCTCACACGAGCCGTGCGTCTCGTGCTAAACTTCGGTGCGTTGCTGGCTAAATTACTGTTGTCTCTCACACATGGCTCGTGCGAAACTCCGGTGCGTAGCTGGCAAAAAACTGTTATCTCTCTCACACGCGCCATGCTTTTCGTGCTAAACTTCGGTGCGTAGCTGTCTAAAGAACTGTAATCTTTCTCACACGCGCCGTGCGTCTCGCGCTAAACTTCGGTGCGTAGCTTGCTAAATTACTATTGCCTCCCTCACACGAGCCGTGCGTCTCGTGCTAAACTCTGGTGCGTAGCTGGCTAAACAACTGTTGTCTCAGTCAGACGAGCAGTGCGTCTCGTGCTAAACTCTGGTGCGAGGCTGGCTTTACAACTTTCATCTCTCTCACACGAGCCGTGCGTCTCGTGCTAAACTCAGGTGGGTAGCTGGCTAAATTACTGATGTCTCCCTCACACGAGCCGTGCGTCTCGTGCTAAACTCGATGCGTCACTGGCTAAATTTCTGTTGTCTCTCTCACACGAGCCGTGCGTTTCGTGCTAAACTTTGGTGCGTAGCTGGCTAAATAACTGTTGTCTCCCTCACACGAGCAGTGCGTCTCGTACTAAACTCCGTTGCGTAAGTGGCTAAATTACTATTTTATTTCTCACACGAGCCATGCGGCTCGTGCTAAACTTCGGTGCGAAGCTGGCTAAATTACTGATGTCTCCCTCACACTAGCCGTGCGTCTCGTGCTAAACTTCGGTGCGTTGCTGGCTAAATTACTGTTGTCTCTCACACATGCCTCGTGCGAAACTCCGGTGCGTAGCTGGCTAAATTACTGTTGTCTCTCTCACACGCGACGTGCGTTTCGTGCTAAACATCGGTGCGTAGCTGGCAAAAAACTGTTATCTCTCTCACGAGGGCCGTGGTTCTCGTGCTAAACTTTGGTGCGTAACTGGCAAAATTACTGTTGTCTCCCTCACACGAACCGTGCGTCTTGTGCTTAACTTCGGTGCGTCACTGGTCAAATTACTGTTGTCTCTCTCACACGAGCCGTGCTTTTCGTGCTAAACTCTGGTGCGTAGCTGGCTAAATAACTGTTATCTTTCTCACACGCGCCGTGCTTCTCGTGGTAAACTTCGGTGCGTAGCTGGCTAAATTACTATTGCCTCCCTCACACGAGCCGTGCCTCTCGTGCTAAACTCTGGTGCGAGGCTGGCTTAACAACTTTTATCTCTCTCACACGAGCCGTGCGTCTCGTGCTAAACATCGGTGCGTAGCTGGCAAAAACTGTTATCTCTCTCACACGCGCCGTGCGTCTCGTGCTAAATTTTGGTGCGTAACGGGAAAAATTACTGTTGTCTCTCCCACACGAGCCGTGCGTCTCGTGCTAAACTCTGGTGCGAGGCTGGCTTAACAAGTTTTATCTCTCTCACACGAGCCGTGCGTCTCGTGCTAAACTCAGGTGCGTAGCTGGCTAAATTACTGTTTTATTTCTCACACGAGCCATGCGTCTCGTGCTAAAATTCGGTGCGTAGCTAGCTAAAAAACTGATAGTTGTCTCTCACGAGCCGTGCGTCTCGTACTTAACTCCGGTGCGTAAGTGGCTAAATTACTGTTTAATTTCTCACACGAGCCATGCGTCTCGTGCTAAACTTCGGTGCGATGCTGGCTAAATTACTGATGTCTCCCTCAGACGAGCAGTGCGTCTCGTGCTAAACTCTGGTGCGAGGCTGGCTCAACAACTTTTATTTCTCTCACACGAGCCGTGCGTCTCGTGCTAAACTCGGTGGGTCACTGGCTAAATTTCTGGTGTCTCTCTCACACGAGCCGTGCGTTTCGTGCTAAACTCCGGTGCGTAGCTGGCTAAATTACTATTGCCTCCCTCACACGAGCCGTGCGTCTCGTGCTAAACTCGGTGCGTCACTGGCTAAATAACTGTTTTCCCTCTCACACGAGCTGTGCGTCTCGTGCTAAACTTTGGTGCGTAGCTGGCTAAATAACTGGTGTCTCCCTCACACGAGCAGTGCGTCTCGTGCTAAACTCTGGTCCGAGGCTGGCTAAACAATTTTTATCTCTCTCACACGAGCCGTGCGTCTCGTGCTAAACTCAGGTGCGTAAGTGGCTAAATTACTGTTTTATTTCTCACACGAGCCATGCGTCTCGTACTAAACTTCGGTGCGTAGCTGGCTAAATTACTGATGTCTCCCTCACACGAGCCGTGCGTGTCTCGTGCTAAACTTCGGTGCGTTGCTGGCTAAATTACTGTTGTCTCTCACACATGCCTCGTTCGAAACTCCGGTGCGTAGCTGGCTAAATACTGTTGTCTTTCTCACACGCGCCGTGCGTCTCGTGGTAAACTTCGGTGCGTAGCTGGCTAAATTACTATTGCCTCCCTCACACGAGCCGTGCCTCTCGTGCTAAACTCTGGTGCGAGGCTGGCTTAACAACTTTTTTCTCTCACACATGCCTCGTGCGAAACTTCGGTGCGTAGCTGGCTAAATTACTGTTGTCTCTCTCACACGCGCCGTGCGTTTCGTGCTAAACATCGGTGCGTAGCTGGCAAAAAACTGTTATCTCTCTCACGAGCGCCGTGCGTTTCGTGCTAAACTTTGGTGCGTAGCTGGCTAAATAACTGTTGTCTCCCTCACACGAGCAGTGCGTCTCGTACTAAACTCAGGTGCGTAAGTGGCTAAATTACTGTTTTATTTCTCACACGAGCCATGCGTCTCGTACTAAACTTCGGTGCGTAGCTGGCTAAATTACTGATGTCTCCCTCACACGAGCCGTGCGTGTCTCGTGCTAAACTTCGGTGCGTTGCTGGCTAAATTACTGTTGTCTCTCACACATGCCTCGTTCGAAACTCCGGTGCGTAGCTGGCTAAATACTGTTGTCTTTCTCACACGCGCCGTGCGTCTCGTGGTAAACTTCGGTGCGTAGCTGGCTAAATTACTATTGCCTCCCTCACACGAGCCGTGCCTCTCGTGCTAAACTCTGGTGCGAGGCTGGCTTAACAACTTTTTTCTCTCACACATGCCTCGTGCGAAACTTCGGTGCGTAGCTGGCTAAATTACTGTTGTCTCTCTCACACGCGACGTGCGTTTCGTGCTAAACATCGGTGCGTAGCTAGCAAAAAACTGTTATCTCTCTCACGAGGGCCGTGCTTTTCGTGCTAAACTTTGGTGCGTAACTGGCAAAATTACTGTTGTCTCCCTCACACGAACCGTGCGTCTTGTGCTTAACTTCGGTGCGTCACTGGTCAAATTACTGTTGTCTCTCTCACACGAGCCGTGCTTTTCGTGCTAAACTCTGGTGCGTAGCTGGCTAAATAACTGTTATCTTTCTCACACGCGCCGTGCTTCTCGTGGTAAACTTCGGTGCGTAGCTGGCTAAATTACTATTGCCTCCCTCACACGAGCCGTGCCTCTCGTGCTAAACTCTGGTGCGAGGCTGGCTTAACAACTTTTATCTCTCTCACACGAGCCATGCGTCTCGTGCTAAAATTCGGTGCGTAGCTGGCTAAAAAACTGTTAGTTCTCTCTCACGAGCCGTGCGTCTCGTACTTAACTCCGGTGCGTAAGTGGCTAAATTACTGTTTAATTTCTCACACGAGCCATGCGTCTCGTGCTAAACTTCGGTGCGTTACTGGCTAAATTACTGATGTCTCCCTCAGACGAGCAGTGCGTCTCGTGCTAAACTCTGGTGCGTGGCTGGCTTAACAACTTTTATCTCTCTCACACGAGCCGTGCGTCTCGTGCTAAACATCGGTGCGTAGCTGGAAAAAACTGTTATCTCTCTCACACGCGCCGTGCGTTTCGTGCTAAATTTTGGTGCGTAACTGGCAAAATTACTGTTGTCTCTCCCACACGAGCCATGCGTCTCGTGCTAAACTCTGGCGCGAGGCTGGCTTAACAAGTTTTATCTCTCTCACACGAGCCGTGCGTCTCGTGCTAAACTCAGGTGCGTAGCTGGCTAAATTACTGTTTTATTTCTCACACGAGCCATGCGTCTCGTGCTAAACTTCGGTGCGATACTGGCTAAATTACTGATGTCTCCCTCAGACGAGCAGTGCGTCTCGTGCTAAACTCTGGTGCGAGGCTGGCTTAACAACTTTTATCTCTCTCACACGAGCCATGCGTCTCGTGCTAAATTTTGGTGCGTAACGGGCAAAATTACTGATGTCTCTCTCACACGAGCCGTGCGTCTCGTGCTAAACTCGGTGCGTCACTGGCTAAATAACTGTTTTCCCTCTCACACGAGCTGTGCGTCTCGTGCTAAACTAAGGTGCGTAGCTGGCTAAATAACTGGTGTCTCCCTCACACGAGCAGTGCGTCTCGTGCTAAACATCGGTGCGTAGCTGGCAAAAAACTGTTATCTCTCTCACGAGGGCCGTGCTTTTCGTGCTAAACTTTGGTGCGTTACTGGCAAAATTACTGATGTCTCCCTCACACGAACCGTGCGTCTTGTGCTTAACTTCGGTGCGTCACTGGTCAAATTACTGTTGTCTCTCTCACACGAGCCGTGCTTTTCGTGCTAAACTCTGGTGCGTAGCTGGCTAAATAACTGTTATCTTTCTCACACGCGCCGTGCTTCTCGTGGTAAACTTCGGTGCGTAGCTGGCTAAATTACTATTGCCTCCCTCACACGAGCCGTGCCTCTCGTGCTAAACTCTGGTGCGAGGCTGGCTTAACAACTTTTATCTCTCTCACACGAGCCATGCGTCTCGTGCTAAAATTCGGTGCGTAGCTGGCTAAAAAACTGTTAGTTCTCTCTCACGAGCCGTGCGTCTCGTACTTAACTCCGGTGCGTAAGTGGCTAAATTACTGTTTAATTTCTCACACGAGCCATGCGTCTCGTGCTAAACTTCGGTGCGTTACTGGCTAAATTACTGATGTCTCCCTCAGACGAGCAGTGCGTCTCGTGCTAAACTCTGGTGCGTGGCTGGCTTAACAACTTTTATCTCTCTCACACGAGCAGTGCGTCTCGTGCTAAACATCGGTGCGTAGCTGGAAAAAACTGTTATCTCTCTCACACGGGCCTTGCGTTTCGTGCTAAATTTTGGTGCGTAACTGGCAAAATTACTGTTGTCTCTCTCACACGAGCCGTGCGTCTCGTGCTAAGCTCGGTGCGTCACTGGCTAAATAACTGTTTTCCCTCTCACACGAGCCGTGCGTCTCGTGCTAAACTTTGGTGCGTAGCTGGCTAAATACTGTTGTCTCTCTCACACGCGCCGTGCGTCTGGTGCTAAACTCTGGTCCGAGGCTGGCTAAACAATTTTTATCTCTCTCACACGAGCCGTGCGTCTCGTGCTAAACTCCGGTGCGTAGCTGGCTAAATACTGTTGTCTCTCTCACACGCGCCGTGCGTCTGGTGCTAATCTCGGTGCGTCACTGGCTAAATTACTGTTGTCTCTCTCACACGAGCCGTGCGTCTCGTGCGAAACTCCGGTGCGTAGCTGGCTAAATTACTGTTGTCTCTCTCACACGCGACGTGCGTTTCGTGCTAAACATCGGTGCGTAGCTGGCAAAAAACTGTTATCTCTCTCACGAGGGCCGTGGTTCTCGTGCTAAACTTTGGTGCGTAACTGGCAAAATTACTGTTGTCTCCCTCACACGAACCGTGCGTCTTGTGCTTAACTTCGGTGCGTCACTGGTCAAATTACTGTTGTCTCTCTCACACGAGCCGTGCTTTTCGTGCTAAACTCTGGTGCGTAGCTGGCTAAATAACTGTTATCTTTCTCACACGCGCCGTGCTTCTCGTGGTAAACTTCGGTGCGTAGCTGGCTAAATTACTATTGCCTCCCTCACACGAGCCGTGCCTCTCGTGCTAAACTCTGGT
This sequence comes from Holothuria scabra, assembly GCA_037179385.1. Classification (NCBI taxonomy): domain Eukaryota; kingdom Metazoa; phylum Echinodermata; class Holothuroidea; order Aspidochirotida; family Holothuriidae; genus Holothuria; species Holothuria scabra. Next base: position 8,274,943 of record CM074197.1, on the reverse strand, counting down.
GCGAGGCTGGCTTAACAACTTTTATCTCTCTCACACGAGCCGTGCGTCTCGTGCTAAACATCGGTGCGTAGCTGGCAAAAAACTGTTATCTCTCTCACACGCGCCGTGCGTTTCGTGCTAAATTTTGGTGCGTAACTGGCAAAATTACTGTTGTCTCTCCCACACGAGCCGTGCGTCTCGTGCTAAACTCTGGCGCGAGGCTGGCTTAACAAGTTTTATCTCTCTCACACGAGCCGTGCGTCTCGTGCTAAACTCAGGTGCGTAGCTGGCTAAATTACTGTTTTATTTCTCACACGAGCCATGCGTCTCGTGCTAAACTTCGGTGCGATACTGGCTAAATTACTGATGTCTCCCTCAGACGAGCAGTGCGTCTCGTGCTAAACTCTGGTGCGAGGCTGGCTTAACAACTTTTATCTCTCTCACACGAGCCATGCGTCTCGTGCTAAATTTTGGTGCGTAACGGGCAAAATTACTGTTGTCTCTCCCACACGAGCCGTGCGTCTCGTGCTAAACTCTGGTGCGAGGCTGGCTTAACAAGTTTTATCTCTCTCACACGAGCCGTGCGTCTCGTGCTAAACTCAGGTGCGTAGCTGGCTAAATTACTGTTTTATTTCTCACACGAGCCATGCGTCTCGTGCTAAAATTCGGTGCGTAGCTGGCTAAAAAACTGTTAGTTGTCTCTCACGAGCCGTGCGTCTCGTACTTAACTCCGGTGCGTAAGTGGCTAAATTACTGTTTAATTTCTCACACGAGCCATGCGTCTCGTGCTAAACTTCGGTGCGATACTGGCTAAATTACTGATGTCTCCCTCAGACGAGCAGTGCGTCTCGTGCTAAACTCTGGTGCGAGGCTGGCTCAACAACTTTTATTTCTCTCACACGAGCCGTGCGTCTCGTGCTAAACTCGGTGGGTCACTGGCTAAATTTTTGTTGTCTCTCTCACACGAGCCGTGCGTTTCGTGCTAAACACCGGTACGTGGCTGGCTAAATTACTATTGCCTCCCTCACACGAGCCGTGCGTCTCGTGCTAAACTCGGTGCGTCACTGGCTAAATAACTGTTTTCCCTCCCACACGAGCTGTGCGTCTCGTGCTAAACTTTGGTGCGTAGCTGGCTAAATAACTGGTGTCTCCCTCACACGAGCAGTGCGTCTCGTGCTAAACTCTGGTCCGAGGCTGGCTAAACAATTTTTATCTCTCTCACACGAGCCGTGCGTCTCGTGCTAAACTCAGGTGCGTAAGTGGCTAAATTACTGTTTTATTTCTCACACGAGCCATGCGTCTCGTACTAAACTTCGGTGCGTAGCTGGCTAAATTACTGATGTCTCCCTCACACGAGCCGTGCGTGTCTCGTGCTAAACTTCGGTGCGTTGCTGGCTAAATTACTGTTGTCTCTCACACATGCCTCGTTCGAAACTCCGGTGCGTAGCTGGCTAAATACTGTTGTCTTTCTCACACGCGCCGTGCGTCTCGTGGTAAACTTCGGTGCGTAGCTGGCTAAATTACTATTGCCTCCCTCACACGAGCCGTGCCTCTCGTGCTAAACTTCGGTGCGAGGCTGGCTTAACAACTTTTTTCTCTCACACATGCCTCGTGCGAAACTTCGGTGCGTAGCTGGCTAAATTACTGTTGTCTCTCTCACACGCGCCGTGCGTCTGGTGCTAAACATCGGTGCGTAGCTGGCAAAAAACTGTTATCTCTCTCACGAGCGCCGTGCGTTTCGTGCTAAACTTTGGTGCGTAACTGGCAAAATTACTGTTGTCTCCCTCACACGAGCCGTGCGTCTCGTGCTTAACTTCGGTGCGTCACTGGTCAAACTACTGTTGTCTCTCTCACACGAGCCGTGCTTTTCGTGCTAAACTCTGGTGCGTAGCTGGCTAAATAACTTTTATTTCTCTTACACAAGCCGTGGGTCTCGCGCTAAACATCGGTGCGTAGCTGGCTAAATAACTGTTTTTTTTCTCACACGCGCCGTGCGTCTCGTGGTTAACTTCGGTGCGTAGCTGGCTAAATTACTATTGCCTCCCTCACACGAGCCGTGCCTCTCGTGCTAAACATCGGTGCGTTGCTGGCTAAATTACTGTTGTCTCTCACACATGCCTCGTTCGAAACTCCGTTGCGTAGCTGGCTAAATACTGTTGTCTCCCTCACACGAGCCGTGCGTCTCGTGCTAAACTCGGTGCGTCACTGGCTAAATTAGTGTTGTCTCTCTCACACGAGCCGTGCGTCTCGTGCTAAACTTTGGTGCGTAGCTGGCTAAATAACTGTTGTCTCCCTCACACGAGCAGTGCGTCTCGTGCTAAACTCTGGTCCGAGGCTGGCTAAACAACTTTTATCTCTCCCACACGAGCCGTGCGTCTCGTGCTAAACTCAGGTGGGTAGCTGGCTAAATTACTGTTTTATTTCTCACACGAGCCATGCGTCTCGTGCTAAAATTTGGTGCGTAGCTGGCTAAAAAACTGTTGTCTCTCTCACGAGCCGTGCGTCTCGTACTAAACTCCGGTGCGTAAGTGGCTAAATTACTATTTTATTTCTCACACGAGCCATGCGTCTCGTGCTAAACTTCGGTGCGTCACTGGCTAAATTACTGATGTCTCCCTCACACTAGCCGTGCGTCTCGTGCTAAACTTCGGTGCGTTGCTGGCTAAATTACTGTTGTCTCTCACACATGCCTCGTGCGAAACTTCGGTGCGTAGCTGGCTAAATTACTGTTGTCTCTCTCACACGCGCCGTGCGTTTCGTGCTAAACATCGGTGCGTAGCTGGCAAAACACTGTTATCTCTCTCACGAGCGCCGTGCGTTTCGTGCTAATCTTTGGTGCGTAACTGGCAAAATTACTGTTGTCTCCCTCACACGAGCCGTGCGTCTCGTGCTTAACTTCGATGCGTCACTGGTCAAATTACTGTTGTCTCTCTCACACGAGCCGTGCTTTTCGTGCTAAACTCTGGTGCGTAGCTGGCTAAATAACTTTTATTTCTCTCACACGAGCCATGCGTCTCGTGCTAAACTTCGGTGCGTAGCTGGCTAAATAACTGTTATCTTTCTCAAACGCGCCGTGCGTCTCGTGGTAAACTTCGGTGCGTAGCTGGCTAAATTACTATTGCCTCCCTCACACGAGCCGTGCCTCTCGTGCTAAACTCTGGTGCGTAGCTGGCTAAACAACTGTTGTCTCCCTCAGACGAGCAGTGCGTCTCGTGCTAAACTCTGGTGCGAGGCTGGCTTAAAAACTTTTATCTCTCTCACACGCGCCGTGCGTTTCGTGCTAAATTTTGGTGCGTAACTGGCAAAATTACTGTTGTCTCTCTCACACGAGCCGTGCGTCTCGTGCTAAACTCGGTGCGTCACTGGCTAAATTACTGTTTTCCCTCTCACACGAGCTGTGCGTCTCGTGCTAAACTTTGGTGCGTAGCTGGCTAAATAACTGGTGTCTCCCTCACACGAGCAGTGCGTCTCGTGCTAAACTCTGGTCCGAGGCTGGCTAAACAATTTTTATCTCTCTCACACGAGCCGTGCATCTCGTGCTAAACTCAGGTGCGTAAGTGGCTAAATTACTGTTTTATTTCTCACACGAGCCATGCGTCTCGTGCTAAACTTCGGTGCGAAGCTGGCTAAAAAACTGATGTCTCCCTCACACGAGCCGTGCGTCTTGTGCTAAACTTCGGTGCGTTGCTGGCTAAATTACTGTTGTCTCTCACACATGCCTCGTTCGAAACTCCGGTGCGTAGCTGGCTAAATACTGTTGTCTCCCTCACACGCGCCGTGCGTTCCGTGCTAAACATCGGTGCGTAGCTGGCAAAAAACTGTTATCTGTCTCACACGCGCCGTGCGTTTCGTGCTTCTTGAATCCAAGCTCCCCGTGACTGACTACGTCAATTAACCGTTTACCGTTGTGCTCCGATCGGGGCATATTTGCGCGCCTCGGGATTGGACGGAAAAGCGGACGTAGCCCGCCCCGCATCGGTTTCCGTAGGCCGTTGACCCCGTGACCTTAAACTATTGTCTCTCTCGCTCTTGTGGCCGAATTTTCGGGTAGCTACTCGCAGTTTCGAGCTCCGCATGAAACAGTAAAGATGTGTGACAGCCGAGCTCTCCGCTTGGGTCCAAAAGGACCCAAACAACGGTAAAGGGTAAAACTAAGCCTGTGGAGTGTGTTTACTGCAAAGCTGATGCCACCGTCTCTGCGTGTGTGCACGTAAACCTTTAGCCGAGTGTTGCAGATATTTTAGCTTAATTCAACGTCAATAAATTAATCTCATTAACTATGGCTCAGAAGAACAGCTAATAACATACTCACACTGGAAAGCTGCAGTCTGTTCTACCGGGAGGCGCAGGCCTTCGTGTCGTTGGATCGATCACACCGTAACTTACAACCGTTCTCTTAGAATGTCTATTCACCAGTCCTCGTCTACGTGAGAAACGGCGTGGCAAGGAATCTGTTTACCGGAAACACGTGACTCTGTCTACGCGGTAAGCTGAGGATGCTGTCCATTGATTGGTTTATGATCTACTGTGTTTCCGTACAGAACTTGGACTGTTTAGACAGGTACGCGCGGGACACAAACAACTTCACGAAATAATTGAAAACAACCAGGGCTATAGAAAGTTCTGATTTTAATCATTGGCTACGAAAACAACAGATCGCTTGGAATTACACATATTCACAGTGTTCCTTCCGTCACAACGTTAACTGTGTACTAATACCATATGTATAGTACATACTACATACATATTGTACGGTAAATACCCATTCAGGTTTAGCAGTTGTTTTCAAAACAATTTGTAAATTAAACTACGTAATATTGGTATCAACAGAAAGCCTATACTATAATCTTCAAACGTCGATACAAAAATAGCGTTTTACATTCCTCAATGAGTCAGGTACTCGCAAAGTTTGAGGTAGTAATTTGAGACATAGGAATCGACTGCCTCTTTTTGGGAGCCTATTTTTTCAGTAAATGTTTGAAAAAACCCAAAAAATCTTTGATTTCTAAGAGAAGGCAAGATCAAAATGTTCACTTACCGTGTCGTTGTATCCATTTGTACGCCTACTTATACATAATTCAACATGTAGTGAGAGACCCCTTGTCAGTCACAGTTCCACGAAATCTCATTTGCCCAGACTTACAAGGAGGCGGGAATGCCAGAGAACTGGTCACGTGACTTCATTAACTGTACAGCTGCGTGTATACTGCGCGTATTCAAGATAGAGAACATTCAATCTGCTGCGTGGCGAGGACAACTCTGTTGAACGCGAGTCGGGCCGGTTCATGCCACGCTGACGAAATCTGGGTTAATTTGTTGCATGAAAATACGAATTATGTATGAGAAATGTCTCACAATTTCTTATTCTGACAAAAATTTTGAGAAATGGAAAAAGGGATTGTCATTTCACTCCACTTCCCCAATTTCATCAAATTTCCCCAAATTATTTCCAAGGGGGGGGGGGGACTTTCCCCCCTGTCTCCCAGCAGCTACGCCACTGCAAAGTCTAACTTAAAGCTAACAGTTAAAAATACATATAATTTAAGGGATTTGAATCTCACCCGTACAACTCTGATTTTCACAATTTACTGCGTCGTTCAGATATATATGTCCACAAATATATATTAACTGTTCTAGATTTGAGAGACTGGCTCTATAATTTGTTTTATTCCTCTTGAAAAAGTCACAAAACCTTTATTTCTACTGTTGGATTGAACCTCTTTTACGAGCTTATAGTGAGTGGTACAGGGAGTTTATGTGTAACATAGTAATAATAGAACATCAACATCACAATATTTGCATCACATTTTGACCCGTTAAAAATAAAAATAAAAAACAAATATAATGGTTATTTAAATGACAGTAAAGAATGACACCAACAATTACTGTGAAATCCAATATTTTCAATAATTTAGGATATTTTGAAAGACGCCCGGCCGTCTTAAAATACGAGCAAATCAATTTAATCTGTAAAAAAGTGAGGAAAAATACGGAATGTTGATTGTCTGAGACTAAAAAAAACTTTTAACGTTTTTGATATTAAAATGTTTTGTTTTCAGTGCAACCAAAATGAGGCTGGACTATTTTGTTACAATGGTTCATTTTGTCAATCTTTTTATCCTTTAGCGTTATGTTTTTAGAGAGTAACACACGACCAAGAAATTGAAACATAGCGGCGAAGTATTGGATATGATTCGGAAAACTCATTATGTTACATGCAATTTACAATTCAAAAACGATTGTTGTATAATATGTAAAAAAATTATCGGAGACTTCACGTGCTGCGACTGTATTCAACACCCTGTTGTCACCTTTTCCTGAATGTACCGAGAACATGCGATCTCCTTCTGCAGTGTTGCAAACTTGTAAGAAAAGTTATTACGAGCAAACATAACTCTTTGCACAAGGGTCAAACGTGCCTTCGAAGCGTGTCATACTTTGTTTAATCCTTCTTAATACACTGAGCCACAAACTTGTTTTCAAGTCGTTCATTCCTCTCGGGTCCATGTCTGCTTCATTTGTAATCGGTGGCGGCAACAGGAGCAAAACAGTGTTGGCAAATCGAGGGCCAAAGAAATTGCTTGGGGTAAAGAAATTTCGCGCGAAGCGCGAGCTGTAACGGGTGGGTTCCAGGGGGCACCATAGGGCCCCTAGTGCCCTTACTCCAAATCCAAATATGGATTGATATTTGAATATATCTGGTTAAATACAGCCTTTATATGGTCATATCAAGCCAGATATATAGCCAGATTTAGATGCCTTGACGTAATATATCAAGTTTCACATGGCCATATCAAGCCAGATATAAATTGATGAACTACCTTCCTAGATATATAAATAAAGTTTTTTATGGCCATATCAAGCCAGATATAACTCGATGAAATGCAATTCCAGACATGCAAATAAAGTTTAATATGGCCATATCAAGCCAGATATAAATTGATGGAATGTCGTCCAGATATACAAATAAAGTTTGATATGGATATATCAAACCAGATAAAACTTGATGAAATGCCTTCCCAGATATGCGTATAAAGTTTGATATGGCCATATCAGGCCAGATGTAACTTGATGAAATGCCTTCCCAGATATGCAAATAAAGTTTGATACACTCTAAAAACAGTTGGGTAAACTTTTACCCATGGTTGGGTCCGTATGCCACCACCTAAATTGTTGGGTAAAAAACTACCCAAGTTGGTCACACAATCAACTTTTTCGTCGGGAAAATTCACCCAACAATGATACCTTGTGACCAACGTTGAGATTTTTTTTACCCAACAGTTTAGGTGGTGGCATATGGACCTAACCATGGGTAAAAGTTTACCCAACTGTTTTTAGAGTGTATGGACATATCAAGTCAGATATAAATTGATGAAATGCCTTCCCAGATATGCAAATAAAGTTTATATGGCCATATCAAGCCAGATATAAATTGATGGAATGCCTTCCCAGATATACAAATATAGTTTGATATGGATATATCAAACCAGATATAACTTGATGAAATGCCTTCCCAGATATGCAAATAAAGTTTGATATGGTCATATCAAGCCAGATATAACTTGATTCAATCCCTGTCCAGATATGCAAATAAAGTTTTATATGGCCAAATCAAGCCAGATATAAATTGATGAAATACCTACCAAGATTTACAAATAAAGTTTCATATGACCATATCAAGTCAGATTTAATTGATTAAAATACCATGACAGAATTACGTATTAACTTTTACATAGCCATATTAATACTCTTTGGTTTAATTTGTGTACCTGTCCTACATAAAGACCTTCTCTGGAAGCTGAACAAGTATCAGGGAACCAAAATCAGAACATTCAACCATATTCAGTCATATTATGCTAACATATATGCAAATGACTTTCCAACGTGGGCTTGGTCAGGAATTTAGGGCCCTGATTCTCTTTTTATTGTGATTAAGGAAGTAATATGTGAAAAATCATGAAACCTTCATCAAAATTTATGTTGGGATATTGCCCCATATGATAATTTAAACCAACAATGCAGTGTAAACATTTAAAAGTAGGAATTTCAAAGCAGTTTTTTCTTCACTATTAAGTAATTTAACAACTACAAATACTTACGTCAATGTTATACAATGGGCATTTAACTGCGTTAGAGATGTTCAGATAGCCCTTAACAGTATGCTGGCTCCTTAAGGGAGCAGAACCAGTCTAGAGCAAGACCACACATGTTTGCCCTTTAGAGGGCGTACTTGTCCATTTGGAACGTTAAGCTCCTTTAGGGAGCAGAACTCCTCCGGGAGTAATTGTTTGGTTTTCGCCCCTTGGCTCTTCGCCAGAGAGTTGAGGGGACTTTTAGAAATAAAAAAGGCTCAGAAGACTTCTGATACGCTTTACACAAAGGTAGTGCACCAATAAATTTTGGTCCAGTCATATATGGTCCAGATATGGAACATATATGCACCATACTTGTCTCCTTAATATGGAATCAATACAGTAAATCTTTGTACAAACCAGATATGGCACTGTTTTATATGGGATCAGTATGGAATAGCTTTATATAAACCATATATGGTATTACATTATATGGTTCATATCTGTTCCAGATAAAGACCTGATCCAGATAAAATTTTATCTGGCCCATATATGGATTAGATCTGGTTCTGGCACAGATCAAGGTTATATCTGCAAAAATTTTTATCTGGCCTAGAAATAAGTCCCATATCTGCAGCAGATATGGGCCAGATATGGAATCCATATCTGGGCCATATAATTTCATATCTGGCCCATATCTGGATTTGGAGTAAGGGTGCGGTCCAGGGGCAAAGCCCCGGTGGGGGGTGAGGGGGCGAAACTCCGAGGTTTTAGCATATCTTTATAGGGTAAAAATAAGTCTCGGGGTAGATTTACTTTGGTTCACCATGCACAATCCAACACAGGAGTTCCAAATAATTTTAATGTATTTGGCTGTTCCTCTGAGAACAAAACATGGAAATTCACCCAAAACTCTTAAAAACAGATAAGGAGCAGTCTGTTGACACTTTTCACCCCTTTTTTTAAAATAGAAAGTAGACAGGCCAGGCTACTATTATTCCGGAGCTGACTGGGGGAAACTGGGGGCACTGCCCACATCTCCACCCCCTTGGTATCGTCACTGTTGTAATTATTTTCCTGTTCTCACTGTTCTCTCTTCCAGAAGAGGTCGAGAAAAGAGAATGGAATATACGCTTAAGCTATGCGTTAGTCTGTGTGAAGAAGGCGTACTTGTCTATACCAAACAACAAAATCAGGCTGTGTGCTGGTTTACACAAGCAATTCGGCAATACGTTTTATACAGTACTCACTTGCAGTTATAGTTTTCAAAATATGAAACGGAGTATTACTGTAGCATCACAGGAAAAACTCCATATTCATCGCTTGAGTCAACTTCGTTGTAACATGAAAAGAAGACTTAAATATATAGTAAAACTAGCCATAGCTGGTGAGTGAGTGAGGTTGTAGAACATGGTATTCTTCCAGGCAGCCCTACTCTATAAAATAAACAGAAATTGGAGCACCTTTAAGTGACTAAAAAGTATACCAATATTTGCAAGATAAGTCCTTATTGTTTCTAAATAAAATAACAACCTTTAGTTTTATAAAACCCCGAACGATTTTAACCATTCAATAAACATTGAAAAAGTGCCTCTTTCAAATTTGTCTTACATGATTCATCTTGCCCTCTTCCTTTTTTGACATCCTCCATTTGTGCCTGAAATCGCCTTTGGGAGAAACTGAAGCACAATACACAAGCATTTGCGTATATGATTGATTAATTCAATCAGCATAGAGTACAAAAATGTTACGTTATTGTGTCAAGCTATGGCAGTCCCAGTCTATGTAGAGTGAACATAGTGATAGAACCAGATCCCGTAAAAGAGTGTGATACCAGATATATATATATATACTTAATGTCTCCTTTGCGCCGCTGTGGCTCCTTCATTGAATTTTCAAGAAGGACTAACGGGAAACCTATGTTTTGTCGAGTCATAAAACAATGCTAGCTTTATTAGTTATGCAGGCAGGCTTGCAATACTGTACCAATGTTTGCATGTTAGTGTGCAGTTCGTTTCCCGTGGTTAATCTAGAGTATAATTATATACCATTGGGGTCACTGAATAATTACCCTTTCTCCTGATTAAGACACTGTTTGGCATTAAATAAAACAAACATGAATTAACCAAAATGAAATTTTTGCTTTATCTTAAGTGATTGTAGAAAGATGTTAAACTAACCAGCATTTATTTTTTCTAATGTACTCAACAATTCGTACCGATGACTTTTCAAAATTGGAATTTTATTCTTTGTGTAATTTACCAACGAAAAATATCGTTATAGGTATAAACAAACTTGGGAATGAAATGATGCAAAACTCAACCAAAAACCATCAATCAAGATATATAAGGCCTAATTCGAAGAACCGCCGAGGGGGCACTAAATTTTTATCCAGAAATATTCTCAATAAATTTCATTAGTCCGTTCTGCCTAAAACTGACTTATGCTTTCGAAAATGTTTGAAAGTTCCGCTAATTGCACGATGGCATCGTGCAAACGCACTTGACATTTTGAATAAATCATTACTCCATCATGGAACATCCTAAAGACTTCATTTTACCACCAAAAATAACCAAAACCTTAATATTATTGAATTCCAATGTTTTTGGAACACAAAATGTTTGTTTCTATTAAAAAATATTAAAGAAATGCTCCAAAAATTCAAAAATGGCCCCAAATTTTCGAAAAATCAAAAAGTATAGGTAGAAATGATCCACCCTACTCAGATTTTATTTCTAGGTATGTCAAAACCCCTAGAAACAACATAAGGTGTCACAGAGTAAGTCATTTCAGAGATATTACACAAAAATCGGTCAAAAACCGGCCAAAATTGACATTTTCGGGTCAAAAAACATGCTATCAGAAAAAAATTTTACTCGGCAACCTTTGGTCCGATTTGATCCAAATAAACGCCAAAGATTTCTTCTAAGGCATCCTTATAATTATCCAGAAAACCAAAATTTTAGAGCAAGGGTAGGAGTTGCTGTAAATTTTTGAAGTTGCAGGCCTTTGTGTTTTCGAAAAATTGTCAATTTTGCCCCCCAAACGCCCCCTTCTGCCCCAAATTAGCCCCCCAAACCCCGCATTACCTACCAATTACAACGCTCATATAACTCCAAATCCAATTTCACTTATGGCACCAAAAAGCTACCTTCTCAAAACAAACTGAGTCACAGCAGCTCACAGGCAGAAAGAGCAGTTGACCCCAAGGTCAAATGACGCTAATCTCCATGGGAATACATGTGCACTCAAGCGTGCTTCTAACGTAAACGAAGGATTTCAAATTTAAACGAAGATAGAAAGTGCCATAGCTCAGCCATTTAACAGCCGATTTTTAAAAAAAAATTGTGTCAAATGAAAGAGAAAAATGTCTTAAACAACTTCATGCTCAAAAATAACAAAACAAAATAAAAACTGGTGGTGTTTTGGGGGGAAAATGAAAAAAAGGGTCAATTTTCATCTAATTTGCATATTTGCGTACATAATGAGCTCGAAAAATTCCAAAAATATATACATCTAAATTTCCTTTCTGAGCTCTTTATTTATGATATAAAATTCTTAAAGAGATTAGCGATAGTATATTGAAAATATTCACCCTCATTAAAAAATTTACTGTTGTCGGAAGATGGTTAATTATGACTACTTCGTTCACTATGTAAGTTGACGTCATGTTAAAAATTGAGTGCATTAATCGAGAACCCGACAAAATTGGAATGTTCGATAACGTCATATTTTGTTAAAATTTGAAAGGTCACGTGGTTAGATTCACAACTGTGTCTTAAACGAGAACGAGGCATATGAAATTCAATACTATATATATATATATATATATATATATATATATATATATATATATATATACATATGTAGCATATACTATTTAGCGGGAAGTGGAACATTGTTAGTCTTGCCATCAAAGTGGCATCGAATGTAATAGATACAGTAGGTAGGTATCGTACAGTACAACGTCGATATTGAGCAAATTAGCATACGATCTGTGTCCAAGTCTTCCTGATCACAGTTATATTCTGTTGGAACTTCCCGGTTCTAAAAATGACATTCAAATTAGTGGCCCATTTTTATGGAAGAGCTTGTTTATGAATTCCGGAGCTATATCCGTATTCCTGGAAGGAAATTCATGCACGGTATGTCAATATATTAATACGGACTGTTGGTAGCCTACGTAGTATTAGCTCGTGGCGAAAACTGGAAAAGAAAATGGTTTTCCATAAGGTACGTGGTTCTCGTTACTTTTTACAATGTTTGCATAGCATTGCTTATTGCGTTAAGGTTCGAGGTGTTGAAATATACATGGGTGACATATTAATGTATTTCAAACGTTGTGATTAGATCGATGCAAACAAGTAATCAGTTCAAGCGATTCTATGCCCAACGTCTGGGAGGATTTGAAGTTAGCTAAACTTATTAAATAAGCGGGTGAGTGTATAATTAGATCTGCAATCTGCTCACTGCGCCAGAGTGTAAAAAATTGGGGGGGGGGGGGGAACTACTACATATAATTTTCTGTAGTCTACACAGAACCTGTAACTGTTATCCTTCTTAACCAGAATAATTGGTGGCGACCAAGGGTTTTGACTGCCGACCAAGGGCTTTGACTTTCTTCAATGATATCATCTTAAGATGATATCATTGAAGACTCAAATTTGAGTCATATATTTACTTGTGCTTGTATTTCCCCTATCATTTTGGGGGAAGTGCCATAGACCCCTTGTCATATTGGATCAGAATGTGTTCTAATGCAATGTCCAACTAAATCTGTTCTCCTTGGGAAATCCTAAAAGACATCTGAAAATTTTTTAAGTTAATCATTCATTTTTAACACGTTGCTCTTGTGTTAAATGTTCAAAGTCAACGTTCACATTAGGAACTTTCCTAGCATCCTTACTTTCCTCTTCAATAGCACTACACTCTACAGGGCAACATACTCTGGTTCCTTTAACCCGTGTACACTGTACACTTGACCTAGAAGACTGTCCTTCTTGACTTGCACTGGGGTATTAGGGTTAACTATAGTTGCGAATGAATGTCCATCTTAAATTTTACTGATTGTCTAATAAACCTTCATATTACACAAGTGAAATAAATTAAGGTGATGTTTCTAGCATGACTATAACCTGAACATACGATTCTGGAGAAAAAGAAGTATACTCAATAGTAAGGAATTTGCAACAAGGTGGGGAATTGTGCTTTTCCCTAAGTAATGGAAATTTCTCATCTCCAATTACTAGAACTCCTTGTTTGGCATTGATAGCTACATTATTGTATGTTAGAAAATCCCAACTTGACCAAGCAAAAAAGACGACTAAAATTTTCTTATGCATGAAAATCATTTTTGCAAAGCTTAGCCCCTATGGTCAACGTAGCACTACCTGTACCAACCCAGTCAATATTCTCGCCAGTCACTGACTTCGCCACAAAATATGGGGTTTGGTACGCTTACCTATGGTTTCTCAACTTTTCACTCATTATCGTAAGATCTGATCCTGTGTGTGTAAATGCATGGTCCAGAATATTTTCAAGGAAGACTCTTATATATGGCAAGAGTTTGCCACTGGGAGTACTAACATTCAAACACTCCTCTCGGAACTTGACTGTTCTTTCCTTAACCTTACGGTTACTGTACCTAGAAGTGTAATATGTATTATCGTTGTCCTTACGGGAAGAATCTTCAAAACTATCATATGTATCCTGATATTGAGAAGTTCTTCCATCACGTGGGGAAGCTCGACCCTTCCTAGGTGAAGAAGACATATCGATTATTCATACCAAGGGTGGCGACATGTTATAAAGTCTATCCCGTTCTGGTGATAGTGAGCAATCGGACTCTCTTCTGGGAGACCGAATATATCTAGTAGGTCTACGGTAAGGGGAGTCATCCCGACTGTAAATATCTCTGGAATAGTACCGTTTAGTCCTAACCTCTGGGGTGTCTTCTTTATCAATTAAGATCTGAACCGTAATTTTGAGTTTCTCAATTTCATCTGAATGGACAGACCGAACAGCTTGAATTTTTGCTTAACGTCTACTGCGGGTTGTGCAAGGGGCGAGGCAACTTTAGTTTCCACAGACGGAGTTATGAGTTAACCTGCGCAATGAGCTGTACGTTCAATCCTACCAGCAATTTCAATTGATTCCCTAAAAGTTGTGTCACCCAATTCATTCACTTTGAACTGCAATGTGGAGGTATATGCCAACTATAAACTTACGAAAACACCCTCCTTCTTTAGCAGCTACACAATATTTTAGAAACACTTCATTGACAAGTCTCGAAATTTCAGCTGCAAACACCTCCACGGGCTCACACGCTATGCGAGCTCCTCCCTTAATGTTAACTTGAAACTTTTAAATAAAAATACGTTTTCCAAAAGTCTTTCCTAATCTTTTTTAAAAATTTCCATAATCTAGTTTTAGATCGTCTGTTAAGCTATCCCAAAGATTAAACGCTGCGCCTGTTGACCTGGCTGGTAATACCGACGTTAATTCGGATTCGCATAGGGCTCGGGAAGCCTCAACAACTGCTATTTCTAATCTACGGGCCCACTGTTCAAAATCTTGACTTCCATCGCCTCTAAAATAATGTGGTAGATCTAGTCTTTAGTGAGTCTTATCTTGGCATCATTAATAATATTAAAATGTATATGCATGTGATGTAAAAGTTTACCATTGACTGACTCAAAGAGGGTCTTGTCAAAACCGCAAGTGGAATTTAGATACGATATAAGATATATAAAAACAACAACTCTTCAAAGTCTCCTGCGAAATACACAAAAGGAGCAAAAATTCAAAAAATCACAAAACAAAAAGTTCAAAATTTCTGGCTGGAGAAGGGTCCGTTATTCATCATTTGTGATTATCCTGTATTTTCCAGTCTTTAGGAGGCAACTTTAAGATGCTGTTGTAAGGAGTATCGCTGCTGTAAAGCCGTTGTAGAGTGTAGCTATTACTTAGGAGCATTTGAACAATGTAAGGGAGTTGACTCTGGATATTTTACTATTTT
The DNA here is from genome assembly GCA_037179385.1 of Holothuria scabra. Classification (NCBI taxonomy): domain Eukaryota; kingdom Metazoa; phylum Echinodermata; class Holothuroidea; order Aspidochirotida; family Holothuriidae; genus Holothuria; species Holothuria scabra. The sequence continues at coordinate 8,259,874 of CM074197.1, read as the reverse complement.
TCATAACAAAAACGGGTAAAGTGTCAAAATTTTTAGACCGCTCTCATACTTGAGAGCTGATCTTGACGAGGCGATCAGATCCGGATCAGATCCTTACCTCGAGATCAGATGTTTTGCTTTCACACTTGATCCCCTACAGTGAATCAAGCCACGATCAAACGATAAACAAACAGGAAGTGACGCAATGAACTCGACTTATCCAAGACCTCGGGCGTAGTTTTCATGAAGGTGGAAAAGATGTCTCAAACATACTCTGTACTTGGAAGTGCTCTGTACATAGACATATTGAACGAGAGAATCAAACACGTTTTGCCGTATTGCTTTCGTTAGGCCTACTGAATAAGCTGTGTAATTTTCCGTCGAAACGTTAGCTGCAAAATAAGTCAGTTGTTATGGAGCTAAATAGCGAAGACCTCATTTCATGATTTTTTTCTGGTTTGGTCCGGTTATATGAAGTCTTCTTAGTTCCGTTGCTCTAACTTATATTCGTTTCCCGCGAAATATAAGACACAGTTTGGAAATATAGAAATCTTTACCGTCGATAAGAAAAACCAGAAGAATAGCTTTTTTCTAAAACACATTCGGGAAAACTCTCGAGTGAACAGTATCCTTTGAAGTTAGAGATAGAACAGTCGCTTGAAGTCACAGCTAATTACTACAACTTTAAACGGAGTATAGTATTTAGTACCGTGTACACTGTGTCCAGTGCTAGTGCAAGTGCAGTGCAGGCTGAACCGCATGCAGCTGCTCCGAGCGTTTGGGTGTGTTGTATATCGCGAGAAAAACGGGAAGTTGCGTCATAGGTCATATTGATCTCGGATCACCCAGATCCTTCGAGCTTTCACAAACGGTTTTTTTGATCCCCCGCGCGAGATCTGATCTGCCCACGAGGAAGGTTCAAAATCTCCGTATCTGATCCTGAGTGCGAGAGTTTTCACACTACAAAGTTAATCTTTAGGAATAGACGAAAAGTCAGGCGACCCTCACGAATAAAACAGTTGGATCGGAAAATGGGGAGTTCTTCGGTGTAAGGTGTTTCAAAGAGAATGCTGTAGAGGTTTCTGTTGGTTGGTTTAAGATGATTTCAGGCCCATAGTGGAAATTGGCAATTTTCGGGAACAGGCAATTTGAGGTCTGATGTTGAGAAAGATGTATGTGCTCAGCTAAAGGGTGTGCCCAACGCTTTGATATTTTAAGAAAAATAAACGTACCGTAGTAGTGTCGAAAATCGACTTCTGGATGTGGTAATGGGAAGTAAAATAGTAAAACATCTCCTCTTTGTAGAAAACTTTCAAAATATAAGTCCTTGCCGGTAAAACGTGTAAAATAAAGTCTTCAAAACTATGTCGAACTCAGGAACACTTGTCGACACCAGTGTTACGTGGGTGTAAGTGAAAGTGAGTAGTGTAAGAAAAGTAGAGGCCAATATAGACTAAGTAAAAATAAGGACTCGGGAAGAAGATGGCCGAAAACGAACTTAACTGCATTGCGACCAAAACGAAACTATAGCTGCCTAGTAGAGAGACAACGAGAAACACCAGTGGAGAGATTGACGGGAGTTACTTTGCAATTTATTTCGCATCTTCTTCAAGCTTCAACTCACTTCGAACTGCTCAAACTCCGTAATAACTGGCAAACAAAAATAGAATACAAATGATTTTACTAAACAAATACAAATTAACAATATACACGAATTTACTAATTGCACTATAACGAATTGCACTTTACACTTACAGACATTGCACACAATTAAACGCATTTATAATGTTTCTTCGGCAATATAGGCACATCAAAACCTTCAAAGCAATATAAACATTATCTCACTACATTTCTTGCCATGGGCCTGTACTGGACCCTTGTCACTATCGCGAGGCAACGCAACGCAAACATGCAAGACAAGGCATGCAATAAGACCCTAAAGAAAGTAGAACAAGTTTACTGTACCTCTTTGGATTTACTGGCATTTCAGTCGCAAGATCCAAGTTCCCAAATACGCACGTAGGGTTCGGAAATACAGCAGCAGAAATACAGTAGCTGAAATCAATTATCAGTTAAGGTGCAGTTGTCGCAATACCGATATATAACACCAACAAATAAAGAACATGCACACGAGGGTCAATAGATACGGCAGGTAATACACAATATAGTATGTGCAGAGGCGCACTCCACAGGTCTAACTGAGGAGGAAGTGCGAGCCACGTGCACCGCAGACGCATTTATACTGGACATAGCTCAGCAAACATCAACACGCATAATTTGCATTACTCATTGAGACTCACAGATACTCATCTGCATAGAATGCAAAATATTTACTCTGCTCTGGCAGAGGAATGAATACGTTATAGGAGGTAAAACTCAACTGAAAGAAAACCCTTTCCTTTCACTACATGGCCCCTCAAAAATGAATTTCATTTTTTACTACTACACAGAAATACACCTTACTTCACATTCACATCACATTCTAACATAATATAACATAAATTAAACATTAAACTTGCAGACCAAATATCAAAATATATATAAAACATCGTTTTGCACTTTTTATAGTTGTTTTCTCTAAACAATATCATACACCAGACACATATCATAACATTGCATTGTATGTAATATAGTAATAAACATTGCATGGCCCCTCATGGCAAATTTGAATTCTCTAAAAACACTATTAACTTATGTATGGGCCGTTCCAGGATTGTTGCAGAACCTAGACGTCTGCCTTTATCATCGAGAGGAGCATTTGTAACAACCTTCACCTTGCGCACATAATTATCATCATCTCGCATAGTCTCTATTACCCTTGCCAAAGGCCACTCATTCCTCGGGAGACTATCATCCTTTAACAAAACCACATCATTAATTTCCACATTACGTGAGGGAGAATTCCACTTTTGGCGATACTGAAGTGTTTGCAAATATTCTTTTCTCCACCTGGAACAAAATACATTAACCAAGTGCTGAACTCTACGCCACCTCTTTCGGGAATATAAGTCAGCTGCCTCAAAGGAACCAGGAGGGGGATGGAGCACCTTTGATTTCATAGTCAAAAGGTGATTTGGGGTCAGTAGCTGGAGTGACATAGGATCATAAAGAGTATTTGTTGTCAAAGGACGACTATTAATAATAGAACCAACTTCATACATGAAGGTCCTGAGTGACTCGTTATCTAATTGGGATCCAGACTTATCTAGAATTGAAATCAATATACTTCTTACTGTTCTTATATGTCGTTCCCATACCCCTCCCATAAGGCTAGCATAGGGAACATTAAACTTGAAACTTAAATACTTACACCCCTGCTGTAAGAGATACTCATAAACCTTTTCCTGATTCATTATCTCTGCAGCCTTTCTTAATTCCCTGCTGGCCCCTATGAAACTTGATCCCTGATCATATCTCAGTTGCCTAACCGGGCCACGTATAGCTAAAAAGCGCCGTAGAGCATTAAGGAAGGAGTCTGTACTCGTACTGTTGGCAACTTCAATATGGACTGCTCTCATAGCCAAGCATGTGAAGAGTACACCGTAACGTTTATGTGTTTTCCTACCCTCCCTAATGTACCAGGGTCCAAAGCAATCTACACCACAATATGAAAAAGGGGGAGAGGGTTCAATGCGGTCCACTGACAAATTAGACATCTTTTGCTGGTTGGATTTGTCACGGAATTTCCTACATTTGAAACAATTGTGGATAAACTTAGCTACCACAGAACTGCATCCAATTATCCAAAAACCATTTGCCATGATTTCATTGACAGTACACCCGCGACCTTGATGGCAAGTAATCTCATGAAAGTGGCGGATGAGGAGTCTGGTCACATGACCCCTTTTAGGTATAACTACTGGATGCTTTAAAGCAGGTTCTAAATTTGACGTGTGAAGGCGCCATCCAACCGGTATGACACCATTCTCATCGATAAAGGGATTGAGACCATGAAGACTGCTGCCCTTACTTACAACCCTTGTCTGTTTACCCTTTACAGATTTCAATACCTCAAGCTCCTTGTCAAAAGCATGAGCCTGAACCACCTTAATAATTTCAAGTTCAGCATCACTCAACTGTTTCACATCAATTTTAAGTGCAAGCCTCTGTGATCCATCTTTGCTACCCACAGTTTCACTTCTTAATTGTTTCTTAAACTGCAACCACAATGCAATGGCTCTTTTCAGCTTGAACCAACTTGAAAAACCTTCAAATCTCTCTAACTTAAGGATGGAAGGAAATTCATCTTTCTTAACTGACAAAATACAAGCATGTTTAACCTCTGGGTCATTGTCATACACAGTAATATCAATTTCATTATTAACATTAGGAAGCTCTGATTGCCATAAAATATCTGGCCCTGATAACCAATTTGATCTACATAATTCCTCAACAGTTAGACCTCTTGACGCATGATCACTAGGATTATCTGGGCTTCTAACAAAATTCCATTGACTACAATCACTAATATCACGGATCTGTTGTACACGACTTGCCACATATACATGAAATCTACAAGCATCGTTTTTGATATAACCAAGGACAACTTGGCTATCAGTCCAGAAATACTCTGCTAAATTATCATACTCAAGTTCCTTTCTCAGTAAAGAACTTATATTTACTGATAACACTGCCGCTGTTAACTCTAGGTTCCTACGCATTTTTCTCTTAAGGTGATTTAAACGACACAAAGCCAATGACCTGTTATTGGGTAAGGGTTGACTCACTTTCAATGGCAATGGAAACTGGTAGTGTCCATCATCCAACTGACAAACCCCATCCCTGAGGATTGTGAGAAATTTCTTATCATCTTGAGAATGTGACAACGCCCTCACTTCCCTTTCACTGAACTCAACTTGCAACAATCTACTAACTTGCATTGGAGGTACAATTTCTCTTACATGAGACTTAAAGCAAACATGTATCTTATTAGAAGACTTCTCACTCTATGGTGCATCAGGCACTTCTGCAGAAAATACAAAATTACTAAACCTATTGCGTCATGATCACTCCTGAGCTGTTCTGGATTAGTCATACCTACAATTCCCCAACCAAGGTCTGTTTGTTGAGCATAAGGTCCATTACTTTCAGATGCTATTACCTTTCTAGGTGTTAGGGCCCTGGAACATTGTATCCTATCAGCAGGCCTACCTCACACTCAGAAAGCGTCATGAATTCATCAGCTATGCCTTGCAAATGTGGCCACTGTCTAGCCATTTGAGGGGTAGGGATATGTGCTCTATTTGCTGGTATGGAGCAACGACTGAAAGTGGTGGGCAAGGGAATTCTTGATAGAGTATTGAAACCTCTTACTACCAAGCCTTCCACTCTACTAGTATTCACTACTTCTTTCTTAGCGGAGAGAGTAGATAACATCAATGCAGTTTTAGCTCCTTCAATACCTAACAAGTCGAAAGTTTTTTCAGTGACAAAGGTCGTGTCAGACTGTGTATCCAATAAAGCATACACAAGCACTCCCTTTCTGGAGTGTCTTTATGAGACACAAAAACAGGCAGGGTTAAAGAACTCATACTAATACTACTAGCAGAACCAGATCCACTCATATGACTCAATCCCTCATGCACCTCAGAAGTTTGAATACCAATTGATGTTCCAGCCTGAGGCTTTGGAAACCGAGGCTTAACATCACCATGTAATGATGTTGGATGACCTTTGGAATATATCTTGCACGTGATCCGATTAAGACAAAACTTTGCTCTGTGTCCCTTCTCTAGACAGCCAAAGCATAAGGCATTGACCTTCGCATACTCCTTACGTTCTTCTAAGGACTTGGCAATAAACGGGAAGTAGTCATCCAGATTATGCTTACTGTTGCAAAAAATACATTTAACATTTGTTTTGGCAGAATTAGGAACCTGACTTGCCTTTACTGCAAAATTATTAGCACCATGAGGACCCTTCTTAGAGCTACCCTTCACATCTGTAGACTTAGACATGTTGAGTGACTGCAGTGAAGTTAATGGATTACATGCAATAGTAGCTTCCTTTACAATAAACTGAAGAAATTTACTGAAGGGTGGGAAACCCTTTGAAATATCCCACTCTGCTAAAGAACTTCCCCAGCGAGTAACTAGCCAAGAAGGCAATTTGCATAAGATTTTTCGATTTTCCCAGCTATCATTTAGGGAGTGAAGACCACCTGGGATTAACTTCATGGCTGCCTGCACTGACCCAAAAAATCTGCAAATTTCCTCAGTGCTTTTCCATCATTAGACTGAATTTTGGGCCATGATTCTAATTTACCTCTAAAGGCACTTGTTATCATAAGAGGTTCACCATACCTTTTTCTAACAAGTCTCTCGCCTCCTTATAAGTACTATCTGAAGGAATAAAAAAAATACCCTTCTATAGCTTCTTTTGGGGGGCCTGTTACATAACGCTTTAGGTAATGAAGCTTTTCCAATTGAGGAATTTTCTTTTTCTCTAACAATGAATCAATGGCACATTTCCACCCAGGATATTTAAGTGGATCACCGTCGAACACAGCTGGTTCTGGCACAGGGAGTCTGTTTAGGGTAATTTGCTCAGCTAGTACCTTTGCAAAATCATCAACCTGAGCTTCACACTTGGGTAAGTTAGTAACAGGCACATCTGATGTAGAGACAGCACTTGTTACTGGTTTGGGTTCCTGAGGCACACTAGTGTTGTCAGTGTGATCACGTCCTACTTGAGTTTGGGGGAGGATTTCCCAAGTGCCTTAAAATATTCTTCTGTTGTACACTTAGCATTCTCAGTCGATAATGACTCCCTTCCTATGCTAGTCAATGACTGTCTTTCAACCTTTTCAACTGCCCCTAATTTAGCTTTGGCAATCTCTAGTTTAATCTTTTCCAACTCAGTTTTGTACTTGGCTTTCACTTCAATGTATTTTAATTTGGCCTTTAAGGATGCTTCCTGAATTTCTGCATCCACCTTTAAACTAACAGAACTGGATCTGCTGAATTTTGATGAATGTGATGATCTGCTACATTGACTGCCCTTTTGGCTCTTTATTTCATCTGTCTGCCTAATGATTTCAGAAACCCTCTTCATCAGGGCATAATGCTCAGTTTCAACCTCTTGATAAAGTACATACTTTGAACCCATTGGGCCAGCATTCAACAACAACTGATCTAATTTAAAGTACATAGAGGTAATTTCTGCCATTACCGACATTGCTGAATCTCGTGACTATTTCACTTGACCAATATCACCCTGCTCAGACAATAATCGTTCTATCTCTGACGCACGACGTCGCCATGTTGAGATTAAATTACAAAATATATGCTCTCCCTGCTCTATCTGATACTGTAAGCCCTTCTCAGTCAACTTTCTCTGACGTATTGGCTTAAGCTCAGTGCCAGTTGCCTGATCACTTTCTTGTGCTTGAAGACCCTCATCAACAGCACCATTTTCTACAAAATCAGTGTAACTCATTATTTGGCCTACACATACACACTTAGTATCGAGAGTAACGTTACCAGCCGTTAATATTAACGGTACAATATTCAAAACAATAACAAACGCACACACCATAAAACAATGGACTGGCCTATTCAGGCCTAGCCTTGAACTTACTGTTCGCATAGGCTAACGTTACTAAATACAACTATAAGGGTGATAAATTGGGCACAAAAATACACACTACTCATCTAATATGGAAACTTCTTTACGAGTAGTTTCATCGAAATTGACGTCAAGATTTGACCGACGCAAGTTCTGTCATGGTTCTGGCTACCACAGAAGTTTCTTCAACAAACTGCTAACTAGTGTTAATTAAGGTAATGTGCACAGTACTTACGAGCTTGATGTTCCTTCACTGTATTTTGCGGAATTAATAACAGTCTGCATGCATCTGTCAATCCGTAGCATACACGGGAATGACGCTAGTGTGACACGATTCATCAAGAGCGTCAAGTAATCCAGTCAAAGACGTCAATTTCGATGAAAACAGCTAAAGAAGATTACTATACGGTTGTCTTCCACAAGCAGCTACACGAAAATACATATCCGTATGATCCAAGGGTTAATGGTGGACAGAGTTATTACTATAGCTACCTAGTAGAGACAACGAGAAACACCAGTGGAGAGATTGACTGGAGTTACTTTGCAATTTTACAAAAAATAGAATACAAATAACTTTACTAAACAAATACAAATTAACAATATACACGAATTTACTAATTGCACTATAACGAATTGCACTTTACACTTACAGACATTGCACACAATTTAACGCATTTATAATGTTTCTTCAGCAATATAGGCACATCAAAACCTTCAAAGCAATATAAACATTGTCTCACTACATTTCTTGCCATGGTCCTGTACTGGACCCTTGTCACTATCGCGAGGCAACGCAACGCAAACATGCAAGACAAGGCATGCAATAAGACCCTAAAGAAAGTAGAACAAGTTTACTGTACCTCTTTGGATTTACTGGCATTTCAGTCGCAAGATCCAAGTTCCCAAATACGCACGTAGGGTTCGGAAATACAGCAGCAGAAATACAGTAGATGAAATCAATTATCAGTTAAGGTGCAGTTGTCGCGATACCGATATATAACACCAACAAATAAAGAACATGCACACGAGGGTCAATAGATACGGCAGGTAATACACAATATAGTATGTGCAGAGGCGCACCCCACAGGTCAAACTGAGGAGGAAGTGCGAGCCACGTGCACCGCAGACGCATTTATACTGGACAAAGATCAGCAAACATCAACACGCATAATTTGCATTACCCATTGAGACTCACAGATACTCATCTGCATAGAATGCAAAATATTTACTCTGCTCTGTCAGAGGAATGAATACATTATAGGAGGTAAGACTCAACTGAAAGAAAACCCTTTCCTTTCACTACAGAAACTCCTCTTAACTCATAGAAAACTTATCACAACGAACTTGCCATTAAGTAACCCAAAATCAATGCAAATGAATTGACAACGGAAACTACATAACAATCAAATGGTAAAGTGAGGGCAATTCAGACACTGAATACTCAGACATAAACTTTTCATGTCGCATATTCCATTTACCCCTTGCACATGCATTGCGGTACTTCACAAGCACTCAATTATACTAAAAGTAAATTTCTGAACAACTGGACGTTCCTTAGTCTGTAAGTATATGGCTGTAATTGTTACATGTTCAAGTTAAAACGTACATTTTCTTTATCTTCAGATAAAATTGAGGACAGGCGGGAAAAACTAGCTTCCTGCTCGAAAGTCTAAGTGCACGACATTAATCAATCTCTTGTCGCAAAACACACAAAAAGTTGTAAAAATTTGCGATCCCTAAGGTTGCTAGAAATGTCAATTTCAACGTTTTGTGTTTATCAGAATTCATGCAGTCTTTATTAATAAAACGCAAAAAACGTATCATTTTTCTTTCAAAATACAAAATGAACCTCAAACGCCCACACAAAGCAGGCGCGTAGCCACACTTCTTAGTGAGGGGTAGGTAGATTCATCTGAAATGACAAACACCTTGGAGAGGCCCCCTCCCAAATATGAAATTTATTTGCTCTCTCGAAGAACATACAATCAAAATAGTGCTTTTTGCTTCTTAGTTTTGTGCACAAACTAGGGAGGAATTTTGTGTGATATACTCACCCCGTTTAATTGAAAAAGTGGTCCCCCTGTCTTCCCCAGAATGAATATCCATGTTTGAAACTTTAAACAACTTTGAAGCCTTTGAAACATTAATTCATGAAGGATTTAGTCTTTGTGGGCTGTTTGCTTTGAAACTACACTAGACCTTCAATCATATACAAGTCCTCCTGGCACTAGTACAATCTTTCAATATCCAATCAAGACTGTTTGCAATAAATTTTCTCCAATTGCACTGACAACTGGGAGGGATTTGACAGCGTGGATACTAAAAGAAATGATTGAGAGACTGAATTTATATTACTTGGCTCCAAGTCGTTGTGCCGATTACGGTTGTAGCATAGGAGTTGCTCACGTGAAAAAAGTTTAGCTTTGTTAGTGTTTTAGTTGACCAAGCGAAGGGAGTAGCCCTTATTTATATCAATATATATAAGAAAACAGGATGTTCCAATAGTTCTACCCTTATATCCATTCAATATTGCTGAAAATGTAGACGTTTCGGATAGATCTGCTATCCTTGGTCACTACACGACAAATGATACGAAAAGGCAAAGAAAGGCGAAAAATATTAAACCGAAAACGGCGTGAAACTTCAGAAGGCAGCATGAAAAGGGGATTATCTTATTGTACGCACGCTTTTACATTGATGCCTACCGGAGAAATGCTACCAAGTCCATAAATCCATTTGAGTTCTATAGCTTCCCGTTTTTGCTTGGATGAGTTAGTAAGAGATTGCAGACCGAGTAACTCAAGTTTGCAGTGTTGACCCAGCGGAGTATTCCCTTTTTTTGATTTCCTGTCTATGGCTGCCGTGTTTAACACGTAATCCACCTCCCGTTTCACCCATGTACTGTTTCCTACAATCTGTACAGTTAACCAGGTTAACTACCCCCAATTGAAGTGCAGGTCATAGAATTAAAAATGGCGAACCTTTCTCCGGTCGCATTACTGACAACTCTCTTGGTTTCTTGAAATACTTGACATAATGACATGATTGATTCATTCATCGTACATGAAAATTAATCGTTCTGGGCCAAGGCTGTGCAATGCATCTTAAAAAAGGTCAATCTTAATTGATGAAGAGCAGCACTTAAGTTTGTTACATTAGGAAATGTTCATTTGCCCTATTCTGAGCACAACAATCGTTGTCATTATCAGAGTTGACACTTTTTAAGGGGTTTCTACCTAGCCGGAAACCATTTAGATGGGTACAACGGTATTACGTTTACGATATCCTGATCAAACCAGGGAGATATTAAAACTCCGTTACCTCTTGATTCCTTGATCAAACACATGGAAGTTTTGGTTGCAGACTTGTCAGGGCCTATGACAGAATTCCGCCCCTTCAACGGTGGATATTTACATTATGACCTATGACATTTATACTATGACCTATGAGCCCATCGGTGAAATGACGTAGTTTTTGCGGTTATCCAAATCCTTTTGCAGTCTTCATACACTTAAGTTCAATTACAGTTTATCCAGTTTATCTTAGGGTTGCTTTGCAAGTTAGTTAATTGATTTCTTTTCTTTTGTCCATATATGCACATAGACCCTAAACTGCTCCCCCAGTTGCACAGCTATGAGCAACTTTCATTAGCCTCTGTATATGTGGTCTGTGTACTGTGATATTCATGAAGACAAATGGGCAATGGGAGCTGGCTTTGTATGCATATGTCATTGTCCAGAGCTAGCTTTGTGGGCTTTACTAGTAGAGCAGCTATTAGGGGATTACCCATACAACCAGAATTCTGCAGTACAGCTTCAGACAGGCCATATAATCACCAATAGTCTGTGTGTTGTACTATTCTCAAACAGCCTCTATTTTTGGTGACAAATTTAAAACCAGGCCGTATTTTCACAGTGTTCCTCGAGCTAGCCCGATCATTACCCCAAGAAAAGGGCTTTGGTCCACCTACAAAATTCCTGAATACATCTCAGCTATCCCATCACGACCACGTGCAACTAAGTGGACTCGGCTGGGTTCCGCTTCGATTTCCGGTCAAGTTGCAGCCCATTCCGGGCAGTTTAATATCAGGACCATTCCAGGCCGATTCCAAGAACAGGAAAAACCAGATTGAGCCAGGAATGGAGTCCACGTTTGGCCTTGTTCATTACAGCTATAGTCCCATAGTCATATATCTATACCAGAAAACACTATTCTTGTTTTACTACTTTTGGACTTGGACTCGGACTTGGACTCGAGAGAACTGGACTCGGGCTTGGACTTGAACTCGAACCCCTTGGACTTGAACTCGGACTCGAGCTTGTTGGATTCGACTATAGCCCTTATTCTAACCATAGAGATTCAACGGGTCCCTAACAATTAGTTCAATTGGTAACCTCCAAAAGAACTCATTGGTTTACTTCCCATAGATCCAATGAGTACTTTCCAAAGCATCGATGATAGCGCTTTCAACTGTGAGAACTTAAAAATGGGTTATAAAAGATGCCTATTAGATCCTAATGGCTGCAACATTTGGCTACTTACTAATTTGAATTAAACCACATACTTTTTACAGATTATGTACAACGTGTATTTTAAATGTTCTTCACCGTTCAATAGAAAACTGGGAGGCAGCATCATGAATCGAGAACAGCAGTGAAAGGACTTTTTTCAATAATTACTAATTTGAAAGAAGATGAACTGGATGACACCAATTTTAAGTAACGAATTTTGAAATTATTTCACTATTGCACTGTTGTGATTTCCATTTTATATAAAGAAATGTTCATATTTACGTTCTCTGACATTACGAACTATCCGTCTGTACCAGACTTTTTCAATACGAATCTTTAAATTGAAATTAGGCTCCTTTGAAACAGAAGAAGGGGTGGTGCATATATTTTAATTTGCTTCAAGCTTTAAACTGACAAAATAGGTAAACAGCCTAGTCTCATCTTGTATTATCATCTTAGAAATTTATTTCGTATTGGCCGGCACCTTGATAAAGAGACTCGTCATTCTGCTGTCCGTGCTTTTCTCCTATCATGTTTTGAAAACGGCAATTTCCTTTTATATGGTGCTTCATCAAAGGATCTTAATAGCCATCAGTCCTTGAAAAATCGTTGTGCTAAATTTATTTTCTCGGCAGGTAGATTAGATAATCCGAAACCTCTTCTACGTGCCCTTCACTAGTTTCCTTTTCGCCAAGAATCCGATTTAAATTTTGTTTATATGTTTACAAATGTTTGAATGATTTGGCTCCGGCCTATCTCTCAAACATGTTTCAAAGGAAAACATCACCTTTATCTGGTCCTGTTACTAGGTCTGCAAAGGACCGGACCCTACTCTTCATACCTCCTTCCAAGAAGCGAGTAGATGAGGGAGCCTTTTCCATTGCAGGTCCTATGTTATGGAACTCTGTTCCTTCTCACATACAGCATTCCAAATCTGTTGCACTGTTCAAAAATAGCTTAAGACAGACTTCCTTTATTAGTTGATTGTGTTTTGCTGGTATTATTTCTTCTAGGTTTCTTAGCGCATTGATCATATGGAACTTGCGCTTTATAAAAGTTTGTTTGTATGTACATAAAAGCATGTGGCACAAGCCTAGAAATCTCCGATTTCCGACATTTTTGTGCACTCACTGTCACTTTTACCGACTATTACCGGGTAGCCCTACATTTCACTTTTAAAGGGACGTGTGGAAGTGTAAAATTTCTATTCTAGATAATGATGATTGTTGTATTGATTTCTATAATCATTACCCACTGTGGAGCACCCTTTAGCCGGGGGTTGCCTCTATTGTAGACTGGTGGGAGATTTGCAAGGAAAAGTTAAACGCCCTATGATTCGGTGTGGTGTGCCCTTGGCCAGAGAGAGACGGGAACGTCTCGAGGGTCGTAAGTCTACTTGTACTTCTGCTGTACTTCTGCGGATCCTCGACGAGTAAAGAAGGAGCAATGATGAGATTAAGGGAAAGCTACCTCGAGCAGGGAGAGAAGCCTTCAACTTTCTTATTTCAGCGGGCACGACACCGTGCCGAGTCAACAGCTATTAGCTCTTTCCTCTTAATCCAGTAGTCTAATAGAATTGACATAAAGCTAGAATGGAATTAGTGACCAATCGAACGTCCGATTGGTCACTAATGTCACGCTTTTAGATTTAAATTCTAATATTTTAAATTTTACGATTGAAAAGAGTATTCAATTGACTGATGGCTTTAATTCTAATGTCTGACATGGTATTAAAAAGTCTTTCATCAATTTAAGACTCATTTCTTTTACTTAAGGCCACGATGCTGATGCTATTGCTCAATATTCACTCTTAAATTGTGTCACGAATTTATTGGACTCTACATCTCCTCAAGACTTGGAAGCCTCTTTTACTCTTAAGGAAACGAGACAGGTCCTATCGGCATTGGCAGCAAATAAGTTGCCAGAAATCGATGGCTTACCCACAGAATTTTATAAAAAGTTTTTGATTAAGTTGGTCCTGACCACCTGAGTATTTTAATTAATGGTAACCTGGCTAAAAATGATCACAATGGGAGGGGCCAGATTTATTGCGGCTTGCCAACGTATCCGGGGCTTCCCAATCCGCGGGTCAAGGGACAGGGTTACTAAATTTTCAAAATATGCTGACGACGCAACCTGAGTAAGCGACTAGCGCTTTTGACATGAAAGGCTTTTTGTCCGGCTTTGACCTTTCTCAAAGGGCAATTTATTCGTCAATTAATCTAGCAAAGTTAAACGGTTTAAAATTGGAGGGGGGAAGGGGGTGGGGTTGTGACTTGAACGCTTCAATGGAATACATCGCCTGGAGTGAGACTATTATTGAGATTACTTTATTCATTTTGCGAGTTCGAAACCTGTGCAATCTATTTGAGACATGCAATTAGAAAATCCAGTCTCCGAATTTGAATATCCTGGTAAATGTGTTAATACTCAACCCCTTGTTCTTCCTCTTGTTTCACTTTTTTGCGCATGTTTTTCCTGTACCTACGTCGGTTGCAATGAGTGGGTCAGGCTTGCTGTTTATATCCTGTGGGAGGATAAAAGTGAAAGGATAGCCAGGACGTTTATTTGAGGGGTCAAAAACGAGGGTGGGTTGAGAATGGGCTCCCTTCCGTTTGAAAACATCGACCCGCTGTGTTAAACTTCTCTTCCCTGTTTTTTTTTTTTTTGGGGGGGGGGGGGCTCTGATCAAATGTACTCTCATTTAGTTAGATTCTTCGTGGCCAAACAGTTGCAGGCCCCCTTTAGGGTTGTTTTGTCAAATGCTATTCCGAACAGTAACACCTGCCCGTCCAGTCTCATGCATGCATGCATCTTATTTTACATCTGTTCCAAATCAATCCGGATTTTGGACAACTTTGTTAATCTGCCAAAGACATTGTTTAGTTACCTTTTCCTCGTGGGTTCAATGGCCGATCTTTGTTAGAGTCCCGTCTGCCAACCCTTCCATTGAATCACGTTTGGAAGTGTGCCTTCCATTCCTTTTTGGACAACCAATTGCGTGAATTGTCCTGGAGGCTGGCCCACATGATTGTCCCAACTAGGGCTTCTCTTTTTCGGTGGGGGATAGGTGGTGGGCAGTGTCCTTCCCCTGGATGCCAGGAACCAACATACAGCTTTTTTGGTGGGGAGGGGGGGTTTCCCCCGGCTTATGACGGTCCTGACCTGGGTCTGTGAGGTAGCGAGGAGGGTGGTGCAACCAGCCCCCTCTTCGGCCCCAAGTATTTCAGATGTGATAACAGGCAGGATATGGTTTTTATTTAAGGTCACAATATACATTATCTGGAAAAGTGGAAAAGCAGATGTGCGATTATGTTTGATAAGGAACTAAATTATGATGACGTTACAGTTTCTGACATTAAAAGTACCATCGAAAACAGGGTTATGGCAGATTTTTGCCGGTGGTCTGAGTCTAAATTTAAGACAATTTAGACAAATGGCCCGTCGTTTGTTTCCATTCAGAAGGAGACCGTTAAGTTTCTGCTCTTGTATGCAAAGTTTTTGCTGGTGAAAGTACACCTTTATGATTTCCATAATAAATTGCGACCGTCACGTGAGTTAACGTCGACTCGCTAGTTAAAGGGGTCTTATTGACACTTTTGTTTAGGTTGTAATCCACCTGCCAAGGTAGAATACGCTGTGGCATTTTATTCAACTTTTTAGTTGGAATGGGGTCAATGCCGACAACTCGTTTGTCATTCCGACAAAATATTTCTGGCGATGTTTTAGTATTACTTGTCTAGCCTGCTTGTTTGAAATAATTTACTATTTGCTTGCACTGTTTTACCTTTTAGCAAGTTTTGGTAATGGTGTACCATTGTAGAATGCCGTAAAACTCTGCCGTGCCTTGTTCAATCTTCTGATGTTGGGAAAGAGTACTTCCGTTTCGAGTTAGTACAAGGTTAATCGCCGTCATTCCATGGGCGTCAATTGTCGGGGGGGGGGGGACTTTTTGTGACCAGAAACTTAAGTTAGGTACTACCAACAAGACTGCACATGTAGGTTATGAACGATTACGATCGATTTTCTGTATCAATAATTCCACATATTTACTTTGCAAATCCCCCAAATTTTCGCGCGATCCGCGCGCTTGCAGTCTCATTGATGTTCTTTTTTCACTTGCATATCAAAAGCAGCTCACATTATTCATCGGTCTCAATGATAATGTCGATTGCTCTTGTGCATAGCGCAGCAGATGTGCTTATGAAGGAGCACAACATTTAAGAAGTTGAAGAAGAGGATCGTTCCCCACCACGTGTTAATGAAATCTCTAATTTTCAGTGAATGAAAAGCCTGACAGGCTGAAATTGGCGAACACATTTCAAGAAAACTTAAAATGTCTCGGTGTACAGTTTGCATGCAGCTTTTTCAGAAAAATAAATGATTTGTAATGCAAAATTTTGACACGGGCACATCACACATTCGTATAGCGAACAGACCGCTTTGTATTTAGACCATTATCAGAGAACTAAAATCACACTGAGGTTTGCTAGATAAGACACTTCAATCTGCAATTAAGAGGTACACCTCCATCCTTTGTCTGCATATAGTGAATGATGAGGTGTCGTTTGAAAGGATATATTTTAATGGTTTTTGTATCAAAAATCTTACTCCGGTAGGCCTATGCAACGGTGTCTTAGTGGCAACAGTGGGTACACTTTCCCATCCTCTGCAAACTATCACAATTTCCGTTGTGGTTCTAATTACTTATGGAGTACACCCAGTATTTAAATTCACATTGACCGTAGTCCATTGAAGTAATGCTGCGTTCCATTGAGGTTGTGAAGTGGAGAAGTCGTGCATTGCACCAGTTCACAACTTGTGAGAAGCGTTCCATTGGTAAAAACGGATGGCTGTACACCATTAAACAGTAGCAATTATACGTGGACGGTACGTTCGACGTATGCGTAAAATGAGACTGTTCGACGAACAGGCAAATGGACGATCGAGAATTGCGGCAAAGCCGTCTCTGTGGGTAATATTCAACAATATCAGTCACCGGATTATAATTGCCTTGATCGCGTTTACAACTTACACCAACTGAATATCATTTTTGCAGGTTTAGGGGTCAAATACGAAGGTACCTTGATTGTTTATCGCCTTTCGCTATGTCCGCCATTTTGAACTCGAGCTGCTTCAAAAATTCCCAGTTCCCTGCACGACTTCACGAGTTCACCACTTCACGAGTTGCAATGGAACGCTTCTCACCGCACGAGTTCACGACTTCACAACCTCAATGGAACGCAGTATAAGTACCCACACTTTCAAGACCATGTTTTGAGAACTTTGGGGTTTCTTAGTAACTCAAAAAATTGAAACATTTAGCACCATTTCGCATCTGGGATCCCTTCTATTAGACACCCAGTGGCGTAGCTACAGGGGGTCGACAGCTCTGGAAAAAAAAAAGAATTCGGAAATTTGCCATTTGTGAAACCAGTGTACTGTGTGGTTTTGACAAATAATTAAATTCCGAATTCTCTCCAATAAAAGCTCCATATTTGTCCTAGACTTCCCCAAGTCTCTCACGTATTCCTTCCAATCCACCTTTCATTTTATAGCTGTTCCAATATTCTTCACGGTGAAACCATCGCATTGTACTGCTATGCTATGCTTAGATTTCTTCTCACTGCCCCGTTCCTGCAACTTCCACGAGCTATTGCTGTAACGCCTGTTTACAACGGTTCTCAAAGACTGTACACAACTCACACACACGAGCCTGATGAGCGGCCAGTTCAAACTTGCGGCTTGCCGAGAGAGACTTGTATCTCTTGCAACCGTTACGTCATCATCTTTAACTTCTATATTGTTTTTCTCGTCTAAGAATTTATATGAATACATTTCGTTTACTGTATTATCCAATCGGCTTCGACATTTTGCGACTTTTTGGTGGATATTCCTTTAAATCATCGTGTGATGAACGGTGCGTCGTTATGTCTGTTTACAAATAGAAAGCTTTTTATTGGCTACAGAAGGTAGTGACTAAAAACCGAACCGCCCGGAATGCTACGTCAACAGTTGCAGAAGCTACAAGTCTCTCGAGCAAGCTAGATCTCCGCTTGTTGATATGTGCACAGCGTATAAACAGGAATCGCTACAATCGTTACAAGACTCAGTGTAGAAACGTTCGAAGCGGTGAGTGTAACAACTTGTTGGGGGCATTACCGGTCGAGGTGTGTTGGTCGCTGTGGGTTGGTTAGCACAGTGTGTATTGGCGTTATAACGACTCGAAGTGGAAAGAGGAGAGTGTGAGGAGTTTGTTTGTCTGCAGAGGTGCATTGGGAGAGGTTTAAGGGGCGACGCGTAGAGAAGGAATAGTAACAGAGAAGAATCCTTACACCTGAGAGCGGACATCTGAGAGACTTGGGGCAAGTCCATATTCGTCCTTATTTTCATTATTTGTTTCAAAAAAGCAAAATTTTCCGCGCGCTTGGCGGGAAGCAAATTTCACTTCATAAACAAAAGTGTTCGCTCATGCCTTCGGGTTGGTAAACTTTTCCGATCTCTGGAAGTGACAAAATGAGAAATTTGCTATATGTGACACCAGATCATCGAGTGACCCAGTAGCTAGAGTCCTATTTCCGTAAAGTTTCTTTAAATTAAATAGAATTAATCATTTTCTCCGATATAAGCTCATGACTCAATTACGTCGGAGAGCCTAATTTTGTAGCTGTTGGATGACATTATCCATGGCAACAACGATCTTCAGTTGCCTCCCAATCTCAGATTTGCAAAATAGAAAATGCAAAGTCTTCAGTTACTTCCCAGTTTTTCAAATTTCTTTACAGGAAACCCAGAATCCAAACTCTTCTGCCCAAAGCGCTCCATATTTTCAAATATTTGAAAAAGTTCAAAATTTGCAGTGCGCAAATTTCGTCTTACTACAGTGGCGTTGACCTAAAGAAGATAAAATTTAGAGGCTATCCCACCCTCCCCATTCCAGCAAAAACATCCAGCTACTACGCTGTAAGACACCTTATAAGGACAGGGTAACAAATTTAGTTAAGATGCCCGCTCCCCTCACTTTAAAAATCAAATCGACGCCCCAGCGTCATTCTGTTACAAAGCTTTTTTGATTTGGGTTCTAAGCAATGAACGTAAAATTAGCAACCCGGATTGTGATTTTATGTGCAATTATTTGCTTTATATTCACAGTTGGTAAAAGTAAACCATGCATGTTAAGGTTAAATGTTTTCCTTTATATGCTATCTCGTAAAACGAACGCCTTTCGGAATTAAAGGGGACAAATTAAGCTGTTCATTATCAGTTTATGGTGAGAAAGTATGATTGCGTGGTACATGCTCGGCTATTTTGTCTGGTATTGTTTTCCTTAAGCCCACGCTTTGCTAACATATGAAAGTTAAAAATCACGTTGTGCGTGAACTGTTAATACGTCGTTAGATATACATACATACATATATACATATATATATATATATATATATGTATATGTATATATATATATGTATATATATATATGTATATATATATATATATATATATATATATATATATATATATATATATATATATATATATATATATATATATATATATATATATATATATATATATATATATATATATAAATCAAATTGGTAGATCTGAAAAATCTGGCTGAGGTGAAAAAACGATGTTGACTCCACCGGGATTCGAACTCGTGACCTCCCGCTTTCTACTGCGGACGCTCTATCCACTAAGCCATGAAGCCAAGTTGGTTTTGGCCTTTGTTCAAATAACAGATGAAGCAACTAGCAATTCACCTCCTGAGCAGGCGCCTAAATTCGGAACAGCACTAGTTCTCGTTTGACGCGAGCCAAACCAAAGATCAAAGTTGATGCTATCCAGCTAAACACAATTGTTTATTCAGCAGCGGATCTCCGAAGAGATACAGAAACCTGTGGAAGCAGAGATGAATTGAAAATAAATAAATAAATATATATATGTATATATATACATATATATATTTATAATAACAATTTCTTTAATTACTTTGAAGAGGATTTTCCTAGTGTTGATGGGTTACACCCGAGTAATCCGATCAGACCCTCCCGGTCAATCAACCTGCTCAATTGCCTTAAGAAGGATTATCCTGTCACAATAGAGGTGAGACCATTGTCTACACCTTTAAAAGCTTCCAAAATTTCTCACTCTTTGTCATTTTCTGACCAAGTATTGATAAAGAGGTAGTATTCCTCGAAAGCTCTACTACAGCCATTTGGCTGTTTAATTTATCTAAATTCTAGCCTTCCGCTATTTGTATATCCTCGGAGATCCAGCCTTTCAATTCTGTAGCACCGTTGGTTTACAGTTTCTCCGTCATGCACCCTAAGGGGAAAATTTTTTTCGGGCGAAATATAAGTTTCGTCGTTACGTTTCTACACACTTTTTCTATAGGAATACGTAAACGGACAAGGGCGCCCTCCTAGAATTACAAAGTAGATACAATTACTTCAAAGTTGTCAAATTTATGGACACCTAGCTGTTTGCACAAACGGATGGCTGGCCATTGAAATAACGTTGTGTATATTTTAAGACGTTAGGGCGAATACTTCTTCTCATGTATTTCTTTGTCATTTTTTCGCCCTGTGTACGCGCAGATATAACAATTTCCCCCTAAGGTTTGAATTAGCGTTATATATATATATATATATATATATATATATATATATATATATATATATATATATATATATATGTATATATATATATATATATATATATATATATATATATATATAAACCAAATGGAAAAGCACCACACCAGTAAAAACATAAAACAAATAGTAAAAACTGGTAAAACAAGAACATATATTTAGCTTTCAGGACCACCGGCCCCTTCCTCAGAAACGTGTTTAGACAACTAAAAGGCAAAACGAAAAACAGACACTATAAAACGGATGAAAGGCAAAAAGCACTTACTAGAAATTTAAAAACAGACCCAACCCAACACAAAAGATAAAATGTAAAAACTAGGACCCTAACAAAGGAGATAAAAGCTAAGTAGAAGCAGGAGACATAAAAGGGGATAAAAAGGCGGCTACAGTCTACGAGCACGTCGTTTTTTGGCTTGACAGTTAAAACCGTCATTTATGTTGAGACCCTTTGGGTAGACACAATCCAAATTCCAAATCCACTCCCTCTCCTTTTTATCCAAAAGATTATCCCTATCCGAATTGCGAGAAGAATGCACTACATCTAAAATCTGAAAATAGAACTTGGTAGGTGAATGTGCCTTGAGATGCTTGTAAAGTTCTGTGCAATGTTTAAAATCAGAACCACCCTTAACACATTTTGAAAGATCTGACTTATGAGCATTCATACGGATTCTAAAGTTATTAGTTTGACCCACATACTGATAATTACAAGTCGGACAAAAGATACAATAAATAACCAATTTAGCATCACAAGAAGTATTAAAATTTCTGCACTTGAACTTTCTACCAGAAGAAGTACTGACAATAAAATTATTACAAATAAGCAGACCGCACAACTGACAGGGTTTGGTCTTGTTCTTATTACAAGGTGAGCAGGGGGTCCCCCGACTGGGAGGAGTTTTAAGTTTAGCCCGGACTAATAATTTTTTGAGATTGGGGGGTTGACGGAAGCTAACAACAGGGGGGTGAGGAATAACACGCTTCATTAGTGAAGAACAATGGAGAAGAGACATATTTTTATGTAAAATGCCGCTAATATCAGGTAACCCCGGATGGTAGTCAACAGTAAAGTAAACCTTCTTGTATTCCTCTTCAGTACTAGCTGGGGGATGGGTGGGGCTGGTAAAATTGGAACGGGCCCTTTTAATCTGCTGCATAACTTTACGTCGATTATAGCCGCGTTTTACAAGGTATGTGGCAAGATCATTGCAACGACGAACTGCAGTTTGAGGGTTAGAACAAATTCTAAGGATCCTCATAGTTTGACTATACGCGATACTACGCTTAATATGACCAGGATGACAACTGTTAGACAAAAGAAATTGATGGGTGTCGGTCGGCTTAATATAAAGGTCAGTGCTGATTAAACCCGCTTCATTTTTAACAATAGTAACATATCGATACTATCGATGCAATACAATGGCAACAACCAATCAAGAAAAACCTTGTTAAACAGTGCACATGGAGCTTTTTGATTCTTCAAAAAAGTTATGATCAATACAAAAAGTACAAACAGTAATAATCCTTTTTTTATTAGAAGGGATTCATACTTAAAATTATCACCGATTTTTTTTAATTTTAATTGTTTTTCATGTAGGTCTCCGTGCTATGATTTTTTCCCTCAGAGGACGACGTTCGTTCAATCGCACCTACTCATTGGAAGTTGGTTTTCATTCTACATGATTATTTTTTCTGAAACGCTTTATCAGGGAGTAAAGAAAGCAATAGCCTAACCTGTTGGATGCACGCCTCATCATGGCTTTTTGTGACCAGGTTTTACCTTCTAACTGCCAACTGTACAGTGACTCTTTGCCTGAACCTGACAAGACGAAAGGTAATCTGAAACTACCACATAAATGAATCACTCCACATCTACCCAAAGAAATTTTTAAATCTGTTTCAGGATATATTGGGGCGATGCGCACTGTTTAACAAGAAATCACCCAACTGACTAACGATAACCCTGATCTACGACCCTAACCCTAACCCGAACAATGAACGCAATAGATAGAATACAATGGCAACAGTCAATCGAGAAACACCGTAATAAACAGTGCGCATCTATCCGAAAATTTTCGTGAAAACGAAACAGTCGTTTAATCATTTCTTTTCTAGAGTGTGTTATTTTTCATGATAAATCCATACTGGATTTACGTTACGGTGCAATTACCTCAAAAAGATGCAAAATCGTGATCTTTAAGTGTTCTTTGCTAGAAATGTCTCAGGGTTTCTCAAAATAGGGGTAATAGTAGATGTGTTACATCCCTATCGACCAGGAAATAAACAAAATTCATTCATTTCTTTAGGAAAATCTTTTACCAGGCCCAAGTGATCACAATTTATTGTTTATTAAAGACAGTTTTACCAAGTTGGCACATTAATGTTTAACGATTGAGCCATTCCAATAACAACGAACTACACAATGAATTTTACCCAGGCTTAAATGTATCTTTCCGTTGTAAATGACTTTGTCTTACTTTCTATTTAGTCTTTCTCTGGTAGCATTAATCTTCGAAACTAGTCCTCTGTAGGACTCTCTGAGTGTTTCGGAAGTCTTATCAATTCAGAAAATAAAGCCTTTCTGTGTCCTGACTATTTTGTGGACTTCATCTGTTGTTACATCTAAATCGTATTTTCTAATGGGTCTTTTTATGAATTTGAAAACCGAATAGGCTTATGTTAAGTCTTTAACCGTTGAACAATGTATACAGTTGTAACAGAAATTCATTTAGCATCACGTTACACTAAAAATGATGATTTATGTATTAAATACAAAGACTGGCACTAAAAGTCATGTACCGTCCATTAAGTAATTTAAAACGGGTGGTACAAAAACGTTCAAAATGAACTTAGCAGCATGCAATTGAAAGCAAGTTTAATTATTTCAGTTTCATGAACGGATTAACTATTCTGTAAAGATGGTCACCATTTCACAGCAAACGGCAGCAATACAAAACAAATGCCACCAATACCACTACAACAAAATCTTCACAGAGTGTAAGTTTGGAACGACCTCTTTGTGTCCCTTACGTAAAATGTACCGGAAGTCTAAGTCTAGAATTTAGAATTATGTTGTTGCCGATGTAATGTTGTTATCCAACTCCCATTGTAATAACTGGATCCATTGCTGAGCCATTAAACGTTAAAATTTATCTACTAACATCCCGATCGTCCCTTGTGCAATGATTTGTGACTCTTGTTGTACAACTCAATTTACCTGCTTTGATTCTGTTTAAAATTGCAACTGTTAATACGACCTTAAATGCTAACTAATTTCGTACAAATTATGTTGCATAGCGAGGGCTTGTTTAATTACACCACTCCATAATAGTGACATTGCTATCTAATATTGGAACAAGGTGCATTGAGTCAGAGAAACAAAAAATACAAAGAATGTTATTTGAGTACTATAACAATGACATGAAATTATTTCCGAGCGTAGAGCCTACCATTTTTAAATATTTTTAAGTTGATTCTTTCCTTACTTGAGGAGCACTTAAAGGTTTTCTTTTAGGATTCAGGTTAGAAATAGGATTCTTGGTGGCAATTTAAAGTTTCTGGTGAATTCTTTTAGCTGTTTTACCAATTTGTCTGTATATACCTTTCGTGCACTATTGATTCTTGTGTTGTAGCGGTTGCCCTCGCTATTTATTTTCTTTAGCATTGGAAGTTGATGTCCTGAAGCAAGAAAGGGATAAATCATTTAAAAACTTTGTCGACGCCTCACACAGTTTCTGGAAAAAGTTGGTAAGTGTCAGTTCTGTAAATTCAATTTTCAAGATTTACAATGTTCCAATTATAAATAACATAAACTGCTATCAAAGGAATTTTGATTTATATTTGATCGTTTTGTTAATATATTACATTAACTAAGATATGTTTTTGTAATATTTCAAATTGTTATTTTATTCCTTTAATTTTATCTGTTGTTTTTTGCAGGAAGACGAAGGGACAGTGAAGCAGGGTGACGGAAAAAAAGTGGATATCAATTCAGTAAATGTAAACACCAAAAGACCTATATAAGACAGTTTGTTCATTCGGTTTTATATTAGCAGCCTATTCTTAAAAGGAGACAAAAGTCCACAACGTCTATTATGGGACATAAGTAATGACAATCCAAATATATACAAAGCTGTTCTTAACTGATGTATTTACTTCCAGACCCCCTGCAACTAACTAAAACTCATCCTAACACTTTCAACACACACATACTCTGGTGAGTGCGTGATGAAGAAACCCCTGATCACGTTACATTGTAAAATGTGAGCTACTCTGCATTTTTGAATTCAATGTCAATCAAACAGTAGAACTAGTAGGGAAATTGGCATACTCACAAAAATGTAGCTTGGTGGGACAAAAGACACTTTAATGCAAAATTGATACAGGTAATGAGTCTTTTAGGCAAAACTGATACAAGTAATTAGTGGGCACGAAACAACTGAGCTAGCTCACTTTTCCATATTTATATCATTTAAAGAGATAATGAGCAACACTTTTATAACAGATTTGAGTTTATTGTCTAATTGCAGGAAACGTTTTTAAAACTAAAGGAAACCTCAAAACAATTTGGAAGAAAGCTGAAACGAGACGTGTTAAAAAGCAAGGTATTTATAACGGTTTTATTCATTTTGTAGAAGAGTACCAATACAAAAGGCAACAGAAAATGAAAAGAAAACAAAAATAAAAAACATTTAGCATTTAGGCGGTCTCTTTCATTGTTCACAATGGTTCAGATATTAAAGTGGGGAAGGAAAACTATGCCTTCCAGTATTGCTGAGTTGCTAACTGTGACCTTCGTTCTTTTTAAAATCATCCAAATGCATTCGTCTATTCATACCATGAAAAAGATATAGGACGAACTTACAAGGCGGAATTACATTTGTGGCGCGCCGTTCGTGGCATTTTATTATGCCGTCAACTTTACCCCGTCGTCAAAACTAATTATGCTGCCAAAAGCGCTTATCCCATCAAAATTCATTCCGGTTGTCAAAACTAATTCCCGTGCCACAACTGATTCCGTTGTTATAGTTGATTCCGTTGGCCAAACATATTTCCGTTGTCAAAACTGTGTCCGTAGTTAAAAACTAATCCCGTTGTGAAAACTGATTCTATTGTCATAGATACTTCGGACCGTTGTCAAAAACCCTTCCATTGTCCAAAACTGATTCCGTTGTCAACACTCATTTCGTTGTCAAAACTTATTCCGTTGTCAAAAGTGATTCCGTTTTCAAAACGCATTTTGTTGTCAATAGTAATTTCGTTGTCAAAACTCCCTCCCCTTCCTCTTTGCAAGTGGTCGTTGTCCATTTTGACCAATGACAATCCCCAATAAATTCTGAAGTCGAGGAAAGCCCTTATTAAAGTATGACGTAACGCTTTCCATACACAACGGAAGTAGTATCGATGGTGCAACGTGCTGACCTATACTATCCGGCAGCAGTTCGTAAAGCGCACAGTATAGAAAGCTAGCTGAGCAAGGAACGAAGGCATTCAAAGACAGCTACTGGATAACACACAATAGGGATCTATACAGAATGACGATGACAGCAATATTGTGAGGGGTCTATTTCATGCGTCATAAAGAAAATTTGGATCGTTAGAACGTGCGTGTGTTACTATGTTTGGAAAATGGAACTCAAGAATACTATATACAACGTTACACTGCAATAAAAGATTGAGACTAAAGAAGTATCTTTTAGAAAATCATCAACGACGTGGAAAGAACACCACCACCATTTTCAAAATGTGTACTGGGCTGAAAAACTATCATCACACTCCAAGACTTGGTATTGGTATATTGCCGTGGCGTGACCTCTGCGGCAACTTGACTGGCCCCAACACATTCACAATCTAAACATGTACTTTCCGTGTAAGCTAGTTGTTACATTCATATAGCCTACTATACTGACACTGAGACTGACACTGAGACTTTATTTAATGTTGAGGCATCCTAATTACCAATAATTTCATTAGCATATTCCTGTTCCTAATCTAAGGACGTATGTAATGGTCGAGTGTGGATAGTCTGAAAAAATTGACGAAATCGAATATAGATTCCTCCACTTTAAAATTAAACATTTAGGAAATTAGGCGCTAGCATAACTTGAATCACGACGTACAGCCTCGGTCAGATTGGCCTATGGTCGGTCAGTAATGACTGCTCTGCATGCGAATCTTCTCTGTGGACGAGTACGAAGTGTCCAATTTCAAATGTTTGCAAAAGGACTGTATTACTTACTTTACATACATTGAAAATATGCCTAAAGTGGTCTTGAATACACTTAAACGGTTTTTGTGGTCAATAACACATGGTGTTATAACTTGCGTTTAGTAATGGCTGTATCGGCTTCGTTTGTCAAAAAGGACTGGTCACCACCTGCCCTCTAGTGCTGCCCTTACAAACTGAGGCTTCACACAGGCCTAGGTATATACGCGCCTACATTGGTATGTTTTTCCTAAGCGTTATCAAATTTCTTGAGTTTTGCAAGTTATCACATGTTAAAGGGGGGGGGGGGGGCGGGGAGTAAAATTTCACTAGACAGTAATGCAAGAACGTTTTTTAGATTTAATATTCAGTGCGAACAATGTACACGATTGCATATGGTTTACACTCTACAAAGAATGTGCACTTGTCTATCTCGGCTTCAAATTGCATCGGAGTTTGCCATTGGTCAAAATGGACAACGCCCACCTGCATAATACGAAGGAATGAGTTTGGAGAACGAAATTGGTCTTGACAACGGGATAAGTTTAAGCAACGAACAACGGAATCAGGTTTGACAACGAAATTAGATTTGGCGGCTTAATAAGTTCGACAACGAAATGTGCTTTGATGGCATGAGGGCTTTTCGATACATAATAAGCTTTGACGAAAAAATAGATTTTCAAACTATGGAACTGGCTTTTTAAAACCCTCAAGCTTCTTCTCTTCCAATAGAAAACTATTTACTGATTCCTAAATACGAAGGAGACTGGCACTGACCTGATAAATGTAAATAAGTAAACCATACTTCCGCAATCATGTTAAACTTTGAGTTTGATGCTTATCATGCTGTTTTGATTCCGGTAAAGAAGTTGATTTTCTAACCTCACTTATCTATTGTTCAATTGATGTACATCAAGTTACCAAACCCACCGCTGGAAGTCTATTATTATCACTTCAGTGAGCTTCTATTCCACTAAGGTTGCCAAAAGTTTCACGGTACTTTTCGCAGGATTGTAACCAAAACCCCCTCTGCATGCTCTGCATGCTGTGGCTAGGGTTTTCTTGACCTTGATTGAATGTCTTTACAAGGGGTATTACTGTCTGTCAATCATGAAATTGTTTCATTGGGCAAAGAAGGAAGGAATTCGTATAGTATTACAATCAGTGCTACGATCTGTTCTCTTTTTATTTAAGATATTGATGGCAACACAGTTGAACACATTATAAATTGGTGTTTTTTTTTTTCAAAACACCAAGCAGAAAATCATATTGTTTGTTTGCGCAGGATTTCGATACTCCATATAAATGGTTGGAGTACTGGCAAGTACATTCCATTGTAGACAAATGTTAATTATTGCTCATTTTGTAGGTCAGGTGTCAGTTCAAGCAGCTGCACAAAATATATTGGGAGAAGGACCTTGCTGTCATTATATGGAATCCAAGCAAATACGTTTCCGAAATTGGGAATGAAGCAAACAAAACAGCAGGCATTTCAAGTAGAACTCTAAGCTTTAAGGAAACGTTATGATTGTCTCCATTAAAGCCAGTGGTAGATAACTGTCATCCCAGTTAAAGATGAGACGATAATCTGCTGGACTAATAAGGGGTTTCCTGGAGTAGGTCATTTGGTTTATAGAAGAGACTGGTGATATTGGTTCTACGTCAGTAAAAATGAGACTGATTTAAGGGATAACTTATGCAAACCTTCCGTATTTTTAAGTGTTTCGAAGATAAAGATTCTAGTCTGTTTGAAATTAGGTTTGGATTTACCAGAAGGCACAGCCACATGATATATATTATACGGGACCCCGGAGCCATTACCGCGTGGAATCAGTTGTAATCTGAAGCTATTGCCTGCATTATTGCAATACATTCAAGTCCTAGTTAACCAAAGACCATTTGAGACATTTCATGGGGAATAACATGATTGTGTGTCTCTCTTCCCCATAAACCACTTACTTTAGTCAAGTGGCAAACAGATGAATGCCTGCCGAGTAATAATTCCCAATGTGCTCATAGTTCGTTTGTGATAGGTCCACTTTACACAAACAACTTCATTTTGTTAAGGTCAATGGTCAGTTGAATTCATAAAAGCCCAAACTCTACGCAGGGTTGTAGTCGAGTCCATACTCGGAATCATGCTTTCAAAATTTAAAGGACTGGACCAGAGAAATTAATTTTTTTCCCATTGAGAATGTACTGGGACTCAAGTCCTTGAAAGTTGAAAATTTGCATGATTTGTGACTCGGACTCTCCGGACTCGACTACAGCACTAGCACTCACACTGAACCGTCGATTAAAAACACTGTAAAATAGGAAAAATGGATACATAATATTTATAGATTTAAGCATCATGTAATGAAATTGATAGACCCTTTTAGAGTTAAACACATTAAAAATGATAAGAGGTCACCAGAAGCCCAAAAAGGGAAAGTTCTGTTTACATGATATCTTAGTACAAAACTTAATAACGGTCACCCTTCATAATTAGCATGGTCCTACATATTAAAAAAAAGATCAGTTTCTTCCGCTAGGTGTCAAATATCATCTAAAGGTTAGAGAAGGACAAACTCTGAAAACCATGTTTCTAATAACAAAATGTTTCAAGATGCAAATCATTGACATTTTGCATTATATGGAAGTCGCAGAATATCCAGGCTTCCTATAATTCTGATAGGAACCATGTAAAAATCATCATTCGTGTTTTACAGATGTGTCACATTTGTTAAATGGCCCCCAAAAGCAGAAAAAACTTTCCCTTTGAGGAAGTATTCATTAATTAATTGCCGAAGTATTACTTTTGCTACAAAGAAGTAAACACCTTTGCTACAGGGTATATTCTGCCTCCTCCCCCCCTCTAAATATCTGAAATGTAAATATAAAACCTAACGATGGCTGAATAATTAAGTTTTGGATTGCATCAAAACTGCTCAAAACTGGTTTGGGTAAAGCAATCGCAGCATGTTTTATATCCTATATTTCTATAATTGCCTTCTTACCGCTATGTTTACTGTATCGAGTCTTTTTCTGCATTTGCTTTTAAATTGCAGAGTCAGCAAAGTCCAACATGTCCACTTTACAAAACATTTTTCAACCTTGAAAGCTTCAAATATAAGAAAAAACACAAAGTGGAGGTAGACGGCGACAAAAGAGAGTGGGAAAAAAGACTCTGTAAGTATTTAGATGACAAATATCCAAATGGCAACACGTATGTGTACCATTTCCCTCTCAGATATGATTTCGAAACTGAAAAGAACGATAGACACAGAATTTCTGCAAAGTTAGATTGTTCAGAGTGTCTCTCTCATTACTCAGATAATATAATGCGTGAATTATTGAAGCGTTCACAGGAAAAATTTAAAGGTCATAACCGAGCGACATCAGGAGAAAATGCTGAAGAAAAGAAACAATATTTCGATCCTTTAGTAAAGAAAGGAAGTGTAAATTATGGACGCAAAAATGAAAGTGAGGATCATGCACACACCAAAAGATTTGAATGCAGAGAATACGAGAGGCAAGGTGACCATCGTTTAAAAAAGGACCAAAGTGTAATGCATCCTGGACCTGAACATAGTAGTGAATATTCAGAATATGGGAAACAAGCTGTCTCCCTTTCAGGTAAGAAAAGATGCTTCGATGCCTGCCCTGCTGATGTCAGTAACGATCCCGCGCAAGGGAAACTTGATGAACATCTCGAAATGGGGGAGCAAGATGTACAGAAAGTAAAAGAACATAAAAAACAAAATATTGGTGCAAAGAAAAAAGATCCGGATCTTAAAACTCTAGTACAACAGTATTTACAGAGACGGAACTCTTTAAAAGCCGTTCAAAATGTTTGCCAGTGTATAGAATTATGGAGCAGTAGAAAGAATCCAATTCATGTGTTTATAATGGCAAATATAAGCTACAAATCCTACCTTAAACAGTACAACCAGAAACGAACAGTGACAGAAAATGAAGGTGATCACGATATCTTATTAATCATTAAAGAGATAGGTATTGTTTTCATTCAAGTCAAGTCGTGCAAAATTATCTCAGTTGATCTTGAACAAATCAAAAAAGGTTTCCAACAGATTCTTCGAGATCAAGTTGTATTTTTAGAGTCGAATCGTGATTTATCCTTTATTCACCCAAATTTCCCCATGTGGGGATTCATAGCATTGCCAAACGCTAGTCGTTGTACTCTCCCATACGACAATCTTTGTGGACCGCACAAGAAGATAGTTCTCTGCAAAGAAGACTTACAAGATATGGAATGGTTTAATGAAATACTAATAAAAAGCCAGGGCACAAGTCCCTGGACAGACCAACAGTTTCGGTACTTGTGTGCTCGATACGTTGGTGAAGGTAAGTCCAAAGGTATGCAAGAATTGTCTAAAGAAATAGAAGCAGTCATAAGACAATTCGGAAGAAAAATATTCACTCCTAAGCAAAAAGTAATTCTTTCAAATAACCATCCTTGCCAGGTTATCAAAGGAGAATTTGGAAGCGGGAAAAGTTTGCTACTGTGTAAAAAGGTTTACGATCTTTCAGTAATGAACGGAAATGATAAACAAAAGGCTGGTTTTCCTACTCAGTGCACAAATGTTCTTGTTGAAATGAAAAATGCTCCCTCTGAAAAAACAGATCAACCTTTCCAAATGTCAGACACTCCTACTACATTGGCAAAAGATCCTACAAAACAAACAGATTATCCTACTCAATTATGCAGAAATTTTTCTAGAATGAGAATTCATGAAACCCAAAATGAAGTTGATCCTCCAAATGTTTGCAATGATGTCAGTCAAAACACGCAAGTTTCTTTCCCAATGGTACATGATTCTACTGAAATGAGAGCTGTTGCTACTTGTGTTGCAGATGATCCTCAAAGTAGAGTTGGTCCTTCCCATGTATACAATGAGGATAATCAAACGACGCATAGTACTACCCGAATGATAGGTGATCGTACTGAAATGAGAGCTGGTGGAACTCATGCGGGAGATGATCGTAATTTATCTGAAGAAACCCCTTTTCAAAAAATCAATGATACTTCTAAAAATGTCAATTTTCCCATCAAAACACCAGATGATAGTTCCCAAATCACACATAGTGCTTGGCATGATTTAGATGATGGAGATAAAATTTATCTGATCACATGTGTTGGATTAGGCAAAGATTTGCAATTGAATACCACCGTTCTTGATTTTCCTGCCGTTCAGCAATTGCAAAAATATGTAGAAGACATAGAAGAACAAGAGGAAGTTAAAACTTTTATTAAAATTGAATATATGACGTTGGCATACTTATTAAGAAAATACAACTTACTGGAGGCACCCCATCAAAATTATATAAAGCTCACTTCAGACAAATTTAATACTCTTTTCTCCAAGGTTATGCTGGAAAGTAACAAAATTTTTATTGATGAAATGCCATTAAGCCTTTTCAACGACCTAGAAACTTACATGCTCTTCAAGCGGGAAGATTTTAGAGGGTATGAAGGATTTAATATTTGGGTATCAATAGCAACACAAAGTTGTTATGGTGTGATAGACCCCAAAAATGAGACACCAGGAAAATTATTTGAATCGGCTTTTCTTGACGAAAATATGAGGAACAGTTGCAGCATTGTCAAACTGATGAGATCCATTTGTATTTATACAGGCGAAACGCTAATAAGTAACCCTGACATTGCACTCTTAAAAAAATTGGGCAAATTTTGCCCAACTTTTTGACCAACACTGGGCATCTATTCAACAACCTAAACAGTTGGGCAAAACTTTAACCAACCAAATTGGGTAAAGTTTGAACCCAACTGTTGGGCAAGAGATTACCCAACTGTTTGGTAAATTAGCATTTTAAAACATACCCACTTGTTGGGCACTTCTTTTATTAAACTGTTGGGCAAATGCATTAACCAAATGTTGGTTATATGTTAATCATCTTTTCCTTAAACACTGGTGCTTTCTTTAAATGTTAGGTTGTAGGTTATGGCAGGGAGCTGCCACTGCAGCTCCCTGGTTATGGCAACCCATCGGTCCCGGTTAAAAAACCCTGGCTTAATAACCTATTTGGTTTGTCACTGAGTTTCGTATAGGTACGTCCAAAACTATCATTTTTAAAAGGCACTGTAAAATGATGTGTGTTAATGATGTGATGAAGTATTGTAGTTTCATCAATGCATAAATGTGAACACAAGGGCTGCATGAGAATTAGCTGGTCCGTAGCTCTCATACACTAATATCATGGTTAGGAGACAGGTTTCTTGTTATGCCGAAAGGTTTCAAATAATAATATATAAACGCTCATTCGGACGTGAAAGAGAATATCCCAGATCCTGACCTCTCATTGGATAGCAGTTTTGCGCCAAATACGAATCATGGAATCTCATACAAATGTGTTCTAGTTCGAAGTACTGTTTAAAGAATTTTATGGAAATAGAGATCGATTTAATGGTCTAAAGTAATGTACGAGTTTAGCTGTTTGGCCAATATAAAAGATGCCAAAGAGAATTTTCAGATTATGGTACCATGGTCTGGTTATGAGAAGAATTGTGAAACAAATCGGGTCAAGTGCACTGTTGTTTGGTGACAACACTGCAACCAATAATATACCCAACAAATTGGCAAAAAGTTACCCAACAAGTGGGTAAAGGGAAAATATGCTCAACTGTAGAATAAAATCTTATCGTCATTTTGACCAGTCAGTTGGGTATAACAGTATACGTGTGCATGGAAGGGGAAATTTAACCATTATGTGAGCAAAGATTGACCAACACTTAAGCAATTACTTTTACTCAACAAAAACTTTGCCCAGCGTTTAAACATTGCACCAATTAGCCCCAAAGTTGGGCAAAGTTTAACCAACACATTTCATAAACTTCTTTAACCAACGGATATTTTACCCAACGTTTTAAGAGTGTGGACACTGCATTGAAGGACCCACCCCTTTGCTCTGTCGCATTCCATGCTGTCGCTGCTCGATTGACGTAATTAAAGATACCATATTTTGCGAATGTTTCGAAAAGAGAGTAAAAGATACTCTGAAGTTTGTTCATAATGTATTGGGATGTACAAATGAAAATAATGCAGATGTTGTGTATATGATATCGCACTTTTACAACAATACTTTTAGGAGTTCTATATTTGCTAAACTGAAGAAGCTTTTTGACAGAGTGTTGGAGGGTTTAGACAGAAAGTACCATTGGTTCACTCTGGCGAACACAGATTTGACAGAGTGTAAAATGGGGGCAACAAACTTTGATGCTAGAGCGATAGACGTCACCCAAGAGACTCTAGAGTCTGAATCGAAGACAAAAATAGTGAAGTCTGGCCCTCAGACTCCAAAACTGGACACAAAAGAATTCGAAAAAAAGATGATAGAGTTAGACAAAAGTACCACAAACATCCAGAAAGAAAAAGCACAATTTGTTACTAAAACAAAGGACTCAGACACAGAGAGGATAGGAAGTGGCATAAAGTCGATGGAAGGTGACTTACAAACAGCAGTGACTGACACAGAAATTCACACATCTATCAAATGGAGTAAAGAGAACGAACTTATAATTGATGAGACAACATTTGCAGGATGTGAAAAACCAATCGTTATATACATTGATTTACTATCCATGTGGCAGTTACTGCCCGCAGAAAGAAGTGAAGGAAATAGCCACCAACTAAGCAGTAGGAAAACTAGAGTAGGAGCAGGTAGTATTCTGGTACCATCTCGATGTACATCACAATATGTGCATATCGTGTTGCAGGCAGAAGAGCCGCAAATTTTCATAAATGAACACATCAAGATGTTTAAAGACGCTTCAAGCAAAAATACTGATCTGAAAACAATGTGCAACAAGGCAACACAATTGATGGAGGAATGCTTGAAAAATCACGGTGAACTCCTAGATAGACTGTTAGATGAGGGTGTTATTAAGGAAGTATTCTTTCCTGTAAAACTTACCTGATTTTGTTTAGTAACGGTCAATCGTTCCTCGGGGATTCTTCTTTTTAAGTCTTCGATATGACTATGACTGGTTTAACTTACCCAGGCCTGCCAAGTGAAAGGCGGATTCTATATTACTACATCAAACGGAGAGATCAAATTTCTTCTTGATTATGAATGACTGTGGTAGATGGCTTATGCATGGATAGTGGCTTTGCGATATGTATTGTTACACATTGATGAACTATGAAGCTGGAACCAAGGTCTCCGATCTGATTATTATTACCATTAATTAGAAAGTTGGAAAATCCGCCCGCCCCCACCCCTCACAGGAAATATTTTTCAGAACAAGTCTCATTACTTTTGATCGGGCACGGCGAAAGGATAACGTTGTAGGGGTTAAATGATTAAAACAAGAATAGTAACGTTATCTTTGCAACCTTATTGAAATTCGTCAGTTTAAGGTGTAAACAGTTTCGGAAGAAAATGAAATGAATTAGATTAGGAAAATTTTCTTACTGTGAGGCCATTTTCAAATTTCCAATTACTGTTTGAAAAAAGCAGCAAAAAGAGGGCAATCCTGCTGATCTATTTGCAAGTACACCCAACCCTACAAATCCCATCTCATTTTTCTTTATTTTCGGTACATGAACTGTACAGGTTTTGACCTAATACATTGATGTCACTACCCACGTCATTTTGAAGTGATAACAATCTACATGCACGAGACTGCGCCAGTGATCTTTAGGTAAAACAAATATAATTCTGTGAGTAGCCCGCAATAGAAAATCATCTCATGTGTGAACAAACTTACGCGCATTCCCGATTGGATGACCAATCAGCAGACTGTATTTTTTGTGTCGGTCTGTTATTCCCCCGAAGTTGGGCATACTTTTTGCATTGTGACATCATGCCAATCAACACCAACAAATTCAGACAGCTGATTGGTCAGCCAACTGGGTTGACTTTAACCCAGGTTCAACAGCTGAAGCCCAGTTAGGCTTCAGTTGTTGAACCTGAACCCAGCTGGGCTTCAACTGGGCATCAGCTGGGAAAGGCTAGCCTAGTTGGGCCCCACGTGGGAACACCTGACAAAAACGAATGGGTCCCAGCTAGGGCCCAGAAAGCGCCTAGTCGGGGCCCAATTGGGCATGTTAGCTGGGGATGTGTAAGGCCTATCTGAAATAAAGAAAATCAAGACTCTAAATTCCTCACCACGTTTACATGGGAAAGTAATTTGCATATACCGTATTAGTGTAATATGGCTGAATATTTGGAAAATGGTTTGCTGCTATTTATTCAGCTTCCGAAGAAGGCCTTTGGGTGGGTCAGGTATACAGATTAAACCAAAAAGTACTAACATGTTCTGAAAAACTTTCCTTGTTTATTTAGTATTCATTTCATAAAGTTATATCCTAATACAAATGCCAATGTAAAAGTTCATATATATATATCTGGCATTAACATTCATTACTTTATAAATGGCTTGAAATGGTCCAATCAAAGTTCATATGTATATCTGGCAGGGTATTTCATAAGTTGTATCTGACCTGATATGGTGTAAAAAACCTAATACTTATATCTGACATAGTCTCTAGTAAAGCCTTTATATGACTTTATATGGCCATATCAAAACTTATATTTGTATCTGGTGTATTATTTTATCAAGATATTGTATTCTCTAAATTTGTGACTTAATAAATTATTTTTCAACTAGTGCATATACACATATAATCAAGCTATGCTACAGAAAAGGGTACTAAAACCCTCTGGTCTTGTGTCCATTGGCACAGTTGATTAAACATTATTATATATTTTTCCTTAACATTTTAGAGTTTTAAAAGATAAAGGTTGACAAAAACTTAATAATCGTTTCTTTCCGAAACAAACCTCCACATGAGCTCATACATAGACCTGTTACTCTCGTTATGGTATATTTGCAGGGAAGACAATGAGGATGTTTAATTACCTCCAGCGACCGGTTTTCAAACAAAAAAAATATTGAAAATAATTTCTCTTATTCTTAAATATTACACATGGAGAGGAAACTTGGCAACTAAGCATGAAGCGTATCGAAATATTTTGAGCAATACTTGAAGAAAAACTCCAAAGTGCTTGAACAATAGGAATTCAATATTTTTCGAATGATGTTAAAGTAAAGTCGGAATACCATTGGAATTTGAAGAGGGCAAAGTGCGAGAAAAGCCTGATTTGAAATGAAGCAACACATCCATGATCACCGTTTCCCCAAAACCCTTCTGTACTGAAGGGGTAGTCAAAGTTTCACAGAGAATCATTACCTTTTGTTCTCGTTCACTTCTGAACTTATTGCCTCCAGGAATATGGAAATATTCAAGGGATCTTTCAAATTAGGAAAAAAGCAGTATTTTTGTCCTAAACAGAACCGGCGAATGACAATGGTGAACATTTTCAAGAAACATAATTCCACACAGATTCGAGACTAGACAGCTTCCACCACACTGCAACC
This sequence comes from Holothuria scabra, assembly GCA_037179385.1. Classification (NCBI taxonomy): domain Eukaryota; kingdom Metazoa; phylum Echinodermata; class Holothuroidea; order Aspidochirotida; family Holothuriidae; genus Holothuria; species Holothuria scabra. Next base: position 8,222,554 of record CM074197.1, on the reverse strand, counting down.
AATCACATCAGACCATGATAACGGATCATTTTATTTTTGCTTGTGTTTAGTCAATGTACATATGTGTTGCAGCATTAAAGTTGTGAAAAATTGAAAAAAGAAACTCTCATTGCTGCTTTAATGAAAGGAGGTTCAATTTAAATTTTATTATTTTTGTAAAAACTCACTTAAATTCATTAAATTAATTACAGAAATTTATTCAAAAACGTCATTTCCGGGGTTTTTGTGTATATTTGTAGAGCATCAAACTCTTACACTAGACATAATTCTCAGCAGTGTTAGATTCATAGACCGTGTCATACTAAAGCCTAACAAAATGGGACCCACTGCTGATGCACCAAAGACTGTAAACGGAAATACTGAGTTTGTCAGACTTTTTATTGTATCAGTTCTAATTTACACATAATCAGATAGTGTTCGATGAAGAAAAGGTGGCTAGGAAAAACAATTGCCCGAGCAACACTTCATCAACAAGTTATTAACTTGTCCCTAAGAACTGCAAAACTTGTTCATCCAAACAGTTTTGCAGGCAAAATCACACCTTCCCTACCTTGGGTTACCTCTGAAAGCCACCATTTAAATCGTTTGTATGGCACAGCGTCAAACAACAACAAACGTTTTCTACAAAACGTTCAACACGAAATACTTACTACTGAGATTTATCTATGGCTGGACTGTAATATTAGTTGTACTGTCCATGACGTCATGGACAGTACCTTAGGCACGCTTCTCATTTTCGAGGGGCAGTTCGTTCGTTCAATGTTTCTTGATTCTCAGTGAGTTGTTTGCTCTTCAATTGAGTTCATTATGTAGAGTGAGTCCTGCAGACGGGAACGAGACTTCATGCTCACTTTTGGTTATGATATGGCCAAAAATGAGCCAGTTTTATGTAGGCATTTATGTATTTTATTGTTTTGTAAAAAATGCTTGAGTAAGTCAAATTTGTATACAGTATGCTTGCTCATCACACAACGGCTGCATTCCCGCATTGTACCTGTAGTATATCGCGCACAGTGTCGCTAAACGCGAACAAGCTAAAGAGCATCGTAGTTTTGTGACACATGTGCTATCCTTTGGTGCGAACTAGGTTTAATCGTTAATGTTAGCATTTGACGTTAGCTTTCTTCAGTGTTATATTTCTCTTTTGGAAGCAGTTACGTAAGGCTTGACTTAGGCTTGCGGTTTCCAAATGCTAGGTGTATCTTGAGACGCAATAAGAACTTATCCTTCTTATGCACAAAACCATAGCAGCAGTCATTTCGCTATAATAACACGAACAGTAGCGACAATCTACGCATAGGACGTTAGTGCAGTCTGCTCTGTCAATGTAGTCTGAGTTATACTTAGCTTTTGTTGGGTCTAACACCGGTAGTCGGTGACAATACATTATCACCCATGGTTTTCTATAAGAATTTGGACATTGTCAGTGGCTAAAATCGACAGATTTTGCAAGAAAAACCTTAGTTGTTACATTTTGGAAATAATGTAGTACGTTTAGATCAAAATTACCAAACGAATTGAAAGATGATGTTGATCCCCATTCACGTCCAAAGTTTGTTTGAAATATTGCAGGACTCGATGTTCGACGTCAAATCACGCAAAAATTTAGTTTCTCGGTGGCCGTGCTATCTTTTGGTTCGAACGGTGGCGACCAATTTTCCCATGATCCTCTGTACATGTATATATAGGAAGTCATTGGGCATAACATACGCCCAAAGATCCACGACTGTTTGTGTATTTTATCATTCTCAGAATGATGGTCATTCTCAGAATTCTCATAAGGGCTACACTTTTCTTTATGTCTGCACTTAGGGTTGCCATAGGTCTATTTATTTTCTCGCAAGGAGGACATGCATGGCCACCCTGGTGAAGAGGTCTAACTTAGGAGGGGTGGGGTGGGGAGTTTAGAAACTTTGTTGGTTTTCCGCAATGGTGTCTAGATGCAAAGGATGGAGCCATAAGTTGTTGCTTTTACTTACGAGAGTTTCCTCTAAATTGATTGAAGCAAAATTAGGGAAAACCTGTCAGATCATTAAATACATGAAATCCGGACACTCATGGTGGCGGTAATTTTACAAAACCGCTCGGACACCAGCACTAAACATAAAACAGGACATGTCCTGGTAAAACCGACACTGGTAACCCTACCTGCAGTGCCACTGTGAGCACTGTAGGCATACTTTGCAACTTCCGGTTGATCACTGCCGTTACATCGGCATTGCATGAATAGCCTAAAGGCCTAGATGGTGATTCTTCAATTAGCCTGATAAGCATTATAAGAAATAGTGCAGTCCTGCATCATTCATGTGCATCACGAGATTCCGAGTCGAAAAGTAACAAACGGTTGATATCTACAACAAGCAACCAACACAGTACTGCATTATGTTCAGGTATATCACAAAAACGTAAAAGGACGATATTCCAAGCTTTTAGTACGGACCCGGTTACATCGGCACAAAAACAATCATGGACAGTAAGTGGTTACGATTTTCGTAACCAGATTTCTAGTTAAACTGATGAACTAGGGCCACACCTCTATGAAAAACTATTCTATAGAGAGCATTTCTAGTTAGTTAAACTGTAATTCGAATTGCAGCCTTTGGTCGTAGCAGGTTGCTTTGGTTTTCAAAAAGCAGAATGTAGTACTTTAACAGCTGCTGCTATTGGTTCTAGCCCTATTCTTGGAGAAAATGAAATTTTCACGATTTAGGGGTTCAAATACTAAAACAGTGTTCAATTGTAGGTGTTAGCAAACAGATACAAATTAAGTCTAAGGTAACCAAAAGCAACCGAGGGTATGGGTTGCGAGCACGGGGTCGTGAGGACATCCTCCAAATACTTTTTAAAGGGTGGACATCAAACCGAATGTCCCCCAATATTTGAGTAGTGAAGAAAACAATGTGTAACCGTTTAGCCGATTTACTTTTTTCAAGCAGTATTCGCTATTCAATAAATTTTGCGATTAACGCCTAGAGCATTTTCTTCTTTAATCATCCAATTTTTCGGGCGCACGTTTCTCCACAATCACATTTCGTTTACACAGTTTCACGCGAGACTTAGAAACCATGATTGAAAGAAGTGGAGTTTCTCACAAACAGCTTACGGGTAGTCCATGTGAACGGTTATTCTACAATATATAATTAATAATTACAAGTTCTAATTTTGCTGCTGGTCGGAAGATTCTTTACCCAAACATGTCTTATCATGTCACTCAGGGTAAAACAAGCTTGGTGGAATGGGATTTTCTCCCGACATCCCGTGTCTTAAAGGGGAAGTTTAAGGAAATATTCAGTTTTCATATGTGAAAGAGGAACCCAATCTACATACTTTGGTGAAATTTCCATTCAAATCCGACATACATTTCTTGAGATAATACTTAATGAAGTTACTAGATTTATCTTCCAAAGTGAACTTGAGGGCAGCAGAGGTTATATCACTTCCTGACATGACAAGGAATGCTTTGTTTCCCTTTGTTTTTCAGACTGTTGTGTTGACCTTGGAGTTAATAGGATTACGACCTCTCCGTGGGGAATGTAACGCTTGGAAAGTTCTCATGTCACTTATGCAATCACTTTTTTGAAACTATGGGATTGTTGAGGAGAAAAAGGCTGTAAGTTTTAAAGGGAAACAAAAGGCTGTGCAATAATGTGGGGATATGATGTCATATGCTTGCTCCAAGTTCACTTTTTGTTGAAAATGTGACAACTTTACTTGCTTATATCTTGAGAACCATACATCAGATTGTAATGCAAATTTCACCAAAATGTTTGGAGTAGGTACCTCTCCAATTTATCGAAACCTTAAACCCTTTTTTAAGTAGCCTTTATCTCAAGTATATTCTTTAAAAGACTACAAACTTCTTAATCGCTGAATTATCTTTGGTCTCAATCAAATTCACAAGGTGAACGGTATCTGCCATTATTTAGCATGCTTCACAGAAACTACATTGATTACATATTATGGGCATGAATATCCCTCATGATAATTTTGTGAACAACGTAACATGGTTTGCATCTGCATAAGGAGGCGCTCATGACAATGATGAGCGAAGCTAAGAATAAGTTAGTTGGGGAAATTGTACAGAAATGGAAACGGTCTCCCATTTGCTCTACAAGAGTTAAATATTTTCTCTATTTCTTTAGCAAAAACACAGTTTTTCCAAACTCGTCCATTAAAAAAGGGGTGGGCAATTTCATAGGAAAAGACAAATCTCTTCACGCGCATAGACATTTGGCCCTCTACGAGCCAATCGTCACCGCCAGGCTTTTCATAACAGGCAAGGTATCATGTGATTCGCGCAAACAGTGGTTATCACATGACGTCACTTACTACAAAGAATGGATTCCCTTTCCCGTATCAGAGTAATTGGTTACCCCCCTGTCGCTTGTCAAAATGTCCTCATCCCCAATATTTCACAGAGATCACCACCTTTGTTTGAGGCGGTGTTTTACATGCGAATATAAGTTCAAAGTCATCATAATTGTGCAGAGTAAAAGGTGAAGGATTTACACTGTAGTCCCCAAAAGAGAAAAAAGAGAAAACAAAAATAAACGATGAAAAACCATTAAACGAGTTAGGGTTTGTCGATTTTATGTGTGATATGTATGTTTGGAAAAGTTTCACTTTTGTGAACGGTAAAAGTAGATAAAATTTAGTGTACTATCGATTTCCTGTCCAACCTCGACGTGGTAGGGTCAAACGCCATGGAGGTCACGCTTTCACATCTGGCTCATTCCCTCAGCCACTAACTCACGCACTCAGCCACACCCTTACGCACCCACCTACCGCCCCATCTACCGACCGAACAACCATCCAACTAACTAACCAACCCTGCTCTACTGCAAGTTGGTATGCTCTAACCAATTTGACGCAGAAAGCGTGGGATTCATGCAGTAAGACCCTCATACGGCGAGGTTGGGTAAGAAACCGATGATATTGTACACTGAATTGTACCCACGTATAAACGTTGGCACTTGCAAATGATATGATACAAGGAAAGCAATTTCAATGCATTGCCCAACAAATTTTACAATGATCCCCAAAACTGATGGGTATCTTAAGAAGTGAGTAAAGTCATTGTAAGATTTAACGATATTCGATTTCCGTCACAAACTTCCATAAATTTTCAACTGCCCTTTCATATTTTTTCAACGCTTAATTTAGGCGCGGATCCAAGGGAGGGGGGGGGGTGGCTTTTACGGCCTCAGGCCCCCCCCCCCTCGTCACATCAATAATAACAAATACACTAAAATAAGCACACTGTATCGACGAGACTATTCAAGGGGGCTATTTTAGGCTCGTCCTTTCCTTCACAACACAAATCCAGATACACGAACCTCGTATGATATTAAGTCCGGGTGAATAGACTACTACTTTCCTGAATAGCTAGTGTACTTACTTTCCTGCCGCCTTGCTTCGACACAACAGGGGGTGGTAACTCCCTGGCCAGAACAACAAGATGTGAATAATGGGAATAGCTGTCGGCCAATGTGTCATCAGATTATGATCGTTACAGACTGACCTATGTTCACACAGTCGCACATCAGCCCATGTGTGCAATATAGTGACTGTGAACGGTCGGCACGTTAGTCTTGTCTCAGTTTCCAACGGTGGTTCATTATGGTACAGTATAAAACAGGTGTGCAAACCTTTGGACCAAATCATGTTTCTGTGGCCATTTCAATTCAGGTGGCCTCAGTGGAGCAGATGTAGGTGTATACTAGTTGGCGTCTTAACGTCACCCCTTGTTTTTGCCTGACTATATTGCATATAAAGACCCTCGAATCAGAGTAGAGGGAAACAATCTAACTCGCAACTGGAAAAAAAAATAAAAAAAAATTAACTGATTAAGGCGCAAAGCCCAATTAAACAACTGCATCCAGCGATCTGGAAAGCATCTCATCTAAAACTTGTGTAGGCTAGGAGTCAACAAATGGTGGCGCTCCGCTTGGATAGTGGGCCTGTTGCCATGCACTGTTCTGTTCCGCTAATAATTATTCAAAATTTCGTCACTTCGCATACACCACGGGAATTCCTAGGAACTGGCCATGGGATGTATCTTTTAAATATTTTGTCCGTCAATGTAAATTGAGGAAAAATAAAAAATTAACATCGATGTAGATGTCCTGGAGGGTATAGCTAGGCAGAGGCATAGCTAGGGGGGTTAAAGGGCAGCACCCCCATTAGCATATTTTTCATATTTTTGATATTTTGATGTTTATTTTTACAATATTGCTAGTGTTTTCCCACTTTTCTACGGTTAACTGGCCTGGGACGTGCCTTTTCCAGCGACCGGGGATGCATTTTGGAGCTAAATTTTCTTGCGCTCAGCGCAAACCCAATTATTTGCCAGTGCGTATTTGATTCAATTCGTTTATTCTTAGAAAATTGTTTGTAAAATACATAATAATGGGTCTCCTTAAGCATACAAAATAAAGCATATATATATATATATATATATATATATATATATATATATATATATATATATATATATATATATATATATATATATATATATATATATATATATATATATATATATATATATATATATATATATATATATATATATATATATATATATATATATATATATATATATATATATATATATATATATATATAAACAATTGTGTTCAGCTGGATAGCATCAACTTTGATCTCTGGTTGGGCTTGCGTCAAACGAGAACTAGTGCTGTTCCAAAATTAGGCGCTTGCTCAGGAGGTGAATTGAGAGTTGCCTGTGACTAAGGCGGTCACGATCGGAGCCTCGGCACATAACAGCTGCGGTAACGGTTAAGTGCTGTATTGAACAAGGTGAAGGGGGACTAAAATGTGCAGCCACCGGGTATCCATGGAGATTCTGTTTGATGGACCTTAGGTGCTCGGTGACTCGGTCCGCAAGGCGGCGCTTGGTCGCTCCCACATACAACGAGTTGCAACTTCCACAAGCTAAAACACAGACTACATTAGAGAAAATGCAGGAGAATCTTTGTCTGACAATGAAGCTATTGCCGTTTGGGCCTGCAATGTTTACGAGGTCGCGTTTGCCAACAAATGGGCATGTATTACACGTCGGACGGTTACAGGGAAAGGAACCAGGGGTGTCGTTGAAAGAATTGAGTGGGTGGGAAGCCCGAACTAAATGGTTTGCTAAATTTTTCTCAACTCTAAAAGCAGTGGGGGGGGGGGGTTCCGGGAAAACATCACGGGTTGAGGGGTCTTGTCGGAGCGTCTCTACATTTTTGTAGATAGCGCGTAAAATAGGACGGACCGAAGGGTGATATAAAATAACCAAAGGAATACGTAGATTTGAACCAGATTTGTTCTTTTTCTGCAAGGCTTCCTCTCTGCTGGTTCCTTGAATTCTGCGCCGGGCATTAGAAACGTCATGGAGTTTTCCGCAAACTTTTAAGCACTTTTTTACGACCATATATATAAATATAGCATAAATAAAGCATCAAATCACGTATTTTCACATTAAAAAACTAAAAAGCTTCACACCATCCCCCCTCTCGCGCAAGCGCGCTAGGACCCGGTCACTTCGCTACCTCGTATAAGTGTTGGCCCCCTATCAAGAAAGGTTTAGACACGCCCTTGTTTCTGTACTCTCTGCGCCATCAGAGGGTGGCGATCCGCTTGGTCTTTTTGGGCAGAAATAGATATTTCAGACAGAGATTCACATACGTCCCCATTACCCGTTTTCTCTAAGCGCCTGCTTATTCAAGTGAATTGTTTTACACAACTGTCCGTAGCCACAGCTATTGCTTTCGAATATAAAATGACTCGTTTAGATCACTATCAAGCCGAAAGCGCTGACGTAATGTACGAGAGCAAATAGGAGATCCCACTTGAGAATGTGATTCGCTTAAAAGTTATCACATGGTGTCACTACAGTTTGTGAACCTGACTAAACATAACACGTACTAGTGCCACCTGAGCTATGCCGGTGCCACCATGTCTGATCCCAGGCTTTACCGCTTTCTGGGGTGGGTGGAGAGCGTGGTGGTAACGCTAGTGCTGTGAAGGACATTTACCCACACTCTTCTCGCCTTTTAGAAGATTCTAAAATATAAAATTACAACTATAGTACCGGACTCATAGATTCAAATAGAAAACTGAAAATGTTTTTAGACTAGTGGTGGTCTTCATGTAGTTTTTACGATGATAAATTATTTCTGTCCCTAACACCTATGTTAAGTATAAAGCAAGCCTATGGCCTCAAGAGATATCTATGTCGCCATCTTTTGTCCCTTAAATAACAACTGCAGGTCGATAATTTAGAGTAGCTACAAATATATTCAAATACGTTTCGACTTTATAATGATAATTTGTACATCATTCTTTGGAATTGAAATAAGAGACACTTAAATCAGACCGGATGCTTATTAGGCTTGTCAAGCTCTTTGATTGTATTTACGTACTTCCTTTCGCATGGGTGCTTTCACGCTCACTCTTCTGCGGGGGAAACGGTAGGCATATTCATTTTGTGATTGTTAAATGTTACCAACAAGTGAGATTTTCTCTCATTCTTTAGCATACCGTTGCACAAGTCATTGCAATAACTTAGTAATGATCCGATAATTGTGAAGAATTAAAATACAAATTGACCACTCTGTTTGCATACCAATGCCTCAAAATTTAAATTACACATGTTATAATCTGTAGGCCTATATCTTACCAATTTTTATATTTATTTTCGATATATTTCTCTGTACAATGCTATCCGAAGTAGTAAGTATTGTTTCACCAGGAATCGAAATCCAAGTAAATCCGGATTTCCGGCCACAGATAATACCGCTCCTGAAAATGAGCCTATTCTGAGCCCACAGGCAGTTGAGCAATTCCCTCGACCACGCCGGCGTTCACATCCACTGTGAATATCACTTTTATGCACATATTCCTTCCTATGTCATAGTGCGGTGACCGGTTCTGTGTCGATTAAGACTCGGTAAATGAAATTACTTGACTCAATCCGTCGGCCTATTCTCCTGTTAACATTATAATTAGACCCTTAACCCTATCTAATTTGCATATTAGTATGAATTTTTTCAGTATTCATCAGTAGACATCTTCTAAAAGAATATGAAGACCAAATCTCACATCATTCAATGATTGGACCGTAAATATATGGAGAAAACAAGATTTTTGACTAATAGAGGGCGCCCTTCGAATTTTAAAAATAGAAATGGCGCAGAAAATCCCGGATATGGAAGGTACCCTCGATTTTCTGAATCATCGACCCCAAATTGATCAAATCCCCTTGGTCTCATAAACTTCGCTCTCGGGTGACGATACCCCCTTCTCAACCTGGTCTACATTGATTAAGAAAGAATACATAAACAAAGGGAGCAAATTATAACTGGGATATGTTTTGAGTGTGGCTGCTTCGCCTGAAGGGAACAACTGAATGTTATTAATAATTAAAACAGCGAATGAAATTTGAACATTTATGTTTTCATTATTTTATTGAAGCATCAAACATCAAGAAATTTCGTATTTCATTTTTCGAACATTGTATTTCAGATCAAAATTAATTGAATGGACAAAAAACATCTCACCCTTAACAGTTTCAATTATCTTAACCTTCTCAGAAAATACTTAAGTCCCTGCCACAGCTGTCGAAGACTTATGCACAAGAGGACGCACTTCCAGTTTATCACTGCATGGTGCGAAAACAAGAGCCGAATGTGTATGAGAACTTTCCCAGTACAACTTATGCTGTGAAATATGAGCTACGGTACGCTGCAGTTTTTTAACTTGCTGCTATTCAAAGAGCTGTGTCAATTGAAAATTTCTGTAAACTACTACAACAAATGTAGCTTGCCACGAGAATAACTGCCTTAAAAAAGTTTTTGCACTTTGAAATTATGATTATAATTATTATATTTGGAGGGCCCATTTATTTTACGATGAAAGTTATACAAACTTAAAATAAATCTTAAACCTTCCAAGCATTACTGCGGCATTACCGCGGCGTTACCGCAATTCCAAATATCCTCTCCATTTCTCACCCACCCATATGTATTGCACATTAACTTCATATGATCCCTTAAAACCGGTTGGTAGGTCTAGTTGCCTACTCTTTGTCGGGTGTGATCTCCTACTTTTTTATAGCCATAAACGTTATAGTTCTCAGAAACCGTGTTTGCTCCAGTGGCAGAATATCCATTTGGCATGCGGGAGGCCTGGATCCGAGAATTCCATGTAGAGTCATATAAAAGAACCTTATTGGAACCTTTCCTGCTCTTTTGCGAGATTCTCCGCATAAACGATGGAGTAGGGAAAACAATGGAGCTGATGCGCACTATTTGTCAAGGAATATGTTGATTTGCTGTTGGAAAAATTTTGCGTATTAATACAAAGTGTCATGACCCGTGTTTTCCAAATGTTTCATTTCCGGTTTGGCTAATCAGATGATTAACAAGTATAATTCAGATGTGTAAGAAAACTTTATCTGTGACCCAAATCTTACCGAGTTCGAAAATGAAAAGTATAAAGTTTAAAAACCACAATATACATAATACACAATATACAATATACAATATACAATATACACAATACACAATACACAATATACATGTTACTATTTCTAACTACTTGCTAGTAAGTAAATTTTTTAAAACAAAATTAAAGTTTTTAAAGTCGCAAAATTTCAAAAAGAGTTGCATATATTTAAAATTTGCAAATTTCTTGTGAAAATGCAATTGAACTATATCACATATATTAATTTATAAATGAATGATATGAAAACAGGTTATTTTACGATGTCAAGTTCTCTAACTCACCCCAGTTTGCATGATTTATTAAAAAGCGAATTATCATTGGTTGTAACATAGGTCAAAGCAACGAGAAAGCTAAAGGGCTTAGTGGTTCCTTGCCGCTGAACTGTAAGTCTATATTTTTTTTTTCAAAAAAGGAAGTCTACGTATTATAAATAGCCAAAAACAATAAAAATCACCTTCTCAATGTAGGAATGCAAATGCTACATGTATGAGATCCATCACAGTAAGTTACCCTCATTGATATATTGTGTTTTATGTTCTGACTTCTGATTACTCCATCAAAATGACAGGGTTCATCTATGAAATATTGGCAATGCACATGATAAGTATGCGATCCCTCCCTGTAACCCTTCTGAAGATTTCATGTAATCAAAGTTTTAAACCCTGTGTCCTCTGTAGAGCCTACCGACCTTGCAACTCCACCAAAAAATGACAGTGTTTCTCCATCTAGTTAATATGGACAGTGTGCATGTAAAGTGTGAGATCCATCACTGTCACCTATCTTGAGATATCATGTTATACGGTTTTGATCTTCTGATCTTAGTGACCCAAAATTACCCTTGACTACTACCAAAATTATTAGGGGCATCTACGTAGTATGAACAATGTACACGCCAAGAATGAAATCCATCACTTTCACAAACCTTGAGATACATGTTTATAAGGTTTTCACCTTCTGACTTCTGGTAACCCCAAATGACATTTCACTATCACCCAAAAAGATGGGGTTCATCTATTAAAAAAACGAGGTGCATACGGAAAGTACAAAATCTCTCACAGTTATCCAGCTTGAGATATCATGTTCGCAAGCAATTCCCAAGGTATTAACCACTTGACCTCTAAGGACCCCAAATGACCTATGACCTCCTAAAACAATGATTGGGTTTATATAATTGGTGTGGGTAATGCACATGGCAAGTTAAAGATTCCTCACTGTTATCCGCCTTGAGATATTGTGATACAAGGATTTGACAATCTGACCTCCTGTAACCCCAAATGACTTTTGACCTAGACCAAAACAAGAAGTTCTACTTGGAACACACAACGCAAATGCTAAGTATTAGATCCCTCACAGTTTTTCAACTTGATGTATCATATGTTTAGAAGCAATTGCCAAGGTATTTACCATTGGACCTGTAATGACCCTAAATGAACTGTGACCTCCACTATAATGAAAAGTCATCATAATAAATAGGTCCATCTATTTAGCATAAACAATGTACATGCCAAGTATGGGATCACTCACTGTTACCCTTCTTGAGTTATCATGTTTCCAAGGTTTTAACCTTCTAACGCTGGTAATCCCAAGTAACCTTTGACCTCAACCCCCCCAAAAGGGTTCATCTACTTGGTTTGACCAATTTACACGCCGAGGGTTCATTTACTTGGTATGAATAATTTACATTCTGAGTATGAGATCTCCCACAGATATCCAACTTCAGTTATTGCCTATACAAGCAATTCCCAAGGTATTTACGATTGACCTCTAATGACCTCCAGATAACTTTTGACATCCACCAACAATGATGGGGTTCATTAACTAAGTATGCGCAATGCACAGGCCAAGTATGAGATCACTCAATGTTACTCTCCTTGAGATATCATGCTTACACAATTTGATCATCTTACCTCTGGTGACCCCAAATGACCTTCTTTGATCTAGACCAAAACAATGGGCTTTCTTCTAAGTATGACAGATGAGCATGCTAAGTATGAGATCCCTCACAATTATTCAACATGAGATATCATATTTACAAGAAAATCCCATAGTAATTGTTTACCCTTTGCTGCTATGAAGCAATTATGACGCAATGGCTTCTCAATTTGACGTACTGATGTTTGTGGGGAAAATGAAAAAGGTTTAATTTTTTCACTCATTTGATGTGTGTATAGTTCCACAAAACTGAAGTTGCCAATGCGTCAAGTTTTCTCACACTGAGTGAGTTGACCAAATGTTTGATTTTTAGAAAAAAAAACAGCGGATAAAGGTTTCTCCTACTTGACCTTTGATGAACTCAAATGACCCTAGGCCTCCATTAACAATAACATGGTCCATCTATTAAGTATGAGCAATACACACGCCAAGTATGAGAATCCTTACTGTTGCTCTCCTTGAGATGCTTACAAGGTTTTGACCATCTGACCTCCGGTGCCACAAATGACCTTTGACCTCAACCAAAATCAATAGGGGCCATCTACTTGGTATAAACAATATACATGATAAGTATGAGATCCTTAAAATTATTCAACTTGGGATATCGAGTTATCATAAGAAATTCCCGAGATAATTTTAGAAATTCCCAGGGTTATTTACCATTTGACCTCTGGTTACCTCAAATCACCTTGTACCTCCACCAAAACCAATAAAAATCATCTACTTAATACCGCTAACCCTGTCACTAAATTAAAACGGAATTGCATGCACACTTTTGAGATATCGTCTTTACAAGATTTCCATATATTGAACTCTCATGGCCCCAAATGACAAACGACCTCGACCAAAAACGATTGGGAACATCTTATTTTTGTGGCCAACCCACGCACTAAATATGAGATTAGTGATACATACTCTTCATGAGGTATCGTGTTTACACGCAAAAGCGTCACTTACACACATCTACAAACACACACACACACACACACACGACATCACCATCGCATAGATTGCTTGTCTGCCTTTGTCGAGGGATCAAAAAGCAAAATTTGAGTATAAGTAGATGTAAGTGTTAGTTCAATGTAGGCATGATACTCATCTCGAAAAATCACTCTCTTGCTTTATCTTGTCAAGAACTGTTATAAACACCAATTAGATGCCCATTTAAGCATTTGACAATAGCCCTGGGTGTTGACACTCGATAGCAGTATATCTCAGATGAAACTGAAAAGAGACCTAACCCTTCAATGCACCATGGGTAATTCGATCCCATTTTGGCCAGTACTTACAACAACGATGTTGGGCTTATATTGCACAGGGATAGTAATGAAAGATGTTTTTCATATTGAAGCAGCTAATGGGTGTAATGATCCAGTGGTCGGGTACTTTAATTGGGAACCGCAGTTTTTCCTCAAAACTGCGGTAGAACTGACGGATATTCTTAAAGGTTAATATTTCGCCATAGGCCGATTTAGCTATATGAAAATAACTTGGTCTCTGAGATAACATAAAAAGTTGACTTCGTATTCACCATCATTGTTGAATGTTTTGATTATAATTTAACCGCCGTGACAACGATGTTAAACAATTGACAAGTTATGCACTGACGGAAGGCAAGGAAACTGATGCTCTCCTTCTGTGAGAATTAATTACTCAGTGTAAACAATAAAAATGGTAAAAACGATTCTTGTAGTTGACGGATAGTGAATATTGCTACTGATGTTTACAGTTGATGTCAATATTACTAGTTATGTGTTGGTTATTCCTTTAATATAATGGCAAATAGTAACTTATATCTGACAGTTAAAGTATATAATTAATTTAAGAGATTTAGAAATGAATTTCACCCGTTTAACTCTCATTTTCACAGTTCACTGCGTCGTTCAGATATAAAGATATATATGTAGATAAATATTCATTAAATGTTCTAGATTTGAGAGACTGCTCTATAATTTGTTTTATTCCTCTTGAAAAAGTCACAGAACTTTCATTTCTACTATCGGGTTAAACTTCTTATATGAACTTATAGCGAGTTGTACATGGGGTTCTTGTGTAACATAGAAATAACACAACATTAACATCACAATTTTTGACACGTTAAAAATAAAAACAAATAAACTGTGAAATATTACTATGAAATGCAATATTGTAAATAATTTAGGATATTTTGATAGACGCCCGACCGTCTGAAAATACGAACAATCAACTTAAATCTTAAAAATGTGAGAAAATCATGGGAAGTTGATTGTCTGAGATTGAAAAAAAAAAGAAAAGATAACGTTTTAACACTTTTGAAATTACATTGATTGGTTTTCATTGCAACTAAAATAAGGTAGGACTATGTCGTTGAAATGGTTCAATATTTCAATCTTGATATCCTTTAGCGTTAGGTTATAAGGGAGTAACCCACGACCAAGAAATTGAAACAAAGCAGCAAATTGTTGGATATGATTCGGAAAACACATTATGTTACATGCACTTTACAATTAAATAACGTTTCTTGGATTATACGTAAAGAAATATATCGGACACTTCACGTGCTGAGGCTGTATTCAACACCCTGTTCTCAACTTCTGTTCCTGATGGTACCAATAACATGCGATTTCCTTCTGCAGGTTGAAAACTTGCAGGAAAAGTTATTACGGATAAATGTAACTTAAGGGCCAAACCTGCCTCCGGAGCGTGTCATACTACGTTTAATCGCTTTTAATACACTGAGCCACAAACTTGGTTCTCAAGTCGTATGAATCCTCTCGAGTCCATGCCTGCTTCATTTGTAATTATTTTGCCCCACATTCCATTAGTGAGAACTTATTTTCACCATCTTATTTACTGTTCGTTGTCGCTTCCCCACCAACTGGAACTCTGTGAGGCTTGGGACCAAGAAAAGCAAAAAACAGTTCTCGGACGTGTTTCTTTTGTGGTCGAATTGCAAAGGAACACCGTTCTCTGTTCCAGAACAGGTCGAGAAAAGAGAATCGAATACAGGCTAAAACTATGCATTAGTCTGCATAAAGAAAGGCCACTTATCTATACCATGAAACAACAAAATTAGGTTGCGTGCTATTTTACACAAGAAATTCTGCAATACCTTTTATAAAATATTCGTATGTAATTATAGTTTTCAAAATATGAAACGGAGTATAACCATCACAGGAAAACCTTCATATTCACCGCTTGAGACAATTTAATTGAAAAATGAAAAGAAGAATTACACATATATTAAAACTAGTCACAACTCGTGAGTAAAGTGAGGGTTGTAAAGCATGTTGTTTTTACAAACAGATCTATTCTACAAAATAAACAGAAACTAAAACACATTTACATATGCTTAGGAACAAGATATAAACTATTATCATATAGCAAACCAATGCAATGATCAAAGAACCGTAGCTGAGTAAAGTTAATTTAAGTGAGTACGAAGTATATATGTTTGAAAGATAAGTTTATCCTCACTGTTTATTACCAAAATTTCAACCTAGTTTAGTTTTATAAAACGCCGAACGATTTTAGCCATTCAATAAACATCGAATAAGTGCCTCCTTCAAATTTGTGTTACATGATGTATCTTGCCCCCTTACTTTTTTGATATACACCATTTCTGCCTGAATTTGTCTTAAGGAGAAAATGAAGCACAATACCCTAGCACTTGACCATGTCAGCTTTAACATTTGTGTATATGATTGATTTTTAGTGAATCGGAATTAAGTACAAAATGTTTCGTAATTGCTTCAAGCTATGGCAGTCCCAGTCTATGTAGAGTGAACGTAGTGATAGCACCAGAACACGTAACTGGGTCTGAAACCAGATATACCTCATGTCTCCTTCGAGCTGATGAGGCGCCTTTTTTAATTATTTTTATTTACAAACGAAACAATACCGTTATTGGTGTAAACAAACTTGAGAAATGAAATGATGCAAAAATCAACCAAAAACCATTAAACCTTCCTCTCGAAAAATAATACATGCCTTTAATAACGAAAAAAGGAAGCCCATGTGAAAAAAGTGTGCATGCATTTGTTGATACAGACTGAAGTAAGTGAATTTATAAATGCTACAATTGAAACTATATGCCATAATCAAACCTTCAGTTATCAAAAAAAAGTAGACTGTTGCATGATTAATTACAGATTAAACGAATAACATCCTAGAGGGCAAATCCATATGGGCGCCACGCGGGTAAACCTATATGGGGCCCATTAAATTTTGCACCCAAGGTCGATATGGGCTCCATATGGGTAGCCCACATGCATGAGGAATATTATAGGGCTTGCCCATATTTTCCCTACATATAAATCGTTTACATGACCCCAGAGCTATCTCATATGTGTATAATGGGTCATTAAGGCCATCCGCGTATGGGACTCACATGGATCTTGGGTAAAAATCATATGTGCCCGAAATGGGTCAAGAAATGGTTCCCATATGGGTCCCATTTGGGAATGTTAGCTGGTACAGGTCATCATGAAAGAAACGTTTTGTCTTGGTTTTCCCAGAAATCTCTCTTGCAAACGTCAATAACAATTGCAGTCAAAAAGGTAACTCATTTATCATACGGAAATTCTTTCCTAGCTTAACACTTGGAATCACAATACTTCCGATGCAAAATGAAAACTTGAAAAAAGTTCTTTATCCTTGGCTTATAAACCATAATCAATGAAGATTTTGTTTTGATAAATTTGATGAAGTAAAATGATGTTTTATTATAATTTTTTTTAATAATTTAAAATAAAATGTTATTTCAACATCCAATATGAGAAATGATAAAATATGGCAACCCGAGATCAAATATTCTTAAAATTTATATCCATGCACAACATACAGAGGGGGCTATCCCCCCCAAAAGAAAGGCTTCTCCGGCCTCTCGACGTATGAAGCAATTTTGAAAAAAAAAAAGAATTTGAACTTGGTTTTCCACAAAAAAACTTCCTTCTTGTGTATAAATGTAGGATAATGCTTGATCCATACCTTAACCCTTTACCGTTGTTTGGGTCCTTTTGGATCCATACGGAGAGCGCGGCTGTCACCCATTTGTACCGTTTCACGCGGAGCTCGAAACTGCGAGTAGCTACCCGACAATTCGGCCACAACAGCGAGAGAGACAATAGTTTAAGGTCACGGGGTCAGTAGCCTACGGAAGCTGATGCGGGGCGTGCTACGTCCGTTTTTCCTCCAACTCAGGAGGCGCTCAAACATGCCCCGATTGGAGCACAACGGTAAAGGGTAAATCTAAAGTATCTACACCACGGGACTGTGCACACACGCAGAGACAGCGGCATCATCTTTGCAGTAAACACACTCCACAGACTTATTTTAAATGAAGAACACTTTCCAACAGCCAGAATGTTAACCCTGAATGATGTCCCGGGCAAGATTCGATAATAACAATCCATCCACACGAACGGAAGCGCACAACTCCACGCACCCACACAAACACACACACACACTCACACAAACATGAACATACACAAAACAAAGATAGATGGTGCATTGCAATGGCAATATTACTACTTTACAAGGCTCAAAATTAGACATTTCTCGAAACCATGAAGTTATCTGTGTACCGCTCAGTTATATTTTGTTTATTCTGCCCGTTGTTTGATGCGCCTGAATAACTGCGATGGCAAAACGACGTTTTCCCCCTCATAGTTTTCTTAATGGTAGCCGTTTCCCCTACCCCAGAGCTTGGGGTTAATGAAGTCCATAAACGATGAATCAGCCCGACTCAAGGGCATTGACCGATAATATTAACCTGATTACATTATGAGAGCATTACCTTCCATTCATTTTCCATGATGGCTGGATGTTCAATGATCGTTGTATAACTCTCCCCTCTATTTAAGAGTTACAAGTCGTCATCCGAACCATATCGAAATATTCCTTACAACCATGTTAACGGCTTTCCCTAAACGTGAAAGGTGTTACTGTCTAGTGGATACCTCTTTAGTTGCATGCTTTACTAGAAACGGGGCGAAAACAGAAAATCACCGGACGTTTGAAATTTTTATGAACATCAAAATATCACAGGAAGCCTTTTACTTTCGGGGTTAGGAGCTACCCTTTAATACAACATAATCCTTACGATTGGGGGGGGGGGGTCTTTCATTCGTCTGGAACATTGAACCTAACTGGCTACGATGACTTAGTAAAAAGCTCCACCCGGATATCGAATCCTAAATAATTAATTTCAAACCAGGGTAATATTCATTAAACAAGTTCATTGATCTTGAAGTATTTTTGCCAAAAATACTTTTCAAAATCTTGAAACTCTCATTTCATCTTTTATTATGAATAAATCCTGTGCAAGGAATTCTACGTGCTGTAACTTTTCTGCATTCTTGTGACTCGCTTTGAGGATGCTCGATCGATCTTCCGTAAAAAGGAGCAAATATAAAACCTTCTAGACAGTAGAGTTTGGGATTTTCCGAGGTAAATCTGAAAAACGTCAAGGAAATCACCATCTTTCTCCTAAATTTCCCAAAGTGCAAAAGACCAGTGACGCCACCTCAACCCGGTGTATACTTTGGGGCGCTATTGCTCAATATCGATCATTCTAACTGCACAAGCATTCGTAATACCATCGGAGACTAGCGCAACTGCCCATCGTTTTGTTGATTTTACAAACTTTCTACAAACTTACAAAGCTGAATTTGCATACAATTGATGACATGGATAGGGTTTCAGGTAGCTGAACTAAGTACCTATGCACGGGAAATTATCTATCTTCCAATTGTGCATTTGGTCAAGGATGAAAGACAGTGGATAAGTAAAACAATCCCTAGTTCAAGTTTTTTCGTTTTACAATGTTTATTTGATATCTATCTGTCAGGTGCGGCCAAATAAAATTTGCTCTTTAGGTAGCACTTTCATTACCCTGGTCTGACTGATACTCGGCTAATTTCTTGAAAGACTTTAACAAACATCTAACAGAGATTATTCTAAGACGACATTTAGCCAAAACAATAGGCATTCCTTCCAGTGGGTCATACTGAAGTAGGGCATTGAAAACTCTTAATGGAAGATGATTAAACATTAATCTCACAGGGAAAAGTAGCGCATGCCCCCAACTAGGGTTGAAAAATGTGGTGAAACACGAAACCGCCACGTCATTCACTAGTATGCTACCATTCATTGTTATTGGACAGAATACTCCTTCGCGCATTTTGTATGAAACTGAGGTAATCGTGTCTAGTGTCAAAGTTCCACATGTGACTGTGAAAATGGACTGACCAACAACAGCGTCTTGAGCTGGCACGTTATTTTCAAGGTTACCAACAGGTAAGTAGTGACCCGGAGATATCAATAGAGTCTTTCCCTTCTTTGTTAAAATTTTTATGTACATCGCACATGCTTTGGGGTTTGCGTGAGACAATAAATATACTTTTTCGTATTTTAACACACCGTTAGAGTCATGAACAAGTATCTCATCCCCAACCTGTAACAAGGAAATCGACATTTTATTGCCGCCTCTTTTTGTCACCTCACACATCTTAGGGAAGCATTTATTTGCATCCTTCATGATCTTTTCAACTACGTCACGTTTTTCTACCAGCTGTGTCAATACTTCATCATAAACAGTGGAACTTTCAATATTTATTTCCATTTGCTTATGAACTTCTTTTAATATTTCTTCGAATACGTTTTTAGGAACTTCTTTCCTAGCAAGTTGACAATCAATTTGTTTTAACTCTTCTAGAGTTTTATCAGTTAAATAGCTTTCCAAACGGGTGTCGATTACATTAGATATAATGCTAAGTCTTTCTTGCTTTTCTTCTTCAAATGATCTTTGATTCATTTGTTTTTTGATCTTATTAGCTGTGTATTCCAGAACTTCAATAAGTCCACAATCAAGTCCTTCTTATTGATGAAGTACTCTTCGCACACCGTTTTTGTCCAAAGTTGATTGTATTGCTGCATATAATCTCTGAGAAAGATGTCTACCAAGTCACTTATGACTTCCCCTTTCTTAGCATGGAGAGCTTCTTTTACCATACCCATCTTGTGAAGATCATCTTTAAGGAACTTTCCAATAAATTCTGGGATAAAACTTACCAACCTCGCTTCTGCTTTAAGGATGTCTTCACCCTTCGCTTTCTCTTTTATCATTTCATCGCCTACTTTGACCAACACATCCCTGGATGTTTGACTTTGAGCCAAGCAATTTTGTAATCTTTTCTCTTCCTTAGCCATAAGATTGGCTAATTGACAACATTTTTGGATTATTCTTTTATTTCTAAATATAAAGGAATCCAAATGTGTAATGACGTCTGCAACTTCTACACCTTCAATATCATTCACCTCGGCTGTTTGTATTATGAGTTCAACGTTTTCTTTGAAGAATGCCTCTAAATTCTTTATATCAGACTCTTTCAGTTCAAAAGACGAAAGCAAGTCAAATGCATATTTATCGAGCCTTGTTCTCATTTTATTATCTGCTGGTTTGGACAATCTGCTGGTTCTCTTGATACAATCATTGGAGATAAGTTGATTAGCTTTCTCGAACAGTATATTGCTGAAGCGAAGTCCATTATTTTTATGTATTACCTCTGCAAGGTTATTCAACAGTTAACGTCTCTGCTCCCTAACTAGAAGAGCTTCTTCGAGAAGGTTTTCAACAGCGACTACTCTGTTATCGACAGCACTTACCAGTTTTGCAAACTTACCACCACGCTCTCTTTCGGCTTCAATGTACTGCTTCAAAGAAGTCCTTACAAACTTACCCTTCGAATGGGTCAATACCAAGACACAATACTCATAAATTCTCTTCGTCAGTATATCCTGCGAATGTAAAGAATGTATCCTGTATTCACAGTAGTGTGATAAATAATATTAAGGTTGTCATACAGATTAAGTCACTGTAAAAAATCTTAACATGATTAAGTCTGGATATGATGTTGTGTAAGCCTTAAGGTTATGTATAAAACACCAGAACCGTAGGTGGGATAGACTTAAGACCACATTGAACATTTACAAGCAAGGCATTTTAAGCACGTTAAGCCAAACCGGTCATTTTCAATCTAAAATTAGTGTCTTTATTAAAGGTAAACTGATGAGTTTATCTACCGAATTTTATAACAGGCTACTATACACTAATCAAAACTGGGGTGATTGCATTCCCCCTTTCACTATTTACATACCCCTGTTTGTCGGTGCATGATTTTGCAGGTCTTCTTCAGTTACAAAATCCTTAATTTTATGAAACACTAACTCTGACCTAGGTTCAGTTGATTTCATTAGCACATATTTCACAGAATTTCAAAGGAGATCCGGTGCACCCTATTAGTACAGGAAACGTTCTTTACATCTTGTACATAGTGACAAACACATACCTGATGTAAGTTTATTGGTACATACACACCCTGATTGCCAAAAGATGAAAAAAAAATTCAATTTTACCTCAAGGTAATCTATGGTCGCTTCTTCTTCTGGTGTGAACTTCGAACACGGGTTATATACAAGGAGAAAAAGATCAATGCCCTCTCGAAACTTGAAAGCAGTCTTTGCAATTTCCCAGCACAGCCTTCGATTATGGGAACTTTGGAATTTGGCTTTTATCCCAGTTTCAAAGAGTCCAGGTGTATCTATAACCTTAATGGTATATCCTTCCTCTTTTATTTCAGCTAGAGATATAGTTTTAGTTTCTGACTCACTTCCGTCACTTTCTTTAAAATATGTTCTGTCCACAATGGTGTTTCCAGTTGAACTTTTTCCCGATCCTGTCTTGCCAATAAGAAGAAAATGCAGCACCTTTGGCAAAGTCTCGTAGGCGGCAAAAGAGTCTTGAGTGCATTCTAAAAAGGAGATTTTGTCTTTGTATGATAGCCAGGCCTCCATCTCCCTCTGTTGGGAGAAGATATGGCACAGTAAGTCTGTAAGTGCGTACCTGTAACCAAAAACCGTCGTGATATAGGAGGTATGATGCGTAGTATTAATGATCAAGCTTTTTAGATGTTTCTCTTTTATGAGCATGAGTCTACTTATATTAACAACCAGTAGGGAGCAGGGGCATGATTGTTCATTGCTAAATTTCTTGATCCCACTCTATCATAGTGCATATGCTGTGTAAAGTGTTCACGTAATTATTTAGCACAAAACTAATTAATTTCAGCAGGTGTTAGCACAGGCAGGGATTTCTTTTTCCAGAAGTGTATTCATGTGCCTGTGGGGTGGGGCAAATTTACTCCGACATGGTCTAGAATTCGAAAGAGCAACTCCATGATCAAGAAATGTAGTATTACTCACTTACTTCTTTAAAAGTGTACACACGGGAATAATTATCTGCCCTTTTTACACTTACTAATGTCCCATCGTAAGCATTGGATTCCAAGTAATACATTCCCCTTTTACGAGTATGCACCTTTTCACTAATGTTTAATTGTAGTACAGTATGTCATCAAAAAGGACAAAAAGGAAAAAATTGTAGCAGGTCAGGTCAGGTCATTCCGCTAACGTACCAAACGTCTTCTTGATTTCAGAATGGAAGCATTTCATTGAAATCCCGAATGGAAGGGGTATGTACTTCCACATTACCATATTACCTGTGCTTTAAACGAAATTATGATTATGATTAAACATTTTTACTTAAGTTGCGGTGGGGTTTTCCCTAATTTCTGAAGTTTCAAACTGATCGTTTGTTAAACAAATCTCACTGGTACATGGAATAATGAGGGTGGTTATACTTCGGAGGGATGCGGTGACTCGGTGAGGAAGTTTGGTTCATGTAAGGCGACTTGGATTCTAATGGTGCTCCTTTTGGCAAATTCATAAACCGATTGCATGTTTAGGAATAAGTACATGATATTTTGTGGTTTCAAATGTATTTCAAATTTAGAGCAAGAACAGGATTTGTTTCTGGCCAACGAAGGTCAGTGTTATATAGGCGGCTTATTTGATGACGGAGTTGTTAACCACCGAATCCATGGTGTAAGCAACGAAAATCATGGTTTAGCCATCACTACTGTGTTCGCCACTAATAATCTAGAATATATTAAGGAACTTTCTGTTACGGTGTCTTGAACATCATAAATTTTGAGGGAATTGAACCCCTTTGGGTTGTTCAAAAGAGCAAGCTTGTACTTTGTAAAAGTGATCAAGTGTTGCAACTGTAGAGATGATCTTCAACCGGAGAAAGGCTCTTTTTTCTCTTTTTCTTCACAACAAAACCCTTTTCACGAAAGAAAGGTAAAGTGCTTTTGTTCTCATTGGTTATTTATTGACCCAGAACGCCTTTCTTTAATATCTTCTTCTACTGTCCTGCATTTGAACGTCTACTTTTAATGAAGCAATTAAATATAACTGCGGGTGCGGTCAGTGACGTACGCAGGTCCTTTCTCTGAAGGGAGGCGTGCAGTATGTTGAGTGATTGTCTGCCTGGGACGGGGTCTAAGACGAAGGGTTCCCTCCCCCTGTGAAACTTTTTTGCATTTTCAAGGAGCCTAGATGCAAAATGGTGCCACTTTGACACGAATAGTTTATAAGTTGAATTGTGGTTATTATTGGGAGAAGAGTGAAATTTTTGTGCAATCTTATGCCATTCCCCCTTCTTTTAAAACTAGTATAATTTGTTTTCAAATTTGCGTACTTGTAGGAGTCAAACTAAAAGAGCATCAGTGATCGGTGAAGGGTGCATTTGAGTTTGTTTTTTTTTTCGCTCAAAAAATTCGAATCTGTCATAAAGAGCGTCACTCTCTTTCAGTTGGCGCGAAGCGTACAGAAAATTTTGAAAAATCGGCCCCTCAGATCGCCGAAAATAGAATTTCCCAGACCTCTAAGTAGAATGTAAGCATCGTTTTTTTTTTTTGGTCGTAATAGAACGCTCTTCTCAAAATAATTTCACACGCAAATTTATCCGAAAGTTATCAAAAATACTTTGACCTGAAAGTGTTATTTTGCCCTAAAGACTATGTAATGGTTGGCGCGGAGAGTAGAAAAAAATGAAACCCCTTAGATAGCCCCAAATTGTGTTTTCCTTCTTTTAAAGAGAATCAAAATTGTATAAAAAAAAAGAAAAACTTTTCTAGGTGATGAGAAAATTACTACATAAAATACACTTTTTCCATAAGATGTAATGTTCACCTTTTCGTGGGGAAAACTATACAATGTCAGTTAAAAAAAGCTAATACAATGTCAAAGAAATTGAAAATATACTTTCTCTAATAGGACTCTCAATGCTGTGTTGCTAAATTTTACCCTGTCACTACCTATTTTGAATATGGATTTGGAAAGCAATGAATAACCTAATCATATCTCATTTTGAAAGGTCTCGAGTTCCAGGTGTAAATATTTTAACCGGGCATCATAATGGGAAATTATACTCAATATCATGGAAATTGCAATAACCAAGACGAAAACAATTTTGCAACTGATTTCAGTGTGCAACTGATTTGCAACTGATTTCAGTGGTGAACAAAACACTAGCTGAGGGGGACAAAAGGACGTGTAACACTATCCAGGAAGCTGCATACTATATGGCATGAAATTCTTAGAATTGGCCTTGGTGTTCCGTTGACACGTGAAACACAATATGATATTTTAATCCAATTTTTTTTATTTTCGTGATGCAATTAAACTCTAATTTCAGTTTATTTACTGAGGACTCCTTTTTCAGTTGGGATATAATTTTTTTTTTCCTTTTTAATGCAATATCCAAGTTTTGACCAAAATGTTTTAAATTGGGCCCTTTATTTGTGGAAGCAGCCCTACATGTGACTGCCAGAACTCCCGGCTAGAACTTGAGTTGTAAATGGTAAACTATAGTACACCGCACCTGATCTCCCTTCGCTCTCCTGCCCGGTCTCGAACGTCTACGCCTGCCGGGGGAAGGAGTCCAAAGAATGGCCTCTCCCCTTTGAAATTTACTTCTTTTTTAAGAGGTACCCTTACAAACTATCTGAAGCCACAGATGCTTCCTTTGAAGTAAAGTCCTTGAAACTGGGCGTCATGACATGAAAAATAATTTAATGATAGAAAACAGCAAATTACAAACTGAAGTTGAGATTTCTATCAGGTGTTCACAGTACAAACAAAGAGTAGGGGTGTACCTTACTGCTGAAAATAATGCTCGTTTGTAATTGTAAACAAGTTAATGTCGGAAAGTGAAGTACCTATCTGATATATTTTTTGCCCTAAGTGTTACTGAGTTAAGTGATTGGTCCATAAATTTTTAATTTTATTTTCCGCATTTGTTTTATAATTTTATTTTTGTGTGTAATTTCTCTAAAACTTGACCGATTTTTGTGGTTAAAGGGTTATTCGGTAAGCAATTTTGCCCACTAAATTCGATTCTAGTCACATTATACGTGGATTATTCTTGCATTCGGAAAGCAAGGTCAAAGTACAAATGTCTACAGTTCAAGGGGCGGGATTCTGTAGTGAATGGCATCATTGAGGGGGTCATGTGGACACAATGTCTCCCTTTCAAAATTTTGAGAAATCAGGTATCCTTATACAATCTAGAGCCGAATATGCTACCTTTTGAAGTAAAATTCGTGTTACTTCAGTACATATTTTAAGGATCATGATAAAAGTGGGCATGCATGAGCGAGCGGGCACGGTCAATTTACCCCCCCCCCCTGTGTACGTCACTGAATATGGTCCTTGTGCCAAAATTACTTTGCCTTCAAGGAAAGTAACAACTGTTTCGAAAAAAGCAATATCTTAACATAAGAACATAGAGGAACGTCAATCAAATGTGTTACAACTAAGCCGTGCGCTTATTTCAAGAAATAAATCTGGTCTATGTTTCAAGATTGTATGATTCGCTTAATCAGAAGAAAAGAGTTACAGAGGCGATTTTTCGCACAATCGAACAATTCAGTAATGGTAATGGGCGTTTTCCAACTATATTTTTCCTTCATAATTTTGACAAATGATCTGAAAACAGATCCCCCCGTTTGTAAAGATTTTTACGGTCAAAACGAACAACGGGTATGTAACAAGTCGAGTCCGCTTTTGTGTTTAAAACGCACCAAATAGCATGCAGCCGTCTCTTTTCTGAATGTTTGAATTAACCTTTGAAAGCCATGTAGGTTGTCCAAAACTTGTATAAGGTTCAAGCTTTGGTCTGTACATGAGACTCACCGTATCTTCCCGACAAAGCTCTCGAGTATCGGTATGTTCTGCATCTCCTAGAAAGTGGAAATGGTTAAACAAAGGGTGAGCGTACATTGCAAGTGATGAGTGGGAAGTCACAAAGCTGAGGAAATTATCTACTAAGGTAAACCAAAAGCACTTTTGAGATGAGGGAGGCTGTCCGCCGTAAGAGCAACTTATGGTACCCTTAAAGCATCTGTTGCACAGCTTAAATTTGGAAATGTTTATTTCTCGGTCGGTATACTATAAACTTAGACATTGATCAGTAGAAGTCAATAATATCCAATATTTGTCATTCAAAGTAGGTGGACGTAATGATCAAGTACACTTGATATCTCTTAACAATTACACCAACATGTTTGTTTTTCATTTTTTGCCCTCAAAGAGGGCTTTAAGAGTGGAACACCCAGGGAAGATGACAAACAGTTCTGGTGCTAAACAGCATTATTATGATGTCGCAGTATACAAACGAAACTCTTCAGTGGAGAAATAAAGCGGGTATCATTTGAACTTCAACAAATATATTTCTTTGCCTCTTTACTGACATTGCAGGGCTTAGATTATAAGAAAACAAAAAAATGTTAAGAAATTTTCCTAAGAAGGGGAAGTTTAAGATTTTTTTAAGAGAGATACGAGGCATGACTCCTAGCTAAAGTCAACTTTAGCTTTAAGTCACTAGCTCTAAGTCAAAATTTACAAGTCAGTGGACGTGAAAGAAAATATGAAACATGAAGGGAAGATATAGATTAGTCAATCACACAGTTGTCTTTCAGCTAAGATTCCGTTTCATATGCGTCGTACCTCTGCTTTCTTTTGTTACCGAGTGCCTTACCTTAAAATTGTACTCGGTTGTAAAATATTTTCTTAAAAATCAAATATCTTGTCTCTTATATATAAATATAAATGTCAAAACATTTATAATATATCATCAAGGTGGCAAACACCTGCTAATCCCACTTACCCAATAGTTAGTATATGGTGGAACCATGAAGGACAGTATTTAAATGAGGTAAATTGCACGGAAATGTTTGCCTTATCAGCGATTCTCCTCTTAAATATCAATTTAAGTGAATTTACTGATCTCCTCTGGTCCTTCTGGAGAATTAGCTTTCCCCTAGAGACTGACACTTAAAATCCCAAAGATTTCAAACTTATCCTGCACTCTGCCGATCCAGGTCGAAATGCCTCACGACAGAGGCCTAGATCTGGTTTGTGGATGGGGAGGGCAAAACTTTTCGAACAGCGGGATTCTCAGATCGTGTCCTTGGTCAAACTTGTCTATGTTAGTAATGTACGCACACAAACGCGAGTACACATCCACTATACACACAAACAAACACACACACACACACCACATTGATTGACATGCATAAACAAATAACAGATAGCTGGCGCATTTTATTAAGTATTATTGCTTCAAATTAGACTCAAATTGACGTTGTCTAGAAGCCCGACAGTCGTATGTCCCCTCAGTGGCGTAGCCGGACATTTTTCATCCGGGGGGGGGGGTCCCACACTTTCCGATTTTTAGAGCTTTAACTCCAGAGGAAGGCAATTTCCGGCGTGCGCTCAACGAAATTTTTTGCCATTTTAGGCATATATTTTAAATTACGGGGCTTGTTTTGCAGATAATTTTGGATGCTTTGGTTTCCTGTTATAGAATAAAATTTTATATCTTGGGGGATTTTTGAAGGATTTCCATTTCCTATTGGTAAATCTGAGATTGCACGACGACTACAGATCGTAGCTGCATGGATGAAGCTCATGAGTTGAGGCTCTCAGACGCATTTTAAAAGTCAAGAGCTTAAGATGGAGAAAATTTGGGAATTTAAAAAAGGGAATTTATGGAAATAGCAGTGTAGTCGATGAAGAAACTTGATGATCTGGTGTCGCATATAGCAAACTTCCGATGTAATCATCTCCAGAGCTCGGAAAAGTTTACCAAACTGATTCATTAGAAAATCCATCTGCTTGAAACTGGGCGCGTCATGACTTGGCCGATATCGTCACGACTTGGCCGTTTTTTTAACGATAGAAAACCGCAAAAAAGAAGCTGACCTTGAGATTTTTATCCGGTGATTACAGTCGAAACAATTACTAGGGGTGTGCCTCACTGATGAAAATATCACGAAATAATACTCGTTGTAAAAATTAACACGTTTTTGTTTTGTTTTCGAACATGAAGTATCTATTTGATATTTTTTTTTTTGGGGGGGGGGGGCTCAAATATTAATACTTTGAAAGATTCCTCTAGGCATTTTTAATTTTATTCCCGCATTTTTATAATTTTATTTTTGTGCATAACTTTACTGAATCTGAACCGATTTTCAAAGTTCGAGATTCATTTGGTTACTAATTTACGCAATGAGTTTGGTTCTAGTCACATTATACGAGGAACAACAAATTAATCCTTCATAATCGTCTGAGGCTGGATGCCGAGCATCTTAGGGTTAACCGCAAAAATGCGTTATTTCACTTCTTGATTCAGAAATCAAGGTCAAAGAATAAAAGTGCACTGTTCAATTCTCTAATGTTATGAACGAGCACTAGCACACAAGGGTTTTCAATTTGATGCGCGCGAAGCACCCGAAATCTGTGCTCTTTGGAGGCAAATAATTATAAATATTGAACTTTAATGAGAGGGAATTCGGATTTTTTATGTGAGAGAGTCGGGAAAACCAAAATTACACTGTAGTTGACTGGTGTAACAAATGGTTATTCTGACTGTTTTTTTAATCTGCCTGAATTATTGAGGGACAAAACGATATGCTTTCCCCCAATTTTTTCATTGGGGCTGGTCGGGGCAATTGCTCCACCTGCCCCCCCCCCCCATCGACGCTCTCCTCACGATTGTCACTGATGTTTTAAAAGCAGCCGAGTCTGCTGGTAGCACTGAGTTCCACCAATGGGTGGGGCGGGGGGGGGGGGCGAAGTTAAAACTGAAAAATTCCGAAACATGCAATATATGAAACCAAGTCATCTAGTTTCCAAGTTTTCTTACACAAATTGAAACTTTCTCCAGTCCAAGTTCCACATCAACCAATTTAAGCGTCTTGTATATCGCACTAAATAATGGAGGAACAGATATCGAGCTCTTCCTGATAAGGTGCTTAATAAAATAATATATAAATAATATATAATAAAAAGCAAAAAATAATTACCTTGGGATGCTTCTGTTTCACGACGATATGATTCAACAAGTTTAGCAGCAACCAAGAGGTTGACTTCTTCTAGAGTTTCCTTCAAGGTGGCGACGTCGTAAGGGCCCAATAGATCCCTCTCTTCCATCATTGTAAATAGATCTACAGAGTCCTTTACATTCTCACTTTCAGCTCGAGTAAATCCCAACAACGTACAAATCTGTTTCCGTTTTTCCTCCGTTATGTCATTACCTACACGGATCTTTAAGCGTCCAAAGGGGTCAATTTTGGATTTACTACCTTCTTTCACTTTTACGTTGCTTGCCATATTTTGTTTGGGCCTACTTCTTCTTTTGAAAAAAAATCCATGAAGGAATCTGTTGCTTTCTTATGTTTTATCTGAAGGGTAACGAACAGTAAAATCGAAACATGAGAAATTCATGCAATTGAAACTGGCGTCATGTCTTGCCGATAGCGTCATGACTTGGTCCAGTTTTTACGAAAGGAAACGGCAAAATAAGCAATTGACATGAATATTTTTAGCAGGTGCTAACAGCTTAAACGATAACTAACGCTGTACCTTACTGCTGAAAATATCAAGAATAAAGCTGTAACGTTGTAATTAGTTGCACGTTTTTCGTTAATATTGGAACATGAAGTACCTATTTGATATGATTTTGTGCAAAACATCAGCAATTTGACAGATTGGTCTGGAAACTTAATTCTATTCCCGCAATTTTCAATTTAATTTTCGTACAAAATGTCACTGCATATCAAACGGTTTTTATGGTTTGAGATTCATTTAATATTTAATTTATCTACTGTATTATAGTCACATTATACATGGAAATACAAATAAATCCTTAATCAACAGTTCGGGAGATAAACGCTTTTGTGGGAAAACGACTTTTCCTCACATCATGGGAAAATGTGACTGTCTTAACGTCATGAACACGGTATGAGCACTTAGTGTTAACCTCTTCACAGTCGCCGATTTGTTCAACAAATATGTATGTATTTAAATGTGACATAATAGCTAAAACACAAAGGGTGAAACCAAAAGGGACCTCAAACAATGCATTAACAAACACAAATCTGGCACATTTTACTTGTACAACTTCATTCTGAAAATACTGCACAAACCTTGCGGCTGTGCCGAGTCTATAAATTAAGCTTAGGACAAAGAACGTAACAAAAGTAGTCTACACCCCAAAATCGGCGCAGTGAACGACCAAAGATGACAAAGCTTTTCTTATTTCCCTATCAACAGAGACTTTAAACATTCTCAAATTTCTCTTTCCTTAAATCGATAAAAATTGCAAAGTTGTTTTAAACGTTATCTCCATTGAATTTACATAGAATTTCAATGCTAAATGGGAGATATTTGAAAATGTCGCCGCCCATGAAAAAATATTCTTCCGATTGGTTTAAAATTGATTTCCGCCAAAAGCGGATATTTGCTTCGAAAGCCCATTAGTGCCATTGACAAAAAAAATTATAAATTTGTTATTACAAGAAATTACTTTGAAATAAAAAATTATTAATTTGATATTACAATTATCAATTTGTTATAACAAATCATTAATTTGTAAAAAAAAATGATGAAATTGTTACAACAAGTATTTATTTGAAATTACAAATTATTAATTTGTTATAACAAATTATGAACTTGTTACACCAACTTATTAATTTGTAATTACAAATTAGCAATTTGTTTTAAGAAATTATTAATTTGTTATTACAAATTATTTATTTGTTATAACAAGTTATTAATTTGTTTTATAAAAAATTGTTAATTTGTTTTAACAAATTGTTTATTTGTACTTACAAATAATTAATTTGCTATAACAAATTATGAACTTGTTATACCAACTTATTAATTTGTAATTACCAATTATTAATTTTTTATTTCAAATTATTCATCAGTTTTGACAAATTATTTATTTGTTATTAAAAATTATTAATTTGTTATAACAAGTTATTAATTTGTTTTATAACAAGTTGTTTTTTAACAATTGGTTTATTTTGGTTTATTTGTTATATCAAATTGTTTATTTGTTATTACAAATTATTCATTTGTTATTACAAATTATTCATTTGTTATGACAAATTATGAACTTGTTACTTACAAATTATTAATTTGTTATTACTAGTTATTAATTTGTTATTACAAATTATTAATTTGTTTTAACAAATTATTATTCTGCCAGCCCGGTTATTAGTCCTTGAACTTCAATACAACTGGTTTTTAGCTTTTCCTGATGGAGAAGGATTTTCCTTATCGGCGAGGATTAGTCTCCTTTTCTTCCATTCGGATTAGATGATTTTTAACTTTTTTCTCATCTCCTTTGACTTTGGATTAAAAAAAACCCTAGTGTACAGGCTAACATTCTAAAGCTGACTGCTTATATGCATGGGAGGTATTTGATTGTCGATCTAAAGTATAGGGATACTGTTATCACTATGGTTGGAGTATACGGTCCTGATGAAGATATTCCATCGTTTTTTAAGGAACTATCACGTCACTAAAACAATTTCAATTTTCAAAACAATATATCACAATCATGGCCGGAGAATTAAACTTCGTTTTTAACTTAGAAGGAGATAAGGTAGGTGGATTACGAAGGATATATTTTAAAGCTAGAGATGAATGTCTTATCTTAATGTCTGTGTATAATTTAGTAGATATATGAAGGGATAGGAATCCGTTCTCAAAGTATTTTACTTGGAGTTCCAGTGTTACCCCTGGGATTCACTGTAGGCTCGATTTTTGTTGATTTCTCGTAATATTGATCGAAATGTTACTGACGTTTCCTTTTCGTCCGGAATCCAGTAAGATCACTCCTTTATATCCTTGTCTATTTTGACTCCTGTGAAAACTGGCCCCGGCTATTGGAAATTTAATAACTTCCTTTTAAACGATAGTTTTTCTACTAACATTATTGAAGATATTATTCGTGATGATGCTGATTACCCTTGTTCTGAAAACCCTAGTAACCGATGGGAAATTCTTAAATTTAAATTTCGTCAGGCTTCTATGAAGTATGCTAAGCAAAAAGCTCTAGAGAGACGTCAAAATGAAGAACTACTTTTACTAAAAATTTCAACTCCAGAACAACGATTGAACGACAATTAACTTTCTGATTACGACTTTAAGCTTAAGGGTACTATAATCGGATCTAGGGTAAGGTGGGTTGAGGAGGGCGAAAAAATACCAAATATTTTTTGAACTTAGAAAAAAGTAATAAACAATTAAATCATATCCTCCGGCTTTAAAACTGAGAAGACCGCCTTTTAGACGAATTTAATGAAATTCTGAAGGAGAGTCGATATTTTTACACCTCTTTATATAGTTCCGATAATGAATCAATAGATTTTAATTACGATGTGATACATCCCGAATTTAGTGCGGAACAAGGTATACTTCTGGATGTGGAGCTAACTACAAGCTTTTATAAGCATTTTTGGCACTTGCTTGACCATCTGGTTGTTGCATCTATTAACTAGGGTTATAACCAAGGTTCACTTTCGTGTAAGCAGGTACGAAGTGTTATCTCTCTTATCCCTAAGCCAGGAAAAGATCCCTCTTTGTTAACGAATGATAGACCCATATCCCTTTTAAATACAGACTTTAAAATTGGAGCCAAAGCTATCGCCTCTAGGCTAAAATCAGTTATCCAGAACTTGGTCCAAGTCAGACTGGTTTTCTCAAAGATAGGTTCGTTGGGGACAATGTAAGATTTGTCTTAGATTTAATAGACTTTACCAATGAAAAATGTCAGGTTTCTTATTTTTGATCGAATATGAAAAGGTCTTCGACAAATTGGAATGGAATTCCGTTCAGGCTGTACTTTCATTTTTTTAAATTTGCAATAGCTTTAAACATTGGATCTATACTTTATAATAATGCCCAGGCATGCATTTGTAATATTGACCATTCATCGGGCTTTTTCCCAATTCAAAGAGGGGTTAGGCAAGGCTGTCCGCTGAGCCCGTTCCTATTCATTCCTTTTGTAGAAGTACTTTCCTTGAAAGTTAACCTGTCAAGCCGTATTAAAGGTATCTCTATGAATGGTGTTGAGACTCGTGTTATTCAGTATGCTTTCTGCTCTAGATAATTTTAATCCAGCAGCTGGGCTAAAGATTCATTTTTCAGAATCTCATTTGTTTCCATTAGGTCCATTTTTAAACGAAACGCCACTCTTTCTCACCGATTTTAACATAGAGGTCACCTTGGATCCTGTCAATATATTTTTGCATTTACTCATAATGGAGATGACTTAATTCGCCTTAATTACCAGCCGAAGCTCTCTCGGCTAAAAGAAACTCCATTCGAGTCTGGGCAAGTGGTGACTTAACCCCTATTGGCCGTAACATTATTCTTAAAACTTTTTGGCTTTCTCGACCTGTGTATCTTTTTCTTGTGCTACCCAACCCTCCAAGCAAGTTCATCAAAGAACTCGAGAGAACTATTTTTGATTTTGTTTGAGCTGGTAGCCCAGTCAAGGTTAACGCTCTACAATTATCAACCCCATCAACTTAGGAGGCCTAAAAGTTACCCATATTTATAGTTTCGTTAAAAGTCTAAAATGTACGTGGATTAAGCGCTATTGTGAGACTTGAATGGACCCTGGAAAAACTTTTTCCACATTGCATTCAAGAAGTATGGTCATGACTTTAATGAAATTGTTCCTGTTGACCAGATGATGTTAAATCCATTTGTAATACTTTTGTTAGACAGGTTGTTGAATCATGGTGTGAGACCTCTTGTGTTCCTCCTAGTACAAACTATAGCGCCCAAATCGCTTGGAACAATTCAAATATTATGATTAATGGTGAAATTGTTTTTAAATAAATTCTTGCTTGACAAGAATGAAAAGTATGTCAAAGAATTTTTAATAGACAAGGGAATCGTTTACCCTATGATGCCTTTAAACGTAAAATTAATAATTTGTAATAACAATTTTTTTCTTCCATCTTTATTTGTTTTTCAAGTCCAGTGCATTTGCATGTATTTTTTAACAACACAAAGAGTATCTTACAATGATGTATGCGTTTTTACAAAAATATCAAATAAACTAAGCATCCAGAGGTTTAAACAAGTTCTCGCAAACGAAAAAGGCCTCTATTAAATCACTTTGCGTAATTTTATTTTTTTGAATTTCTGTCCCTATTGTAGATATATATTTTGCCACATGAAAAGCAAACTTAAATATATATATATATGTTTACATTTGGGTTAGCAGATTGCAATTTACATGAAAACAAACAATACTTTAAGTGGAAAATAAGAAAGTTGTATGGATGGCAAAGATTAAAGTGATACCCAAAGAAAATATCTTGTTTAGAAAACACAAATTGTTTGTGGAAAAATTTCTGCACAACATCGAGAACAAAGTAAGAAGTTAAAACACACTCCCAAAAGAAACGCCTGATAGATTCAATTTCCCTCTGACATAAAGTGCATAGCTGTGTTTCGCATTTACCCATTACATAAAGAAGTCTATTGGTAGGTAGAACTCTAAGTAAAAATCTGAACAGAAAAACAAAATCTTGGTTTCGCTGGTGGTAGTCCAAGGACATTTAAAAATATTGTCCCAGGTATTTTCGGATACATCCGGAAACTCATCTACCCATTTATTTTTTGATGTAGAGATCTCACTATATTAACAATACCACGGCGATAAATCAATTGGGATACTGAAAGAGAATGCTTAACTTTGTCAAGAAGTGGCTGATTCGATTTTGTGTATTAGCACCCCCACCGAAACGGATATTTGCTCGCCAATTAGTCGGAATACTGTAAAACAATCCCCTATAAAAGGTAAAGAAAATATCTGAAGCTGAAAAAGTATCTTTGAATGTTTCCCAAACTTCCATTTTGATCATAAATATCCCTATAATCCCTTAAATAGAAGCCCCTCTTGAAAAGTTGGTCGTGAAATACAATTTTATTATTTATTTTTTATGTTGAACTTCGCGTTATTCGAAATTGTTTGATTGCTGTCATCTTCCTGGGGTTCCACAAAAGAAGTATCACACCAAGCATGAACCACGTTCCTAATAAACTTATTTGAAATTCACAGAACAGATTTTCTACAATTACAAGGAAAGAAAAACTTTTTACAATAATTCTTTAACGCCAGATCAAAAAAAAAAAATTCCCATGGTCTATTTGAGTCATCTTCACAATATCTGCGTATCCAAGTGCATTTCAAACTATTTATAAAGGTTTTCACGTGTACCACCTTAAGGCCCCTTTTACAAACATCATGAAACATAAAACACGTTTGACCTTGTCAGGGTTGCCAGCCCAGATGAAATCAAAAATAAGACTCTGTAGCTCTTTTAAAAATTTGTAATAACAAATTAATAATTTGTAATAACACATTAATAATTTGTTATAACAAATTAATAATTTTTAATAACAATTTAAAGTTCACAACACTCTAAATTAAGGTCCCCCCCCCGTCCTTTCTAGCTGAAAGGTTCAATAATCCTTTTAAGACTTTGTTGAGGGTTAGATTACAGTGGAGGGGTTTGAACCAACCCCATAAATACTGTAGAGTCAATACATTATTTTGCTATGGCACTACGTAACATTGATATAAACGGGGGAACTTTTGAACAGCTTCTCGTAACACTAATATATATGGGAGAATTTTGTAAGATTTCACCCGCTGTAGATACCACCCTGATACCACAATATGCTGCTGCATGCTTAACATCATGTTCAAGAACAAATAAAATATTGGTAGTAACTAAAAATAAGAAACAAAATATTCACCACTGCACAGCTAAATTTCACAGCAGGCCTAGCCTGAGGATATTACATTGTAGGATAGGTTCAAAATGTACATATTTGCTACACGTTCGGCAATGACAAAAGTGCCAAGACAGACATGCTGAAGAAAAGAACATGGTGGAGGAAAACTTTACACCTAAAGCTCACAAAAGTACTGCAGATTGTTGTATAAGGGTTTTTTTTTACCAATACCTTGTAAATATTTTGATGTTCATATGGCCAAGTGTATTTTTGTTGATCCTCTTCAGTATTCAATCCTACTTTATGAAAGACGTAGCCTAGGCTAGGCCTAGGCAGAAAGTACTAGCCCACTTGCTCAAACGAACCATACATTTTTGGTCTAAACTTCTCAGTTTAGGGAGCTGGACCCTTTAGTTTTCAATTCTTCCCAATGTCAAGAAGTGTCACGGTAGCATATCATCAACTAATTTACTTTTCCACCTATATATAACTCACAATATGGCGACTTTTTTACGATGTTCCATTGTGGACATTTGCAGGACCCTCTAGCAAGCAATACACACTGAAGTTGCATTGAATGTGTCCCAAGGTGTGATTGGCTGAAAGTATGTAACCATTGGTGCATGGAACCAATCTCAAGATTTTTAAAAGAGATTTTCTGTTGAAGATCACCTATTCTTCTTAGCAGGTGTCGAGTGAACGTACTATCCTTTGTTATAAGGTTTTGCAAAATATAGGAGCGGGTGCAAGTACTTGTGCAAAATGTATCCGCCAAGCGGGCTATGTTTTAGCATGCATCCACTGAAATCTTTGTTAATTTTTACCATGTTGAGTGACAAAGATCCTTAACGTGTGAAAAGTGTAATTTTTGGAGGATTTTCATTATGGCGGAATCGAGGGTGGAAATGGTACCTACATCAGGATACTTGGCATCTCTGTAGGGACAATCTCCTGACTTGAATTCACTCACATACCAAATATGAAATCTATCCAAGTTTCCAATCTTGAGATATTGTGTTAGCCGGATTTTCAGACTTTGACTCCTGTGACCGAAGATGAACTTTGACCTCCACCAAAAACAGTAGGGACCATCTTCTGAATATAATGCATTCACGTACCAAATATGAAATCTATCCAAGTTACCTATCCTAAGATATCGTGCTAATACGATTTTCAGACTTTGACTCCTGTGACCGAAGATGAACTTTGACCTCCACCAAAAACAGTAGGGACCATCTTCTGACTATAATGCATTCACGTACCAAATATGAAATCTATCCAAGTTACCTATCCTAAGATATCGTGCTAATACGATTTCCAGACTTTGACCCCCGATGACCCCAGATAACCTTTGACCTCCGTCAAAAACAACAGGGACCATCTTCTGACCATAACGCTTCCACATAAAAAATATGAAATCTATCCAAGTTTTCTATCTTGAGCTATCGTGCTAACAAGCAGTGTCACAAACACACACACTTCTACACGCACACACACACATACATACACACATACATACATACACGGGCCATTATGACTGCATAGGTTTCTCTTATCATCGAAACCAAAAATAAAATAGATCTAGGTCGGGGTGTAAAGTCTATAGTTTCCCTGCCCTTGAAACACCCTAAGTTACTGAGACACTCAGCCAGTCACTTAATGTCAGAAGATTCGAATTGTGTCAAATTTTCTGACATCACCGTTCCTCATCTTTGAGAGGGCACCTAAACTTAATAATACCTAGTTAATTCAAGACTTATAAGCGACGGTGAACTAGGAACAACTCACCAGGAGAATGGAGATTGCTACCTCGATTCTCTCATCGAGGTTCTCTTAAAGAGCAAGTATCTATTGAATTAAAACCAGGACAAATAAAAAGGACAACTACTATCAAGTTCAGCATCTACGCCAAAAGGAGAACATAGTTACAGGTTTAAGAAACCTCACAGATCAGAGCGGTACCCGTTCTTCAAAGTGTCGGCGGTCTTAAATCTCACCCCAGAGCACAAAAATGCTACCTGTCTACTCACAAGACGATATCCGTTAAAAACGCATAAAAATCAAAACTCCAAACAAGGGATTGCATACGTAGTATCAGATAATACCACCGCCTACCTACTTTAATTTAATTAAATTAATTTAAATTAATTAAGTTAATTTAATTTACTAACTTGAGAAGCCGGTATCAGAATATCTTTTACTTATTTATCTTTTTTTCAAATCTCCTCATCGGCAAATTCACTCTGTGTAGTTGTTCAAATGTTGTGTGAATCGATTGTGTGGTAATCTTCACATGAGAAAGAGCTCCTACATCGAGCCACATTAGGAGGAGGGGAAGCTACCCGAACAACTCTGCAAACAACTTAACATTCGAAGATGTGAGGTTTGACTTTAATCGATTAATTACAGAGTAATTGTACTTTGGCTGGTTCCACTTCCTGACTAAGTGCACCAAAAAAGTTACTTTAGCAGGGCACGACCGCTACAGAGAGCTCGAGCCTTGCACGTCTTTCCTCGCTCACGCGGAGCTCGTAAGATGTGTGGACCCGAAAATCCTGTCACTTCGATTAGGTTTGTCACGTTGTTACACGAAGCCCACCTTCCCTCCTGGCATTCAGGCGATCCATGCTCTCGCCTGCTAAAGTGGGAATTCCCATGATTTCCTTACCGGGACTGAAGCTATGCTCGGATAAGACATTGAAAGTGGTTATGTGTCGTACTATTACGAGTCTGCGCATTGTCAACAACATGGACGTTTATCATTATTGCGTTTAGTTTATAAACAAACGATGTCCCTTTAGTCAAAATAAAAAAAATGACATGAATTTATACTAGAACCAACGGGACTTTTGTAAACCTTCAATTATTCTTTACCAGTACTATATACATACATTACTTAGTATGAAAACCAGAA
Source organism: Holothuria scabra (assembly GCA_037179385.1). Taxonomy (NCBI): domain Eukaryota; kingdom Metazoa; phylum Echinodermata; class Holothuroidea; order Aspidochirotida; family Holothuriidae; genus Holothuria; species Holothuria scabra. The sequence goes on along the minus strand of CM074197.1, from coordinate 8,183,202 downwards.
TTCCATCACGGAACTTGGGCACTGTACATAGCCTTCAGGCACACCTTGTACGAAACATCGTTGTCAGAACAGGTTTGCCAAGACCGCAGAAATGTTTTTAATGATACGTTATTCAAATCAAGAGGTCACGGGATAAAAAGTACGTAACTTACCTTCAGTTTTAAAGTGTACTACATTTCCTACAAGGGATAACAACCCGGATACATGAAAGGTTAGGTGATGATTGAACTTCTATAAAAGAACACTTAGAGAAAGACACGGGTGTTTTACAGCACATGCGGTACTGTACATACAACGCTCCGTTATGTGCTTTGATTACATGCAGTCACGAGTCAATGACGTTGTGGATGCACAACCTGCGTATACATTTCAGATTGACCTTTACGTAGATGCGCATTGTACTTAAGAGAATTTACATTGTAGCCGAGATGTGTTTTTCATTTGGATACTTTCACTTTCCCATCATTTCAACTAGAAAACAAGTTCGCACAGACGTATCAGATGTAAGCGGACAACAATCTCACTAGAAAAAATGTCAAGAACACTTGAGTGGAACATGTTGATATGTTGGGACAAAACTTCTTTCAGAGAGACTCACCCCCACTGTGGACTGGGGGTTGCAGAATGTGCACTCAGTATTTCCCGCCTGTCGTATAAGAAGCGAATGAAGGGAAACCAAACTTGAACTTGAACAATACTTGAAAATAAATGTAAACTGAAAACTTTAAATGGAGTTGACTGGCACTATATAACACATTCGTGTTAGTGTGTCGTTAAATCTCATCTTACTTAAGAACCAATTCAGAAAGACTCACTGACTCAGGTATTCTGCATGCCCCCTCCTCCAATAATAGGTCCTTCTTTCAAAAAGGATGACATTTTATCAACTAGGTCTACATTGAGCACTGGAGAGCATTAAAATTTTCGAAGAATGGTCACAGTAGTCATTTGTAGGCTATACAGTCCAAGACTGGTTTTATAAACAGTGCAAAAGGTCATCATGTTTTCGTCCCCACCCTAATTTTTGAAAGAAACTGATTTATTTCTTGCTACACAAGGTTGTAGCCAACAGGAAGGGGTAAAGTGGAAGCCACCCTCTCTTTGAGCATATTTTGAGTATTTTTAAATGGTTCTTGTACGATACCTCTAGTGTTTTATATTTTACCTTTAAATGAAGCTTACTTTATGTACCAAAAACGTTTTTTAAGACATTTCCTGTGGTATTATAAAATGTTTAATTATACCACCACGTGACACGTTTTAAAAACGTTTTGTGTAACCTGAGTAGCCGGTATGAATCATTTTTGGCGATCTAGGGACATTTCCGGCCACATGTTAGTTGTCCAACACAAGGTCTCGACATGCCTGGTAGTCTCTCTATCAAAAGGGGCGGTGACTTTTTGCTCGACTCCAGATCCCCAACAAGGGCACAACCTCTACCTTAGGCACACGGTGGCATTTCAGAAGACTCTCTGCCGGAAAAATGTAATAGTGTTCGAAAGACTATCCAAGCGGAGTTCCTTCAATGGGTCGGAGCAGAGCATTTAGGAAGTTTTGAAAAATCGTTACCCCTCAGACAGTCGGCAATGGCATTTCCAAGGCTTATAATGAGGATCTGAGCAGTCGCTACTTCGAGTTTTCGTTTGCAATAATGGATAAATAAAAATTAGCGACTTGCTGCGTGATCCGAAAATTACGGTACCCTTAGTTAGTTGACCAAATAAAATGTACCACTACGATTGGATAGAATAGATTTGTTTATACCTTTTCTGGGAAAAACTATAGATTGAAATTGATAATATGCCAATCGACTATTATTTTTGATCTATATTGCGACTCTCGGATAAATTCAATATATATTGATTGAATCGATTTACTTCTTTGGGAACACCTTTTTGAAAAAAATGTCACGGTTCAAGGTGAGTTTGAATGAATTTTCTGGCAGACTTTTGGAAAAACACTTTTATTCCCACTTTATTATTATAGTATTGAAAAACATATTACCCAATTTTCATAACCATGCCTCAATTCGGCTTTAGGGGCAGGATAGATGACAAACTATGGGCATTGCACCTGAACACCTGTCTTCCGTGTAATCAATTTGGTAATTGTAAACGTTTCATCATTTTCAACCTTCTTCTGAATATTTTTTTCAGTTCGGGGAATTTTTTTTGCAGGACTACAGTAAGTAAGAAGTTACCCAACTAATTCGCAAATGTTTCTTATCTTTTTTATTTTCGATGAAAATTTACTGTGAATATGTACATCGTTTTCTGTTTTAGGGGCAAAGATTTCAATATCTTTAACTTACAGTATCAGTAATTTCAGGCATTATGTTTACAAGATTTAATAACAGGCTGAAGAAAGGTGTTCCTTTTAAACAACAGGCTTCCCAAATGTGTGGCGATTTTTTATCTCTTTGGTTTTTCATAAGTATGTTCCACTGACCGTACTTTTTCATTTTTCGGGCAAATGCTTCTAAGAATTTGGATATTTGACCATTTTGGGTTTTGTGTTGTGGAAGACTGTGTACCAGTAAATCTCACAAATAATAGCTTTTGCGCGGCCCTAATGTGTAGCGTATTTTTGAAATCTTGTTTGTATTCCATACCAATTTGACCGCGACTATGAAGTCTCTGTCCTTCCCTTGGGCACGATATCTTTTAAAGATTAGAGCAAGCTTAGGAATTTCTTGAAAAAACCATGCCATCTTTTAAAATTTAAGTGGCTTTCCAATTTTTTTTTCAAAATTCCTCCCGTCCCAAATTTTAGATCTTGTAGATTTTTTTTTTTATTTAAGGACAATATGCTCTTCCCGCCTTGTATATCTATGGTATCTACCAGACTGAAGCACCAACGACTGTCCGCTTTAGCAAGTGTTTGGTCTGCTGGAGGGGGCTGCAGTCCCCCGTCCGGTACAGCCAGGGGTGGCGCATATCTTACGGTGTCTGTTTACAGGCCCTCTTTGACATATCTCTTGCCAGTTACCTCTTACCGTCACTACATTGTTACAGTTATTGTGGGGATTTAAGCACATTCGAATGTGATTTTCTAGGGGAACAGAATTCCTCAACGAGGGCCCTGCCCCCCCCCCCCCCCCGCTGGCGCCACCCTTGATAATAAGTTTGTTAACGTTCCTAGCAAAAAGGTCCTCTTGACAGGACGTTCCAGACAAAGCAATGGTAGCGTTCCTCATCAGTAGCCTCGCTCTAATATATCACTGACCAAATGTTTAAATGTATTTGTTCCTCCTTTTAGGAGTGAACTTTGTTCTCCAGGAAGGTTTTTTCAATAAAGATTTAACTTTGAAATTAACGTATTCATTTTATCTAAAAATAGAAACGACAAATTTTGGGAGGTCTCGAAGCGAGCCCTGAACAATTTCCGGAAACCGGAATAGTCTTTTTTCAAGATTCTGGTTAGCCTAGGTTGGGTTCACCACACGTTGGCTGTGAAGCCTACAGAGTCGTTTAAAGCTTCTTAGCATTGCGCCCTCTATTATGCTTATCTTTTGAACAATCAAAAACGAGAGTCTTGTCCATTACGGTAGAGATCACGTGACCTTGTACATTTAAGCCCCACTTTCTACTAACTTAAGGATGGTTATTCATGATTTTGTTACTAATTGGTAGTCACCAATTCTGTATTTGAAAAGGGTTAAACCGTTACTGGCTACACTCTAAAAATTAAAGGGTATTTGTACACAACTGTCGGGTATTTTTTTACCTATATCAAGGCATCTACACCCTTATAGGTGTAAAAATAGGGTCCATTTTGTAATAATGCCACGAGAAAGCGTTACCTTACCCATCACTTCAGCCAATACACAGGAAAATGTGTACATATACCCTCAGTTAACGCCGAGTTGTGTATTTCAAATGTTGCGTCGGTTTATTGACAAACTAAACATGTAACATTACACGCAAACTTCATGTAAAGTTGCACACATCATATGTTTTTGTACACCCACCTTTTAATACACTGACCCGCTACAATCGGAAAGATAGTAATACCCTCCTGCCATGTGATTTTGCACAAACATGGGTTTCGTATTCCTGAAGTGTTTAATAACCCTCCAAAGTATCCGAATTTACAATGGGCACGGGTACCCGACAACCATACTCTCTTAAATCAATAGATTTAAAATTAGTCTAATAGAGTTAAAACAAATCTAAAAGAATGGAATCAGTGACCTATCGAACGTCCGATTGGTCACTAATTCCACTTTTTTAGAATTAAACTGTAATATTTTAAATCTTACGATTTAAGAGAGTAAAGTTGCATGTATAGGCGTAAAATTTATGGCGTAAAATTTAAAGTTACAACACAAGATACACAATTTGTTCACGTTGTGCATAAATCTACATACACAACACTTTTGGGAGGATTTACACGCATTTCATTTTAGGCCTAGAGCTAACGTAAACCAAGCTGTTTTGTTTTATCAGTATAAAATTACCGTTTAGTCGGTTTTACAAAGCCAATGCCACGGGTTAGTAACCGAGGGCGCAATCGGGCGGAACCTTCTGATTTTTCTCTCCTCCCTTGGAAGCTCGAAGTTTTGCCAGTAAATAAAATACAGCTTTTCACAGTTGTACCCTTGAGATAATTTTCTCCCTCTTCAGTGTCTTGTCTGGCTTCGGGCCATTTGGTCACAAAATCTTTGAAATTTTTAAATGTAGTGTAATATTATTTTTTCATATTAGACATAATTGAACAGAAATTATTATGATTATCTGCACATAAATTTCTACTTAGCGTTCGAGGATCGATAACAGCTGGATTTGAAACTGCGAACTTTTGAACAAGCTGGCTGAACCTGCCTAAGTGAAATACCAACAATTTAAACTATAAACAAACATTCGTATTGCCTTTAGGAATCGTAAAGATCATTGATTACACAGGGAAACGAAGACTTGGGGTTGAAATATATCTTTCAAGGTTTGTATGGAAGTATAATTTTACTGATAACATGACGAGATGAGATATGTGAATGTTATTATTACTATTAGGCTACTGACCAGTGTCAGTATGTATAGGAATAGGCCTAGGTGTAGCCTTAGCCTAGACCCTAACGATTGGTAACGCACGTAGAAGACTTTTGCAGTGGATAGGCTATCCTAACAATTTGGCTTATGAATACTAATGACCTAGGCTAAGCTAAAACAGATTATGGAAGTAGCTGTACTTTGCCCTAGGGAGCATGGTTCTATCACAGTGACGCAACCGACTGCTCCCGCTACCAGGAGCAGTCTTGGGAGAGTAACGAATAGAACCGGCTAGGCTACGATTTTTGTGGGAGAGAGGAAACATTCGTCACATTTTCACTGGCGAGGGAGGAGGCCTGGGGTAGAGGGTCTAGCTAAAAATAGAAAGTTGTGGAAGTGATCAACCAATGTACACAACACGTGTAATTTGAAACAAAGCGGTGTGTAAAATTGACCACATTCTACTCGGCAAAATATTGCTGTGAAAGTTGTCTAAATCATTTCGAATGTGAGAATTGAGTACACAAACTTTCTTTCCTTACACACTTTCCCTAAAATGCATGTAGTGTTACATTCTGGAGTTAAAAATTTTAATTCCTCTCAATTTAATCCACTTGCCCTGTGCTTCCCTTCCCCACACAGTTCCAATGTCTGCGGCTTTTTTAGTCAAAAAAAAAAAATAGATTTTAGAGCCAAACAGGCATACACATGTACTGATAACTTTATTACCAGCATTATCTCAGTCAAAACAATTCTCTTCTGAAGGCAGGTTGATGTAAAAAAGCAATTCTGAGACCTAAACAATTCAACTATTAGCGACGTTTGTTAAAGGCAAATAGTAGCCACCAAGAAATAATTTTGTTTTTCAACCTATTTTATATTAAGCCATGACCATCATAGCCTGGACTGAGTTGAACAAGGAGTACGGGTAGAAGTAATATATTAGGAACATAGGATTTTGAGGTTAGGCTAGGGTCCCTTATATTGGAAAGTTGTTTGTTACAGTACATACCACAGAGATATATAAAAATGTGTGCCTACATTGAATCATTTGGATAAGGTCATGTATGGTGCTCCTAAATCATAATCTTGGTTCAAAATGGGCAAATATTTCATATTTTCAGTGTAGTCTACCACCCAAGGGTGGGCAGGAGTTAAAATGCCTTCTTTGGTGGGGAGATGGGTTGACAAAGTAATTGAAATGGCCAATAAATGAAAAGGTATAGCCTAGAGGAAGAGTTGGGGGACACAACGGACTAACACCAGACCTTTTACTTTATTTCTAGCCTTGTAAATGACCTCCAAACAGTTTTTATTGTATGCAGTACTATGATTTTTACTTTATTTTAAGATGGATTACCGGAATAGAGTTTCAAACATCTTGAACCCCAACAAATCCAACAACATCTTTTAACTTTATTATGATGGGAACTAGAGACTGAATATAGTTTCTGTGCGTTCAACATACTTTTGACTGTTTGACTAAGTTCATTGGTAAGTTCATTAATTCAAGTAAATCAGACTCACATTTGCTCCCATTTTTCAGGTTACAAAAGGGAAAAAGCAGTCATCTGACTTACCCCATGATTTTTTTTAAACAATCAGCTAAGCCTGCTATACAAAGTGTATTCATGTGGAAGTTACAGGCAAGTACAATACTTCTGCCTTAATTGAGCATTTTACTAACAAAATGTGTCAAATGACTTGGAAAGAGTCACTTATGTGATGGGGTTCTACAGTATAATAATTCATGTTGGGGTGACTGCATATAGGGTATTCCCTGAAAGGTTGAATTTTTGAAGCTTTGGAGTGAACATCATTTCAATGTGTGACCAAGAACAAAAATGTGTTCGAACTCTAATCCTTAGTTCTGCCAACTAATATCCACATTAACAAACCCCTACATAGCTTCATATGTAAGTAATATAAGCTGTGGAAAATTTAGATGGTAAGTCAGGCTCATAGCCAATGAAGCGGGGGTCGGGGGAACAAGGGGCAAAGCCCCTTGATTTTTTTTTTTTTGCAATTTGTCTCCGCGGAAAGCGTTTGAAGTTGGTCAATGACATTTTTACACATTTGCACCCCCCAAATAATTTTTGCCCTCTTAATTACCTTGCCTGGCTACTGGCTTGAAGCTATGTGTATATGCAAATACATATTTGCTTTTTTTGCAAAGCCTGCAGTGCAAAAGATGAATTGAATTCACTCAGGTCTAAACTATTTACCTGTATAAATCATTGCCTTGATTATTATCTTCCCACAGGGGTGAAGTAGTTTTTTGTCCAACTAGGAGCAGGAAAGCTGTAGCTTTCTGATGGGGGGGGGGGGGGGGGGTTCCAGTACCCTGACGCCATGATAAAGGGGACTGGTCCCTGAAAATGGTAAATGCCAAATTTAACAAATGAAAAAGGTGTTCTGCTAGAGAATGTTTTTCGTTCAAGAAAATTTAAAAAACAAAAAAAAAAACCTTTTTTTATGACAGTTACAAAATGTGGACATTCATTGACAAATCTGCTTTTTTTTTTAGAGTAAAATCAAGCAGATTTCAGGGTAAACAAACTGTTATTCAGGTCACATATTATTTGTCGCCACAACAAAATTGGAGCCAGGTCGATCATTCTCCCCTGCCCCTCCCTGATGGTGCCACTACTGTCTGTAAACCCGTAATTCTCCATGTAAATGTGTTTAAAATCCTCTGTACAGTAAGCATTTATAAGAAAAGTTTCATAACCTTTATAATAGGGCAGGATCAGTGCACAGCAGCTAGGGCACTGAAAGGTACAGAGAAGATGTAGAAAATGGTGATTTTTTATTTTAAAATTTTATAATGGTAAGCAAAAGTGAGTATTTTTGCTATTTTTCAGTTTTTGGAGATTTTTCTCTAAGTAAGGTGTTTCTTCGCAGGCAGGTAGGAAAACCAATTTAACAATACGTTGTGGCACAACAGAAAGAAGATATGCAGAAATGGAACCTTTATATACATGTTGATTTTGTTGATTGGGTTTCTACTGAGCCATTGTTCGAGTAGGCTTAAAACAAATGTAACACCTGTTGGCTAAATCAAGCACCTTTGGTAAAGGAACATTACATTTCATTCAATTAAAAAATACCACTATGCTTGCTATTGACATGCCAAGCATCCAAGGCCATGGATCCAGGGACAGGAGACAAATACAACACTTTTGTATTGACTATGTGCCGTGCAGTAATAGTAAAGAATATAGACCATGCAGTATTGATATGTAAGATTGCTGAGGTAACAAAATAGGAAACCAAACTAGTGGTATCTCACCTTACGATGGATTAACAAAGCCCCCTCTCTCTCTCATCAAAGAAACTCATCTAACCTGGGAAAGGGTTCAGCCTCAAAATGGAAAATGCTCCATTGGATTTTAGCAAGTTGTGGGCAACCATTTTCAAGAACTTCAAAGAACTGAAGCTAATATCACAAAGATGTTGTTACTTTTAGGACAAAAATATGCTGCAACTGTTAATGTATCGCTTATTGAAGCATTCATGGTTTTCAACCAAGGTGAACGTCAACCAAGCAGAAGTGATATCATAATATCATACCGTATGTTAAAATTAATCCTTTCCCTTTCTTGGGTGAAAACCTACCATATCTAGATCAAAATAAAAGATCCAAAAGATTGAAAAACACATCTCTCATCTCCGTGAGGTGATGAAAGAAATTTTGGGGAATTAGTGTGGCATCTCAATCTGAACCCAGTAATATCATCAGTTTTGCAGTCAGAAAAATATGTGCAAAATTTATTGAAATTACAGTAATGCAAATTATGAGAAAAAAGTTATGCATTTATCCAAGTAAACATCTGTCAAGTCATGTTAGGAAAAATACTAGTTTTATTAAATTGCCCTCAGCTTTTAGTGGCAAATTGTAATACAGTATAAGAGTTTGATACCCCTTCTCTGATTTTGTAAATTAAGTATCATTCAAAAGAAATCTTTTCCAAATATCACAAAAAAAAAAACAAGAATGGTTTCACTTGCATCTTTGAAGAAAAAGGAGCAAAAGAACTTATTATTTTCAAAATATTCGTAGGAGGTGGGGTGTGGCACTTGAAAGTATTTGTCTTTTTATTCATTATTTGTGCAGCAAATACCGAAAAGGCAGAGATAACGTCTGCTCATGAACAGTATTCTGAACGCTTTGTTCACATGATATCTCAAGAATAGAAACTTGGATATATTTCATACTTGGTAGGTTGGTACGTGGATGCTTTATGGAGAGAAAGACCATGTTTTTTTTATTTTAAGGTCAAAGGGCATCTGAGTTCACCTGGTATCATGAATCAGCCTAATAACAGTGTTTAGAGTATGTTTTTTTAGTCTGTACAGACTAATAAGTATCCATGGCGCTCTTTTCAATGAGCATGCAGTGCCTTGCTTTTGGAAAGTAGAAAAAAAGTTTACAGTGTGTTCAATTTATTTATTAAGTTATTTATTTCTACTCCTCTAAATATATTAAGCTAGAAAGAGGCATTAGACGAGGTTGTCCCCTCAGCCCGTATCTGTTTATCATTGCAGTTGAAATTCTGGCCCAAAAAGTTAAACGTAGTCATATAATTAAAGGTCCATGCATCCTAAACCAGGAAATCAAAATTTTACAATATGCGGATGATACAACAATCTATTTAGACAGTAGCCAAGGGTCTATCCAAGCAATTTTTGATATGTTACATGATTTTGGGAACACCTCTGGTTTAAAAGTAAATTTTGATAAAACTATTCTATATACCCTTGGACCATTTGCTCACACAAAGCCTTATTTATCTGAAGACTACCCTTTTACCTGGTCGAAGGGGCCAGTAACTTTGCTGGGTATCACGTTCACTTGTAATAGGGAAGATCTTTTCCATTTAAATTTTCCCCCCAAATTGTCTAGGCTTAAACGGGTTTTGAATCTTTGGAAATCTAGAGATATTACACCGATTGGACGAAATATTATTTTTAAAACCTTTGCAATTTCACAACTTGTTTTTCTGTTTCAAACTCTTCCAGACCCTCCGACAAGTTTCATTACAGAACTTAACAAAATTCTTTATGGTTTTATTTGGAATGATAAGCCAGAGAGGATCAAACGGTATACCATGATTAGTCCGACTAGTTTAGGGGGGTTAAAGGTAACCCACTTAGAAAGCTTTATTAATAGCTTGAAGATTTCATGGATTTAAAGGTATCTAGATGGAAGTAAGGGTGCTTGGAAGGTCTTTTTTGAATATTATTTGAGAACTGTTGGAAAAGATTTTTATTTTAAATGTAATTTAAATAAAAAAGATATACCACATATAGACAATTTTTTTTATAGCTGATGTTTGTAAAGCATGGTCTCAGTTTCCAGAATCCAATATGTAAGTTTGAAAATGAGATAATCTGGAATAACTCAAATATTAAGGTGAATGGTAACACTGTGTTTTATGACTTTTTACATTCGAAGGGCATTGACTATGTTTACAACTTTTTTGAAGAAAATGGGAGGCCATTCATGTACAATGCTTTCTTAACTAATTATAACTTAGAAAATTTTCCATTTACAGTTTACAATGGATTGATTTGTGCTATTTCTACCTTGTGGAAACAAGAGTTGCAAGAAACAAGCTTCTCAAAAAATCATTGTGAAGAATTACTTTAAATTTTGCTTAATCAGCAGCATGTCTCAAAATGGGCATACAATATTTTAATTAAAGATATCCTCATCCCACCAATTGCATTGAATAAATGGAATTTAATATTCAACTTTGATGATGACGTCTGGTCAAACATTTTTTTAAGTCCGTGGTTTTCAGTTAGAGATGCAAAACTCCAATATTTTCAGTTTAGATTTTTACATAGAATTTTAGGAACTAATAGAAGACTGCATCTCATGTAAATAGCTGAAAGCAGTTTATGCTCTTTTTGTAAAGTTTATGATGAGACAATTGAGCACTTATTTTGGGATTGTTCTGTAGTATCAGGTTTTCTCCTTGACATTGAAATGAAATTCATTGGAAAATATTTTGTCTTTGCAAAAGATGACATCTTTTTTGGTTTTCAACAATTGATTGAACATCCCTATAATTATTTAATTTACCATTACAAATTTTATATCTTTCATTGTAAGCAAGAAAACAAGGAACCAAATATTTTTGACTTTGAGTATAAATTTAAATTTGCTTTGTCAGTAGAAAAGGAAATTTCTTTGCGTGGAAGTAATAAACGTTTCTTTACTCATAAGGAGTTAACTGATTATTTTCAAGGTATTTAAACGATATACTACAATGGTAATTAATTTTGGCTTACAAATGTTTCACTTCATGATTTCTTTTGGTGTCGTTTTAACAAGTAAATCGTTAATGATTGTAAAAGAAGGAAAAAAAAAGATGTTGCATTATAAATGCATCGCTGAAAGATTGAAAAATAAATGATGGTTGGAAAAAAAAAGTTATTTATTTATTTATTTAAGCCGGAAGCCTCCTTTAATAACTTAAAAGTACGTAGAGTTTGAATCACAGAAGTTCTACTACCATCAAGAAATATAGTTGTGTCGTCAGCATATTGCATTAATTTTATTTCCTGGTTACATATTTTAATTCCTTTAATATTGTCTGTCATTCACCTTAATTTTCAAAGCCAGAATCTCGGCAACAAGAAGAAATAGGTACGGGCTCAGAGAACACCCTTGACGTACTCCCCTATAAGTGGGGAAAAATCCTGTAGAATACCCATTATTACAAATGGCAGTAGTACTCTTATTGTACTCCGGCTTATCCATTAATCTGGGCAAGTCGAATTTATTTCCTTTAGGTTCATACATTAGAGCTATCCCTTTTTCTATCGATGACTTAAACATCAATATTACTTATGGACCAGTCCAAGTCCTTGGTATTTCTTTTACAAGTGAGGGAGGTAATGATCTGTTCAGATTAAACTATATGCCCAAATTGTCCCGGCTCAAAAGTTGTTTGAATGCATGGGCTACCAGAGACTTGACGCCAATTGGCCGTACTATTATTCTTAAGACTTTTGCCTTGTCTCAACTTGTTTATCTTTTTCAGGTCTTGCCAAATCCACCACATCACTTTATGAAAGAGCTAGAAAAAATAACATATAATTTTATTTGGGGAGGTAATCCTGACAAAAATAAACGTTCTACTATTATTAATACCATCAGTGACGGAGGTTTGAAAGTTACACATGTGCCATCTTTCATTAAAAGTTTAAAATGTACTTGGATCAAACGTTACTGCAGTGAGACTCCAGGTAACTGGAAATTATTTTTTGATCTATATTTAAAACCATTTGGCAACAGTTTCATATTCCAATGCAATTACCACAGTAAGGATATCCACGTAGTAAATAATGTTTTCATCCGACAAGTGTTAGAAGCACGGAGTGAGACAGTGTTTACAAGACCGGTTGATAATTTTGGTAGCCAAATCATTTGGAATAATCACTTCATTCGTATCGATAATAATCTTGTTATGTATAAGAATCTTTTTGCTAAAAATGTCATATATGTTAGTGACTTATTTGACCATGATAATATACCTTTAACGTTTGAGCAATTCAAAAATGCCTTTGGGGTTGAGTCTTTTCCATTCACACTTTATCATGGATTGATTAATGCAATTCCGCAAACTTGGAAAAGATCCCATTGTGTAGGAAGTATGTCACTGAATGGAACTATCGATTTTCTTGATAAAGTTTGTCAGTGTACCTCAGCCTCTCAAGTCATTTACTCCAGGCTCATAAACCGATTCACTAAAACCCCAACATCTAGGATTAAATGGCAGAGTCAATTTAATACTTTAACGGATAATGATTGGTTTAGAATTTTCAGAATACCCTATCTCACTGTTTCAGAGGCTAAACTCAGATATTTTCAATTTAAATTCTCACATAGGATTATTGCTACAAACAGACTACTTTACTTAATGAAAAAAACTGATTCAGATTTGTGTTCCTTTTGTGGTACGAAAGTGGAGACCCTTGAGCATCTTTTTTGGGAGTGTAATTTTACTGCTTCTTTCATTTTGGATGTTGAAGCATGTGTGCTTAAAAAACAATTTTGCTTTTCTAAAAGAGATATCTTTTTTGGCTCCAGCGACAGCCATTGCCATCCTTATAATTTTTTAATTCTCCACATGAAATATTACATTTATGATTGTAAAAGAAATGAGAAGAAACCCATAGTTGGAGAATTTGTTTTTAAGTTTAAGTTTGCCCTAAGTATTGAAAAATTTAATGATGCTAGGATTCTTCCTAACAAGAAAAATAGGGTTAGTTTTAGTGATCTCTATCAAGCGTTCTCCCCATGCTCAGATTTGTTCACGTGATTTTTGTTTGTTCCGAGGAGATAATTATGTTTTTCCCTATGTAAGACTTTCTGTGCGTTTTATACACTTATCTGGAATAATTTGCATGTTCCAAAGATAATGTATGTACGCTGAAAAAATGTGGGTTTTTGTATAAGTATTTTCAATTGAAGGAATAAATGTTGACCTCTTTTTATTTATTTGTTTTTTATGAAATTAATTATAATTAGATCCTTATTATTTGAGGATATATTTCTGTTTAACAGCTGACCCCTTACGTCTTTTTGTTGCAAGATCTGTGGGTTTTAGCAGAAATATGTAAAAGAATATTTATTTATTCATTCATTCATTCATTCATTCATTCATTCATTCATTCATTCATTCATTCATTCATTCATTCATTCATTCATTCATTCATTCATTCATTCATTCATTCATTCATTCATTCATTCATTTATTTATTTATTTATTTATTTATTTATTTATTTATTTATTTATTTATTTATTTATTTATTTATTTATTTATTTATTTATTAAGTTTTATTGATAACGCAGTATGCACTACAAAGAGTCATATTATATCAGGAGGAATATGATCGCATCAATATGTTTTGAGTCAATCAGTCATATCGCTCTTGAATCACTTTGAATTAATTCACATTGAGTTAGAAGTGCTCTCTTGAGTATATACAAATAACAATACAGTTGTTTTTACCCTCCATTTCTTGGATCATTCTATACATTATAGTTGAAATGTTCTTCACATTCAATGAAAGTGAAATTCTTTAATGTTCAAGACAAAATGTAAATGGAAAACAGTCTTTCAAAATGGAACATTTGTTGAATTTGTAGTTTTTTTGAAGAGTAACAGCTTAAGGTTCAACATGTTTAAAAGAAAAACCTAAAAGCATTGACATGTGTGAATGCCGTCACCCACTAGGTTATTGCACATCATTAATAAAACACCGGCAGTGTAGGTGCAAAACCTCTCAAGGCGGAATCCAAAAGTGTAACTTTCATTAGTTAAAAATCTTGTATTTTATGGGTTTCTCAACACATTTGCAAATTTTATAGCAGTAATAAATATAAGTTTCAGTGTGTAAATATTATTCTTACACAGTGCTGCACACATGGGTATAACTACAGACAGGGGTTAATGTAACGCCCGCACAGCGACACACAAATTGGTAAATATTCCATTCATTTTGGTAAATGCACACCTCCGATGGGTGAAATTACAATTTTCACAGCTGTAAAAAACCCGTTTGGAGTGATGCTGTGCGGGCGTGTGACATTTACCCCTTTTATGGGCAAATAAACCCATTTATTTTTTAGAGTGTATGGCTTGCATGTTAGGAGACGTTCATCTTTCCTGTTCTGTCTCATGCAAGCCGAAAAACGAAAACTACAAACACAATTTACCGATCTAGTCTAGGTCTGAGCTAGAAGACTAGTGCAGGGTAGGCTACATCCGGTTCGCCTTATTCAGTTTTAAACACAGTTGGTTACTTTGTGCCCTCTTCTTAGGCTAATTAATCTTAGTCTTACGAATTTCGTTGGCTCTTCGTTCATATTATGAGACTGTGGCCCTCCAAGACTGGAGCTATTCTGTCAGCCCAAAGAACGTCACATCTGGTGCGAAGAGTCATGATCACGTGACGTGTTGGGGTGGAACAGTTGTTGCCCCGCAGTACCGTAGAAACAGTGCAAATGTATAGGTTAATTATGTAACTGTACCTTGTTAACAACGTGCAGTCATTGTACTGTCCATGACGTCATGGACAGTACCTTGGGCACGCTTCTCATTTTCGAGGGACAGTTCTTTCGTTCAATGTTTCTCTGTCAGTGAGTTGTTTACTCTTCAATTGAGTTCATTATGTAGAGTGAGTCATGTAGACGGGAACGAGACTTCATGGTCACTTTTGGTTAATATATGGGCCAAAATGAGCGAGTTTTATATAGGCATTTATGCATTTTATTGTTTCGTAAAAGAATGCTTGAGTAAGTCCAATTTGTATACCGTATGCTTGCTCATCACACAACGGCCGCATTCCCGGATTGTACCTGTAGTACATCGCGCACAGTGTCGCTAAAGCTGGTATCTCACGAAGAACAATTCTCACGTTTATTTTTGCGTCTATTGCGAATTTCAAAACGCGGCAGTCGCAAAATATTTTTCGCGTCGAAAAAGTTGTCAAGAAAGTCGCGAAACATTCGTGCGAAGTTCGTGAGACATAAGTGCAACAGTAGTGACACTGACGTGCAAACATCACAAACGACGTCTAAATCACCTGCAGTCTCGCGTCAGTCGCGCAAATGTTGCACTGACGTGTCACAAACTTTGCGACCAAAATACGAACGTTTTGCGAATATTTCAGTTGGACGCCACTTATAAAACCCACAGATTGAAACAATTGAAAATTAGTCTGAATTTAACTTCTTTACTAGAGTGTTCTTAAACTCCTTATGACTTTTGTTATAAAAAACATCATGTTCTTGAAGGGATTCCACCATAGTCTCCTTCTGGGCCCCAGTCCAGCTGTGGTACCGACAGACTCATCATCACTCTCAGTACCATCAGCAACAGGAACACCATCATCTCCTCCTTCTCCCGAACCGGCAGGCACTAATTCAGCCGCAGCAGTTACCCTCCTCTGTTTCCTCTTGGCAGGCATGATGGCTGACTAACCGTGGCACGCACAATGGACATACACGATAGCTGTAATATTACCAGTTTAATGTACGTCTATCCAAACAGACAGCGCTACTTGGCCGGTCGTGTTGTGACCCCGTAACGTGCGTATTCAGCTGTGTACGTGCGACATATTCACGTCATACGTGAGTATGTTTCACGTCCAAACATGACCTTCAAACGGTCGCGAAATATTAGCAATACCTTCGTACTTACTTTGCGATAATTTCGCAATAACTTCGCACTAATGTCGTGCGAAAAGAAGAGCAAATCCGATCCAGTTAGGATTCACAAATTTGGCCACGTGAGTGCGATGTTAGTGCGACATTAGTGATAACGCTTTGCGAACACTTTGCTAACATCTCGCGTTTGACCTTTCGCAAATTAGTCGCAGAAAATTTTGAACATGCTCAAAACTGCTTGCGAAGCTTTTGCGACCCCTGCGGATTGCGCGACACACGTGCGACAGTTTTGCTAACATTTTGCGAACCACGCGAATTTCAGTCGCAAACCGGTCGCAAACCGTACGCGTTCTTCGTGAGATACCAGACTAGCTAAAGAGCATTGTAGGATTGTGACACAGTGCACACACACTGCACTGTCGTTTCTCGAAAGTGCTTGAACAACCTTGACCTCTATGTTCGCATCTAGGCCTAGGTTTAATCATTAATCTTAGCATTTGACGTTTTCTTCAGTGTTATATTTCTTTCTTCGAAGCAGTTACGTGAGGTTTGACTTAGGTTTGCCAAATGGAAGGTGTATCTTGAGAAGTAATAAGAACTTATACTTCTCTATGCACAAAACCATAGCAGGCAGTCATCTCGCTATAATAACATGCACGGCAGCGACAATCTACTCATAGGACGTTAGTGCAGTCTGCTCTCTCAATGTATATTGGAAGTCTCTATGGTTATACTTAGCTTTTGTTGAGTCTAGCACTGGCAGTCGGTGACAATACATTATCACCCACGTACGTATGGTTTTGTATAAGAATTTGGATTTGTCAGTGGCTGAAATCGACAGATTTTACAAGAAAGTTGTTACATTTTGGAAATAATGTAGTACGTTTAGATCAAAATTACCAAACGAATTGAAAGATGTGATATTGATTCCCATTCACGTCCAAATTAAAGTTTGTTTGAAATATTGCAGGACTCGAAGTTCGTCGTCAAATCTCGCAAAAAGTTAATGCTTCTCGGCGGCCGTGCTATCTTTTGGTTCAAACGGTGGCCACCAATTTTTCCATGATCCTTTGTACATGTATATATAGGAAGTACGTGGGAATTACATACGCTAAAAGACCCACGGCTGTTTGTGTATCTATATCATTTTCATAATGATGGTTATTCTCAGAATTAGCATAGTGGTCTATACTTTTCTTTTTGTCTGTACTTAGGATTACCATAGACCCAATTATTTTCTCGCAAGGAGGACATGCATCGCCACCCTGGTGAAGAGGTCTAACTTATGAGTAGTGGGGTGGGGAGTTTGGAAACTTTGTTGGCTTTCCGCAAAGGTCTAGATGCAAAAGATGGTGTCATAAGTTGTTGCTCTTGCTGGAGTTTCCTCTAACTTGATTGAGGCAAAATTAGGGAAAACCTGTCAGATCATTAAATACATGAAATCCGGACACTCATGTTGGCGGTTATGTTACAAAACCATCCGGACACCAGCACGAAACAATAAAAACAGGACGTGTCCTTGTAAAACCGAACGTCTGGTAACCCTACCTGCAGTGCCACTGTGAGCACTGTAGGCATACTTTGCGACTTCCGGTTAATCACTGCCATTACATCGGCATTGCATGAATAGCCTAAAGGCCTAGGTGCATGGTGAATCTTCAATTAGCCTGATAAGCATTATGAGAAATAGTGCAGTCCTGCATCATTCATGTGGGTCACGAGATTCCGAGTCGAAAAGTAACAAACGGTTGATATCTACAACAAGCAACCAACACAGTACTGCATTTATTATGTTCAGGTATATCACATCGGCCCAAAAACGTAAAAGGACGATATTCCAAGCTTAAATACGTATCCGGTTACATTGGCACGGCAGCACCAACAATCATGGACAGTAAGTGGTTACGATTTTCGTAACCACATTTCTAGTTTTTAACTTGTGTATAAAGACCGATTTTTATTGATATATCCAGCTTTCATGATCAGAGGGTCGTATGAGAACTTGCTGCGGTGGGAATTTACTGTTTCCTTTACGAGATGGCCTGTAAAGGCAATGGCCAGTCTCGCACAGTAGGCCTACCCCGATAAGAATGGGTTTCTCGCCGTTCGTAAGCGAGTGATTTGTGCTCATGCACCCCATATTTTCGCATTCTCCTGATATTATTGGCATTCTGAGATTTCATTTCAACCTTGGTTTCAAGAAACTTTGCCAGTTTTCCCCACAGTCGTGTAACATTCTATTCTATATAAGCGGGCAAAGTTTAAAAAGTGGAGAATTTATAACGGTGCGTGTAAATTTAGAAACTGTGAAAAGGTAGAGACCACACGTCATATTTTTGGGAGTGTTCTAAAGCTTATCATATTCTTGTGTGGGTTCATTCCGTAGCCAAGAAAATACTTGGAAATCATTTCGATTTTA
Source organism: Holothuria scabra (assembly GCA_037179385.1). Lineage (NCBI taxonomy): Eukaryota > Metazoa > Echinodermata > Holothuroidea > Aspidochirotida > Holothuriidae > Holothuria > Holothuria scabra. The sequence continues at coordinate 8,164,606 of CM074197.1, read as the reverse complement.
CCCTCAACATTTTCATGTTTGGCTCCCCATTTCCAAGTGCAACAACTTCGGTACTCAATAGAGTTTGGTTTATTTTTGTAGTTGCGAAACATATAACGTGGAAATATAGATGTATTCATGTATATGAAAAAAGGGTGGTTGAGAGCGAGTATGTCATTAAAATGATTTCTAAGGAGATTAAGGATAGGGTCACAGCTGACTTTAGCCGTCATCCCAGGGCAAGGTTCTTAGAGATTGGGATACTGGAAAGTCCTTTGTCAGGGTAGACAATAACGTTTTTGCAATTTTTTTTTTATCGTAATTAGATACAGTACGGTATGTTGATATAACTACTTCTTACCTTCCTTAGCTTTGAGGGCATGCGTTCTTGTTGATTAGTTGTTAGTTTTCTCTCCGTTGCAGCTACAGCATAGTGTGGTTTTGTTCTTTTGTATTAATTTGTATTATTTTACCTTGTTTTAATTCCTTCCTGATTACTTCATTAAAAGATAACTTTCTCACACTACATTTTTATAACATTTTGTAACAGGTTCGTAAAATGCATGTGAATTTTTGTCAATAAACTCAAAGATAAGTGTTTGGTATTTTCATCCAATCTAGAATGGAGCCATACATGACAGACCAAAAATGTAAATGGTCTGAAGGCCGTGCGGTTTGTCGTTAAGTGTTGTCCTTCAGTGGCCGACGTAATAGCTTCTTCGGGAAGCAGTTTCAAGTTTGGTTTTGCCGAACGGCCCTTTGCCAGAGGGTCGGGAGGACTTTAGAAAAACATTTTTAGTCGGCAGGTGTCAACGTACAGATCTCATAGTATTGCACTAGGCTAGAGTATACTGACAGTACAGTACTTTGTACACTGTTTACAAACAGAGAGGTTGTTCGCTGCTCACTCAGTGGCTATATTCATAGCATAATGAATATGTCTGTACGTACGTAGGTGGGTGTACATTTCACTGCTGTCATTTGCTCCGTCAATTCTCTGAGGAAAAATTTAATAAGAAACAAAAGAAAAGTCACGTGATCTCTGCCGTAATGGACAAGACTTTGGTTCGGAGTGTTCAAAAGATAAGCATAATAGAGACCGCAATTCTAAGTGGGCTTCAAAGCCGATGTGTGGTGGACGCAAAATGTATCAGAGTCTTGAAACAAGACTAAAAGCGGAAAGGTCCTAGACTTTGCAAAGTCTCTCCTGGCGATATCATTCTCCCACGGTCCCACCAATGTTTAAAATGTTTTATCCAAGCCGATTAGCCATTATAACTCTTCAAAATCTTATGCCCTCTATTTGTGTTCGCCCTTTATCCACGTCCGCCAGAGAGACTTTGGTCACTCGCGATAATTATGTACACATACATTATTCACGTTTGACGTAACAAACTACTAACATTGAAAATGGACCAATACAAGCATTCGAACAGTAAACGAGAATAATGGTACATTCCATTCCAGACTGATGAGTCCAGAAAGATCTGAAGATTCGACCTAACCTAACTGAGCTTAAACTAAACAATTAAGGTAAATTGTTTCGCTGTTGAAAGGAGTAATATAAGCACAATATTTGTCGAATTACAACACCTTACCAATCACGCATCTTCCAGCCTGTTCCATTTTGCTACGATGTAAACAAACTTCAAATTGTCACACTGAATTGTTAACGTTAGGGTACACAACACGCGGTGAGTACATATAGTTGTTGTACTGAATATAGATACCGCGTGCGTGTGTGAGCCTATGTATACTCACCGAAATCACATTCAAGCACGCACGGTAGCAACGACTGATACAAAATTTCACCTCCAATTTCAGTTAAGAAGGCTAACAAAGATATCTACTCTGCCCAAAATATAAACATCAGCTCCCTTCTGTTCTTCTTTCAAACGTTCGGCTTCTATTCCTAGCGAAACGACGTCACGGCGAAACATTTACTGTACCAATATTGTACATCAAGGTTCACTCTCGTTAGAGCTCATGCTGGGCCATTTTCAGTGGGTGATGAATATTCAACATTATTTTTTGTAACATTCGTTGTAATTGGTTTCTACCGATTTTGGTAGCAAAAAATAAAGGTTTTAGTTAAAAACCTTGTGCATAATTAAAACAAGTGTCCAGAGTCTGTGAAAATGAACGCAGAAAGAGGGAGTAAACGAGAAGAGCAATGATTACGGGTCTTATTAAAGAGGGAGTGAAATTTGATTTTGTAAAGATGATTTGAGCAGACTCTGCAGAGTCTAGAAAGGTCCGAGACTGAGACCCAGACCGAAACAGACATCACAAGGTGTCCTATCTGAGACCGGGAAAAATCTGTCTCGAGACAGAGACCGTTATCGATTACTACAACGTACTACAGTATGAGTCCCTTATCACTATATTTTGGGGGCACCCCTGTCCAAACATTGCCCAAGGTTTGTCCGAAAGATGGCATTTTTATACTTTATTTGAGTAATTTCCTTATCATTGTGTTATTTGCCTGTTCTTTTAATTGGAAAGAACAATTTCAATAAACGAAAGCTTAAATTTACAATTGATTACGTTCAACTCACGAAATGAACCTGGAAAAAATGCCATTCGGCTGTCTGGTTTTTTTTTTTTTTTCCTTTTTGTACAATTACTTAAAACAAACACAAGTCAATTCGTTTTTACATTCCTTGATGAATGCAACAGCCGAATTTGGCATTGCATAACATTTAGTCAACATCCATCCTACACAAGTTGCCTCCAGGACATCCTCTGGCAAGCCAGCTGTTTAATAAATAGATACTGCAAGTCAAGACAATCAACAGATAATTCAAGATAATCGGCTATCCACCCGACAGCTTCGGATTTTCGACTGGTATCCTTGGTTTATCAAAAATAAACCAGGTTTATCGCAAGGTAATCGAAGTTGTCGGACATAAAAAAGGTTATCAAGTGATAATCTTGGGTTTTCAGATGAAAATCCAAGTTTTTCGCTTGATAACCTTGGACTATCGCCCGATTGTACAAAATAAATTTGAAAATCTCAGATTTTCGATCAATAATTCAAGTTTCAAACGATAATATTGCATTTTCCATTAATTAAACATTTAGCTTGTCAAACTTAGTGCTTCCCTTGACAATTTTCGATTATCGACGGATAATCACCTCGCACTGTCCCCGCAGATATGTCGGTTGAATAACCACTTCGATTATCAACTGATAATGTTCCATTCTCGACCGATTATCCTGGATTTTCGATCGATATAATGTTAATTTCGATAATTCTTGATTCTTGACGACTATCAGGTTAAACAAACTAAGTTTTGATAATGTATGATTATTAACAGACAAATGTTGCATTCTCAAATGATAAACCGAGTTTATCACTACTGTTTTGATAATCTTGGATTGCCATATTTTAAAATAGAATTACCCTAATGTGCATTTTATCGACAAATGATATTGTATAGCGACCGAATAGTCTTGCATTATCGACCGACAATCTTTTATTATCGACGAGAATCCAAGAAAATCGGCCGATAATCTTTGATCATCAGTTGATAATCCAGGTTTAAAGCATAAATTATACTGTGATTAATAGCCTTTATTCAAAATTGTCCACCGTTATACCAAGTTAATTTGATAATTTTGCATTATCGGTTGATAGTCCAATTTATATTGACAATCTTGGATATTCTCGTGGTAGAGCTGGTTTATCGCAGATAACCAAGGATTACCGATCAGTAATCCATCATTTTTAGTCGATAAACTTGGCTTATCGAACGATAATCTGGCATTGATTTCCTATAATATTTAATAAATATTCGTTCTGCCACAACATATCCTGTAATATCAAAATGTTATGCTTGTCCTTTTTTTCATAGAAAATCTTTGTGCTTTAGAGTTCAGTGGATCTTCTGCTTTAGAAAATTTATACGACTTTAAGGTAAATGGTACAATTTTGATATTTCTGTAATTTTCTCAATCCATTTATCGGTACTGTTGGTTTATCATGGACATTACCTAGGCAGCTAAACTCTGATGTTTGTTGTACAGTTCGAGGTACTGTACACCACTGTGGTACACCTTCTACTCAGGGAGCTGTGTATCCCGTAATAGTAGTGTTGGAAGAACACCATAGTCCTTGGCAAAATTGTTTTAAGTCGCACGTAATTTTGGCGTAGGCTACAAGTAAAAAGTAAGCAATTGGCAAGATATTTCCTCTTTCACCTCGTTATGTCATGGGGATTGTTTGAGGGTGCTGAGGGGGTGATAATTTAGGTCTGGTTTATTAGGCTAACTGGTCATATTTTGAGGAAAGATAGAAAAAGCGTTTACCTACCCACTGTCCATTTAATATAAATTGAAAAAAAAAAATATATATTTCCTGTAACATAGTCTGTAGGGCAGCCTCAAAATGCGCTTAAATATCGACTTTCGTTTAACCCTTTTAGTACCAAGGTTTAGTAGATGATAATGATAGAGGAACGTTTGGAGAATATTTTTCGACCATTTTTGATTAAGTTCATGAGTTATTTTGCGAGTAAACAACAAACAAATGACGTCACTTTCAACGGTGTTTCAGATGTATTTCTGAAGAAAATTGCCTTCCTGGCAAAAATGTTACAGGAATACATTTGAAAAAAATGACATACTTACTTTTCTATTACTGAACCATGTTGGACACTCACTATCTGCAATTAACAAGATTAAATATGACCTCTTGGTGTTCAAGGTCACTATTAAAGGGCGTTAAAGGACCCCCCATGAAATTGTTAGAGTATTTGGTTATCAAAACATGTGAGACCTTCCTCACAACATACTATTCTCAATCTGTTGATGCCAAGACAACACAGATTGCCTCCAGCATGGCTACCAGCCTACCACTAAAATATAAAAACTGGAATGATGCTCTCCGGTGTTCTTTGTCATCATTAAAGGGGTGATATGAATCAATATGACCACTTGGTAGGTTGGACATAAGCATCAAGGCCATTATTGTCACAACAAAATTTTTCATGTTGGTTATGCACAATTTTAACTTCTAAGTACGTGGAAACAGGCGCTGACAAACTAAAGAAGAGTTACAAACCCAAACAAAACCCTGACGGATCAGCAACACAATGCTAAACAAATTTTACATACTATGCAACAGGACACAAAAGAGTCTCTTCTAATATTAAAATCCAGTAACTGCCACTACAGTCAGTCCCAAAACAACTCCAGCCCAACAACCAACCAACCTGCCGTTTTGGTAGTTGGCCGCCTCGCTTATTCATAGACACTGTTGACTACTGTATTCGTTTGACTCTATACAACACATATAGAGTGAATGTAAGTTAACAATGCATAACCTTAGCAACAGGATTCACTACGAAACCGTGGGTGTTGATTACGAATGGAGGCTGTAGAATTCTGCCTTAGATAATATAGACTGGAATACATATATTGAAATAGGCCCTGTTATCATTTTGAGGTATGGGAATTTTTATCTACTTCTCTTGCTGATGCTCGACAACCAGCGCAACACGGCTTTCATTAACGGTTCAGTTGAAGCCAGCCCTGCAGGGCCTATTTCGAGATATAGCCCATAGACTAATAGTAGGCACTTAAGTCCTCGAACTACAAATCCTAGGCTAAATATCTTAAACGCCAAGTGTACAGTATTTCACATTGACTGAGAAGACTTACACAGTACAGCTAGCTGCTTACAAGACCAAAATACACGCAGCGCATATAAACATTTAAAGGCGAAAACAACAACTGCACGTAACATGTATGTAGGCTATGAAAAAAAAAAGAAAGAAAGAAAAAAAAACACGCTTGAGCGCGTGCTCAGACTTTCATTAATACGCGTATTTTGTTTTGTTAAGGACGCGCACGCGTACACGCACAAACGTTATCCAATCATTATGTGGTTGTGGCAGCGTGCCTATGCGCTGCACATAACCCGATTTCGTTATTGCGCGCAATAAAAGTAATTGTGGTGTATTTAAAAAGCTCTCGTTTTGTTCCTTTAAGTTTGTCAAACGCGTTACGGCTTTCGTTGAGGCTAATTCTGTCCACCTCATACGCAGGCAAGCCCTAAGAAATAACTGTTAGAAAAGTGCACATAAGGAAGAAACGGCTGGTTGGTCGAGACATTGCAATTTCGAACCTTCTTTGGGCTCCATGGTCGGACGTTCCGCCATTTTGACCTTGGCCTCTAGTTTATAAATACTCTTAGCTTTAAACCAAAGATATTATTAACATAGATACCAAACTTAAAATGGCGCGGTGACTCCTTATGGAGGCCGATTCGGAGGAGCGGAAGTGCTGATCACTGATCAGCTAACAGGAAGCTAACAGGTTAATTGATACCTTCGAGTGGAATAAATACTGTGATTTAAAAACATCTCAAATCTTACGGACGCGATTCTTTAATACATTTCATTTCCATAGAACAGTGTCTTCCTTTTCGAGACTTTCTACTTCAGAACATTTAAACATGAACGGACAAATACTGGTTTGAAGTTCATGGCCTGCTGATTGGTCAGTTTCTATGGCATCTTGACAGGGGCACATTTATGTACGCTTTTACATTCTTACGCGCTTACAACACAAAACCAACTGCTGCGTTCTTTTTCCAAGCACACGAAATACACGTCAATTACTCCGGACTGCACACAGAAAAATGAAATCATGCATTGCTGCGCGTACATAAGTAGCTTTGAAAATGCACGCACGCTGGCATCTCGTTACAATGGAATTTTCTGCTACGCATGCGTAATTGTGCACGCAGATTACCGAATAGAACTGTGCGCATGTCAAATGAACACTTCCGTCTCTCCGATTGAGTCTCCATGGGGAGTCAACACGTCTAACAGTGTAGGGATAGCAATTTGGTACCTACGTTTATAATAACTTCGCTCAAAACGAAGAAATGGCGCAGGAAATCCCGGACATGACCCGTATACCCTTGATACCCCTTCTAGGCTTGGTCTATAATGATTAAGAAAGAACACATAAACAAAGGGAGCAATTAAAACTGGGACCTGTTGCGAATGTGGCTGCTAAGCCTGAAGGAAACAACTCATTGTTATTCATAGAAACAGTGTATGAAGTTTAAACATATATTTCATTATTTTATTGAAGCATCAAACATCACGAAAGTTTCTTATGTCATTTTTCGAACATTGTATTTCAGATCAGAATTAATTGAGTGGACAAGAAAGAACTTCTAACCCTTAACATTTTCAATTTTCTTAAGCTTCTCAGAAAATACTGAAGTCCCTCCCACAACTGTCTAAAACTTATCCGCATCAAGACACACTTCCAGCTTATTATTTCAGGATGCGAAAACAAGAGCCATATGTGTGATGAGAACTTTCAGTAAAACTTATGCTGTGAAATATGATCAACGGTACTATGCAGTTTTTGAACTTGCTGCCAATCAAAGAGCTGTGTCAATTGAAAATTTCTGTTAACTACCACAAAAAATATAGCTTGCGGTGAGAATAACTGCCTTTAAAAAGACGTACGTCATGACCACTTGCGGTGCCGCAACAAAACCTGACGTCATCCATCATTTTGGCATGCAAAATGACCGTGAGATAGTGTCAATTGCAGTGATCTGTTTGCTGGATTTTAAGTATGACATTGGGTGTTAAAATATATCGGGATGACGTCGTTGTAGGAGTGTATTTTTAGATAAAATGTCGTGGTTGATTTGGGGTTAGCTGTGTCTAAGTTACAACTTAGTTATTCCTAGATATTAAGTTGCGGCGCCTGCCACGCAGGCAGTAAGGGCTTATGCTCTGCTAGGACTCCAATATTGTCCTGTGAACGGTGTCTTGAGCAGTAGGTTTTACAGTATTTGGTAATTAGATGGAGGGTGACAAACTAGCGCAAATCAAGATGACCACGTCTGGTTTTCCAGTTGTGGCTCACAGGCAAGTCTCCGTATTTCAACCTACAGTAGGAAGTGGGAGGGTGGGTGGGGGGGGGGGTAGGGGGAGGCATGTAGGCACTTTATAAAAGCGAAATAATTTCTGCCACTACACACTGCATGTAGATTGTAGTTTCTTTTTCATTGATTTTTTCCATTCTTTTCTAGCGTGTCCTTGTTATTCTTAAGTAGTTAAGTTTTTCATTCCAAATACAGAGAATTATAGCCTGTCAAGTAGCCAGTGAGAGGGGTTCAACAGTTCGAGAACAATGATCTTAACATTAAATGTTATTGCACGAACATCGGATGATGTAGTTTGATAGAGACCAAGAAAATAAACTATCCAGATCTTTCTGCAGCAGTGAGGCAACTTCCAAAATGCTTATCTTCCTATAAAGCTTATTACCATCTGCAAACTTACTTATAAGATGCAATATGTATGATAACTATCGATATCATTGATGAAAATTAAGGAGAGAATTAAGTTACCATTGACAGCAACTCTTTGAGATCTACCATGAAGCTAGGAACTTATCCAATCAGCACAATTGCCCTGAACCCCTTACAATGCAGTTAAACCATCAGTGTACCTAATGGGACTTTATCAAAGGCCTTTGAAAAGTCTAGGTACAGTAAATGACATCAACCAGAAGCAGCGGAGTCAATTTTGAAGGGTAGGGGCTAATCATCGAAGCGGCCCAACATGTCCAGTAAAATAAATGCAGTTTAAGGCAGTCAAAACTGCCCACAAAAAAAAGGGGGGGAAGGGACTAAAGCCCCCCTCCCCTCGTCTCCACGATCCCTGTTAACGCCATACCAGGAATCAAGAGATGAAGGGACGTCTTGAAGAAAAGCTCAGAAAGTTACTGTAGTAACACAGATCAGCTTGGCAGAAACCCGTGCTGTGACAGATTAAGTAAGTAAACTATCCTGAATTAAAGATTTCATAACTTTGCACACAATACTGGTTTAACTGGCAGGCCTGTAATTGCAAGGCATACTTCGATACCAGTTCTTAAATATTGGAGTAATTTGCTACCTCGCCATTTCTTGATAATACAACTATGTGGCCTTTGCTCTAAAATAGACACCCCCCACGCAATTTATTATTAAAAAATACCCATTTTACCACCCATAACAAAGCTAAACGATCTTCAAAAATTATTATTTGATACAAAACAACATCCCCTACAACCTGCATTATACCATACCCATGAAACCTCCTGTCTTGGAGGAGATAGCAGACAAAGCCAAATTTTAGACTTTCCTGTTAAACTCATAAGCTGTGACTGTATCTGGAACAGGCGTTCTAGACACTATCCATATACACTAGCCTACACGCTAAATATGCAAAGCTTCCCAGGGCTGTAACTAGGTGATCTGGATGGATCAATAGTAGTCCATGAATGGTTATTTCTCTGTGCTTGTTATCACAAGACAATAAACAATTGATACTCTGTGCAGCTTTACACAATTCTTGGCAAAATCCCTGTAACCAATTGTCATAAATGATAAGCTCATAAACAATTGATAAGAAAAAAGGTTCAAGCATTCACTTCTCTTTGAACTGGTATATTTTGCTACTATCTTATATTTGTATATTCACAAAAGTAGCTGTAACTTATTTTCGAACAAAATAAATTGATGCTATCCTTTGCAAAAAAGCCCAATGTCATATCTCAATGAAAAGGCTAACACACTGATCTATATTACTGGATTGCATCACCCATTGTTTAAACGTGGGTCTATGTTGCTGAAGCTCACAGTTGTCAGCTGGCACCACATTTCTAGGACCCACGTAGCGCCACGAAAAATTCAAATTCAAATTCATTTATTTTATAAAGCGTTAAATCTGTAAAAACATACATTCTAAAATGCTGAACAAAAGTAACAAACAAAAAAAAAAGGTGATGTAATTGGACTCCCCAAAAGGCCAAAGTGTATTCACAACTTGTACTGTTAATTGACAGCAACTATCAATTTTACTCCAAACGAATAAGAGGGTCTAGAATTTTCATAATTAGAAAAAATGCTATGCAACTTCAAGAAAAAACAACAGGCCTGCTTTAGCTGCCTGTCTGCTACAGTATGATGATGTTAGTTAGATGGGGTTTTACAGCCCAGTTTCTAACCAATTGGTTTAGTCGAACCGGCCAGAGTCTTCCATGAAAGCTATGTTGATGCTACAAATTCACTAGTCATGTGGAAATATGTCACCCCAGAAGATTGAGCTGAAACCATGGTCACTGAATGGCAGGATAACTTGTAGTGATGTATGTTGACTTGGGCTAACAATGTCTCTGCTACACACAGAGCAGACTCAAACAACGCTATCTGTATAGCAGTATAGCCTAAAAAGCAAACACTGGTAGCCTAGTCTGTTTCTTTATCCAACCAGTTGCATTCCTTGAAGCGAGTTAGGTTGTTAAAGTAGGCTTCTGATGTTACGAAGAGTCGAAGACTAGTCTCTTCAAAGAATAGCCTTTGGTACTGGCTGGGTTTTACATAGCTTTCTCCTTGACACAAGGCCATCTGGAATTCTAAAACTGGTGTCCCTTCTGTCATAGCAACTTCAGTCCTGGCCAACTTTAAACTGTCTTCGGTGTTTCAAGAGCTTAATACCCCCATGTTCGACTCAGGATAGATGACAATCATGTTTTTCTTCTAAAAATATGACCAGGTATAGGGTTAGGGTTATGAACACATAGCAATATATAAGGTAAGGGTCACATACCAGGCCCGTAGCCAGGGAGTCGGAAGGTTCGAAAGATCCACCCCAACTTGAGAGAGATCCATTTTTCTAGCCCTGTGTTTGAAGTGTCAGCTATGAAATTTTTGTTCTTGACATATTGAGGACCAGTTTCCGTTCACTTCTTCAAAGGTGGTGTACTGTGTGGAATTCCTGGCGAAAAGGGACTTCTGTTGTGTTCAAAAGCCCCCCAAAATGCTACTTGCAGGAGATCGGCAGATTTCAAACTTTTCCGGGTAAGCATGCCCCAGACCCCTATCAGCTGCATGCTTACAGCACGTGCCAGCCGCCTCCGTATTTGGAAAAAGTTCCACATCTTGGAAAAAAGATCCACCCCTCCACATGGGCTGGCTACAGAGTACGGGCCTGCATACCCATAGTGCAATGGCTGATAAAATACTGGGCTATGGTTAGGGATACGGATACTGTACATACAAGCATGTGCAGGTATGACACTTCCAGGAAAGGAAACCAGTTAGTACCAATACTGTAGCTCTGAAGTTTAAACCACTGAAAAATTAACCCCGCTGGTAGGCCTTTGGTTTAAGTTGGATCACGGCCACTACGCTACTACTAGCCTACAAACATTTACGACCTGAGCTTATATACCTCAACTAGGCTAACTGAGACATACTGTAACTGTATTAAAACTGTAGAACTCTTCAAATCATGAAATCATGTCACGTTAATTTTAGTGATAATTTGACAAGTATGAAATAGGGCTGTGAACGTGTAGATCTCTTTTAATCACTAAACAATCGCATGTGGAATAAATGTTTACTACAAAGCTACAAGCAATTAATAAATCGCAAAACCTGTTTTTGACATTTTTTTTTATCTATTTGTATACTCTAATGATCCCTATTTTTTGTTAAATGGAACATTCAGGGCATATTTGAACCTTGTACTGTAGGCTTCAAAGTTTCAAAAATAATTTGATTTTACCATGTTACAATCCACTATGTAACATATCAACTATATATTATTATTTCTGCATTACAATCAGTATCACTCACTACATACTGTACTGAAATTATTTTTTCACAGCCCTGGTATGAAATCTAGAAACATCGAAAGTCGATCCACGCATGGTGTACCAGATGTATCTGGGTGTGTGTTAATACGACAATGATTTCTTACAAATTTAATTACCTATGTATCTACAACATAAAACTCTTTAAGATGTTTCAGCTGATACATTAACTTACAAAGTTACAGGCTACAGCCTACAAACATTTGTAAGCTTATACCCAGGCCTAAGTTAGGCAAAGCTAAATGATAACTCATTTCTTTATTAATATTAGCCTAACGGTTACCGGTCGTTGGACCTGCTTCAGAAAGATTAGGGGCGAACTGGTAGGTCTTAGGGGGCGAACTGGTTAACGATTGGGGGCGAACTGGTTTTTAGGGGGCGAACTGGTTGGAGGCAAACTGGCAAGGGGGCAAAACGACCGGCTACCTGTGGAGACACACGTAGGCACAGGTAGCCGGTCGTTTCTCCCCCTTGCCAGTTTTCCCCCAACCAGTTCGCCCCCTAAATACCAGTTCGCCCCCTAAATACCAGTTCGCCCCAAGCATTAACCAGTTCGCCCCCTAAGACCTGCCAGTTCGCCCCCAAAGTCCTACTGTGTCGCCCCCTAATCTTTCTGAAGCAGGTCCCTTTACAACAAGTGAATGTTTAGAACACGAAGCGAAGTTTCTTATGTAATTCTCTTTCAGGATGAGATTGAGCTCATTTTTAAAGGTGAAACAAGTTGTTCATTTGTACTAACTCATAACGTATATGCTCTTGCGCAATTATTGAGTGTTAATTGTGTTGATTATGATTGATATTACTGATGTACGCTTTTTATCTGCGTTATCGCCACTATATCATTCGTGTTCTCCTTTGTGTAAAACGTTCTCACATAATATTTTGTGACTGTTTTGTTTGGTTCCATTTATAATTTCCAATAAATGGCGCAAAAACCGAAAATAGTTTAAAAAATGCTAAACTTGCTTGTGAAACTTAATTCTGGACATGCAAGAGAATACCAGGCCAACTTACAATGACTGGTTAGTGTGTCAGATAATGCACCGCCTAGCCTAACCTTACTTGACTTGGTTTTTGTCACATTCTTGCCAACTGTCGTAACTTTTTTAAAATTTATGACAACCACAAAACTGCATTTAAAGGTCAGTTAATTAGATGTCATACTCCTAAGTATTTGGGGGCCGAGTGGATAAAGGCGGTGGTATTTGAAGCAATGAAGCTTAGCAACCGGGAGGTCTGGAGTTCGATTCCTGGCCGGGTCAAAGTAAGGTGGGTTTTTCATCCAAGAGCAATCTACGGTTTTCCCATCTGAACTGGCCATTCAAAAAATACCAAATTTGATCCAAATTGTTGAACTGGTTGCCACCCGACGTGAAGTTGTAATTTATAATAGGGTTGTCGCACTAAAAATACGACTACACGAAAAATATCAAACTTCAAGAATTTGACTGATTCACATTGTTAAGCACCCTTTTCTAAGCAACCATGCCAAATTTTATCAAAATCCGACCAGTACTTTTCAAAATATAGCCGATTTTATGTTTCCATAATCCTTACGATTTCTCCAAATCGCCGTATGCTTAAGTGTTACGATCTGCCTGCAAAAGTTGGTCAAAAACAACATCGTAACTGCTCACTCAGACGCTTTGATTATTCATCACTGTGTTACGTACACCAGATGTGCCGACGTGAATATGCAACGTTACTGGGCAAGACACTCAGTGATCACGCGTCCGTGTCATGATAGCTTGCGTTCTGTGTACGTAACATGCATTAACAAGTCGCACATAGCAATCCGTACACGTGCTTACGCACACGTACACAAGTACGTAATTTACTAACCGTACTTCGGTATTGCACGTACAGGTATATACAATGCAGCACTGTATGTAAGCATATTGGCGGGAAATCCCTTGTTGCTAAGCTGGACAATGGGCTCATACATAAACATATCAATGTCGGCTCAGTACAAAAGATGTAGGCGGGGATCAATGGGCTGTTTCATTAAAATCGAGCGTGCATCAGGGATGAGCAAAAAATCATTTTTTTTTTCTTCGGTAATGGAAAGATCATAAAAAACGCTACAAAATGATACCTGGAAGCAATTGCGGATTATTCTGGAACCCATTGTAATCATGTCACCAATGTTTTAAGCCCAAAAATGGTAAAGAAATATTATTTTTGGCGATCGCTTCCCTCCATTATAATGTAGAGTTTCTTTTCGTCTTTCTAACGGTATATGGGTTGTAGGGGTCAAAGGTTCAGCCCCAATGCACGATCAAGTCAAAGATGGCGGTGTGTGGCATTTTACGTGTGACCAAAACACACTTTTGACTATCACCGTTGCAACGATGCTTCAAAGGGATCGTTAGAAACTGTAACATATTTTTTTTCTTTTTGTTTTAAAGCTTATTTGGTGAAATATTATAGAAGAAATATGTCTTTGGTGTACTAATTTTACAGTGTAGGCAAAATTTCGACAATTTTGGGTGTCGTAAATTCAGTTTTTAAACACACTGTTTTAGCGACTTCATGTTTGGGTGTGAGTAGTTCCGCGAGAATTTTGGAGAAAAATTCTGTGTGCGTGAGACATGCCTATTCATAAGCCAATGCCTTCTCCCACATTTGTGGTCGCTTAGCGTCGAAAAACAACTGCCCTTCAAGGCCTCAAGGGAGAAACGACAGGTCTCCTCTTTGGGGGCGAAACGACTTCCACTACGAGGCGAACTGGCAAGGGGGAGAAACGACCGGGGCGACCTGGTTGGGGGAGAACTGGCAAGGGGGCGAAACGACCGGTAACCTCTCCACATGAAAACAAAACAATATATTATTTGGTAAATCCTGGAAAATATAATCCAATAACCTACTTAGGCCCTATGACATGTTCCTATAGATACTAGGCCCCTACTAGTAGTAGTACTAGCCTATATAGCAATACTAACATTTTTTCTAACTGTTAGTACTACCACACTTACAGAAACATGGCACAGTAACTAAGCCTAGGCAAAGGCCTAACTACAGTAAGCCTAACGTTAGGCTTGGCCTAAACCTTACGACAAACTTATACCCCACACCGTACCTAATCAGAAACAAAAAACAAAAACCAATTTTCGTTGAACTAACCCCCCGCCCCCCACTTTCTTTAATACTTAACCAAAAAAAAACTTACCTATCCTTGCCTCACTTCTTTAGACAACTGTGATAACCAGTGTTAGACCAGTGTTATCACATTCTATCGCACCAAGTTCTCTCCAGCGCAGTGACAGCTGCACAATATAGGCGCACGCGCCTAGGCCTAACTTGACCCATACACTACTACTACTACATACACAATACGACTCAGTCCTGTATTCCTTTTACACTATAGAACATATATTACATAGAAGCACCTTACTACCGATGACATACTCCAAATCGTCATATCTCTTATTGTGCAAATACATAGACTTGGCCAAGTCTCTCGTGAGTGTTCCGCGGGGAGCTGACAACACCAACTCTACACAAATCCAGTGCTTCAGCACAGTACAGCATACCGTATTTGCCTTTTTTATAATACGCCCTCTATCGGTCTATAAAGGTATCGCTTCTCAACGAGAAACGATAGAATTAATAGACCGATAGAGGGCGTATTAGATAAAAGGAAAATACGATATTCTCTGCTATGCTGCAGCAGGTGGATTTTGAAGAGAAAGTTGTCAACTCCCCGCGGAACACTCACGAGAGACTTGGCCAAGTCTAGCAAATACACGAAACGCGTACGTATACTACCTACCATTTACGTACAAAGTTACTGTTAGGATTACTTCCTTGAACCCCATGCAAAACACATTGTCAACCAATAACAAATCAGTTCTTGATAACACACCTCTGTGGTCCTTGTTCTAAAAATAGACACCGCCCACGCGATATTTTAATCAAAATTACCCATTTTAACACCCTTACCAAAGGTTAACGACCTTCAGTAAATGATATACATTGTTAAACAACATTCCCCACAACTTACACAACATCACATACCCATGGAACCGCCCGTCTCGGAGGAGTTACCGGTAATTCCTAATTTTCGACAGGCAGGCACCGCAACTAAAAAAGTGTTTGCATTTTGAAATTATGACGTCAATTTTTCAAATCGTTTAGTTTGCAAGCCGTTTAGATTGAAGTGCAAATATTCCATCCAGCCTAGTCTTTATAACACACCGCTGATAGTTGGAGTACCCATTTACATTACGATGAAAGTTATACAAACTTAAGAGACATATTTTACCATCTAAGCATTACGGAGGCATCACCGCAATGATTCCAAATAGCTTCGGGAACTCTTTCCATTTCTCACTCACCCTTCCAACATCTTGTTCTTTCCAACTGGACACATTGAATGATACATATATAGCTCGATTTTCGCGAGTTGCTACAATGGCGTGACCCCTGTATGCGGCAAGGAGGTATGTCACAAAAATATGTGATCCCAACACAGGAAAATGGCAGGTTATATCCGCACGTTTGCAGATTAGTATCGAAAGTTATTGTGACTGACCGAATTCGTAGTGCCGCCGAGGGGGCACTAAAGTGTGATCCAGAAATATTCTCAGTGAATTTCATCAGTCCGTTCTGAACAAAATTGAGTTATATTTTCGAAAATGTTTGGAAGTCCTTTTCTTTCGTGAATTATGAATATTTCGTTCACAATGTAAAATGACTTCATGTGAAAATTTGGGTGTATCAATCGAGAACCCGACAAAATTGGAATGTTCGATGACGTCATACTTCGTAAAAAAATTGAAAGGTCACGGGGTTAGATTCACAATTGTGTCGCAAAAGAGAACGAGGCATATCAAGTTCTATACTACATACACCATTCACTAAGAAGTGGAACTTCGTTAGTCTAGCCATCAAAACGGCATCCAATGTAATACATACTCAAGTGTCGAACAGTACTACGTTGATATTGAGGAAGTTAGCAAACAATGCTTGGTACGTCCGAGTCTTTCTGCTCACAGTTACTTGGCATTATGTTGCAACTTCCTTGTTCTAAAAATGACATCTTAGCGGCTCATTTTTATGGAAGACCTTGTTTGTGAATCCCAGAGCTATATCCGTGTTCCTGGGAGGAAATTCATGCAAGATATATCATTGACATCAATACGGACTGTTGGTAGCCAACGTAGTAGCTTGAGCAAAAACTGGAAAAGACAATAATGATTCATAAGGTACGTGGTTTTCGTTACTTGTTATGTTTGCCTCGCGTTGCTTATTGCGATAGAGTTCGAGGTGTTGAAACATACATGGGTAACGTAATATTTTTCAAACGTTGTAATTAGATCGATGCAAACAAGTAATCTCTTCAAGCGATTCTATGCCCAACGTCTGCAAGGATTTGTATTTAGCTAAACTCAGTAAATAGGCGGATGGGTGCATAATTGGATCTACAATTTGTTCATCTAACGAACGAACATATATGTAAGGTGCATAACAAGATGAAAGAAGTGCCCGCACCAGAATTTCAAAACTGGGGGGGGGGGGGGCAAAATAAGGACAAAGGCTAACTGACGAAACTGACCCCAAAGCGCCCGTTCCAAGGGTCGGGGTTCCAGGTGACAAAGCTTCTTCAGAATCCTTCAAAATTGAAAGTTTAAATAAACCTGAAGGCAAAGTATCAGTTAGTTTCAACTTGTTTAGATTGGGGCCAAAAATTACGTACCGATGATGTAAATGGTCTGAGGTTCGTTAAACTGGTCAAGAATTGTCCTTTAGAGGACGTACATCTTCTTTGGGAAGGATTTTAAAGTTTGGGTTCGCCAAACGGTTTTTTGTCAGAACGTCGGGAGGACTTCGCACGTATAGCACCTGTTTTATTTAGCCACCCTAGAATGAAGTCATACACGGTAGACCAATGATTTGAAAGATCTGAAAGCCGTAAGGTTGGTCAAGTGTTGTCTTCATGAGGACGTAACTTCTTTGGGAAATAGGTTAATCGTTTGGTTTCGCCGAACGGCTCTTTTCCAGAAATTCGTGAGGTTTTTGGAAAAAATATTTCTAAGCATGTCAGAGAGAAAAGAACAGTGTAGTCTAATAACAGCCCCTGCTTATAGCACGAACAATGATGGGTAAGTCCTACACGACAAGTAAACTACAATTGGAAATTTTACAGGCAAAAACTGTAATTGGAACAAATTACAGTTTTAGACGTAATACGGAGTTTTCGAGTATTGTGAAACAACAAAACTTTCTGGAAACTGCTCCCAGAACAATGCTGTATATATAACACTCACATACTTAAAATTCTAGCTAGGTGTTCTGTAATTTAAAATAAGAAAGGTTCCTGAAAAGTCCGCCTCTTGTTTTTTTTTTTTTTTTTTTTTTTTACAGTGCCCATGCCTTATTGAATCCAAAAGGTCTTGATAAAAACCCATTTCACCCTCTGTTATTTCCCTTCGTTTTTAATTGGAATCTCTCAATGAGATTCCACTCAAATAAGTTAGATCCCATTGGAAGGTCTAGTGAAAATCAAATGGTTTCCGTGGGACTTCCTCATGGGAATCATGCACATATGATAGATGATCATCTCGAACTAAAGTTAACGTTTTCCTGCTGTAACGGGACCAATTAATCAACGACGTTTGTTTGAAAATAGCTGTGGCGGGATGTTATGTCTTTTAGCGGGGCAATGCGCACTGTTTAACAGGTAATGGGCTAACTGGCTAACTAACAATAACCCTAATCCCTTACCCGAACAAAGAATACAATTGATACAATTCAATGGCAACAGTCAATCAAGAAACACCTTGTTAAACAGTGCGCACGGGGCTTTTGCTTCTTCAAAAAAGTATCATCGATACAAATAGTAATAATACGCTTTTATTCTTTCTAATAATAACTGTTTATCATGAATTTCTCACAGGACGACGTTCTTTCAATAGCACTTACTCACTGGAAGTTGATTTCCGTTCGACAATATTATTCTTATTGAAACGCTCTATTAGGGAGTAAAAGAAGATAAAGCCTAACCTGTTGGATACACGCCTCATCATGGCCTTTTTTGACCAGGTTTTATCTTGTAACTGCCAACTGTATAGTGATTCGTTGCCTGAACCTGACAAGAGGAAAGGTAATCAGAAACTACCAAATAAATGTACCACCCCATAAACTACCCTAAGAAATTTTTAAGTCTGTTCCGGGATATTTTGGTGTGATGCGTACCGTTTAACGAGAAATTCTAACTCGCTTACGAAAACCCTAATCCTCAACCCAAACTCTAACCCGAACGAAGAATACAATCGATACAATACAATAGCAACAGCCAATCAAGAAAAACCGCATTAAACACTGCGTATCGACCCGATATTTTTGGTGTAAACAGGATAGTCTTTTAGCCATTACTTTTCTAGAGTGTATTATCGTCATGATGAATTCATACTGGGTTATCGATCCGGTACAATTACCTTTAAGGATGCAAAATCGTGTTCTTTAAAGGCATGTTCTGGTGGCTTTTCACATCTGTCTTGTAAGAAAAACAAAAATATTCCACACCATGTCCTTCAATGTTTGAATATCTTTTCCTGTAGATCTAGCATTACCCTTCACCATACATAGAGTACAACCAACAAAATTGCTTAATATCGCCTGCAGCGGCATCATAATTATAAATAAATTGAATACAATGTTAAATTATTGTGCCACAATGACATGACAGATTTCCCATGATGCATCAAATCCAAAGAAAAATTTGCATTACTTTAAAAATTTGTATCTTCTGAATGCTATAAGCTATCGAGATGCTGTTTTCACCTTCTGAAAGAGAAAATTTTTCTGCTTATTTTGAAGTTAACCAATTTTGTCTCCAGAATATGCCTTTAACTGTTCTTTGCTAGAAATGCCTCTCGGTTTCACAAAAAAGAGGTAATGTTAGATGTGTTTCATCCCTATCGACTAGGGAACAACATTGATTCATTTCTTACGGAAAATTGTCTTCTACCATGCCCAAGTGATCACAATATAATGTTTACTTACGACAGTTTTACCAAGTTGGCACATTAGCGTTTAGCGATTGATTCATTTCAATAGCAATCAACTACTGTATCCAATGAATTTTATACAGCTTCAATGTATCCCTGTGTTGTAAATCACATTCCTCTTATTTCTTATTTAGTCTTGCCCCGGGGCATTACTTCTTCGAAACTTTCCGCTGTAGGGCTCTCTGAGTCTTTCGGAAGTCTTATAAATTCAGAAAATAAAATTTGTCTGTGCCCTTACTATTTTGTGGACTTCATCTGTTGGTACATCTAAATCGTATTTTGTAATGGGTCTTTTGAATGAATTTGAAAACCGAATAGGCCTATGTTAAGTTTACAACCGTTGAACAATTTATACTATAAAAATTGTAACCGAAGTGCCAAAATTCATTCATCATCACGTTACACTTAAAATGATGATCCATATATTAAATACAAAGACTAATATCATATAGGCCTACTGTCCAGTAAAGAATTTCGATTGGAAGATACAAAAACGTGCAAAATGAACTTACCAGCATGCAATTGAAAGCAAGTTTAATAGTAATCAATTTCATGAATGGATTTTCCATTCCATTCAGTAACGGTGGTTACCATATCACGGCAAATAGTAGCAATACAAAACAAAAGCCACCAAGTTCACAACAACAAAAACTCCACAGAGTATAAGTCTGGAACAACCTCTTTGTGCCCTTCATTTAAATTCTACCGAAAGTCTAAGTCTAGAATTAAGAAATATGTTGTTGCAGAATTATTGTTTTCATCCAACTGCCATTGTTATGAATGGTTCCAGTGCAGAGCTATTAAACGTTGAAATTTATTCACTAAAATCAAGATCGTCCATTGTGCAATGATTTGTGACTCTTGTTGTACAACTCAATTTACCTGATTTGCTTCTGTTTGAAATTTCAATTGTTAATGTGACCTTGAATGCTAGCTGTTTTTGCACATATTATGTTGCATAGATAGGGCTTTTTTAATCACACCACTCCATAATAGTGCCATTGCTATCTAGTATTAGATTAAGGTGCATTGAGTCAGAGAAACAAAGAAATTCAAAGACTGTTATTTGAGTACTACAACAATGACATCACAAATTATTCCTAAGGTAGTGACTACCATTTTTAAATATTTTTTTAAGTTGATTTTTTTTATACTTGAGGAACACTTAAAGCTTTTCATTTAGGATTCAGGTTTGAAATAGGATTCTTGGTGGCGATTCAAAGTTTCAGGTAAATTCGTTTAGCTGTTTTACTAATGTGTCTGTAGATACCTTTTATGTACTATTGATTCTTGTATTCTAGCGGTTGCCCTAACTTTCATTTTCTCTAGCATTGGAAGTTGACAATCTGAAGCGAAAAAGGAATGAATCCTATATTAAATTTGTCTACGTCCTACACAGTTTCTGGGAAAAGTTGGTAAGTGTAAGTTGTATAATTTCAATTTCAAGATTTACAATTTTTGGACTATAAATATCATAAACTGCTATCAAAGGAATATTTAATTATATTTGAACTTTTTGTTTATATATTGCATTTATCAAAATATGATTTTGTAATATTTCGAGTTGAAATTTTATTCCTTTGGTATTATCTGTTATTGTTTGCAGGAATTCGAAGGGACAGTGAAGCACGGTGACGGAAGAGAAGTGGATATCAATACAGTAAATGTAAACACCAAAAGACCTAAATAAGACACTTTGTGCAGTCGAGTTTATATTTAAAGCAGCCTATTCTTAAGAGGAGACGAAAGTTCCTGACGTCTGTTATGGGACATTAGAAATGACAATCCAAATATAGACAAAGATGTTCTCTCAGCTCATGTTTTAACTTCCAGACTCGCTGCAACTAACTAAGATTTATCCTAACACTTACAGCACACACACATATTCTGGTCAGTAAGTGATGGATAACCCCCTGAGCATGTAACATTGTAAAATATGAGCTACTCTGCATTTCTGAATTCGATGTCAATCAAACAGCAGAAACCCTGGGGAAATTGGCATACTTACAAAAATAAAGCTTGGTGTGAAAATAGAGACTGAAATTCAAAATTGATCCAAGTAATGAGTTTTTAGGCAAAACTGATACAAGAAATTAGTAGGAATAAAGCAACTGAGTTGGCTCACTCTTCCTTATTTATGCTATTTAAAGAGATAATAACCAACACTTTTATAACAGATTTGCGTTTATTACCTTATTGCAGGAAAAGTTTTCAAAACTAAAGGACGCCTCAAAAGAGTTTGGAAGAACGCTGAAACGAGAGGTAGGCTTTTTGAAAAACAAGGTATCAATAAAAGCTTTCTACACTCTGTCGAAGAGTACCTTTACAAAATGCAACAGAAAATGAAAAAAAAAAAACTAGTGCAGCACTTAGGCGATCTCTTACGTTGTTCACAATGGTTCGGACATTAAAGTGGTGAAAGGTAGTCCGGGAGAGTCTCCCTTTTCGGAGACTTGAATTGTCTCCAATAATGGAGACAAATTTGGCGCCATTTTTAAATTTACCCACAAAGTTGTACAGTGTGCATAGTACAAAACATAAGGCTTTACCTTTGAAACGTTTATAGAAAATTAGTTCCAGCTTAGAACATTTCAAAACCGAGATGTTCTTGTTGCCAAAAAGTTTATCTACAACTTTTCCGTGCATTTTTTAATAGTTTTTGAGGAAATATCGATTAAAGTAATGACACTTACCGATGACCCTTATTTATAGACGCTGTGCAGTCGCCTAAACTCACACATCCTTATTGTGCATGATCGGTATTTGGTGTCAGCACTGCGATAAAGCGTGTTCTCGTAAGTCTTAGTTTGGCACTCCTGTAAATTAGGCTACATGAGCGGGCCTACAATTTCCTCCGAAACCTCCAAGTACAGTTACAATATACTTAGCTTCTACGAATTTTTTTGAGCGTAAGAAGCTCAAACCTAGCTAACAAGAAGCACAGACGATGTGTAAACCGCGGGTATGAACGCTACATATTAAACAGCATATATAGACTATCCTTGGTTCACGTTATTCTAAACTGACCGTTTAAAACCATTGAATTCAAACACGAGATCAACTTAAGACAATGAGAATCATTCACTGAGGATGAATTGTCGGTGACCGGTTTTGATTATCTGTTCACACCAAACGTCGGTACTGAAAGCTTTCAAATGGTCTTACGAAAAACATCGTGTTGAGTGTTCTCTTTGTTATAACCACACTGGTACATGACGAATCATCGGGGTGGGTGAGTTAGAAACAACGGCTGTTACAAGAATAAGGTCTTGAATATTTATATTTCACGTTATACAAAAAGTCTCCATTTACGGAGACTTTGCATGTCTCCGAAAAGGGGGATTCCTCCGGACTGAAAGGAAACTATGCTTTCCAGTTTTGCTGAGTTGCTGACTGTTACCTTCGTTCCTTGTAAAGTCGTCCGAATGCATTCGTCTATTTATACTACGAAAAATATAAAAGACGAACTTACAAGGAAGAATCATATCTGTGACACGCCGTTTGTGCCTTTTTATTATGCCGTCAACTTAATCCCGTCGTCAAAACTAATTATGCTGCGAAAAGCCCATAGCCAATCCAAATTCATTCCGGTGGTCATAACTAATTCCCGTGCCGCAACTAATTCCGTTGTCAAAATTGATTCCTTTTGTCTAAAATGATTCCTTTGTCAAAACTGTGTCCATTGTTTAAAACTTATCCCGTTGTCCAAACAGATTTTGTTGCCAAAGATACTTCGGACCGTTGCCAAAAACACTTCCATTTCCAAAAATGATTTTGTTGTCAGCACTATTCCGTTGTCAAAACTTATTCCGTTGTCAAAAGTGATTCCGTTGTCAAAACGTATTTGTTGTCAAAAGTAATCTCGTTGTCAAAACTCCCTCCGTCGTATTTTGCAAGTGGTCGTAATTGTCCATTTTGACCAATGACAATCCCCGATACATTTTGGAGGAAGGCTCTTTTTAAAGTCTGACATAACGCTTTCCATATGCAACGAAAGTAGTATCGATGGTGCAACGTGCTGAACTTTGCTACCTGGCAGCAGTTCGTACAGCGCACAGTATAGTAAGCTAGCAAGGAAGGAAGGCAGTCAAAGACAGCTACCGGATAAAACACAGTAGGGACCTATATAGAATGACGATGACAGCAATAGTGTGAGTCTTTCATTTCATGCATCTTAAAGAAAGGTTTGAGCGTTAGAACGTGCGTATGTTACTATGTTTGGAAAATGGAACCCAAGAATACCATATACAATGTCAAACTGCAATACAAAACTAAGGATAAAGAAGTATCTTCTAGAGAATCATCAACGACGTGGAAAGAACACAACCTTAGACCTTTTCAAAAGTGTACTGGGCTGAAAAATTATCGTCACACTGCAAGACTTGGTATTTGTATATTGCCGTGACGTGACCTTAGCGGCGACTTGACTGGCCCCATAAGATTCACCTAATTTTAAGATTCATCTAAACATGTACTTCCTTGAAAGCTAGTTATAATATTAATATAGCCTACCAAATCAAACCTTTGTTGGACACTCAGACTTTATTTATTGTTTAGGCCTCCTAATCAACAATAACTACATTAGGATATGCCCGTTCCTAATCTAAGAATGTATTTAATGGTCGAGTGAATAGTCTGAAAAAATTGACGAAATGGAATATATATTTCTCACTTAAAAATTTAACATTTAGGAAATTAGGCGTTGGCGTAACTTGAATCACGACGTACAGCCTCGGTCAGATTGACTTATGGTTGGTCGGTGATCACTGCTCTGCATGCAAATCTTCGCTGTGGGACGAGTGCGGAGTATCAAATTTCAAATGTTTGCAAAAGGACTGTATTACTTACTTAACATTGAAAATATGCCTAAAGTGGTCTTCAATACACTTAAATGGCTTGTATGGTCACGAACACATGGTGTTATAACTTGTATTTAGTAATAGCTGTATCAGCTTCGTTTGTCAAAGCGACTGGTCACCGCCTGCCCGCTAGTGCTGCACTTACATACTGAGGCTCCACACAGGCTTGCGTATATACATGCCTACATTGGTATGTTTATCCCTAAGCTTTATCGAGATTTCTTGAGTTTTGTCAGTTATCATATGTTTTAAGAGGGAAAAATAAAATTTTATTACACAGTATTACAAGAACGTTTTGTACATTTAATATCCAGGGCGAATAGTGTACACGATTGCATATGGTGTACCAGGGGCGCAAATCTCTGTTTGAGAGTGGGGGGCGAAAATGCTTATGATGTGCCCTTGAGTACTAAACTGTGCACTCTGGGCGGGCACCGCGAGCGCGAAGCGCGAAGCCCCAAAAGACTCCTGGTGGGATCCAGGGCCAAAACCCTTGAGGGGGTCCAGGGGGCGAAGCCCCCGGAAGCCCTTGTGCTCTAGCATTTCCAAAGCTTCAGAAAAACTGTTTTCGAACGAAAAAAAAAACGAAAAATGGTGACCATATTTTTAGGTCTACTCAAATTTGGGGGGGGGGGGCAAATTACGATTTGGCCCCCTACTTTTTCACTTTAGGGGCGAAGGCCCCCCTTGCCCCCCGGGATTTGCGCCCATGCTGGTGTACACTCTACAAAGTATGTACACCTCCTCGGCTTCAAATTGTATCGGAGTTTGCCATTGGTCAAAATGGACAACGCCCACTTGCATTATACGGAGGAATGGGTTTAAAAAACGGAATTAGTCTTGATAACGGAATAAGTTTTAGCAACGAACAACTGAATCGGTTTGACAACGGAATTAGTTTTGGCGGCTTAAAAAATTCGACAACGGAATGTACTTTGACGGTATAAGGGCTTTTCGAAACATAATTAGCTTTGACGAAAAAATAGATTTTGACAGCATAATATCTTTGACGACATAATGACATGGCACAAACGGCGCGCCATATATTTATCGTCCAAAATCTTTTTAGACATGTCCATTTTGATTTCTTTTCAAATTATGGAACTGGCTTTTCAAAGCCTTCAAACTCCTTCTCTTTCAATAGAAAACTACTTACTGATTCCTAAAAGTAATTATGTTAAACTTTGAGTTTAATGCTTATCATGCTGTTTTGATCCCGGTAAAAAAGTTGATTTTTTAAACTAACTTATCTATTGTTCGACTGAATTACATCAAGTTTCCAAACCCACCGCTGGAAGTCTATTATTATCACTTCAGTGAGCTTCTTTTCCACTTAGGTTGCAAAAAATTACACGGTACTTTGGGTAGGATTGTAATGAAACCCCAGTTGAACACATTATTAAATTGGCGCACTATACAAAGTTTTTTGTTCAAAATACCGAGCAGAAAGTCATATTGTTTGTGTGCGCAGGATTTCAACACTCCATATGAATGGTTGAGTACTGGCAAGTACATTCCATTGTAGACACACTTAAAGTATTGCACATTTTGTAGATCAGGTTGACACCTGATCTACAAAATGTGCAATACTTTACGTTCTTGTAATTTAATTGGATACAAGCAGTTGCACAGAATATATAGGGAGAATGAACTTGCTGACATTATATGGAAGACCGTGAATCCAAGCAAATACGTTTTCGAAACAGGGGATAAAGCAAACAAAACAGGAGACATTTCAAGTAGAACTCTAAGTTAAAGAAAAGGGTATGACAGATTGTCTCCATTAAAGCCAGCGGTCGATTATTGTCGTCTTGTATGAAATCCCCGTTAAGGATAAGACGTTCATCTGCTGGACTAATAAGGGGTTTCCTGAAGTAGGTCATTTGGTTTATGATTGGAGACTCGTGAGATTGTTTCTACGTCATTAGAAATGAGACAGATTTAAAGGGTACTTATATCCACATTCCGTATTTTTAAGTGTTTCGAGGGTAAAGATTCTTATTTTTTTGAAATATGGTTTGGATTCACCAGAAGGCACAGCCGCATGGAATCAGTTGTAATCTGAAACTATTGATGGCATTTTTTTAAATACATTTAGGTCCTACTTTACCAGAGGTCATTTCAGACATTTCATGGGGGAATAAAATGAGTCTGTGACTCCCTTCCCCATAAGCCACTTAGTTTAGTCAATCGGTAAACAGATGAATGCCTTGGTAATAATAACTCCCATCGTGATCATAGTTCGTATGTGATAGGTCCACTTTACACAAACAACTTCACTTCATTTTGTTAAGGTCAATGGTCCGTTGAAGACATAAAAGCCCAAACACTACGCAAGTTTGTAGTCGAGTCCACACTTGGAATCATGCTTTCAAAATTCAAAGGTCTCGGCCAGAGAAGTTGATTTTTCCCCATTGAGAATGTAAGGGGACTCGGGTCCTTGAAAGTTGAAAATTTGCCGGAGTCGTGACTCGGACTCTCCGGACTCGACTACAGCACTAGCACTTATACTGAACCATTGATTGAAAGACACTCAAAAATAGGAAAGATGGACGTACAATATTTAATGATTTCATGCGTCGACTAGTAAAATTAATAAAATTCTTTACCTTTAAAATTATTAAAGCTGATCTGAGGTCACCATAAGCCCAAAACGGAAAATTGTGTTTACAGAATATCTTAGAACAAAATTTAATTACGGTCACCCTTAATAGCATGGTTCTACATATTAAAAAAATGATCAGTTACCTCCGCTAGGTGTCAAAGATTATCTTAAGGTTACAGGATTTCAAACTCTGAAAATCTTGTCCACGATACAAAAGGTTTCAAGATGCAAGTCATTGACATTTTTGCATATAAAATGTGAAATATTAGATCGTAGTTTTTGGAACTGCAGTGATGCTCACTGGAGGTAACAGAACATCGAGACTTACTATAATTCTGGTCGGAACCATGTAAAATCATCATTTGTATTGTGCAGATGTGTCG
Source organism: Holothuria scabra (assembly GCA_037179385.1). Lineage (NCBI taxonomy): Eukaryota > Metazoa > Echinodermata > Holothuroidea > Aspidochirotida > Holothuriidae > Holothuria > Holothuria scabra. The sequence goes on along the minus strand of CM074197.1, from coordinate 8,137,086 downwards.
CATTTGTTAAATTCCCCCAAATTTCTCCTTGGAGGAAGTATCCATTAATTAATTTACGAAGGAACACTTTGCTCGAAAGAAGTAAATGCTTTTGCAAAACGGTATATTCTGCTTGCCCCCCCCCCCCCTCTTTAAGTGTCTGAAAAGAAAATCTAAAGCCTAACTTCGGCTGAAAAATTAGATTTGGGGTTGCATTAAAACTGCTCAAAACTGGTTTGGGTTAAGCAATTGTAGCATCTTATATATCCTATATATATCTGTAATTGCCTAACTACCGCTATGTTTACTTTATCGAATCTTTTTCTACATTTGCTTTTGAATTGCAGTCTCACCAAAGTCCAAAATGTCCACTTTACGAAACATTTTGCAACCTTACGAATTTCAAATATGAGAAGAAACACAAGGTGGAGGTAGACGGCGACAAAAGAGAGTGGGAAAAAAGACTCTGTAAGTATTTAGATGACAAATATCCAAATGGCAGCAAGTATGTGTACCATTTCCCTCTCAGATATGATTTCGAAACTGAAAAGAACAATAGACACAGAATTTGTGCAAAGTTAGATTGTTCAAAGTTTCTTTCTCATTACTCAGATAATATAATGCGCGAGTTATTGAAGCGTTCACAGGAACAATATAAAGGTAATAACCGAGCAACATCAGGAGAAAATGCTGAAGAAAAGAAACAAGATTTCGATCCTTTAGTAAGGAACGGAAGTGTAAATTATGGACGCAAAAATGAAAGTGAGGATCATGCACAAACCAAAAGATTTCAACGCAGAGAATACGAGAGGCAATGTGACCATCGTTTAGAAAAGAACCAAAGGGTAAATCCTGGACCTGAATATGATATTGAATATTCAGAATATGAGAAACAAGCTGGCCACCTTTTAGGCGAGAAACAAAGCTTCGATGCAGACCGTGCTGATGTCAGTAACGATCCTGTGCAAGGGAAACTTGATGAACATCTCGAAATGGGGAAGCAAGATGAACAGAAAGGAAAAGAACAAAAACAAAATATTGGTTCAAAAAAAAGGAACCGGATCTTGAAAATCTTGTACATCAGTATTTACAGAGACGGAACGCTTTAAAAGCCGTTCAAAATGTGTGCCAGTGTATAGAATTATGTAGCAGTAGAAAGAATTCAATTCATGTGTTTATAATGGCAAATATAAGCTACAAATCCTACCTTAAACAGTACAACCACAAACGACCAGTGACAGAAAACGAAGGTGATCACGATATTTTATTAATCATTAAAGAGATAGGTATTGTTTTCATTCAAGTCAAGTCATGCAAAATTATCTCAGTTGATCCTGAACAAATCAAAAAAGGTTTCCAACAGATTCTTCGGGATCAAGTTGTATTTTTAGAATCGAATCGTGATTTATCCTTTATTCACCCAAATTTTCCCATGTGGGGATTCGTAGCATTGCCAAACGCTAGTCGTTGTACTCTCTCACACGACAATCTTTGTGACCCCCACAAGAAGATAGTTCTCTGCAAAGAAAACTTACAAGATATGGAATGGTTTGACGAGTTACTAATAAAAAGCCAGGGCACAAATTCCTGGACAGACCAACAGTTTCGGTACTTGTGTGCTCGATACGTTGGTGAAGGTAAGTCCAAAGGCATGCAAGAATTGTCTAAAGAAATAGAAGCAGTAATTAGACAGTTCGGAAGAAAAATTTTCACCCCTAAGCAAGAAGTTATTCTTTCAAATAAACATCCTTGCCAGGTAATCAAAGGAGAATTTGGAAGCGGGAAAAGTTTGCTACTATGTAAAAAGGTTTACGATCTTTCAGTAATGACCGGAAATGATAAACAAGAGACTGGTTTTCCTACTCAGTGCACAAATGTTCTTGTTGAAATGAAAAATGCTGTCCCTGAAAAACAGATAAATCTTTCCAAAAGTCAGACACTCCTACTTCAATGGCAAAAGGTCCTTCTCGAAGAGATGATACTACAAAACAAACAAATCTTCCTACTCAATTATGCAGAAATCTTCCTAGAATGAGAAATCATGAAACTCAAAATGAAGCTGATCCTTCCCATGTTTGCAATGATATTAGTCAAAACACGCAAAATACTTTCCCAATGGTACATGATTCTACTGAAATGAGAGCTGTTGCTACACATGTTGCAGATGATCCTCAAAGTAAAGTTGATCCTTCCCATGTATACAGTAAGGATAATCAAGCGACACATAATACTACCCGAATGAGAGATGATCGTACTTTAATGAGAGCTGTGGCTACTCATGTTGGAGATGATTCTATTTTAACTGAAGAACCACCTTTTCAAAGAATAAATGATACTTCTAAAAATGCCATTTTTCCCATCAAAAAGTCAGATGATTTTTCCCAAATTGCGCACAGTGGTTGTCATAATTCAGATAATGGAGATCAAATTTATCTGATTACATGTGTTGGATTAGACAAAAATTTCCAATTAAACACCACCGTTCTTGATTTTCCTGCCGTTCAGCAATTGGAGACGTACGTTAAAGACATAGAAGAACAAGAGGAAGTAAAAACTGTTGTTAAAATTAGATATATGACATTGGCATACTTGTTAAGGAAATACAACTTGGGGGAGGACCCCCATCAAAATTACATTAAGCTAACTTCAGACAAATTTAACATTCTTTTCTCCAAGGTAATGCTGGAAAGTAACAAAATTTTTATTGATGAAATGCCTTTACGCCTGTTCAAAGACTTAGAAATTTACATGCTCTCCAAACGGGAAGATTACAAAGGGTATGAAGGATATAATATTTGGGTAGCAATAGCAACACAAAGTTGCTATGGTGTGCTAGATCTCAAAAATGAGACACCAGGAAAATTATTTGAATCTCATTTTCTTGAAGAAAATATGAGAAACAGTTGCCGCATTGTAAAAATGATGAGATCCATTTGTAATTATACAGGTGAAATTCTTGTAAGTAACCCCGACATTGGACACTGCATTGAAGGACCCATCCCTTTGCTCTGTCGCATCCCAAGATGTGACTGTTCAGTTAACGTAATTAAGGATACCATATTTTGCAAATGTTTCGAAAAGAGAGTAACAGATACTCTAAAGTTTGTTCATAAAGCATTAGGATGTACAGAAGAAAATAATGCAAATGTTGTGTATATGATATCACACCTTTTCAACAATAGTTTTAAGAGTTCTATATTTGCTAAACTGAAGGAGCTCTTTGACAGAGTGTTAGAGGGTTTAGACAGAAAGTACCATTGGTTCACGCTGGCGAACATAGATGTGACAGAGTGTGAAATGGGTTCAAAAAACTTTGATTCCAGAGCGATAGACGTCGCCCAGCAAGGGACTGCAGGGTATGAATCGAAGACAAAAATAGGAAAGTCTGGCCGTCACATTCCAGCACGGCACACAAAAGAATTCGCAAAAAAGATGATAGAGTCAGAAAAAAGTACCACAGAAACTGAAACAGAAACAGAAGAAGCACACTGTGCTACCAAGACAAAGAACTCCGACACAGACAATACAGGGTGTGGTTCCGGTATAAAGTCGATAGGGGGTGACTTAGAAACAGCAGGGACTGACACAGAAATTAAGAAATCTGGCAAATGGAGTAAAAAGAGAGAACTTATAATTGATGAGACAACATTTGCAGGATGTGAAAAACCAATCTTGATATTTATTGATTTGCTCTCCATGTGGCAGTTCCTGCCCGCAGAAATAAGTGAAGAAAGTGACCACCAACAAAGCAGCAGGAAGGCTAGAGTAGGAGAAAGCAGTATTTTGGTATTATCTCGATGTACATCACAATATGTACATATTGTGTTGCAGGGAGAAGAGCCACAAATTTTCATAAATGAACACATCAGAATGTATAAAGAAGCTGCACGCAAAAATACCGATATAGAAACAAAATGCAACAACGCAGCACACTTAATGGGAAAGTGCTTAAAATATCACGGTGAACTCCTAAATAGGCTTTTAGATGAGGGGGTTATGAAGGAAGTATTCTTTCCGTTCAAACTAATTTGATCATGTTTAGTTAGTCAGTCAGTGATGCGGTCACTTGATTATGTTTAGTCAGTAAGTCAGTCAGTCTGTCAGTCGGTCAGTCGTTGAAGAGGTTTAATTTTTAAGTTTTTGATGTGACTATGATTGGTTAAGCTTATTCAGGCCTCCCACTTGAAATACGAATCTTCTGTACTAAATCAAACAGGAAGACCAATAAATCTCTTCTTGATTATGGTTGATTGTGGTAGAAAGTATATGCATGTTTTATGGCTTGGCCTTTAGGGTGAAATATGATGTTTATGTTTTTCATCATTTTGTTCTTTCGGTGGGATATAATTATGGCGCCCCTCCCCCAACCCCCGTAGAGTGGAAATTTTCGAAAGAGTTTTCTCTTGTGCTGTGTTCTTGGTTATGAAACCGCATTCTTCTACGATTGCTTAACTTTGTTACTGGATTCGATTGTTGGACTAATGTCGAAGTGCTCGCATATTTTGTATTGGAGGTTGTTCACGGTTCGTTGCCCCAAGGGGGAGAGTCTTGGTGTGAACCAGAACACATTACAAGTAGTGCCGGGAGGGGTAAGGTTTTGTCGGTGGTTATGTGAGGGCACACTTGGCACCTACGTTTGCTGACCCTTTGTCCGTTTTCCAAGCCGCTTTCGAAGCTTGGATGATGAGAAAAGAGATTTGAGGTTTGGGAGTTGCCGTCTCGCAGCTTTAGGGGGTCTTCAAAAATTTAACAGGTGGACTTGTCTGACCGGAGAATACTAAAATTTGAAAGAATAAATTTATATTAAATACTCTGTCATTCAGCGAAATAGTAAACAAAGCAAGACTAGTGGAATACGTGTTTTCATTCAACTTTGTAAGACAGTATTTTATCCCGGCTGTAACCGGACGCCTTGCTGATTACCGCATCATGGATGAAGGGTAGAAGGTATTCCTCATTGAGAAAAAATCAACAAGTGTTTAACGTGTTTTTTCGTGTTCAAGTTGGGTGGAATAAGGTTTGTTGCTCAAACGGATGTCTTTAATACGTGTTAAGTGTGTAATACGTACGGCCGTTTAATAATATGTACATGTGTGTATGGTTGTGTTGTTTAGTTTATTTTAAAATACATGTGTCTGTTTATAACCCACTTCAATCGAATACAAATATAATTAAAAAACAATGGTGTATGTTAGAATGTTGTCTCTCAAAACATACCTCACATTAGACAAGTTGCGTCGACTCTCCTACTAACGGTATCAATGTAAACCCATGCTTTTTAAACATAAATAAAACGTTCTTTTTCCACCCTTTGTAATTGTCACATTTTATACAGGTATTTCCATGGTACATCATATTTTTACATTTAATCATACCTTTCGGCTTAAATAGCTGCTAAGTTGACTTATTATCCTAACAGAGATCAGGACAGTACAAGCCATGCAATCACCTGGTAGGCTGGTACACACCATTTGTTAAATCACCCTTAACGAGAAGTCTTAACTCCGCACGTAGCTGTCGAAGTCGTGACAATTTGCATAAATGATTAACACCTGTAACTGTTAAACTGTGATTCTTTGACTGTCTAGACAAGAGAAAAAACCTTAAGCTGTCATGGCTCAATACATTCAACATTCAGTTTTCATAATTAAATACACTTTACTGACATTTCCATGTATACATTCACTGAATATACGTAGGCTACATAGCATATTTAATCATGCAGGGCGTGGAATGATTCATGGGGTACATAGCGTTTTCCACTTATTAAAAATATGAGAATAAATAGTTGAACAGACGAAGAATATGCAAGATTTTAAACACCGTATTAACTAAAATAAGAATTTATTACTATGGGAATTATTCTTCAAAAACTCAAAAGATATTGGCTAACGGGATTGGTGTTAATACAAGTATTGTTCTTCTTTTGAGGCAAACTTAAACTTGTGAATGAACTCATTTATCTTGGGGTCTCCCCTCATTCTTTTTTTTTTTTTTTTTTTTGAATATAAAATATTTTGCATGAATATCAGAAAATTGAATTGTTAGCTGAGGGCTAATTTACATCCAATAAAGAAACCTTGTATAGTAAAAGAATATTGTGCCCCGATCACAGCTTGCTCAGTGTCTTAAATAAAACTTGTTTACCTACACCCCCAAAACAAATGATCTATTGTTTCGTCATTTTTCCCACAAAATGTACACCTTGGGTTTCCACTCCTAATTACCTTTGATAAATAATAATTTGTTCCAAGAATCCATGAGTAAACTGATACTGAAAATACTAAATATTACACTCCCTAATTGACTTTAAAGAAATAAGAAAAACGTTACACCATTGCTCAGCAGTTAACTGGAAGGAGTTTTGCAACTTAAAATAAAACTATTCAGATGGGTGACATTTGAACCCTCCTTCCCGTTGGTATTAATTGTATTGCACCGAACTTTAAGTGGCTCACCGCACCAAATAAACTTGCACAAAGTCGCCCCAAGATTTTTAATAAACTTTAATGGAGGGTTAGGGAAAACTTGAAATAAAAACACCAACTAAGACAGGGCAAAAGATTTTATCAAAATGATTTTCCCCAATAGAATGGGGTCACGCCGTGATCACAAATGAAGAATTGATTTTAGGTGTGACAATTTTCGGAAAGAAGTTGAGTCGAAAAAGATTATCATCTCCCCTATCAATTGTGATACTCAACACAGTAATTGGACCAATAGTCCAATTAAGGTTAAAATTGTTTACATTGATGGTTTACCTTTGAACGGTCCTAAAGGAAATACATTGGTTTTGTCATCATTTACTATTTCGAACTATTTCGAAGGAGATGAAAAATGTAACTGATTTCGGTTAAATTATTTTCGCTTTCATCCAAAAAAGAGCAGCATCATCGGCGTATTGATCAATACGCATCTCATAACCATCAATTTGAACACCTCTTATTACATTACTGTTTCTAATTTTTAAGGCAAATACCTCAGCACATAAAATAAAGATGTATGGACTTAAGGGACAACCTCAAGTTGTCTTACGCCCCAGGAAAATAAGGAGATAAAAACCATTATTACACACACAAGCTGTTGACTTAACATACAAGAATCTAACCCAGCGTGTAAAATTCTCACTAAAATTGAAAAAAGTAAGAACACTAAATATGAAATGCCACTCTTCTTTATTAAAAGCCTTTTTAAAGTCAAGGAAGACCATAAAACCTGGAATAGACATAACATCAGTATAGTTAATCATATCCAAAATACAATGAATGTTTTCCCCAATAAATATACCTTATTTATATTAACACTGTCTGATAAGAATCAATAAGTTTATTGCTTCACTCTAAAGGCCATGCAGGGCTTTGGAACAAATTTTCTAATCTAAGTTTGAAAGACTAATGGGCTGGTTATTTTGAAAGAGGGAAATGTCCTTGTCAGCTTTTGGCAAAAGTGTAATAATACTGCGAGATTGTTCATGCGACAGATTCCAATGGTTGTAGGCAAAATTTAGAGAATTCGTGATCAAATGAGAAATAATGCCCATACAAAAATTTGTAAAACTCGACTGTAAAACCATCACTACCAGGGATCTTATTATCCTGGAAAGAAAAAAAGAAGGTTTCCATTCTTAAACGGTAGGTCCACCATCACACATACTAGCATCGTTCTCCGTTAAACGGTTAGGACAGTCGAAATTGCGGAAAAAACAATGAGGGAGAACAACCAACACTGTTGTATAACTGGGTGTAAAAATACTTAATTCGACTGAGACACCAGCATCATCAGTGAAATCATGCCCTGTTTAAATATTAAAGTTTACTTATTACATTAATAGGTTTATGACGATTATCTAAATGAAAAAAAAAAAATGTTTTGAACTTTTTTCTCCCTGCTCCACCCAACGAGACTTAGACGAATGATGACTCCTTTATGTTTGTAGTTGTATAAGGTCTTTAGTCTAGCCCTGGCATCTTTCAACCTGTCAAGAGTACCTTGAGATCTGGAAAAGTTATAAGAGGCTACTAAGGAAGAAATTTCACGTAGCAAACCCTTCTCCTGCTTTCTATAAATCGCGGACTTCCCTTTGATGTAATGTTTGCTGTATGCACGAGTTATATACTTTAAATACTCCCAATTTTGCAAGGGATTTCTCTCTTAGAGTTCATTAGCAGCATCAGTAATTATTTTTCTTACTGTTGAAGTATAATCTAAATCGTTCAAAAAAGAATTATTCAATTTCCAGTAACTCGGGTCCCGCCTTTTCGTGAATTAAAGCAGTTCTAAAGTAACTATATGCAGTGATAAGAATGGATGCCAAGAGAAAACAAACATTTCGAGACCATGTTATGAAAGTGGCGTGAAATTGAGAAAAAGTCCAATCGGCACCGAATACCAGAGGTTGTGTTCGAAGTCCAAGAATAAATTTTGGAATTAGGATTTCTCTCTCGCCAAATGTCAATCAAATCATTAAATTGACTTTAAAGTATTACATTCATCCCTAGCCTCGAAATTCGTCCACAGTTGACCTCCCATTTTATCCAGATTTATAAGTTAATAACAAAATTAATCACCCCCTAAAATTACATCATTGTTACCAAATTTTTGCATAGTTGAAGAAAAGGTGTTGAAAAAATCGGATCATCTATATTAGGACCGTATACATTAACTAGAGTGAAAGACTTATCCTGTATTGTAACTTCAACAACTGTGAATCTGCCCTCTTCAGAAAGAAAGGGTTGACAGATGGTAACTTTTAAAATCGGATTAAGAAGAATAAAAACGCCTCCGATCGGCTTACCTATCGAACATGACAAAAAATACCTTCCGCCCCATTGGTTTTTTTTTCTATTCATAGCTTCACTCTGCGTACTAAGGGTTTCTTGTGAAAAAAACAATATCACTTGCCTGTGAGTGAAGAAATGCAAACATTTTTCTCCCTTTTTGACTTGCCTAATTCCCCTCACGTTAAAAGAACAAATCTTTAAGGTGGTAATTGAAAGGCAGCTTGGGATCATACCTAGAAATAACCATGAAATGGTAGCAACTGACAGTACACTACTGATGATGACTGTACGTACCAATCCAACAGACATATGCAATTTAGAAGATTGATGAAATTATTATAAGGAAAAAACAAGAAGTAACACAAAAGTCAAATACAGGCGGTCGTCTAAAGAACTCCAATCTTGTCCGCGACGTCTGTAGAAGGTCTCTACGATAAAAAAAAAAAAAACGATCCGACCCGAAGGCCCGACTAATCGATTAGTATCAAGAGAAAAGGAGACAGGGGAAATGAAACTTTCTTAATGTACTTAAAGAAAGTTAGTTAGTTAGTTAGTTAGTTAGTTAGTAAGTTAGTTAGTAAGTTAGTTGGTTAGTTAGTTAGTTGGTTAGTTACGTAGAGTTTACGGCCCAGTTTCCAACCAATTGGTTCAAGCTGAGCCGACCCCGGCCTTTTTCCCGTTGTGGCTCACTAGCTTGTACCTTAATAAAGAGCAATCTACCGCAGTTAATACAAATCGTTTTTAAATGTAACTTTTCATAGCACCACATGACACGTTTAAAAAGCTTTTTTGTAATTTGGAAACTGGACAATTTCAACTATCATTTAGTTTGTGATAATGGCGATCCATGCAAACTGCGTTTAGTAATGTTTCGACTATATATTATCTTGTGCATGGCGCGCTATTATTACAAAAATTATTGTGATCGTATAAATCTGAGACAATTTTAGTTTTGTGGGGATAGTTCGCCGACGGATTTTTCTGTAAAGCACTTTACAGTTGTAAGCAAAAATTTCGTTGATCACCATTAGTAAGGTGGCTTAGCAGATTTAACGTTACCGGCCGGACAAAAGTACCAAATTTGGCATGGAGTTTCTTTTTGACCTATCTATTGATTTTATCCGTGGAACCCACGTGATGGGTTCCGATTTTCCAAGATGGCGGCCAAAATCTAAGATGGCCGCCAGAAAACAGGAAATATCAAATATCTGCCCGCAAAAATCGGAGATAAACAATTGAGGGGTCAATTTAGGTGTTTTCGGGGTCACTTAAACTGATGCTGGGCATGGCATTTTGCTTGGGTAACCCACTCTCAAGATTGCGGCAAGACACCAAGATGGCCACCAAAAAAGCAGGAAATGTCATATATCTGCCTTTGAAAATCGGAGAAGAAGAAATGAGGGGTCAATTCAGGTGTTTCACCACTCGGCTAAAGGGTTACGTGCACACACGCAGAGACAGTGGCATCAGCTTTGCAGTAAACACACTCCACGGGCTTATTTTAACCCTTTACCGTTGTTTGGGTCCTTTTGGACCCATGCGGAGAGTTCGGCTGTCACCCATCTTTACTGTTTCACGCGGAGCTCGAAACTGCGAGTAGCTACCCGAAAATTCGGCCAAAACAACGAGAGAGGCAACAGTTCAAGGCCGCGTCATCAATGGCCTACGGAAGCCGATGCGGGGCGGGCTACGTCCGCTTTTCCGCCCACTCCCGAGGCGGGCAAATATGCTCCGATCGGAGCACAACGGTAAAGGGTTAATCTCAAATACCTCCACCACTCGGCTAAAGGGTTACGTGCACACACGCAGAGACAGTGGCATCAGCTTTGCAGTTAACACACTCCACGGGCTTATTTTAACCCTTTACCGTTGTTTGGGTCCTTTTGGACCCATGCGGAGAGTTCGGCTGTCACCCATCTTTACTGTTTCACGCGGAGCTCGAAACTGCGAGTAGCTACCCGAAAATTCGGCCAAAACAACGAGAGAGGCAACAGTTCAAGGCCGCGTCATCAATGGCCTACGGAAGCCGATGCGGGGCGGGCAACGTCCGCTTTTCCGCCCACTCCCGAGGCGCGCAAATATGCTCCGATCGGAGCACAACGGTAAAGGGTTAATCTCAAATACCTGCACCACTCGGCTAAAGGGTTACGTGCACACACGCAGAGACAGTGGCATCAGCTTTGCAGTTAACACACTCCACGGGCTTATTTTAACCCTTTACCGTTGTTTGGGTCCTTTTGGACCCATGCGGAGAGTTCGGCTGTCACCCATCTTTACTGTTTCACGCGGAGCTCGAAACTGCGAGTAGCTACCCGAAAATTCGGCCAAAACAACGAGAGAGGCAACAGTTCAAGGCCGCGTCGTCAATGGCCTACGGAAGCCGATGCGGGGCGGGCTACGTCCGCTTTTCCGCCCACTCCCGAGGCGCGCAAATATGCTCCGATCGGAGCACAACGGTAAAGGGTTAATCTCAAATACCTCCACCACTCGGCTAAAGGGTTACGTGCACACACGCAGAGACAGTGGCATCAGCTTTGCAGTAAACACACTCCACGGGCTTATTTTAACCCTTTACCGTTGTTTGGGTCGTTTTGGACCCATGCGAAGAGCTCGGCTGTCACCCATCTTTACTGTTTCACGCGGAGCTCGAAACTGCGAGTAGCTACCCGAAAATTCGGCCAAAACAACGAGAGAGACAACAGTTCAAGGCCGCGTCGTCAATGGCCTACGGAAGCCGATGCGGGGCGGGCTACGTCCGCTTTTCCGCCCACTCCCGAGGCGCGCAAATATGCTCCGATCGGAGCACAACGGTAAAGGGTTAATCTCAAATACCTCCACCACTCGGCTAAAGGGTTACGTGCACACACGCAGAGACAGTGGCATCAGCTTTGCAGTAAACACACTCCACGGGCTTATTTTAACCCTTTACCGTTGTTTGGGTCCTTTTGGACCCATGCGGAGAGCTCGGCTGTCACCCATCTTTACTGTTTCACGCGGAGCTCGAAACTGCGAGTAGCTACCCGAAAATTCGGCCAAAACAACGAGAGAGGCAACAGTTCAAGGCCGCGTCGTCAATGGCCTACGGAAGCCGATGCGGGGCGGGCTACGTCCGCTTTTCCGCCCACTCCCGAGGCGCGCAAATATGCTCCGATCGGAGCACAACGGTAAAGGGTTAATCTCAAATACCTCCACCACTCGGCTAAAGGGTTACGTGCACACACGCACAGACAGTGGCATCAGCTTTGCAGTAAACACACTCCACGGGCTTATTTTAACCCTTTACCGTTGTTTGGGTCCTTTTGGACCCATGCGGAGAGCTCGGCTGTCACCCATCTTTACTGTTTCACGCGGAGCTCGAAACTGCGAGTAGCTACCCGAAAATTCGGCCAAAACAACGAGAGAGGCAACAGTTCAAGGCCGCGTCGTCAATGGCCTACGGAAGCCGATGCGGGGCGGGCTACGTCCGCTTTTCCGCCCACTCCCGAGGCGCGCAAATATGCTCCGATCGGAGCACAACGGTAAAGGGTTAATCTCAAATACCTCCACCACTCGGCTAAAGGGTTACGTGCACACACGCAGAGACAGTGGCATCAGCTTTGCAGTAAACACACTCCACGGGCTTATTTTAACCCTTTACCGTTGTTTGGGTCCTTTTGGACCCATGCGGAGAGCTCGGCTGTCACCCATCTTTACTGTTTCACGCGGAGCTCGAAACTGCGAGTAGCTACCCGAACATTCGGCCAAAACAACGAGAGAGACAACAGTTCAATTCCGCGGGGTCAATGGCCTACGGAAGCCGATGCGGGGCGGGCCACGTCCGCTTTTCCGCCCACTCCCGAGGCGCGCAAATATGCTCCGATCGGAGCACAACGGTAAAGGGTTAATCTCAAATACCTGCACCACTCGGCTAAAGGGTTACGTGCACACACGCAGAGACAGTGGCATCAGCTTTGCATTTAACACACTCCACGGGCTTATTTTAACCCTTTACCGTTGTTTGGGTCCTTTTGGACCCATGCGGAGAGCTCGGCTGTCACCCATCTTTACTGTTTCACGCGGAGCTCGAAACTGCGAGTAGCTACCCGAAAATTCGGCCAAAACAACGAGAGAGACAACAGTTCAATTCCGCGGGGTCAATGGCCTACGGAAGCCTAAGCGGGGCGGGCAACGTCCGCTTTTCCGCCCACTCCCGAGGCGCGCAAATATGCTCCGATCGGAGCACAACGGTAAAGGGTTAATCTCAAATACCTGCACCACTCGGCTGAAGGGTTACGTGCACACACGCAGAGACAGTGGCATCAGCTTTGCAGTTAACACACTCCACGGGCTTATCTTAACCCTTTACCGTTGTTTGGGTCCTTTTGGACCCATGCGGAGAGCTCGGCTGTCACCCATCTTTACTGTTTCACGCGGAGCTCGAAACTACGAGTAGCTACCCGAAAATTCGGCCAAAACAACGAGAGAGACAACAGTTCAATTCCGCGGGGTCAATGGCCTACGGAAGCCGATGAGGGGCGGGCAACGTCCGCTTTTCCGCCCACTCCCGAGGCGCGCAAATATGCTCCGATCGGAGCACAACGGTAAAGGGTTAATCTCAAATACCTTTACCACTCGGCTGAAGGGTTACGTGCACACACGCAGAGACAGTGGCATCAGCTTTGCAGTAAACACACTCCACGGGCTTATTTTAACCCTTTACCGTTGTTTGGGTCCTTTTGGACCCATGCGGAGAGCTCGGCTGTCACCCATCTTTACTGTTTCACGCGGAGCTCGAAACTGCGAGTAGCTACCCGAAAATTCGGCCAAAACAACGAGAGAGACAACAGTTCAAGGCCGCTCGGTCAATGGCCTACGGAAGCCGATGCGGGGCGGGCTACGTCCGCATTTCCGCCCACTCCCGAGGCGCGCAAATATCCTCCGATCGGAGCACAACGGTAAAGGGTTAATCTCAAATACCTCCACCACTCGGCTAAAGGGTTACGTGCACACACGCAGAGACAGTGGCATCAGCTTTGCAGTTAACACACTCCACGGGCTTATTTTAACCCTTTACCGTTGTTTGGGTCCTTTTGGACCCATGCGGAGAGCTCGGCTGTCACCCATCTTTACTGTTTCACGCGGAGCTCGAAACTGCGAGTAGCTACCCGAAAATTCGGCCAAAACAACGAGAGAGACAACAGTTCAAGGCCGCTCGGTCAATGGCCTACGGAAGCCGATGCGGGACGGGCTACGTCCGCTTTTCCGCCCACTCCCGAGGCGCGCAAATATGCTCCGATCGGAGCACAACGGTAAAGGGTTAATCTCAAATACCTGCACCACTCGGCTAAAGGGTTACGTGCACACACGCAGAGACAGTGGCATCAGCTTTGCAGTTAACTCACTCCACGGGCTTATTTTAACCCTTTACCGTTGTTTGGGTCCTTTTGGACCCATGCGGAGAGCTCGGCTGTCACCCATCTTTACTGTTTCACGCGGAGCTCGAAACTGCGAGTAGCTACCCGAAAATTCGGCCAAAACAACGAGAGAGACAACAGTTCAATTCCGCGGGGTCAATGGCCTACGGAAGCCGATGAGGGGCGGGCAACGTCCGCTTTTCCGCCCACTCCCGAGGCGCGCAAATATGCTCCGATCGGAGCACAACGGTAAAGGGTTAATCTCAAATACCTTTACCACTCGGCTGAAGGGTTACGTGCACACACGCAGAGACAGTGGCATCAGCTTTGCAGTAAACACACTCCACGGGCTTATTTTAACCCTTTACCGTTGTTTGGGTCCTTTTGGACCCATGCGGAGAGCTCGGCTGTCACCCATCTTTACTGTTTCACGCGGAGCTCGAAACTGCGAGTAGCTACCCGAAAATTCGGCCAAAACAACGAGAGAGACAACAGTTCAAGGCCGCTCGGTCAATGGCCTACGGAAGCCGATGCGGGGCGGGCTACGTCCGCATTTCCGCCCACTCCCGAGGCGCGCAAATATCCTCCGATCGGAGCACAACGGTAAAGGGTTAATCTCAAATACCTCCACCACTCGGCTAAAGGGTTACGTGCACACACGCAGAGACAGTGGCATCAGCTTTGCAGTTAACACACTCCACGGGCTTATTTTAACCCTTTACCGTTGTTTGGGTCCTTTTGGACCCATGCGGAGAGCTCGGCTGTCACCCATCTTTACTGTTTCACGCGGAGCTCGAAACTGCGAGTAGCTACCCGAAAATTCGGCCAAAACAACGAGAGAGACAACAGTTCAAGGCCGCTCGGTCAATGGCCTACGGAAGCCGATGCGGGACGGGCTACGTCCGCTTTTCCGCCCACTCCCGAGGCGCGCAAATATGCTCCGATCGGAGCACAACGGTAAAGGGTTAATCTCAAATACCTGCACCACTCGGCTAAAGGGTTACGTGCACACACGCAGAGACAGTGGCATCAGCTTTGCAGTTAACTCACTCCACGGGCTTATTTTAACCCTTTACCGTTGTTTGGGTCCTTTTGGACCCATGCGGAGAGCTCGGCTGTCACCCATCTTTACTGTTTCACGCGGAGCTCGAAACTGCGAGTAGCTACCCGAAAATTCGGCCAAAACAACGAGAGAGACAACAGTTCAAGGCCGCGGGGTCAATGGCCTACGGAAGCCGATGCGGGGCGGGCTACGTCCGCTTTTCCGCCCACTCCCGAGGCGCGCAAATATGCTCCGATCGGAGCACAACGGTAAAGGGTTAATCTCAAATACCTGCACCACTCGGCTAAAGGGTTACGTGCACACACGCAGAGACAGTGGCATCAGCTTTGCAGTTAACTCACTCCACGGGCTTATTTTAACCCTTTACCGTTGTTTGGGTCCTTTTGGACCCATGCGGAGAGCTCGGCTGTCACCCATCTTTACTGTTTCACGCGGAGCTCGAAACTGCGAGTAGCTACCCGAAAATTCGGCCAAAACAACGAGACAGACAACAGTTCAAGGCCGCTCGGTCAATGGCCTACGGAAGCCGATGCGGGGCGGGCTACGTCCGCTTTTCCGCCCACTCCCGAGGCGCGCAAATATGCTCCGATCGGAGCGCAACGGTAAAGGGTTAATCTCAAATACCTGCACCACTCGGCTAAAGGGTTACGTGCACACACGCAGAGACAGTGGCATCAGCTTTGCAGTTAACTCACTCCACCGGCTTATTTTAACCCTTTACCGTTGTTTGGGTCCTTTTGGACCCATGCGGAGAGCTCGGCTGTCACCCATCTTTACTGTTTCACGCGGAGCTCGAAACTGCGAGTAGCTACCCGAAAATTCGGCCAAAACAACGAGAGAGACAATAGTTCAAGGCCGCGGGGTCAATGGCCTACGGAAGCCGATGCGGGGCGGGCTACGTCCGCTTTTCCGCCCACTCCCGAGCCGCGCAAATATGCTCCGATCGGAGCACAACGGTAAAGGGTTAATCTCAAATACCTCCACCACTCGGCTAAAGGGTTACGTGCACACACGCTGAGACAGTGGCATCAGCTTTGCAGTTAACACACTCCACGGGCTTATTTTAACCCTTTACCGTTGTTTGGGTCCTTTTGGACCCATGCGGAGAGCTCGGCTGTCACCCATCTTTACTGTTTCACGCGGAGCTCGAAACTTCGAGTAGCTACCCGAAAATTCGGCCAAAACAACGAGAGAGACAATAGTTCAAGGCCGCTCGATCAATGGCCTACGGAAGCCGATGCGGGGCGGGCTACGTCCGCTTTTCCGCCCACTCCCGAGGCGCGCAAATATGCTCCGATCGGAGCACAACGGTAAAGGGTTAATCTCAAATACCTGCACCACTCGGCTGAAGGGTTACGTGCACACACGCAGAGACAGTGGCATCAGCTCTGCAGTTAACACACTCCACGGGCTTATTTTAACCCTTTACCGTTGTTTGGGTCCTTTTGGACCCATGCGGAGAGCTCGGCTGTCACCCATCTTTACTGTTTCACGCGGAGCTTGAAACTGCGAGTAGCTACCCGAACATTCGGCCAAAACAACGAGAGAGACAACAGTTCAATTCCGCGGGGTCAATGGCCTACGGAAGCCGATGCGGGGCGGGCAACGTCCGCTTTTCCTCCCACTCCCGAGGCGCGCAAATATGCTCCGATCGGAGCACAACGGTAAAGGGTTAATCTCAAATACCTGCACCACTCGGCTGAAGGGTTACGTGCACACACGCAGAGACAGTGGCATCAGCTTTGCAGTAAACACACTGCACGGGCTTATTTTAACCCTTTACCGTTGTTTGGGTCCTTTTGGACCCATGCGGAGAGCTCGGCTGTCACCCATCTTTACTGTTTCACGCGGAGCTCGAAACTGCGAGTAGCTACCCGAAAATTCGGCCAAAACAACGAGAGAGACAACAGTTCAAGGCCGCTCGGTCAATGGCCTACGGAAGCCGATGCGGGGCGGGCTACGTCCGCATTTCCGCCCACTCCCGAGGCGCGCAAATATCCTCCGATCGGAGCACAACGGTAAAGGGTTAATCTCAAATACCTGCACCACTCGGCTAAAGGGTTACGTGCACACACGCAGAGACAGTGGCATCAGCTTTGCAGTTAACACACTCCACCGGCTTATTTTAACCCTTTACCGTTGTTTGGGTCCTTTTGGACCCATGCGGAGAGCTCGGCTGTCACCCTTCTTTACTGTTTCACGCGGAGCTCGAAACTGCGAGTAGCTACCCGAAAATTCGGCCAAAACAACGAGAGAGACAATAGTTCAAGGCCGCGGGGTCAATGGCCTACGGAAGCCGATGCGGGGCGGGCTACGTCCGCTTTTCCGCCCACTCCCGAGGCGCGCAAATATGCTCCGATCGGAGCACAACGGTAAAGGGTTAATCTCAAATACCTGCACCACTCGGCTAAAGGGTTACGTGCACACACGCAGAGACAGTGGCATCAGCTTTGCAGTTAACACACTCCACGGGCTTATTTTAACCCTTTACCGTTGTTTGGGTCCTTTTGGACCCATGCGGAGAGCTCGGCTGTCACCCATCTTTACTGTTTCACGCGGAGCTCGAAACTGCGAGTAGCTACCCGAAAATTCGGCCACAACAACGAGAGAGACAATAGTTCAAGGCCGCGGGGTCAATGGCCTACGGAAGCCGATGCGGGGCGGGCTACGTCCGCTTTTCCGCCCACTCCCGAGGCGCGCAAATATGCTCCGATCGGAGCACAACGGTAAAGGGTTAATCTCAAATACCTGCACCACTCGGCTAAAGGGTTACGTGCACACACGCAGAGACAGTGGCATCAGCTTTGCAG
The DNA here is from genome assembly GCA_037179385.1 of Holothuria scabra. Lineage (NCBI taxonomy): Eukaryota > Metazoa > Echinodermata > Holothuroidea > Aspidochirotida > Holothuriidae > Holothuria > Holothuria scabra. The sequence continues at coordinate 8,119,061 of CM074197.1, read as the reverse complement.
TTAACACACTCCACGGGCTTATTTTAACCCTTTACCGTTGTTTGGGTCCTTTTGGACCCATGCGGAGAGCTCGGCTGTCACCCTTCTTTACTGTTTCACGCGGAGCTCGAAACTGCGAGTAGCTACCCGAAAATTCGGCCAAAACAACGAGAGAGACAATAGTTTAAGGCCGCGGGGTCAATGGCCTACGGAAGCCGATGCGGGGCGGGCTACGTCCGCTTTTCCGCCCACTCCCGAGGCGCGCAAATATGTTCCGATCGGGGCACAACGGTAAAGGGTTAATCTAAAATACCTGCACCACTCGGCTAAATTGTTACGTGCACACACGCAGAGACAGTGGCATCAGCTTTGCAGTAAACACACTCCACGGGCTTATTTTAACCTTTTACCGTTGTTTGGGTCCTTTTGGACCCATGCGGAGAGCTCGGCTGTCACCCACCTTTACTGTTTCACGCGGAGCTCGAAACTGCGAGTAACTACCCGAAAATTCGGCCACAACAACGAGAGAGACAATAGTTTAAGGCCGCGGGGTCAATGGCCTACGGAAGCCGATGCGGGGCGGGCTACGTCCGCTTTTCCGCCCACTCCCGAGGCGCGCAAATATGTTCCGATCGGGGTACAACGGTAAAGGGTTAATCTAAAATACCTGCACCACTCGGCTAAAGGGTTACGTGCACACACGCAGAGACAGTGGCATCAGCTTTGCAGTAAACACACTCCACAGGCTTATTTTAACCCTTTACCGTTGTTTGGGTCCTTTTGGACCCATGCGGAGAGCTCGGCTGTCACCCACCTTTACTGTTTCACGCGGAGCTCGAAACTGCGAGTAGCTACCCGAAAATTCGGCCACAACAACGAGAGAGACAATAGTTTAAGGCCGCGGGGTCAATGGCCTACGGAAGCCGATGCGGGGCGGGCTACGTCCGCTTTTCCGCCCACTCCCGAGGCGCGCAAATATGTTCCGATCGGAGCACAACGGTAAAGGGTTAATCTAAAATATCTGCACCACTCAGCTAAAGGGTTACGTGCACACACGCAGAGACAGTGGCATCAGCTTTGCAGTAAACACACTCCACAGGCTTATTTTAACCCTTTCCCGTTGTTTGGGTCCTTTTGGACCCATGCGGAGAGCTCGGCTGTCACCCATCTTTACTGTTTCACGCGGAGCTCGAAACTGCGAGTAGCTACCCGAAAATTCGGCCAAAACAACGAGAGAGACAACAGTTCAAGGCCGCTCGGTCAATGGCCTACGGAAGCCGATGCGGGGCGGGCTACGTCCGCTTTTCCGCCCACTCCCGAGGCGCGCAAATATCCTCCGATCGGAGCACAACGGTAAAGGGTTAATCTCAAATACCTGCACCACTCGGCTAAAGGGTTACGTGCACACACGCAGAGACAGTGGCATCAGCTTTGCAGTAAACACACTCCACAGGCTTATTTTAACCCTTTACCGTTGTTTGGGTCCTTTTGGACCCATGCGGAGAGCTCGGCTGTCACCCATCTTTACTGTTTCACGCGGAGCTCGAAACTGCGAGTAGCTACCCGAAAATTCGGCCACAACAACGAGAGAGACAACAGTTTAAGGCCGCGGGGTCAATGGCCTACGGAAGCCGATGCGGGGCGGGCTACGTCCGCTTTTCCGCCCACTCCCGAGGCGCGCAAATATGTTCCGATCGGAGCACAACGGTAAAGGGTTAATCTAAAATACCTGCACCACTCGGCTAAAGGGTTACGTGCACACACGCAGAGACAGTGGCATCAGCTTTGCAGTAAACACACTCCACAGGCTTATTTTAACCCTTTACCGTTGTTTGGGTCCTTTTGGACCCATGCGGAGACCTCGGCTGTCACCCACCTTTACTGTTTCACGCGGAGCTCGAAACTGCGAGTAGCTACCCGAAAATTCGGCCACAACAACGAGAGAGACAATAGTTTAAGGCCGCGGGGTCAATGGCCTACGGAAGCCGATGCGGGGCGGGCTACGTCCGCTTTTCCGCCCACTCCCGAGGCGCGCAAATATGTTCCGATCGGAGCACAACGGTAAAGGGTTAATCTAAAATATCTGCACCACTCAGCTAAAGGGTTACGTGCACACACGCAGAGACAGTGGCATCAGCTTTGCAGTAAACACACTCCACAGGCTTATTTTAACCCTTTACCGTTGTTTGGGTCCTTTTGGACCCATGCGGAGAGCTCGGCTGTCACCCATCTTTACTGTTTCACGCGGAGCTCGAAACTGCGAGTAACTACCCGAAAATTCGGCCACAACAACGAGAGAGACAATAGTTTAAGGCCGCGGGGTCAATGGCCTACGTAAGCCGATGCGGGGCGGGCTACGTCCGCTTTTCCTCCCACTCCCGAGGCGAGCAAATATGCCCCGATCGGAGCACAACGGTAAAGGGTTAATCTAAAATATCTGCACCACTCAGCTAAAGGGTTACGTGCACACACGCAGAGACAGTGGCATCAGCTTTGCAGTAAACACACTCCACAGGCTTATTTTAACCCTTTACCGTTGTTTGGGTCCTTTTGGACCCATGCGGAGAGCTCGGCTGTCACCCATCTTTACTGTTTCACGCGGAGCTCGAAACTGCGAGTAACTACCCGAAAATTCGGCCACAACAACGAGAGAGACAATAGTTTAAGGCCGCGGGGTCAATGGCCTACGTAAGCCGATGCGGGGCGGGCTACGTCCGCTTTTCCTCCCACTCCCGAGGCGAGCAAATATGCCCCGATCGGAGCACAACGGTAAAGGGGTAATGAAGATAAATATTTATTAAATGTGGCAGATAGACTGTTCTTTAATTTGCTCTATTGCTCTTAAACAGCTCATAGAACTTTTATACTACTATCGGGTTAAACTTCTAGTTCAACCTTGAAAAGTTTCCTTATAATTTCAGAGCGGGTTGTACAGAAAGTTCTTGTGGAACAGGAATAAAACGTCAATCACATCACAATATTTACAGAAGATTTTGACACGTTAAATAAATATAATGGTAATTTAATTGATAGGAAAGAATGACAGCACAAATTGTTGTGAAATCCGAATTTTCTGAATAATTTGGGGTATTATGATAGACTCCCGGTCTTCTTGAAATACGAACCATCAATGTAAATTTGTAAATGTAAGGGAAAATTCTACAACATGAAATATTGGTTTTCAGAGACTGCAAAGCATTACTACGCATGCGGTATTAAACTATTTGGTTTTCAATGTAGCCGAAAGGAGGCTGAGCTATTTTGCTGCGATGGTTCAATTCGCAAAGCTAATAAAGCATTTCAACTGTCTGTTTCAAATATACACTAAGCATTAGAGAGAGAGAAATCACATGACCGACAAATTGGAATATAGCAAGCCCTTTTTGCCAAACTATTGAATGTGAATCGGAATATTCAATATGTTTCATTCACTTAACCGTTCAATAACGTCCCTTGGAAATGATGTTCAGAAATTTGTCGAAGAAGTAACTGAGGGGGTATTCGACAACTTGTTCTTTACAAGTTAACTGTTCCTTAACATGCTGAGAACATGGGAACTCCTTCCGTAGTGTCGAATACTTTCGGACACAGTTATCACAGACACACGTCACTCTATAGATGTAGACGCGTATGGGACAATTTCAGTTTGGGGGAGAAGTTTGCTTTGCCGGAAAAATGTCTTCCCAAAAGACTTTCTACGTAGAGCGACCCCACAAATTGGAGAGGAGCGTATATAAAACTTCTAAAAATCGGACCCATGAAACATAAATTGGACCTCTCAGACAGCCGGGAATGGCATTTCTCGGGCTTGTATCTAGTAATAAAGCAGTTCAGGGTGCTACAATTTTGAGCTCACGTTTGCAATAATAGAAAAAGGATCAGCTTGTTAAGTGATTGGAAAATTATCAGATAAATTGAATCTCAAGTATGAGACGAAATGGTCTTGTATATATCCGAAGGAAAAATTTATAATAAGATGCCGGTAGAAGACATGTTTTTACTCTATTGCGACTCTTGGCTAAATTCAAAACCTACTGGGCTGTTTGAACTGTCTATGTGACTGTCCTTACTCCTCTTACGTTACAGGATTTTATTCTGACACCTTTTTAAAATGGTTCCCTTTAATGCACGTCACGCTTTCAGCCAATATGTGAGAGGAATTATTTCTTAGTCTGTCTACACGGTTATCGTTCAAACATTTTCTTGCAGAATATATCTTAGATGATGCATCATAATTCGCAGTTCAAAATTTCTTGAAATTTAATTTTTTTTTGAAAATCCTGTCTCCTCAAACAAGCGGAATTGTATTAACCATGCATGTTAGAAAATCTCGGTAGAAATCGCAATTTGGAGCCTTTGAATGCAATGACCGTTTTCAGTTTGTGGAAGATTTCTGCACACTACTCGCAAACTGATGCTGACGTTCCTCTTATTAAATCTCGAGGACACTTTTTCGTATTTCGGCAGAGAATCATCTCTATCTTCTCTCTCAGGAAAGAAAAGCTGTGGTGCTTTCATGCACCTACCGTCAAGCTATTTTAAATAACTTTCTTATTTTACGGTCGGTCAGGTAAGATGGAATTTAACGGCCTTGTTTTCAACCAATTGGTTTAGGTCGAGCCTTTCACGGTCGTTTTCCCAGTTGTGGCTAACTGGCTTGTTTTTCTTACTCCATTGTTTATGCTTAGCACCAAACACAATGGCAATAGGTACCCTTTTTACCTTTTTTATAGCAGCCGGTATGACCCGGCCAGGACTCGAACTTCAGACCCGCCGACTTAAGGGGGCTGATGCTCTAACTTGCTTATGAAACTTGAAAAACCTTGGCCCCCGAATAATATGCCCAACTTTCAGGGTCTACTCTCCCCAAATGTAACTTCAGATACGCCGTTGTGTCAGTGGAGGCTTAGACGGGGAGGGTGAACAGTAGGGTCAACCCCCTATGAAAAAATGGAAAGCCAAAGGTATTTTCATTCCTCAAACATTCGCAAAATGCGGCTTCAAGAAGTGGGTATATGCAGCTTGGATCATCGGGAAGGGCCACTTTCTGTCCCCTGAGGGGTTCTTAAAGTCAAACATTTTCTTGCACGCTCCGCGCCAACTAATGGTGGCGATCTACTGCTGGTATTTAGCCCACCCTCCCCCATAGTCTGGCAGAATCTGTGGTGAATCTGTGAACTTTGGATGTAGTTCTTTTCTTGCTTGATTTCTTTATTTTAAAGGTCCTCTTAAAAAGAAAAAGCATGAGCATTATGAGAAAGCCAAGATGGAGTCCACAAAAGCCGTCATTACATAGTGTTTTCTCCCACAAATAAGCTTCTTTCCAGTAAAGGGTCCCGAATAGGTATGCAACGTTGAACTGCATCCAGGTAGGGTGAAGAGGTCGTATGTGGCAACTTGTTCCCGACTATCATCTATAAAATACACACAAGACAGCGATTACTCATCCCACGACTGGCGGTTTGTCCGCGCACAAATCTCAGCAAGGCCCTCCATGGTTGGCCCCCGCTGGGCCGGGGGTAGTAGAATATGCCCACGGAACATTGAACATTTATTTTGGCACTGCAATGTTATTTCTAGTTTTATACTAGAAGTGGAACTCACATTGCTCGGAAAACAATTTTTTTCTCAAAAAAGACATTTTCTTTGGTTATAGACTGCTCCAGACCCACCCTTATAATTTTTTAATCTACCACGTAAAGCATTTTATTTTTCAGGCAAAGTTAAGTAATGAAGTTCCAAATTTGACCAAATTTTGTCACAACTTTCAATTTAAATTGCAAGTGCAAAAGTTAACCCTTTATCGTTGTTTGGGTCCTTTTGGACCCATGCGGAGAGCTCGGCTGTCACACATCTTTACTGTTTCACGCGGAGCTCGAAACTGCGAGTAGCTACCCGAAAATTCGGCCACAACAGCGAGAGAGACAATAGTTTCAGGTCACGGGGTCAATGGCCTACGGAAGCCGATGCGGGGCGGGCTACGTCCGCTTTTCCGCCCACTCCCGAGGCGCGCAAATATGCCCCGATCGGAGCACAACGGTAAAGGGTTAATACAGGAAAAAAAGTTTTATTCCTGATGCAAAGTTACAGTCTGCTTTTACTACATGTGCTTTGGATATTAAATAGGATGCTATTAAATCCAAGTTTGAGCTTCAACTATTGGACTCATATTCAATTGTACCTTGATCTGTCTAGGAAAGTGTACGGTAATGAGTTTATGATGGCTTGTTTATTATGGAAAATTTATGTTCACAAGAGTTCTGTTACTATATACATATATACACAGTTGTTACTGTTTGTTCAAGTTGATAAAATAAAGATGAAAAAAGAACGTGCCCACGGTTTTCCCGTCTGTCGTAAGATGCGACTGAACGGAAACCAAATTTGAACTTGAACCATACTTGAAAATAAATTTAAAAAAAAATTTTTTCGAGTTGAATGACACCATAAAACACATTCGTGTTGGTACTAACATACTAAATAACTCACTTAATCTATCCAGTGAATGGTAACTTTGTTCCCTGCCGTTGTGCTACAATTGGGGCATATTTGCGCACCTCGGACGTGGGCGGAAAAGCGGACGTAGCACGCCCCGCATCAGCTTCCGTAGGCCATTGACCCCGTGACCTTAAACTATTGTCCCTCTCGTTGTTGTGGCCGACGAATTTTCGGGTAACTACTCGCAGTTTCGAGCTCCGCGTGAAACAGTAAAGATGGGTGACAGCCGCGCTCTCCGTATGGGTCCAAAAGGACCCAAACAACGGTAAAGGGGTTAGAAAATTTATTTATGCCAATTGTGAACGCTGTGAGGAATGACGTGACGATTAATTCAAGGAGGCGACCGTTTTAAACGAAATTGCATTTATTGCATAATTTGTTCCTTAAAATAAGCCTGTGGAGTGTGTTTACTGCAAAGCTGATGCCACTGTCTCTGCGTGTGTGCACGTAACCCTTTAGCCGACTGGTGCAGATATTTTAGATTAAATAGATTAATATTTACGCTAAAATGGTACTAGCTTCGAGTGTCTAGTCATACGTTTATTTTTTATGCGCAGCAATCTAATTAAGCTACTTGCAGAGTTTAGAGAATCACGTGATGTTCAGTCTAATATGACGGTCTTTTCGGCTGCAGTTACGTGTGGTATAGTCTCACAAATAACTGGGATGTTCAGGCTGTAATAATACTATAGTTGTGTAATTTTGGATTTCGGTACACAGTTAAGCAATCCATTCAAGCTAATTTTAGCTGTGTTAAGGAATCACAATATGTCAAATCAAAGACAGTCCCCCGAATAGTCTCTACACAAGCATGGGTTCCAGTTGTTTGAAAGACGAGGCGATGAAACGCAATAGATGATACCAGGGGCAAGAGGGAAAGATGGAACGAAGTTTTGGGGAAAAACGGTGAGAAGTAATTCACTCTTTCCACGCCCTCCGAGATTTCTGTCCTCCTTTCCCTTCCCTCCCCTCAAACATTACATTCAACTCCCCATCACTTCCCTCATTAAGAAGTTCAAATTGCTTGTTCTCCGGGCATTGCAAATTCGTATGCATGATGTTACCGTTTGGTTTGGTTAGATGGAAGAAACGTCAGCTTTAGGATTATTGAAAATATAGTTGGGTGAAAACGATTGTAAATTTTTATTTCAAATGTTCTTTCAACTGATTACGTGTAAGAGGTCAGATCTCAAATGTTCTTTCAACTGATTACGTGGAAGTGGTCAGGTCTTACCCAACCCGGCAACATTAAATTATGTGGGGAAAGGAGAAAGGGAGGGTGCCTAGCATGAGGAATGAATAAAAGGCATGCAGTGTATCATTTTTGGAGGGGTTTCATAGACATAATAAATGTATGAAAAGATACGAATCAAACTATCTACACGTGTAGCCTATCATGCAAACCTTTACATAGCCTGCATGATGATCAATCAGAATAAGGCGGATTATTCCTCACTATCGTCTCACTCCATAAAAAAGCAATTGGTACGGTGGCTTCAACCCATCAACATGTTTATTCACGCCCACACCTCTTCCCCACAATCCTGAAAGTAGGTCACCATGAACAATGGATCAAATTGACACATAGAACACGCCAAAAAAATCCTAACGAGACCATTTGTATTACACACTCAGCCCATGTTGTAAACTACCACTTCGATCAAACGTATAATGTGCTAAGGATTCTCTCGAAGTTGCGTAAACTCTCAAATTGTTAAGAAGCAGTGCACGCCGATTATTTTATCTTCATTTACCTCGTAACTTTTACGAGTTTGTTGTTTCAGACTGAGCCAAATGATCATATGTACGCACCAAATCATGGTTGCAATATGGTAAACCAAAGCCCTCCCCCCCCCCCCCCCCGGAGGGCAATTGCAGAATCCAGATCGTCTGAAGGTCGCAACGGTGACGTGATATCACAATTGATTAATGGATTGCTCACATACCAAGCTAGGAACAGTAAAGGGTGGCTACTGTCTGTACATTTCTGACAGTGCTACAGCATAGGACAGAAGCAATGGGGTATTTATAGTGGGTAGGTAAGGGCAGGGGATGGGTATATTTGTAGAGAGGATGCCGGAACTTGTTGGAGGGCTTGACCAGAAAGGTATGTTATTGTTTTTCCGCCCAAACTTCAGTTCCCTTTCTCTTGGTATTGACTACATGACATTAATGATATCACCTGGTCCCACTTACTTGTAGGCTGATCATTAACGGTTACCTTGGATTAAACATCACTAGATCCCCAACACGTTTGAAAGTGGCTCGGATGGACTCCTCAACATCAAAAATAAGAGCAGTAGGCACTCGCAGTACTATTGTATCCTAATCATGTAGCTGGGTGAGAAAGTAAGTGAAGGCCTACGTTATTGCACATAAAATGGTCGCCATCCACGATTTCTTGTCACGCGAAAGCTCCGGAAATTAGCTACAATGAATTGATTGATAACATAATCTATATCAGTGGACATTCGCAGTTGTGGTATAGCCTGAATACGATTGTTATTCAAGAGAATTTACCGAATGTAGGCTACCTGCAGCCAGGATGATCATAGTTAGTATGCTATACAATGGTTGGAAAACTCAGCGTGTGAAGGCAGTATGTTGAAATCCGCATGTTTAGTGTTCACGTGACTTTGAGAGTGCACATTCCGCTAGCACAGCAATAGTGGGTACTGTATTATGCACTATACACTGCAGTTCTCATCGTGCCGACGGCAGTCGAAAAGGGTTTTTAAAACACGATTGTGACCCACCCGAGGGGAGGGGGTGAAATTTGCACATGATGTTGGTACTGATGTCGCAATTAAAAGAAATAAAGCTGTCAAGCTCAATCAAAAACAGCAGACATAGTGAACGTCGTAATGCGCCAGGTTGGAAACGGTAACGGTAGTATACAGTTTATATACAGTGTAGTCTCGTCTTTAATACTACGAAACGTATTGCGCTGGCAGGTTCACAACAGTCTCTAAACAGCACTGAACCAATTCCTAGTTAACTTAACAGGGTATAACTCAGAATACGTTTTTTCAGCCCCTACCGTTTTTGAAACACGTTTGTCCCTTTCATGGCATGCATTCCTCTGTGACAATTGCTGGCTATTCGTTTCCTTAAGCCCACACAGGCTAACACATATATGATACCATGGCACATTTTGGTTGAAAAGTGATCTCACAAGCTCATCGCAGTATCTCGTAAAGGTGACCACTTACTTTTTGGTACTTCAGTTCACTCAAACACCAATCTATTCAATTGTAATTTTTAAACTTTTTCTGTTGGTTTTAAGGCATTGTTTACACGCGATTCGATCGTGTGCACCATCAATGTCACGTGACGCACTTTTCTGAAGTCCTCAACATACCTGCTCGGGCTTGTACGTAGATGAGCAATGGTACACGTGCAGTTTCCCAACCGAGGAAGTACATATTTACTATGGGATGACAGTCACTTCGGATTTCATATCAAGTGACTCCACAGTTATCTTCGATGGCTTGTTTGACCTCCTAATCATACCGGTATCACTCGCAATACTATTATAAACTCACCCTTACAAAAAACCCAAGAGATTCCCATGGGAAGTGCAGCAATTCCTATAGGAATCCCATGTGAATTCAAGATTCCCCATGGGAATTGTGCGGAAAGCAAACGTTCCCGATGGGAAGTCTGAAAATCACCGGGAAATCCATCACTTCCCGAATACTTCTCATGGGAAATGAAAATTCCCTATGGGAGGCTACAACTCCCCATTGGATTTCATTTGCATCATATGGGAAGTTGCAGGCTGTCCGGGAAATAGTATGCATCTCATTGGGAATGCTAATTCCCCATGGGGTATTTTGATTTCTCACGGGGAAGCCATAATTCCCCACGGGATTTGACAATTCTCATTAGAAAGTAACAAGTCCACATGGAAATTTTCAATTTTTCTTGGGAATATCATGCAATTACCCATTTGGCATGCAGTGCATAATCATTTCACTGTAAATATCATAGGCCTGCTGAAGGGCAACATTTTTTTAGCTAAATTATGGGGAAAAAATATGATTATGCAATGAAAAGAAGGTGAGTCAAAATTAATTTTACTCTAGTAATCATGAGGTATAATAACTTAAATTTTCAGTTGACTGTGCTAATAGGCCTTTAGAATATAGTTGGCATAATTGGCATTGCCTGCAATATTATAAGGTCACCTATAATGCCCCCTCCACACCCTGACAAAATACTTGCATCAGGCTACTTTAATTTTATTTTATTCTAATTTATTTACTATTTTTTTTGTAAGGCTGGAGAACATGATACATGGTCAATGATAGGGCCATGCACGCAGTTTGTATGGGATTACCGTGTAACAGCTAGACCCAGCATGGGCACAGATTACCACTATCACTCCTCTAATGGGAAAACAGATTAACTATCACTCCTTTAATACGACCATGCACACAGCTGATGCTAGTAGCATTGCATGGGCATCTGGCAGTGTTGATAAAGTTGTTTATACATCTCTGCCCCTTTTCTTGGATCCTCCATGTTAACCCTTTACCGTTGTGCTCCGATCGGGGCATATTTGCGCGCCTCAGGAGTGGGCGGAAAAGCGGACGTAGCCCGCCCCGCATCGGCTTCCGTAGGCCATTGCCCCCGTGAAGTGAAACTATTGTCTCTCTGGCTGTTGTGGCGGAATTTTCGGGTAGCTACTCGCAGTTTCGAGCTCCGCGTGGAACAGTAAAGATGTGTGACAGCCGAGCTCTCCGCATGGGTCCAAAAGGACCCAAACAACGGCAAAGGGTCAAAATAAGCCTGTGGAGTGTGTTTACTGCAAAGCTGATGCCACAGTCTATGCGCGTGCGCACGTAAACCTTCAGCCGAGTGGTGCAGGTATGTTAGCTTGACCCTTTAACGTTGTGCTCCGATCGGGGCATATTGGCGCGCCTCGGGAGTGGGCGGAAAAGCGGACGTAGCCCGTCCCGCATCGGCTTCCGTAGGCCACTGCCCCCGTGACCTGAAACTATTGTCTCTCTCGCTGTTGTGGCCGAATTTTCGGGTAGCTACTCGCAGTTTCGAGCTCCGCGTGGAACAGTAAAGATGTGTGACAGCCGAGCTCTCCGCATGGGTCCAAAAGGACCCAAACAACGGCAAAGGGTCAAAATAAGCGGGTGGAGTGTGTTTACTGCAAAGCTGATGCCACTGTCTCTGCGCGTGCGCACGTAAACCTTCAGCCGAGTGGTGCCGGTATGTTAGCTTGACCCTTTAACGTTGTGCTCCGATCGGGGCATATTTGCGCGCCTCGGGAGTGGGCGGAAAAGCGGACGTAGCCCGCCCCGCATCGGCTTCCGTAGGCCATTGCCCCCGTGACCTGAAACTATTGTCTCTCTCGCTGTTGTGGCCGAATTTTCGGGTACCTACTCGCAGCTTCGAGCTCCGCGTGGAACAGTAAAGATGTGTGACAGCCGAGCTCTCCGCATGGGTCCAAAAGGACCCAAACAACGGCAAAGGGTCAAAATGAGCCCGTGGAGTGTGTTTACTGCAAAGCTGATGCCACTGTCTCTGCGCGTGCGCACGTAAACCTTCAGCCGAGTGGTGCCGGTATGTTAGCTTGATACTTTAACGTTGTGCTCCGATCGGGGCATATTTGCGCGCCTCGGGAGTGGGCGGAAAAGCGGACGTAGCCCGCCCCGCATCGGCTTCCGTAGGCCATTGCCCCCGTGACCTGAAACTATTGTCTCTCTCGTTGTTGTGGCCGAATTTTCGGGTAGCTACTCGCAGTTTCGAGCTCCGCGTGGAACAGTAAAGATGTGTGACAGCCGAGCTCTCCGCATGGGTCCAAAAGGACCCAAACAACGGCAAAGGGTCAAAATAAGCCCGTGGAGTGTGTTTACTGCAAAGCTGATGCCACTGTCTCTGCGCGTGCGCACGTAAACCTTCAGCCGAGTGGTGCCGGTATGTTAGCTTGACCCTTTAACGTTGTGCTCCGATCGGGGCATATTTGCGCGCCTCGGGAGTGGGCGGAAAAGCGGACGTAGCCCGCCCCGCATCGGCTTCCGTAGGCCATTGCCCCCGTGACCTGAAACTATTGTCTCTCTCGCTGTTGTGGCCGAATTTTCGGGTACCTACTCGCAGCTTCGAGCTCCGCGTGGAACAGTAAAGATGTGTGACAGCCGAGCTCTCCGCATGGGTCCAAAAGGACCCAAACAACGGCAAAGGGTCAAAATGAGCCCGTGGAGTGTGTTTACTGCAAAGCTGATGCCACTGTCTCTGCGCGTGCGCACGTAAACCTTCAGCCGAGTGGTGCCGGTATGTTAGCTTGATACTTTAACGTTGTGCTCCGATCGGGGCATATTTGCGCGCCTCGGGAGTGGGCGGAAAAGCGGACGTAGCCCGCCCCGCATCGGCTTCCGTAGGCCATTGCCCCCGTGACCTGAAACTATTGTCTCTCTCGTTGTTGTGGCCGAATTTTCGGGTAGCTGCTCGCAGCTTCGAGCTCCGCGTGGAACAGTAAAGATGTGTGACAGCCGAGCTCTCCGCATGGGTCCAAAAGGACCCAAACAACGGCAAAGGGTCAAAATGAGCCCGTTAAGTGTGTTTACTGCAAAGCTGATGTCACTGTCTCTGCGCGTGCGCACGTAAACCTTCAGCCGAGTGGTGCCGGTATGTTAGCTTGACCCTTTAACGTTGTGCTCCGATCGGGGCATATTTGCGCGCCTCGGGAGTGAGCGGAAAAGCGGACGTAGCCCGCCCCGCATCGGCTTCCGTAGGCCATTGCCCCCGTGACCTGAAACTATTGTCTCTCTCGCTGTTGTGGCCGAATTTTCGGGTAGCTGCTCGCAGTTTCGAGCTCCGCGTGGAACAGTAAAGATGTGTGACAGCCGAGCTCTCCGCATGGGTCCAAAAGGACCCAAACAACGGCAAAGGGTTAAAATAGGCCCGTGGAGTGTGTTTACTGCAAAGCTGACGCCACTGTCTCTGCGCGTGCGCACGTAAACCTTCAGCCGAGTGGTGCAGGTATGTTAGCTTGACCCTTTAACGTTGTGCTCCGATCAAGGCATACTTGCGCGTCTCTGGAGTGGGCGGAAAAGCGGACGTAGCCCGCCCCGCATCGGCTTCCGTAGGTCATTGCCCCCGTGACCTGAAACTATTGTCTCTCTCGCTGTTGTGGCCGAATTTTCCGGTAGATACTCGCAGTTTCGAGCTCCGCGTGGAACAGAAAAGATGTGTAACAGCCGAGCTCTCCGCATGGGTCCAAAAGGACCCAAACAACGGCAAAGGGTCAAAATGAGCCCGTGGAGTGTGTTTACTGCAAAGCTGATGCCACTGTCTCTGCGCGTGCGCACGTAAACCTTCAGCCGAGTGGTGCAGGTATTTTAGCTTGACCCTTTAACGTTGTGCTCCGATCGGGGCATATTTGCGCGCCTCGGGAGTGGGCGGAAAAGCGGACGTAGCCCGCCCCGCATCGGCTTCCGTAGGCCATTGCCCCCGTGACCTGAAACTATTGTCTCTCTCGCTGTTGTGGCCGAATTTTCGGGTAGCTGCTCGCAGTTTCGAGCTCCGCGTGGAACAGTAAAGATGTGTGACAGCCGAGCTCTCCGCATGGGTCCAAAAGGACCCAAACAACGGCAAAGGGTCAAAATAAGCCCGTGGAGTGTGTTTACTGCAAAGCTGATGCCACTGTCTCTGCGCGTGCGCACGTAAACCTTCAGCCGAGTTGTGCAGGTATTTTAGCTTGACGCTTTAACGTTGTGCTCCGATCGGGGTATATTTGCGCGCCTCCGGAGTGGGCGGAAAAGCGGACGTAGCCCGCCCCGCATCGGCTTCCGTAGGCGATTGCCCCCGTGACCTGAAACTATTGTCTCTCTTGCTGTTGTGGCCGAATTTTCGGGAAGCTACTCGCAGTTTCGAGCTCCGCGTGGAACAGTTAAGGTGTGTGACAGCCGAGCTCTGCGCAAGGGTCCGAAATCACCCAAACAACGGCAAAGGGTGAAAATAAGCCCGTGGAGTGTGTTTACTGCAAAGCTGATGCCACTGTCTCTGCGCGTGCGCACGTAAACCTTCAGCCGAAGGGTGCAGGTATGTTAGCTTGACCCTTTAACGTTGTGCTCCGATCGGGGCATATTTGCGCGCCTCGGGAGTGGGCGGAAAAGCGGACGTAGCCCGCCCCGCATCGGCTTCCGTAGGCCATTGCCCCCGTGACCTGAAACTATTGTCTCTCTCGCTGTTGTGGCCGAATTTTCGGGTAGCTGCTCGCAGTTTCGAGCTCCGCGTGGAACAGTAAAGATGTGTGACAGCCGAGCTCTCCGCATGGGTCCAAAAGGACCCAAACAACGGCAAAGGGTCAAAATAAGCGGGTGGAGTGTGTTTACTGCAAAGCTGATGCCACTGTCTCTGCGCGTGCGCACGTAAACCTTCAGCCGAGTGGTGCAGGTATGTTAGCTTGACCCTTTAACGTTGTGCTCCGATCGGGGCATATTTGCGCGCCTCGGGAGTGGGCGGAAAAGCGGACGTAGCCCGCCCCGCATCGGCTTCCGTAGGCCATTGCCCCCGTGACCTGAAACTACTGTCTCTCTCGCTGTTGTGGCCGAATTTTCGGGTAGCTGCTCGCAGTTTCGAGCTCCGCGTGGAACAGTAAAGATGTGTGACAGCCGAGCTCTCCGCATGGGTCCAAAAGGACCCAAACAACGGCAAAGGGTCAAAATAAGCCCGTGGAGTGTGTTTACTGCAAAGCTGATTCCACTGTCTCTGCGCGTGCGCACGTAAACCTTCAGCCGAGTGGTAAAGGGTATGTTAGCTTGACCCTTTAACGTTGTGCTCCGATCGGGGCATATTTGCGCGCCTCGGGAGTAGGCGGAAAAGCGGACGTAGCCCGCCCCGCATCGGCTTCCGTAGGCCATTGCCCCCGTGACCTGAAACTATTGTCTCTCTCGCTGTTGTGGCCGAATTTTCGGGTAGCTGCTCGCAGTTTCGAGCTCCGCGTGGAACATTAAAGATGTGTGACAGCCGAGCTCTCCGCATGGGTCCAAAAGGACCCAAACAACGGCAAAGGGTGAAAATAAGCCCGTGGAGTGTGTTTACTGCAAAGCTG
Source organism: Holothuria scabra (assembly GCA_037179385.1). Classification (NCBI taxonomy): domain Eukaryota; kingdom Metazoa; phylum Echinodermata; class Holothuroidea; order Aspidochirotida; family Holothuriidae; genus Holothuria; species Holothuria scabra. The sequence goes on along the minus strand of CM074197.1, from coordinate 8,103,514 downwards.
ATGCCACTGTCTCTGCGCGTGCGCGCGAAAACCTTCAGCCGAGTGGTGCAGGTATTTTAGCTTGACCCTTTAACGTTGTGCTCCGATCGGGGCATATTTGCGCGCCTCGGGAGTAGGCGGAAAAGCGGACGTAGCCCGCCCCGCATCGGCTCTCGTAGGCCATTGCCCCCGTGACCTGAAACTACTGTCTCTCTCGCTGTTGTGGCCGAATTTTCGGGTAGCTGCTCGCAGTTTCGAGCTCCGCGTGGAACAGGAAAGATGTGTGACAGCCGAGCTCTCCGCTTGGGTCCAAAAGGACCCAAACAACGGCAAAGGGTCAAAATAAGCCCGTGGAGTGAGTTTACTGCAAAGCTGATGCCACTGTCTCTGCGCGTGCGCACGTAAACCTTCAGCCGAGTGGTGCAGGTATGTTAGCTTGACCCTTTAACGTTGTGCTCCGATCGGGGCATATTTGCGCGCCTCGGGAGTGGGCGGAAAAGCGGACGTAGCCCGCCCTGCATCGGCTTCCGTAGGCCATTGCCCCCGTGACCTAAAACTACTGTCTCTCTCGCTGTTGTGGCCGAATTTTCGGGTAGCTGCTCGCAGTTTCGAGCTCCGCGTGGAACATTAAAGATGTGTGACAGCCGAGTTCTCCGCATGGGTCCAAAAGGACCCAAACAACGGCAAAGGGTAAAAATAAGCCCGTGGAGTGTGTTTACTGCAAAGCTGATGCCACTGTCTCTGCGCGTGCGCACGTAAACCTTCAGCCGAGTGGTGCAGGTATTTTAGCTTGACCCTTTAACGTTGTGCTCCGATCGGGGCATACTTGCGCGCCTCGGGAGTGGGCGGAAAAGCGGACGTAGCCCGCCCCGCATCGGCTTCCGTAGGCCATTGCCCCCGTGACCTGAAACTATTGTCTCTCTCGCTGTTGTGGCCGAATTTTCGGGAAGCTACTCGCAGTTTCGAGCTCCGCGTGGAACAGTTAAGGTGTGTGACAGCCGAGCTCTGCGCAAGGGTCCGAAATCACCCAAACAACGGCAAAGGGTCAAAACAGGCCCGTGGAGTTTGTTTACTGCAAAGCTGATGCCACTGTCTCTGCGCGTGCCCGCGTAAACCTTCAGCCGAGTGGTGCAGGTATTTTAGCTTGACCCTTTAACGTTGTGCTCCGATCGGGGCATACTTGCGCGCCTCGGGAGTGGGCGGAAAAGCGGACGTAGCCCGCCCCGCATCGGCTTCCGTACACCATTGCCCCCGTGACCTGAAACTATTGTCTCTCTCGCTGTTGTGGCCCAATTTTCGGGTAGCTACTCGCAGTTTCGAGCTCCGCGTGGAACATTAAAGATGTGTGACAGCCGAGCTCTGCGCGTGGGTCCGAAAGGACCCAAACAACGGCAAAGGGTTAAAACAGGCCCGTGGAGTGTGTTTACTGCAAAGCTGATGCCACTGTCTCTGCGCGTGCGCACGTAAACCTTCAGCCGAGTGGTGCAGGTATTTTAGCTTGACCCTTTAACGTTGTGCTCCGATCGGGGCATATTTGCGCGCCTCGGGAGTAGGCGGAAAAGCGGACGTAGCCCGCCCCGCATCGGCTTCCGTAGGCCATTGCCCCCGTGACCTGAAACTACTGTCTCTCTCGCTGTTGTGGCCGAATTTTCGGGTAGCTACTCGCAGTTTCGAGCTCCGCGTGGAACAGTGAAGATGTGTGACAGCCGAGCTCTCCGCATGGGTCCAAAAGGACCCAAACAACGGCAAAGGGTCAAAATAAGCCCGTGGAGTGTGTTTACTGCAAAGCTGATGCCACTGTCTCTGCGCGTGCGCACGTAAACCTTCAGCCGAGTGGTGCCGGTATGTTAGCTTGACCCTTTAACGTTGTGCTCCGATCGGGGCATATTTGCGCGCCTCGGGAGTGGGCGGAAAAGCGGACGTAGCCCGCCCCGCATCGGCTTCCGTAGGCCATTGCCCCCGTGACCTGAAACTATTGTCTCTCTCGCTGTTGTGGCCGAATTTTCGGGTACCTACTCGCAGCTTCGAGCTCCGCGTGGAACAGTAAAGATGTGTGACAGCCGAGCTCTCCGCATGGGTCCAAAAGGACCCAAACAACGGCAAAGGGTCAAAATAAGCCCGTGGAGTGTGTTTACTGCAAAGCTGATGCCACTGTCTCTGCGCGTGCGCACGTAAACCTTCAGCCGAGTGGTGCCGGTATGTTAGCTTGACCCTTTAACGTTGTGCTCCGATCGGGGCATATTTGCGCGCCTCGGGAGTGGGCGGAAAAGCGGACGTAGCCCGCCCCGCATCGGCTTCCGTAGGCCATTGCCCCCGTGACCTGAAACTATTGTCTCTCTCGCTGTTGTGGCCGAATTTTCGGGTACCTACTCGCAGCTTCGAGCTCCGCGTGGAACAGTAAAGATGTGTGACAGCCGAGCTCTCCGCATGGGTCCAAAAGGACCCAAACAACGGCAAAGGGTCAAAATGAGCCCGTGGAGTGTGTTTACTGCAAAGCTGATGCCACTGTCTCTGCGCGTGCGCACGTAAACCTTCAGCCGAGTGGTGCCGGTATGTTAGCTTGATACTTTAACGTTGTGCTCCGATCGGGGCATATTTGCGCGCCTCGGGAGTGGGCGGAAAAGCGGACGTAGCCCGCCCCGCATCGGCTTCCGTAGGCCATTGCCCCCGTGACCTGAAACTATTGTCTCTCTCGTTGTTGTGGCCGAATTTTCGGGTAGCTGCTCGCAGCTTCGAGCTCCGCGTGGAACAGTAAAGATGTGTGACAGCCGAGCTCTCCGCATGGGTCCAAAAGGACCCAAACAACGGCAAAGGGTCAAAATGAGCCCGTTAAGTGTGTTTACTGCAAAGCTGATGTCACTGTCTCTGCGCGTGCGCACGTAAACCTTCAGCCGAGTGGTGCCGGTATGTTAGCTTGACCCTTTAACGTTGTGCTCCGATCGGGGCATATTTGCGCGCCTCGGGAGTGAGCGGAAAAGCGGACGTAGCCCGCCCCGCATCGGCTTCCGTAGGCCATTGCCCCCGTGACCTGAAACTATTGTCTCTCTCGCTGTTGTGGCCGAATTTTCGGGTAGCTGCTCGCAGTTTCGAGCTCCGCGTGGAACAGTAAAGATGTGTGACAGCCGAGCTCTCCGCATGGGTCCAAAAGGACCCAAACAACGGCAAAGGGTTAAAATAGGCCCGTGGAGTGTGTTTACTGCAAAGCTGACGCCACTGTCTCTGCGCGTGCGCACGTAAACCTTCAGCCGAGTGGTGCAGGTATGTTAGCTTGACCCTTTAACGTTGTGCTCCGATCAAGGCATACTTGCGCGCCTCTGGAGTGGGCGGAAAAGCGGACGTAGCCCGCCCCGCATCGGCTTCCGTAGGCCATTGCCCCCGTGACCTGAAACTATTGTCTCTCTCGCTGTTGTGGCCGAATTTTCCGGTAGATACTCGCAGTTTCGAGCTCCGCGTGGAACAGAAAAGATGTGTAACAGCCGAGCTCTCCGCATGGGTCCAAAAGGACCCAAACAACGGCAAAGGGTCAAAATAAGCGGGTGGAGTGTGTTTACTGCAAAGCTGATGCCACTGTCTCTGCGCGTGCGCACGTAAACCTTCAGCCGAGTGGTGCAGGTATTTTAGCTTGACCCTTTAACGTTGTGCTCCGATCGGGGCATATTTGCGCGCCTCGGGAGTGGGCGGAAAAGCGGACGTAGCCCGCCCCGCATCGGCTTCCGTAGGCCATTGCCCCCGTGACCTGAAACTATTGTCTCTCTCGCTGTTGTGGCCGAATTTTCGGGTAGCTGCTCGCAGTTTCGAGCTCCGCGTGGAACAGTAAAGATGTGTGACAGCCGAGCTCTCCGCATGGGTCCAAAAGGACCCAAACAACGGCAAAGGGTCAAAATAAGCCCGTGGAGTGTGTTTACTGCAAAGCTGATGCCACTGTCTCTGCGCGTGCGCACGTAAACCTTCAGCCGAGTTGTGCAGGTATTTTAGCTTGACGCTTTAACGTTGTGCTCCGATCGGGGTATATTTGCGCGCCTCCGGAGTGGGCGGAAAAGCGGACGTAGCCCGCCCCGCATCGGCTTCCGTCGGCGATTGCCCCCGTGACCTGAAACTATTGTCTCTCTTGCTGTTGTGGCCGAATTTTCGGGAAGCTACTCGCAGTTTCGAGCTCCGCGTGGAACAGTTAAGGTGTGTGACAGCCGAGCTCTGCGCAAGGGTCCGAAATCACCCAAACAACGGCAAAGGGTCAAAATAAGCGGGTGGAGTGTGTTTACTGCAAAGCTGATGCCACTGTCTCTGCGCGTGCGCACGTAAACCTTCAGCCGAGTGGTGCAGGTATTTTAGCTTGACCCTTTAACGTTGTGCTCCGATCGGGGCATATTTGCGCGCCTCGGGAGTGGGCGGAAAAGCGGACGTAGCCCGCCCCGCATCGGCTTCCGTAGGCCATTGCCCCCGTGACCTGAAACTATTGTCTCTCTCGCTGTTGTGGCCGAATTTTCGGGTAGCTGCTCGCAGTTTCGAGCTCCGCGTGGAACAGTAAAGATGTGTGACAGCCGAGCTCTCCGCATGGGTCCAAAAGGACCCAAACAACGGCAAAGGGTCAAAATAAGCCCGTGGAGTGTGTTTACTGCAAAGCTGATGCCACTGTCTCTGCGCGTGCGCACGTAAACCTTCAGCCGAGTTGTGCAGGTATTTTAGCTTGACGCTTTAACGTTGTGCTCCGATCGGGGTATATTTGCGCGCCTCCGGAGTGGGCGGAAAAGCGGACGTAGCCCGCCCCGCATCGGCTTCCGTAGGCGATTGCCCCCGTGACCTGAAACTATTGTCTCTCTTGCTGTTGTGGCCGAATTTTCGGGAAGCTACTCGCAGTTTCGAGCTCCGCGTGGAACAGTTAAGGTGTGTGACAGAGGAGCTCTGCGCAAGGGTCCGAAATCACCCAAACAACGGCAAAGGGTGAAAATAAGCCCGTGGAGTGTGTTTACTGCAAAGCTGATGCCACTGTCTCTGCGCGTGCGCACGTAAACCTTCAGCCGAAGGGTGCAGGTATGTTAGCTTGACCCTTTAACGTTGTGCTCCGATCGGGGCATATTTGCGCGCCTCGGGAGTGGGCGGAAAAGCGGACGTAGCCCGCCCGCATGGGCTTCCGTAGGCCATTGCCCCCGTGACCTGAAACTATTGTCTCTCTCGCTGTTGTGGCCGAATTTTCGGGTAGCTGCTCGCAGTTTCGAGCTCCGCGTGGAACAGTAAAGATGTGTGACAGCCGAGCTCTCCGCATCGGTCCAAAAGGACCCAAACAACGGCAAAGGGTCAAAATAAGCGGGTGGAGTGTGTTTACTGCAAAGCTGATGCCACTGTCTCTGCGCTTGCGCACGTAAACCTTCAGCCGAGTGGTGCAGGTATGTTAGCTTGACCCTTTAACGTTGTGCTCCGATCGGGGCATATTTGCGCGCCTCGGGAGTGGGCGGAAAAGCGGACGTAGCCCGCCCCGCATCGGCTTCCGTAGGCCATTGCCCCCGTGACCTGAAACTATTGTTTCTCTCGCTGTTGTGGCCAAATTTTCGGGTAGCTGCTCGCAGTTTCGAGCTCCGCGTGGAACAGTAAAGATGTGTGACAGCCGAGCTCTCCGCATGGGTCCAAAAGGACCCAAACAACGGCAAAGGGTCAAAATAAGCCCGTGGAGTGTGTTTACTGCAAAGCTGATGCCACTGTCTCTGCGCGTGCGCACGTAAACCTTCAGCCGAGTGGTAAAGGGTATGTTAGCTTGACCCTTTAACGTTGTGCTCCGATCGGGGCATATTTGCGCGCCTCGGGAGTAGGCGGAAAAGCGGACGTAGCCCGCCCCGCATCGGCTTCCGTAGGCCATTGCCCCCGTGACCTGAAACTATTGTCTCTCTCGCTGTTGTGGCCGAATTTTCGGGTAGCTGCTCGCAGTTTCGAGCTCCGCGTGGAACATTAAAGATGTGTGACAGCCGAGCTCTCCGCATGGGTCCAAAAGGACCCAAACAACGGCAAAGGGTGAAAATAAGCCCGTGGAGTGTGTTTACTGCAAAGCTGATGCCACTGTCTCTGCGCGTGCGCGCGAAAACCTTCAGCCGAGTGGTGCAGGTATTTTAGCTTGACCCTTTAACGTTGTGCTCCGATCGGGGCATATTTGCGCGCCTCGGGAGTAGGCGGAAAAGCGGACGTAGCCCGCCCCGCATCGGCTCTCGTAGGCCATTGCCCCCGTGACCTGAAACTACTGTCTCTCTCGCTGTTGTGGCCGAATTTTCGGGTAGCTGCTCGCAGTTTCGAGCTCCGCGTGGAACAGGAAAGATGTGTGACAGCCGAGCTCTCCGCTTGGGTCCAAAAGGACCCAAACAACGGCAAAGGGTCAAAATAAGCCCGTGGAGTGTGTTTACTGCAAAGCTGATGCCACTGTCTCTGCGCGTGCGCACGTAAACCTTCAGCCGAGTGGTGCAGGTATGTTAGCTTGACCCTTTAACGTTGTGCTCCGATCGGGGCATATTTGCGCGCCTCGGGAGTGGGCGGAAAAGCGGACGTAGCCCGCCCTGCATCGGCTTCCGTAGGCCATTGCCCCCTTGACCTAAAACTACTGTCTCTCTCGCTGTTGTGGCCGAATTTTCGGGTAGCTGCTCGCAGTTTCGAGCTCCGCGTGGAACATTAAAGATGTGTGACAGCCGAGTTCTCCGCATGGGTCCAAAAGGACCCAAACAACGGCAAAGGGTAAAAATAAGCCCGTGGAGTGTGTTTACTGCAAAGCTGATGCCACTGTCTCTGCGCGTGCGCACGTAAACCTTCAGCCGAGTGGTGCAGGTATTTTAGCTTGACCCTTTAACGTTGTGCTCCGATCGGGGCATACTTGCGCGCCTCGGGAGTGGGCGGAAAAGCGGACGTAGCCCGCCCCGCATCGGCTTCCGTAGGCCATTGCCCCCGTGACCTGAAACTATTGTCTCTCTCGCTGTTGTGGCCGAATTTTCGGGAAGCTACTCGCAGTTTCGAGCTCCGCGTGGAACAGTTAAGGTGTGTGACAGCCGAGCTCTGCGCAAGGGTCCGAAATCACCCAAACAACGGCAAAGGGTCAAAACAGGCCCGTGGAGTTTGTTTACTGCAAAGCTGATGCCACTGTCTCTGCGCGTGCCCGCGTAAACCTTCAGCCGAGTGGTGCAGGTATTTTAGCTTGACCCTTTAACGTTGTGCTCCGATCGGGGCATACTTGCGCGCCTCGGGAGTGGGCGGAAAAGCGGACGTAGCCCGCCCCGCATCGGCTTCCGTACACCATTGCCCCCGTGACCTGAAACTATTGTCTCTCTCGCTGTTGTGGCCCAATTTTCGGGTAGCTACTCGCAGTTTCGAGCTCCGCGTGGAACATTAAAGATGTGTGACAGCCGAGCTCTGCGCGTGGGTCCGAAAGGACCCAAACAACGGCAAAGGGTTAAAACAGGCCCGTGGAGTGTGTTTACTGCAAAGCTGATGCCACTGTCTCTGCGCGTGCGCACGTAAACCTTCAGCCGAGTGGTGCAGGTATTTTAGCTTGACCCTTTAACGTTGTGCTCCGATCGGGGCATATTTGCGCGCCTCGGGAGTAGGCGGAAAAGCGGACGTAGCCCGCCCCGCATCGGCTTCCGTAGGCCATTGCCCCCGTGACCTGAAACTACTGTCTCTCTCGCTGTTGTGGCCGAATTTTCGGGTAGCTGCTCGCAGTTTCGAGCTCCGCGTGGAACAGGAAAGATGTGTGACAGCCGAGCTCTCCGCTTGGGTCCAAAAGGACCCAAACAACGGCAAAGGGTCAAAATAAGCCCGTGGAGTGTGTTTACTGCAAAGCTGATGCCACTGTCTCTGCGCGTGCGCACGTAAACCTTCAGCCGAGTGGTGCAGGTATGTTAGCTTGACCCTTTAACGTTGTGCTCCGATCGGGGCATATTTGCGCGCCTCGGGAGTGGGCGGAAAAGCGGACGTAGCCCGCCCTGCATCGGCTTCCGTAGGCCATTGCCCCCGTGACCTAAAACTACTGTCTCTCTCGCTGTTGTGGCCGAATTTTCGGGTAGCTGCTCGCAGTTTCGAGCTCCGCGTGGAACATTAAAGATGTGTGACAGCCGAGTTCTCCGCATGGGTCCAAAAGGACCCAAACAACGGCAAAGGGTGAAAATAAGCCCGTGGAGTGTGTTTACTGCAAAGCTGATGCCACTGTCTCTGCGCGTGCGCACGTAAACCTTCAGCCGAGTGGTGCAGGTATTTTAGCTTGACCCTTTAACGTTGTGCTCCGATCGGGGCATACTTGCGCGCCTCGGGAGTGGGCGGAAAAGCGGACGTAGCCCGCCCCGCATCGGCTTCCGTAGGCCATTGCCCCCGTGACCTGAAACTATTGTCTCTCTCGCTGTTGTGGCCGAATTTTCGGGAAGCTACTCGCAGTTTCGAGCTCCGCGTGGAACAGTTAAGGTGTGTGACAGCCGAGCTCTGCGCAAGGGTCCGAAATCACCCAAACAACGGCAAAGGGTCAAAACAGGCCCGTGGAATTTGTTTACTGCAAAGCTGATGCCACTGTCTCTGCGCGTGCGCACGTAAACCTTCAGCCGAGTGGTGCAGGTATTTTAGCTTGACCCTTTAACGTTGTGCTCCGATCGGGGCATACTTGCGCGCCTCGGGAGTGGGCGGAAAAGCGGACGTAGCCCGCCCCGCATCGGCTTCCGTACACCATTGCCCCCGTGACCTGAAACTATTGTCTCTCTCGCTGTTGTGGCCGAATTTTCGGGTAGCTACTCGCAGTTTCGAGCTCCGCGTGGAACATTAAAGATGTGTGACAGCCGAGCTCTGCGCGTGGGTCCGAAAGGACCCAAACAACGGCAAAGGGTTAAAACAGGCCCGTGGAGTGTGTTTACTGCAAAGCTGATGCCACTGTCTCTGCGCGTGCGCACGTAAACCTTCAGCCGAGTGGTGCAGGTATGTTAGCTTGACCCTTTAACGTTGTGCTGCGATCGGGGCATATTTGCGCGCCTCGGGAGTGGGCGGAAAAGCGGACGTAGCCCGCCCCGCATCAGCTTCCGTAGGCCATTGCCCCCGTGACCTGAAACTACTGTCTCTCTCGCTGTTGTGGCCGAATTTTCGGGTAGCTGCTCGCAGTTTCGAGCTCCGCGTGGAACAGTAAAGATGTGTGACAGCCGAGTTCTCCGCTTGGGTCCAAAAGGACCCAAACAACGGCAAAGGGTCAAAATAAGCCCGTGGAGTGTGATTACTGCAAAGCTGATGCCACTGTCTCTGCGCGTGCGCACGTAAACCTTCAGCCGAGTGGTGCAGGTATTTTAGCTTGACCCTTTAACGTTGTGCTCCGATCGGGGCATACTTGCGCGCCTCGGGAGTGGGCGGAAAAGCGGACGTAGCCCGCCCCGCATCGGCTTCCGTAGGGCATTGCCCCCGTGACCTGAAACTATTGTCTCTCTCGCTGTTGTGGCCGAATTTTCGGGTAGCTACTCGCAGTTTCGAGCTCCGCGGGGAACATTAAAGATGTGTGACAGCCGAGCTCTGCGCGTGGGTCCGAAAGGACCCAAACAACGGCAAAGGGTTAAAACAGTCCCGTGGAGTGTGTTTACTGCAAAGCTGATGCCACTGTCTCTGCGCGTGCTCGCGTAAACCTTCAGCCGAGTGGTGCAGGTATTTTAGCTTGATCCTTTAACGTTGTGCTCCGATCGGGGCATATTTCCGCGCCTCGGGAGTGGGCGGAAAAGCGGACGTAGCCCGCCCCGCATCGGCTTCCGTAGGCCATTGCCCCCGTGACCTGAAACTACTGTCTCTCTCGCTGTTGTGGCCGAATTTTCGGGTAGCTGCTCGCAGTTTCGAGCTCCGCGTGGAACAGTAAAGATGTGTGACAGCCGAGTTCTCCGCATGGGTCCAAAAGGACCCAAACAACGGCAAAGGGTCAAAAAAAGCCCGTGGAGTTTGTTTACTGCAAAGCTGATGCCACTGTCTCTGCGCGTGCGCGCGTAAACCTTCAGCCGAGTGGGGCAGGTATTTTAGCTTGACCCTTTAACGTTGTGCTCCGATCGGGGCATACTTGCGCGCCTCGGGAGTGGGCGGAAAAGCGGACTTAACCCGCCCCGCATCGGCTTCCGTACACCATTGCCCCCGTGACCTGAAACTATTGTCTCTCTCGCTGTTGTGGCCGAATTTTCGGGTAGCTACTCGCAGTTTCGAGCTCCGCGTGGAACATTAAAGATGTGTGACAGCCGAGCTCTGCGCGTGGGTCCGAAAGGACCCAAACAACGGCAAAGGGTTAAAACAGGCCCGTGGAGTGTGTTTACTGCAAAGCTGATGCCACTGTCTCTGCGCGTGCGCACGTAAACCTTCAGCCGAGTGGTGCAGGTATGTTAGCTTGACCCTTTAACGTTGTGCTGCGATCGGGGCATATTTGCGCGCCTCGGGAGTGGGCGGAAAAGCGGACGTAGCCCGCCCCGCATCGGCTTCCGTAGGCCATTGCCCCCGTGACCTGAAACTACTGTCTCTCTCGCTGTTGTGGCCGAATTTTCGGGTAGCTGTTCGCAGTTTCGAGCTCCGCGTGGAACAGTAAAGATGTGTGACAGCCGCGCTCTCCGCATGGGTCCAAAAGGACCCAAACTACGGCAAAGGGTCAAAATAAGCCCGTGGAGTGTGTTTACTGCAAAGCTGATGCCACTGTCTCTGCGCGTGCGCACGTAAACCTTCAGCCGAGTGGTGCAGGTATGTTAGCTTGACCCTTTAACGTTGTGCTGCGATCGGGGCATATTTGCGCGCCTCGGGAGTGGGCGGAAAAGCGGACGTAGCCCGCCCCGCATCGGCTTCCGTAGGCCATTGCCCCCGTGACCTGAAACTACTGTCTCTCTCGCTGTTGTGGCCGAATTTTCGGGTAGCTGCTCGCAGTTTCGAGCTCCGCGTGGAACAGTAAAGATGTGTGACAGCCGAGCTCTCCGCTTGGGTCCAAAAGGACCCAAACAACGGCAAAGGGTCAAAATAAGCCCGTGGAGTGTGTTTACTGCAAAGCTGATGCCACTGTCTCTGCGCGTGCGCACGTAAACCTTCAGCCGAGTGGTGCAGGTATTTTAGCTTGACCCTTTAACGTTGTGCTCCGATCGGGGCATATTGGCGCGCCTCGGGAGTGGGCGGAAAGGCGGACGTAGCCCGCCCCGCATCGGCTTCCGTAGGCCATTGTCCCCGTGACCTGAAACTATTCTCTCTCTCGCTGTTGTGGCCGAATTTTCGGGTAGCTGCTCGCAGTTTCGAGCTCCGCGTGGAACAGTAAAGATGTGTGACAGCCGAGCTCTCCGCATGGGTCCAAAAGGACCCAAACAACGGCAAAGGGTCAAAATAAGCCCGTGGAGTGTGTTTACTGCAAAGCTGATGCCACTGTCTCTGCGCGTGCGCACGTAAACCATCAGCCGAGTGGTGCCGGTATGTTAGCTTGACCCTTTAACGTTGTGCTCCGATCGGGGCATATTTGCGCGCCTTGGGAGTGGGCGGAAAAGCGGACGTAGCCCGCCCCGCATCGGCTTTCGTAGGCCATTGCCCCCGTGACCTGACACTACTGTCTCTCTCGCTGTTGTGGCCGAATTTTCGGGTAGCTGCTCGCAGTTTCGAGCTCCGCGTGGAACAGTAAAGATGTGTGACAGCCGAGTTCTCCGCTTGGGTCCAAAAGGACCCAAACAACGGCAAAGGGTCAAAATAAGCCCGTGGAGTGTGATTACTGCAAAGCTGATGCCACTGTCTCTGCGCGTGCGCACGTAAACCTTCAGCCGAGTGGTGCAGGTATTTTAGCTTGACCCTTTAACGTTGTGCTCCGATCGGGGCATACTTGCGCGCCTCGGGAGTAGGCGGAAAAGCGGACGTAGCCCGCCCCGCATCGGCTTCCGTAGGCCATTGCCCCCGTGACCTGAAACTACTGTCTCTCTCGCTGTTGTGGCCGAATTTTCGGGTAGCTGCTCGCAGTTTCGAGCTCCGCGTGGAACAGTAAAGATGTGTGACAGCCGAGTTCTCCGCATGGGTCCAAAAGGACCCAAACAACGGCAAAGGGTCAAAATAAGCCCGTGGAGTGTGTTTACTGCAAAGCTGATGCCAGTGTCTCTGCGCGTGCGCACGTAAACCTTCAGCCGAGTGGTGCAGGTATGTTAGCTTGACCCTTTAACGTTGTGCTCCGATCGGGGCATATTTGCGCGCCTCGGGAGTGGGCGGAAAAGCGGACGTAGCCCGCCCCGCATCGGCTTCCGTAGGCCATTGCCCCCGTGACCTAAAACTACTGTCTCTCTCGCTGTTGTGGCCGAATTTTCGGGTAGCTGCTCGCAGTTTCGAGCTCCGCGTGGAACAGTAAAGATGTGTGACAGCCGAGCTCTCCGCATGGGTCCAAAAGGACCCAAACAACGGCAAAGGGTGAAAATAAGCCCGTGGAGTGTGTTTATACTGCGTTCCATTGAGGTTGTGAAGTCGTGAACTCGTGCGGTGAGAAGCGTTCCATTGCAACTCGTGAAGTGGTGAACTCGTGAAGTCGTGCAGGGAACTGGGAATTTTTGAAGCAGCTCGAGTTCAAAATGGCGGACATAGCGAAAGGCGATAAACAATCAAGGTACCTTCGTATTTGACCCCTAAACCTGCAAAAATGATATTCAGTTGGTGTAAGTTGTAAATGCGATCAAGGCAATTATAATTCGGTGACTGATACTGTTGAATATTACCCACAGAGACGGCTTTGCCGCAATTCTCGATCGTCCATTTGCCTGTTCGTCGAACAGTCTCATTTTACGCATACGTCGAACGTACCGTCTACGTATAATTGCTACTGTTTAATGGTGTATAGCCATCCGTTTTTACCAATGGAACGCCTCTCACAAGTTGTGAACTGGTGCAATGCACGACTTCTCCACTTCACAACCTCAATGGAACGCAGCATTACTGCAAAGCTGATGCCACTGTCTCTGCGCGTGCGCACGTAAACCTTCAGCCGAGTGGTGCAGGTATTTTAGCTTGACCCTTTAACGTTGTGCTCCGATCGGGGCATATTTGCGCGCCTCGGGAGTAGGCGGAAAAGCGGACGTAGCCCGCCCCGCATCGGCTTCCGTAGGCCATTGCCCCCGTGACCTGAAACTACTGTCTCTCTCGCTGTTGTGGCCGAATTTTCGGGTAGCTGCTCGCAGTTTCGAGCTCCGCGTGGAACAGTAAAGATGTGTGACAGCCGAGTTCTCCGCATGGGTCCAAAAGGACCCAAACAACGGCAAAGGGTCAAAATAAGCCCGTGGAGTGTGTTTACTGCAAAGCTGATGCCACTGTCTCTGCGCGTGCGCACGTAAACCTTCAGCCGAGTGGTGCAGGTATGTTAGCTTGACCCTTTAACGTTGTGCTCCGATCGGGGCATATTTGCGCGCCTCGGGAGTGGGCGGAAAAGCGGACGTAGCTCGCCCCGCATCGGCTTCCGTAGGCCATTGCCCCCGTGACCTAAAACTACTGTCTCTCTCGCTGTTGTGGCCGAATTTTCGGGTAGCTGCTCGCAGTTTCGAGCTCCGCGTGGAACAGTAAAGATGTGTGACAGCCGAGCTCTCCGCATGGGTCCAAAAGGACCCAAACAACGGCAAAGGGTCAAAATAAGCCCGTGGAGTGTGTTTACTGCAAAGCTGATGCCACTGTCTCTGCGCGTGCGCACGTAAACCTTCAGCCGAGTGGTGCAGGTATTTTAGCTTGACCCTTTAACGTTGTGCTCCGATCGGGGCATACTTGCGCGCCTCGGGAGTGGGCGGAAAAGCGGACGTAGCCCGCCCCGCATCGGCTTCCGTAGGCCATTGCCCCCGTGACCTGAAACTATTGTCTCTCTTGCTGTTGTGGCCGAATTTTCGGGAAGCTACTCGCAGTTTCGAGCTCCGCGTGGAACAGTTAAGGTGTGTGACAGCCGAGCTCTGCGCAAGGGTCCGAAAGGACCCAAACAACGGCAAAGGGTCAAAACAGGCCCGTGGAGTTTGTTTACTGCAAAGCTGATGCCACTGTCTCTGCGCGTGCGCGCGTAAACCTTCAGCCGAGTGGTGCAGGTATTTTAGCTTGACCCTTTAACGTTGTGCTCCGATCGGGGCATACTTGCGCGCCTCGGGAGTGGGCGGAAAAGCGGACGTAGCCCGCCCCGCATCGGCTTCCGTACACCATTGCCCCCGTGACCTGAAACTATTGTCTCTCTCGCTGTTGTGGCCGAATTTTCGGGTAGCTACTCGCAGTTTCGAGCTCCGCGTGGAACATTAAAGATGTGTGACAGCCGAGCTCTGCGCGTGGGTCCGAAAGGACCCAAACAACGGCAAAGGGTTAAAACAGGCCCGTGGAGTGTGTTTACTGCAAAGCTGATGCCACTGTCTCTGCGCGTGCGCACGTAAACCTTCAGCCGAGTGGTGCAGGTATTTTAGCTTGACCCTTTAACGTTGTGCTCCGATCGGGGCATATTTGCGCGCCTCGGGAGTGGGCGGAAAAGCGGACGTAGCCCGCCCCGCATCGGCGTCCGTAGGCCATTGTCCCCGTGACCTGAAACTATTGTCTCTCTCGCTGTTGTGGCCGAGTTTTCGGGTAGTTGCTCGCAGTTTCGAGCTCCGCGTGGAACAGTAAAGATGTGTGACAGCCGAGTTCTCCGCTTGGGTCCAAAAGGACCCAAACAACGGCAAAGGGTCAAAATAAGCCCGTGGAGTGTGATTACTGCAAAGCTGATGCCACTGTCTCTGCGCGTGCGCACGTAAACCTTCAGCCGAGTGGTGCAGGTATTTTAGCTTGACCCTTTAACGTTGTGCTCCGATCGGGGCATATTTGCGCGCCTCGGGAGTGGGCGGAAAGGCGGACGTAGCCCGCCCCGCATCGGCGTCCGTAGGCCATTGTCCCCGTGACCTGAAACTATTGTCTCTCTCGCTGTTGTGGCCGAATTTTCGGGTAGCTGCTCGCAGTTTCGAGCTCCGCGTGGAACAGTAAAGATGTGTGACAGCCGAGTTCTCCGCTTGGGTCCAAAAGGACCCAAACAACGGCAAAGGGTCAAAATAAGCCCGTGGAGTGTGATTACTGCAAAGCTGATGCCACTGTCTCTGCGCGTGCGCACGTAAACCTTCAGCCGAGTGGTGCAGGTATTTTAGCTTGACCCTTTAACGTTGTGCTCCGATCGGGGCATATTTGCGCGCCTCGGGAGTGGGCGGAAAAGCGGACGTAGCCCGCCCCGCATCGGCTTCCGTAGGCCATTGCCCCCGTGACCTGAAACTATTGTCTCTCTCGCTGTTGTGGCCGAATTTTCGGGAAGCTGCTCGCAGTTTCGAGCTCCGCGTGGAACAGTAAAGATGTGTGACAGCCGAGCTCTGCGCGTGGGTCCGAAAGGACCCAGGCAACGGCAAAGGGTTAAAACAGGCCCGTGGAGTTTGTTTACTGCAAAGCTGATGCCACTGTCTCTGCGCGTGCGCACGTAAACCTTCAGCCGAGTGGTGCAGGTATTTTAGCTTGACCCTTTAACGTTGTGCTCCGATCGGGGCATATTTGCGCGCCTCGGGAGTGGACGGAAAGGCGGACGTAGCCCGCCCCGCATCGGCTTCCGTAGGCCATTGCCCCCGTGACCTGAAACTATTGTCTCTCTCGCTGTTGTGGCCGAATTTTCGGGAAGCTGCTCGCAGTTTCGAGCTCCGCGTGGAACAGTAAAGATGTGTGACAGCCGAGCTCTGCGCGTGGGTCCGAAAGGACCCAGGCAACGGCAAAGGGTTAAAACAGGCCCGTGGAGTTTGTTTACTGCAAAGCTGATGCCACTGTCTCTGCGCGTGCGCGCGTAAACCTTCAGCCGAGTGGTGCAGGTATTTTAGCTTGACCCTTTAACGTTGTGCTCCGATCGGGGCATACTTGCGCGCCTCGGGAGTGGGCGGAAAAGCGGACGTAGCCCGCTCCGCATCGGCTTCCGTACACCATTGCCCCCGTGACCTGAAACTATTGTCTCTCTCGCTGTTGTGGCCGAATTTTCGGGTAGCTACTCGCAGTTTCGAGCTCCGCGTGGAACATTAAAGATGTGTGACAGCCGAGCTCTGCGCGTGGGTCCGAAAGGACCCAAACAACGGCAAAGGGTTAAAACAGGCCCGTGGAGTGTGTTTACTGCAAAGCTGATGCCACTGTCTCTGCGCGTGCGCACGTAAACCTTCAGCCGAGTGGTGCAGGTATTTTAGCTTGACCCTTTAACGTTGTGCTCCGATCGGGGCATATTTGCGCGCCTCGGGAGTGGGCGGAAAGGCGGACGTAGCCCGCCCCGCATCGGCTTCCGTAGGCCATTGTCCCCGTGACCTGAAACTATTGTCTCTCTCGCTGTTGTGGCCGAATTTTCGGGTAGCTGCTCGCAGTTTCGAGCTCCGCGTGGAACAGTAAAGATGTGTGACAGCCGAGTTCTCCGCTTGGGTCCAAAAGGACCCAAACAACGGCAAAGGGTCAAAATAAGCCCGTGGAGTGTGATTACTGCAAAGCTGATACCACTGTCTCTGCGCGTGCGCACGTAAACCTTCAGCCGAGTGGTGCAGGTATTTTAGCTTGACCCTTTAACGTTGTGCTCCGATCGGGGCATATTTGCGCGCCTCGGGAGTGGGCGGAAAGGCGGACGTAGCCCGCCCCGCATCGGCGTCCGTAGGCCATTGTCCCCGTGACCTGAAACTATTGTCTCTCTCGCTGTTGTGGCCGAATTTTCGGGTAGCTGCTCGCAGTTTCGAGCTCCGCGTGGAACAGTAAAGATGTGTGACAGCCGAGCTCTGCGCGTGGGTCCGAAAGGACCCAGGCAACGGCAAAGGGTTAAAACAGGCCCGTGGAGTTTGTTTACTGCAAAGCTGATGCCACTGTCTCTGCGCGTGCGCACGTAAACCTTCAGCCGAGTGGTGCAGGTATTTTAGCTTGACCCTTTAACGTTCTGCTCCGATCGGGGCATATTTGCGCGCCTCGGGAGTGGGCGGAAAGGCGGACGTAGCCCGCCCCGCATCGGCGTCCGTAGGCCATTGTCCCCGTGACCTGAAACTATTGTCTCTCTCGCTGTTGTGGCCGAATTTTCGGGTAGCTGCTCGCAGTTTCGAGCTCCGCGTGGAACAGTAAAGATGTGTGACAGCCGAGTTCTCCGCTTGGGTCCAAAAGGACCCAAACAACGGCAAAGGGTCAAAATAAGCCCGTGGAGTGTGATTACTGCAAAGCTGATGCCACTGTCTCTGCGCGTGCGCACGTAAACCTTCAGCCGAGTGGTGCAGGTATTTTAGCTTGACCCTTTAACATTGTGCTCCGATCGGGGCATATTTGCGCGCCTCGGGAGTGGGCGGAAAAGCGGACGTAGCCCGCCCCGCATCGGCTTCCGTAGGCCATTGCCCCCGTGACCTGAAACTATTGTCTCTCTCGCTGTTGTGGCCGAATTTTCGGGAAGCTGCTCGCAGTTTCGAGCTCCGCGTGGAACAGTAAAGATGTGTGACAGCCGAGCTCTGCGCGTGGGTCCGAAAGGACCCAGGCAACGGCAAAGGGTTAAAACAGGCCCGCGGAGTGTGCTTACTGCAAAGCTGATGCCACTGTCTCTGCGCGTGCGCACGCAAACCTTCAGCCGAGTGGTGCAGGTATTTTAGCTTGACCCTTGAACGCTGTGCTCCGATCGGGGCATATTGGGGCGCCTCGGGAGTGAGCGGAAAGGCGGACGTACCCCGCCCCGCATCGGCTTCCGTAGGCCATTGCCCCCGTGACCTGGAACGATTGTCTCTCTCGCTGTTGTGGCCGAATTTTTCGGGTAGCTATTCGCAGTTTCGAGCTCCGCGTGGAACAGTAAAGATGTGTGACAGCCGAGCTCTGCGCATTTGTCCGAAGGGACCCAAACAACGGGAAAGGGTTAAAATAGGCGCGCGGAGTGTGCTTACTGCAAAGCTGATGACACTGTCTCTGCGCGTGCGCAGGCAAACCTTCAGCCGAGTGGTGCAGGTATTTTAGCTTGACCCTTGACCGCTGTGCTCCGATCGGGGCATATTGGCGCGCCTCAGGAGTGGGCGGAAAGGCGGACGTAGCCCGCCCCGCATCGGCTTCCGTAGGCCATTGCCCCCGTGACCTGAAACTATTGTCTCTCTCGCTGTTGTGGCCGAATTTTCGGGAAGCTGCTCGCAGTTTCGAGCTCCGCGTGGAACAGTAAAGATGTGTGACAGCCGAGCTCTGCGCGTGGGTCCGAAAGGACCCAGGCAACGGCAAAGGGTTAAAACAGGCCCGTGGAGTTTGTTTACTGCAAAGCTGATGCCACTGTCTCTGCGCGTGCGCACGTAAACCTTCAGCCGAGTGGTGCAGGTATTTTAGCTTGACCCTTTAACGTTGTGCTCCGATCGGGGCATATTTGCGCGCCTCGGGAGTGGACGGAAAGGCGGACGTAGCCCGCCCCGCATCGGCTTCCGTAGGCCATTGCCCCCGTGACCTGAAACTATTGTCTCTCTCGCTGTTGTGGCCGAATTTTCGGGAAGCTGCTCGCAGTTTCGAGCTCCGCGTGGAACATTAAAGATGTGTGACAGCCGAGCTCTGCGCGTGGGTCCGAAAGGACCCAAACAACGGCAAAGGGTTAAAACAGGCCCGTGGAGTGTGTTTACTGCAAAGCTGATGCCACTGTCTCTGCGCGTGCGCACGTAAACCTTCAGCCGAGTGGTGCAGGTATTTTAGCTTGACCCTTTAACGTTGTGCTCCGATCGGGGCATATTTGCGCGCCTCGGGAGTGGGCGGAAAGGCGGACGTAGCCCGCCCCGCATCGGCGTCCGTAGGCCATTGTCCCCGTGACCTGAAACTATTGTCTCTCTCGCTGTTGTGGCCGAGTTTTCGGGTAGCTGCTCGCAGTTTCGAGCTCCGCGTGGAACAGTAAAGATGTGTGACAGCCGAGTTCTCCGCTTGGGTCCAAAAGGACCCAAACAACGGCAAAGGGTCAAAATAAGCCCGTGGAGTGTGATTACTGCAAAGCTGATGCCACTGTCTCTGCGCGTGCGCACGTAAACCTTCAGCCGAGTGGTGCAGGTATTTTAGCTTGACCCTTTAACGTTGTGCTCCGATCGGGGCATATTTGCGCGCCTCGGGAGTGGGCGGAAAGGCGGACGTAGCCCGCCCCGCATCGGCGTCCGTAGGCCATTGTCCCCGTGACCTGAAACTATTGTCTCTCTCGCTGTTGTGGCCGAATTTTCGGGTAGCTGCTCGCAGTTTCGAGCTCCGCGTGGAACAGTAAAGATGTGTGACAGCCGAGTTCTCCGCTTGGGTCCAAAGGACCCAAACAACGGCAAAGGGTCAAAATAAGCCCGTGGAGTGTGATTACTGCAAAGCTGATGCCACTGTCTCTGCGCGTGCGCACGTAAACCTTCAGCCGAGTGGTGCAGGTATTTTAGCTTGACCCTTTAACGTTGTGCTCCGATCGGGGCATATTTGCGCGCCTCGGGAGTGGGCGGAAAAGCGGACGTAGCCCGCCCCGCATCGGCTTCCGTAGGCCATTGCCCCCGTGACCTGAAACTATTGTCTCTCTCGCTGTTGTGGCCGAATTTTCGGGAAGCTGCTCGCAGTTTCGAGCTCCGCGTGGAACAGTAAAGATGTGTGACAGCCGAGCTCTGCGCGTGGGTCCGAAAGGACCCAGGCAACGGCAAAGGGTTAAAACAGGCCCGTGGAGTTTGTTTACTGCAAAGCTGATGCCACTGTCTCTGCGCGTGCGCACGTAAACCTTCAGCCGAGTGGTGCAGGTATTTTAGCTTGACCCTTTAACGTTGTGCTCCGATCGGGGCATATTTGCGCGCCTCGGGAGTGGACGGAAAGGCGGACGTAGCCCGCCCCGCATCGGCTTCCGTAGGCCATTGCCCCCGTGACCTGAAACTATTGTTTCTCGCTGTTGTGGCCGAATTTTCGGGAAGCTGCTCGCAGTTTCGAGCTCCGCGTGGAACAGTAAAGATGTGTGACAGCCGAGTTCTCCGCTTGGGTCCAAAAGGACCCAAACAACGGCAAAGGGTCAAAATAAGCCCGTGGAGTGTGATTACTGCAAAGCTGATGCCACTGTCTCTGCGCGTGCGCACGTAAACCTTCAGCCGAGTGGTGCAGGTATTTTAGCTTGACCCTTTAACGTTGTGCTCCGATCGGGGCATATTTGCGCGCCTCGGGAGTGGGCGGAAAGGCGGACGTAGCCCGCCCCGCATCGGCGTCCGTAGGCCATTGTCCCCGTGACCTGAAACTATTGTCTCTCTCGCTGTTGTGGCCGAATTTTCGGGTAGCTGCTCGCAGTTTCGAGCTCCGCGTGGAACAGTAAAGATGTGTGACAGCCGAGTTCTCCGCTTGGGTCCAAAAGGACCCAAACAACGGCAAAGGGTCAAAATAAGCCCGTGGAGTGTGATTACTGCAAAGCTGATGCCACTGTCTCTGCGCGTGCGCACGTAAACCTTCAGCCGAGTGGTGCAGGTATTTTAGCTTGACCCTTTAACGTTGTGCTCCGATCGGGGCATATTTGCGCGCCTCGGGAGTGGGCGGAAAAGCGGACGTAGCCCGCCCCGCATCGGCTTCCGTAGGCCATTGCCCCCGTGACCTGAAACTATTGTCTCTCTCGCTGTTGTGGCCGAATTTTCGGGAAGCTGCTCGCAGTTTCGAGCTCCGCGTGGAACAGTAAAGATGTGTGACAGCCGAGCTCTGCGCGTGGGTCCGAAAGGACCCAGGCAACGGCAAAGGGTTAAAACAGGCCCGTGGAGTTTGTTTACTGCAAAGCTGATGCCACTGTCTCTGCGCGTGCGCACGTAAACCTTCAGCCGAGTGGTGCAGGTATTTTAGCTTGACCCTTTAACGTTGTGCTCCGATCGGGGCATATTTGCGCGCCTCGGGAGTGGACGGAAAGGCGGACGTAGCCCGCCCCGCATCGGCTTCC
Source organism: Holothuria scabra (assembly GCA_037179385.1). Lineage (NCBI taxonomy): Eukaryota > Metazoa > Echinodermata > Holothuroidea > Aspidochirotida > Holothuriidae > Holothuria > Holothuria scabra. The sequence goes on along the minus strand of CM074197.1, from coordinate 8,082,693 downwards.
GTAGGCCATTGCCCCCGTGACCTGAAACTATTGTTTCTCGCTGTTGTGGCCGAATTTTCGGGAAGCTGCTCGCAGTTTCGAGCTCCGCGTGGAACAGTAAAGATGTGTGACAGCCGAGCTCTGCGCGTGGGTCCGAAAGGACCCAGGCAACGGCAAAGGGTTAAAACAGGCCCGTGGAGTTTGTTTACTGCAAAGCTGATGCCACTGTCTCTGCGCGTGCGCGCGTAAACCTTCAGCCGAGTGGTGCAGGTATTTTAGCTTGACCCTTTAACGTTGTGCTCCGATCGGGGCATACTTGCGCGCCTCGGGAGTGGGCGGAAAAGCGGACGTAGCCCGCTCCGCATCGGCTTCCGTACACCATTGCCCCCGTGACCTGAAACTATTGTCTCTCTCGCTGTTGTGGCCGAATTTTCGGGTAGCTACTCGCAGTTTCGAGCTCCGCGTGGAACATTAAAGATGTGTGACAGCCGAGCTCTGCGCGTGGGTCCGAAAGGACCCAAACAACGGCAAAGGGTTAAAACAGGCCCGTGGAGTGTGTTTACTGCAAAGCTGATGCCACTGTCTCTGCGCGTGCGCACGTAAACCTTCAGCCGAGTGGTGCAGGTATTTTAGCTTGACCCTTTAACGTTGTGCTCCGATCGGGGCATATTTGCGCGCCTCGGGAGTGGGCGGAAAGGCGGACGTAGCCCGCCCCGCATCGGCGTCCGTAGGCCATTGTCCCCGTGACCTGAAACTATTGTCTCTCTCGCTGTTGTGGCCGAATTTTCGGGTAGCTGCTCGCAGTTTCGAGCTCCGCGTGGAACAGTAAAGATGTGTGACAGCCGAGTTCTCCGCTTGGGTCCAAAAGGACCCAAACAACGGCAAAGGGTCAAAATAAGCCCGTGGAGTGTGATTACTGCAAAGCTGATGCCACTGTCTCTGCGCGTGCGCACGTAAACCTTCAGCCGAGTGGTGCAGGTATTTTAGCTTGACCCTTTAACATTGTGCTCCGATCGGGGCATATTTGCGCGCCTCGGGAGTGGGCGGAAAAGCGGACGTAGCCCGCCCCGCATCGGCTTCCGTAGGCCATTGCCCCCGTGACCTGAAACTATTGTCTCTCTCGCTGTTGTGGCCGAATTTTCGGGAAGCTGCTCGCAGTTTCGAGCTCCGCGTGGAACAGTAAAGATGTGTGACAGCCGAGCTCTGCGCGTGGGTCCGAAAGGACCCAGGCAACGGCAAAGGGTTAAAACAGGCCCGCGGAGTGTGCTTACTGCAAAGCTGATGCCACTGTCTCTGCGCGTGCGCACGCAAACCTTCAGCCGAGTGGTGCAGGTATTTTAGCTTGACCCTTGAACGCTGTGCTCCGATCGGGGCATATTGGGGCGCCTCGGGAGTGAGCGGAAAGGCGGACGTACCCCGCCCCGCATCGGCTTCCGTAGGCCATTGCCCCCGTGACCTGGAACGATTGTCTCTCTCGCTGTTGTGGCCGAATTTTTCGGGTAGCTATTCGCAGTTTCGAGCTCCGCGTGGAACAGTAAAGATGTGTGACAGCCGAGCTCTGCGCATTTGTCCGAAGGGACCCAAACAACGGGAAAGGGTTAAAATAGGCGCGCGGAGTGTGCTTACTGCAAAGCTGATGACACTGTCTCTGCGCGTGCGCAGGCAAACCTTCAGCCGAGTGGTGCAGGTATTTTAGCTTGACCCTTGACCGCTGTGCTCCGATCGGGGCATATTGGCGCGCCTCGGGAGTGGGCGGAAAGGCGGACGTAGCCCGCCCCGCATCGGCTTCCGTAGGCCATTGCCCCCGTGACCTGAAACTATTGTCTCTCTCGCTGTTGTGGCCGAATTTTCGGGAAGCTGCTCGCAGTTTCGAGCTCCGCGTGGAACAGTAAAGATGTGTGACAGCCGAGCTCTGCGCGTGGGTCCGAAAGGACCCAGGCAACGGCAAAGGGTTAAAACAGGCCCGTGGAGTTTGTTTACTGCAAAGCTGATGCCACTGTCTCTGCGCGTGCGCACGTAAACCTTCAGCCGAGTGGTGCAGGTATTTTAGCTTGACCCTTTAACGTTGTGCTCCGATCGGGGCATATTTGCGCGCCTCGGGAGTGGACGGAAAGGCGGACGTAGCCCGCCCCGCATCGGCTTCCGTAGGCCATTGCCCCCGTGACCTGAAACTATTGTCTCTCTCGCTGTTGTGGCGGAATTTTCGGGAAGCTGCTCGCAGTTTCGAGCTCCGCGTGGAACAGTAAAGATGTGTGACAGCCGAGCTCTGCGCGTGGGTCCGAAAGGACCCAGGCAACGGCAAAGGGTTAAAACAGGCCCGTGGAGTTTGTTTACTGCAAAGCTGATGCCACTGTCTCTGCGCGTGCGCGCGTAAACCTTCAGCCGAGTGGTGCAGGTATTTTAGCTTGACCCTTTAACGTTGTGCTCCGATCGGGGCATACTTGCGCGCCTCGGGAGTGGGCGGAAAAGCGGACGTAGCCCGCCCCGCATCGGCTTCCGTACACCATTGCCCCCGTGACCTGAAACTATTGTCTCTCTCGCTGTTGTGGCCGAATTTTCGGGTAGCTACTCGCAGTTTCGAGCTCCGCGTGGAACATTAAAGATGTGTGACAGCCGAGCTCTGCGCGTGGGTCCGAAAGGACCCAAACAACGGCAAAGGGTTAAAACAGGCCCGTGGAGTGTGTTTACTGCAAAGCTGATGCCACTGTCTCTGCGCGTGCGCACGTAAACCTTCAGCCGAGTGGTGCAGGTATTTTAGCTTGACCCTTTAACGTTGTGCTCCGATCGGGGCATATTTGCGCGCCTCGGGAGTGGGCGGAAAGGCGGACGTAGCCCGCCCCGCATCGGCGTCCGTAGGCCATTGTCCCCGTGACCTGAAACTATTGTCTCTCTCGCTGTTGTGGCCGAGTTTTCGGGTAGCTGCTCGCAGTTTCGAGCTCCGCGTGGAACAGTAAAGATGTGTGACAGCCGAGTTCTCCGCTTGGGTCCAAAAGGACCCAAACAACGGCAAAGGGTCAAAATAAGCCCGTGGAGTGTGATTACTGCAAAGCTGATGCCACTGTCTCTGCGCGTGCGCACGTAAACCTTCAGCCGAGTGGTGCAGGTATTTTAGCTTGACCCTTTAACGTTGTGCTCCGATCGGGGCATATTTGCGCGCCTCGGGAGTGGGCGGAAAGGCGGACGTAGCCCGCCCCGCATCGGCGTCCGTAGGCCATTGTCCCCGTGACCTGAAACTATTGTCTCTCTCGCTGTTGTGGCCGAGTTTTCGGGTAGCTGCTCGCAGTTTCGAGCTCCGCGTGGAACAGTAAAGATGTGTGACAGCCGAGCTCTGCGCGTGGGTCCGAAAGGACCCAGGCAACGGCAAAGGGTTAAAACAGGCCCGTGGAGTTTGTTTACTGCAAAGCTGATGCCACTGTCTCTGCGCGTGCGCGCGTAAACCTTCAGCCGAGTGGTGCAGGTATTTTAGCTTGACCCTTTAACGTTGTGCTCCGATCGGGGCATACTTGCGCGCCTCGGGAGTGGGCGGAAAAGCGGACGTAGCCCGCCCCGCATCGGCTTCCGTACACCATTGCCCCCGTGACCTGAAACTATTGTGTCTCTCGCTGTTGTGGCCGAATTTTCGGGTAGCTACTCGCAGTTTCGAGCTCCGCGTGGAACATTAAAGATGTGTGACAGCCGAGCTCTGCGCGTGGGTCCGAAAGGACCCAAACAACGGCAAATGGTTAAAACAGGCCCGTGGAGTGTGTTTACTGCAAAGCTGATGCCACTGTCTCTGCGCGTGCGCACGTAAACCTTCAGCCGAGTGGTGCAGGTATTTTAGCTTGACCCTTTAACGTTGTGCTCCGATCGGGGCATATTTGCGCGCCTCGGGAGTGGGCGGAAAGGCGGACGTAGCCCGCCCCGCATCGGCGTCCGTAGGCCATTGTCCCCGTGACCTGAAACTATTGTCTCTCTCGCTGTTGTGGCCGAATTTTCGGGTAGCTGCTCGCAGTTTCGAGCTCCGCGTGGAACAGTAAAGATGTGTGACAGCCGAGTTCTCCGCTTGGGTCCAAAAGGACCCAAACAACGGCAAAGGGTCAAAATAAGCCCGTGGAGTGTGATTACTGCAAAGCTGATGCCACTGTCTCTGCGCGTGCGCACGTAAACCTTCAGCCGAGTGGTGCAGGTATTTTAGCTTGACCCTTTAACGTTGTGCTCCGATCGGGGCATATTTGCGCGCCTCGGGAGTGGGCGGAAAGGCGGACGTAGCCCGCCCCGCATCGGCGTCCGTAGGCCATTGTCCCCGTGACCTGAAACTATTGTCTCTCTCGCTGTTGTGGCCGAGTTTTCGGGTAGCTGCTCGCAGTTTCGAGCTCCGCGTGGAACAGTAAAGATGTGTGACAGCCGAGTTCTCCGCTTGGGTCCGAAGGGACCCAAACAACGGCAAAGGGTCAAAATAAGCCCGTGGAGTGTGATTACTGCAAAGCTGATGCCACTGTCTCTGCGCGTGCGCACGTAAACCTTCAGCCGAGTGGTGCAGGTATTTTAGCTTGACCCTTTAACGTTGTGCTCCGATCGGGGCATATTTGCGCGCCTCGGGAGTGGGCGGAAAGGCGGACGTAGCCCGCCCCGCATCGGCTTCCGTAGGCCATTGCCCCCGTGACCTGGAACGATTGTCTCTCTCGCTGTTGTGGCCGAATTTTTTCGGGTAGCTACTCGCAGTTTCGAGCTCCGCGTGGAACAGTAAAGATGTGTGACAGCCGAGCTCTGCGGATTTGTCCGAAGGGACCCAAACAACGGCAAAGGGTTAAAATAGGCGCGCGGAGTGTGCTTACTGCAAAGCTGATGACACTGTCTCTGCGCGTGCGCAGGCAAACCTTCAGCCGAGTGGTGCAGGTATTTTAGCTTGACCCTTGACCGCTGTGCTCCGATCGGGGCATATTGGCGCGCCTCGGGAGTGGGCGAAAAGGCGGACGTAGCCCGCCCCGCATCGGCTTCCGTAGGCCATTGCCCCCGTGACCTGGAACGATTGTCTCTCTCGCTGTTGTGGCCGAATTTTTTCGGGTAGCTACTCGCAGTTTCGAGCTCCGCGTGGAACAATAAAGGTGTGTGACAGCCGAGCTCTGCGCATTTGTCCGAAGGGACCCAAACAACGGCAAAGGGTTAAAATAGGCCCGCGGAGTGTGCTTACTGCAAAGCTGATGACACTGTCTCTGCGCGTGCGCAGGCAAACCTTCAGCCGAGTGGTGCAGGTATTTTAGCTTGACCCTTGACCGCTGTGCTCCGATCGGGGCATATTGGCGCGCCTCGGGAGTGGGCGGAAAGGCGGACGTAGCCCGCCCCGCATCGGCTTCCGTAGGCCATTGCCCCCGTGACCTGGAACGATTGTCTCTCTCGCTGTTGTGGCCGAATTTTTTCGGGTAGCTACTCGCAGTTTCGAGCTCCGCGTGGAACAGTAAAGATGTGTGACAGCCGAGCTCTGCGCATTTGTCCGAAAGGACCCAAACAACGGCAAAGGGTTAAAATAGGCCCGCGGAGTGTGCTTACTGCAAAGCTGATGGCACTGTCTCTGCGCGTGCGCAGGCAAACCTTCAGCCGAGTGGTGCAGGTATTTTGGCTTGACCCTTGAACGCTGTGCTCCGATCGGGGCATATTGGCGCGCCTCGGGAGTGGGCGGAAAGGCGGACGTAGCCCGCCCCGCATCGGCTTCCGTAGGCCATTGCCCCCGTGACCTGGAACGATTGTCTCTCTCGCTGTTGTGGCCGAATTTTTTCGGGTAGCTACTCGCAGTTTCGAGCACCGCGTGGAACAGTAAAGATGTGTGACAGCCGAGCTCTGCGCATGGGTCCGAAAGGACCCAGGCAACGGCAAAGGGTTAAAATAGGGCCGCGGAGTGTGCTTACTGCAAAGCTGATGCCACTGTCTCTGCGCTTGCGCAGGCAAACCTTCAGCCGGGTGGTGCAGGTATTTTAGCTTGACCCTTGACCGCTGTGCTCCGATCGGGGCATATTGGCGCGCCTCGGGAGTGGGCGGAAAGGCGGACGTAGCCCGCCCCGCATCGGCCTCCGTAGGCCATCGCCCCCGTGACCTGAAACTATTGTCCCTCTCGCTGTTGTGGCCGTATTTTCGGGTAGCTACTCGCAGTTTTGAGCTTCGCGTGGAAAAGTAAAGATGTGTGACAGCCGAGCTCTGCGCGTGCGTCCGAATGGACCCAAACAACGGCAAAGGGTTAAAACAGGCCCGTGGAGTGTGTTTACTGCAAAGCTGATGCCACTGTCTCTGCGCGTGCGCGCGTAAACCTTCAGCCGAGTGGTGCAGGTATGTTAGCTTGACCCTTTAACGTTGTGCTCCGATCGGGGCATGCTTGCGCGCCTCGGGAGTGGGCGGAAAAGCGGACGTAGCCCGCCCCGCATCGGCTTCCGTAGGCCATTGCCCCCGTGACCTGAAACTATTGTCTCTCTCGCTGTTGTGGCCGAATTTTTCGGGTAGCTATTCGCAGTTTCGAGCTCCGCGTGGAACAGTAAAGATGTGTGACAGCCGAGCTCTGCGCGTGGGTCCGAAAGGACCCAGGCAACGGCAAAGGGTTAAAACAGGCCCGCGGAGTGTGCTTACTGCAAAGCTGATGCCACTGTCTCTGCGCCTGCGCACGCAAACCTTCAGCCGAGTGGTGCAGGTATTTTAGCTTGACCCTTGAACGCTGTGCTCCGATCGGGGCATATTGGGGCGCCTCGATAGTGAGCGAAAAGGCGGACGTACCCCGCCCCGCATCGGCTTCCGTAGGCCATTGCCCCCGTGACCTGGAACGATTGTCTCTCTCGCTGTTGTGGCCAAATTTTTTTGGGTAGCTACTCGCAGTTTCGAGCTCCGCGTGGAACAGTAAAGATGTGTGACAGCCGAGCTCTGCGCATTTGTCCGAAAGGACCCAAACAACGGCAAAGGGTTAAAATAGGCCCGCGGAGTGTGCTTACTGCAAAGCTGATGACACTGTCTCTGCGCGTGCGCAGGCAAACCTTCAGCCGAGTGGTGCAGGCATTTTAGCTTGACCCTTGACCGCTGTGCTCCGATCGGGGCATATTGGCGCGCCTCGGGAGTGGGCGGAAAGGCGGACGTAGCCCGCCCCGCATCGGCTTCCGTAGGCCATTGCCCCCGTGACCTGGAACGATTGTCTCTCTCGCTGTTGTGGCCGAATTTTTTCGGGTAGCTACTCGCAGTTTCGAGCTCCGCATGGAATAGAAAAGATGTGTGACAGCCGAGCTCTGCGCATTTGTCCGAAAGGACCCAAACAACGGCAAAGGGTTAAAATAGGCCCGCGGAGTGTGCTTACTGCAAAGCTGATGGCACTGTCTCTGCGCGTGCGCAGGCAAACCTTCAGCCGAGTGGTGCAGGTATTTTGGCTTGACCCTTGAACGCTGTGCTCCGATCGGGGCATATTTGCGCGCCTCGGGAGTGGGCGGAAAGGCGGACGTAGCCCGCCCCGCATCGGCTTCCGTAGGCCATTGCCCCCGTGACCTGGAACGATTGTCTCTCTCGCTGTTGTGGCCGAATTTTTTCGGGTAGCTACTCGCAGTTTCGAGCTCCGCGTGGAACAGTAAAGATGTGTGACAGCCGAGCTCTGCGGATTTGTCCGAAGGGACCCAAACAACGGCAAAGGGTTAAAATAGGCGCGCGGAGTGTGCTTACTGCAAAGCTGATGACACTGTCTCTGCGCGTGCGCAGGCAAACCTTCAGCCGAGTGGTGCAGGTATTTTAGCTTGACCCTTGACCGCTGTGCTCCGATCGGGGCATATTGGCGCGCCTCCGGAGTGGGCGGAAAGGCGGACGTAGCCCGCCCCGCATCGGCTTCCGTAGGCCATTGCCCCCGTGACCTGGAACGATTGTCTCTCTCGCTGTTGTGGCCGAATTTTTTCGGGTAGCTACTCGCAGTTTCGAGCTCCGCGTGGAAAAGTAAAGATGTAGGACAGCCGAGCTCTGCGCGTGCGTCCGAAAGGACCCAAACAACGGCAAAGGGTTAAAAAAGGCCCGTGGAGTGTGTTTACTGCAAAGCTGATGCCACTGTCTCTGCGCGTGCGCGCGTAAACCTTCAGCCGAGTGGTGCAGGTATGTTAGCTTGACCCTTTAACGTTGTGCTCCGATCGGGGCATACTTGCGCGCCTCGGGAGTGGGCGGAAAAGCGGACGTAGCCCGCCCCGCATCGGCTTCCGTAGGTCATTGCCCCCGTGACCTGAAACTATTGTCTCTCTCGCTGTTGTGGCCGAGTTTTCGGGTAGCTACTCGCAGTTTCGAGCTCCGCGTGGAACATTAAAGATGTGTGACAGCCGAGCTCTGCGCGTGGGTCCGAAAGGACCCAAACAACGGCAAAGGGTTAAAACAGGCCCGTGGAGTGTGTTTACTGCAAAGCTGATGCCACTGTCTCTGCGCGTGCGTGCGTAAACCTTCAGCCGAGTGGTGCAGGTATGTTAGCTTGACCCTTTAACGTTGTGCTCCGATCGGGGCATACTTGCGCGCCTCGGGAGTGGGCGGAAAAGCGGACGTAGCCCGCCCCGCATCGGCTTTCGTAGGCCATTGCCCCCGTGACCTGAAACTATTGTCTCTCTCGCTGTTGTGGCCGAATTTTTTCGGGTAGCTACTCGCAGTTTCGAGCTCCGCGTGGAACAGAAAAGATGTGTGACAGCCGAGCTCTGCGCGTGGGTCCGAAAGGACCCAAACAACGGCAAAGGGTTAAAATAGGCCCGCGGAGTGTGCTTACTGCAAAGCTGATGGCACTGTCTCTGCGCGTGCGCAGGCAAACCTTCAGCCGAGTGGTGCAGGTATTTTGGCTTGACCCTTGAACGCTGTTCTCCGATCGGGGCATATTGGCGCGCCTCGGGAGTGGGCGGAAAGGCGGACGTAGCCCGCCCCGCATCGGCTTCCGTAGGCCATTGCCCCCGTGACCTGGAACGATTGTCTCTCTCGCTGTTGTGGCCGAATTTTTTCGGGTAGCTACTCGCAGTTTCGAGCTCCGCGTGGAACAGTAAAGATGTGTGACAGCCGAGCTCTGCGGATTTGTCCGAAGGGACCCAAACAACGGCAAAGGGTTAAAATAGGCGCGCGGAGTGTGCTTACTGCAAAGCTGATGACACTGTCTCTGCGCGTGCGCAGGCAAACCTTCAGCCGAGTGGTGCAGGTATTTTAGCTTGACCCTTGACCGCTGTGCTCCGATCGGGGCATATTGGCGCGCCTCGGGAGTGGGCGGAAAGGCGGACGTAGCCCGCCCCGCATCGGCTTCCGTAGGCCATTGGCCCCGTGACCTGGAACGATTGTCTCTCTCGCTGTTGTGGCCGAATTTTTTCGGGTAGCTACTCGCAGTTTCGAGCTCCGCGTGGAACAATAAAGATGTGTGACAGCCGAGCTCTGCGCATGGGTCCGAAAGGACCCAGGCAACGGCAAAGGGTTAAAATAGGCCCGCGGAGTGTGCTTACTGCAAAGCTGATGACACTGTCTCTGCGCTTGCGCACGCAAACCTTCAGCCGGGTGGTGCAGGTATTTTAGCTTGACCCTTGACCGCTGTGCTCCGATCGGGGCATATTGGCGCGCCTCGGGAGTGGGCGGAAAGGCGGACGTAGCCCGCCCCGCATCGCCCTCCGTAGGCCATCGCCCCCGTGACCTGAAACGATTGTCTCTCTCGCTGTTGTGGCCGAATTTTTCGGGTAGCTACTCGCAGTTTCGAGCTCCGCGTGGAACAGTAAAGATGTGTGACAGCAGAGCTCTGCGCATGGGTCCGAAAGGACCCAAACAACGGCAAAGGGTTAAAACAGGCCCGTGGAGTGTGTTTACTGCAAAGCTGATGCCACTGTCTCTGCGCGTGCGCGCGTAAACCTTCAGCCGAGTGGTGCAGGTATGTTAGCTTGACCCTTTAACGTTGTGCTCCGATCGGGGCATAGTTGCGCGCCTCGGGAGTGGGCGGAAAAGCGGACGTAGCCCGCCCCGCATCGGCCTCCGTAGGCCATTGCCCCCGTGACCTGAAACTATTGTCTCTCTCGCTGTTGTGGCCGAATTTTCGGGTAGCTACTCGCAGTTTCGAGCTCCTCGTGGAACATTAAAGATGTGTGACAGCCGAGCTCTGCGCGTGGGTCCGAAATCACCCAAACAACGGCAAAGGGTTAAAGCAGGCCCGTGGAGTGTGTTTACTGCAAAGCTGATGCCACTGTCTCTGCGCGTGCGCGCGTAAACCTTCAGCCGAGTGGTGCAGGTATGTCAGCTTGACCCTTTAACGTTGTGCTCCGATCGGGGCATACTTGCGCGCCTCGGGAGTGGCCGGAAAAGCGGACGTAGCCCGCCACGCACCGGCTTCCGTAGGCCATTGCCCCCGTGACCTGAAACTATTGTCTCTCTCGCTGTTGTGGCCGAATTTTCGGGTAGCTACTCGCAGTTTCGAGCTCCTCGTGGAACATTAAAGATGTGTGACAGCCGAGCTCTGCGCGTGGGTCCGAAAGGACCCAAACAACGGCAAAGGGTTAAAATAGGCCCGCGGAGTGTGCTTACTGCAAAGCTGATGCCACTGTCTCTGCGCGTGCGCACGCAAACCTTCAGCCGGGTGGTGCAGGTATTTTATCTTGACCCTTGACCGCTGTGCTCCGATCGGGGCATATTGGCGCGCCTCGGGAGTGGGCGGAAAGGCGGACGTAGCCCGCCCCGCATCGGCTTCCGTAGGCCATTGCCCCCGTGACCTGGAACGATTGTCTCTCTCGCTGTTGTGGCCGAATTTTTTCGGGTAGCTACTCGCAGTTTCGAGCTCCGCGTGGAACAGTAAAGATGTGTGACAGCCGAGCTCTGCGCATTTGTCCGAAAGGACCCAAACAACGGCAAAGGGTTAAAATAGGCCCGCGGAGTGTGCTTACTGCAAAGCTGATGGCACTGTCTCTACGCGTCCGCACGTAAACCTTCAGCCGAGTGGTGCAGGTATTTTAGCTTGACCCTTGACCGCTGTGCTCCGATCGGGGCATATTGGCGCGCCTCGGGAGTGGGCGGAAAGGCGGACGTAGCCCGCCCCGCATCGGTTTCCGTAGGCCATTGCCCCCGTGACCTGGAACGATTGTCTCTCTCGCTGTTGTGGCCGAATTTTTTCGGGTAGCTACTCGCAGTTTCGAGCTCCGCGTGGAACAGTAAAGATGTGTGACAGCCGAGTTTCTGCGCAGGGGTCCGAAAGGACCCAAACAACGGCAAAGGGTTAAAATAGGCTCGCGGAGTGTGCTTACTGCAAAGCTGATGCCACTGTCTCTGCGCGTGCGCACGCAAACCTTCAGCCGGGTGGTGCAGGTATTTTATCTTGACCCTTGACCGCTGTGCTCCGATCGGGGCATATTGGCGCGCCTCGGGAGTGGGCGGAAAGGCGGACGTCGCCCGCCCCGCATCGGCCTCCGTAGGCCATCGCCCCCGTGACCTGAAACGATTGTCTCTCTCGCTGTTGTGGCCGAATTTTTCGGGTAGCTACTCGCAGTTTCGAGCTCCGCGTGGAACAGTAAAGATGTGTGACAGCCGAGCTCTGCGCGTGGGTCCGAAAGGACCAAAACAACGGCAAAGGGTTAAAACAGGCCCGTGGAGTGTGTTTACTGCAAAGCTGATGCCACTGTCTCTGCGCGTGCGCGCGTAAACCTTCAGCCGAGTGGTGCAGGTATGTCAGCTTGACCCTTTAACGTTGTGCTCCGATCGGGGCATACTTGCGCGCCTCGGGAGTGGCCGGAAAAGCGGACGTAGCCCGCCCCGCACCGGCTTCCGTAGGCCATTGCCCCCGTGACCTGAAACTATTGTCTCTCTCGCTGTTGTGGCCGAATTTTCGGGTAGCTACTCGCAGTTTCGAGCTCCGCGTGGAACATTAAAGATGTGTGACAGCCGAGCTCTGCGCGTGGGTCCGAAAGGACCCAAACAACGGCAAAGGGTTAAAACAGGCCCGCGGAGTGTGCTTACTGCAAAGCTGATGCCACTGTCTCTGCGCGTGCGCACGCAAACCTTCAGCCGGGTGGTGCAGGTATTTTATCTTGACCCTTGACCGCTGTGCTCCGATCGGGGCATATTGGCGCGCCTCGGGAGTGGGGCGGAAAGGCGGACGTCGCCTGCCCCGCATCGGCCTCCGTAGGCCATCGCCCCCGTGACCTGAAACGATTGTCTCTCTCGCTGTTGTGGCCGAATTTTTCGGGTAGCTACTCGCAGTTTCGAGCTCTGCGTGGAACAATAAAGATGTGTGACAGCCGAGCTCTCCGCATGGGTCCAAAAGGACCCAAACAACGGCACAGGGTTAAAATAAGCCCGCGGAGTGTGCTTACTGGAAAGCTGATGCCACTGTCTCTGCGCGTGCGCACGCAAACCTTCAGCCGAGTGGTGCAGGTATTTTAGCTTGACCCTTGACCGCTGTGCTCCGATCGGGGCATATTGGCGCGCCTCGGGAGTGGGCGGAAAAGCGGACGTCGCCCGCCCCGCATCGGCTCCCGTAGGCCATCGACCCCGTGACCTGAAACTATTGTCTCTCTCGCTGTTGTGGCCGAACTTTCGGGTAGCTACTCGCAGTTTCGAGCTCCTCGTGGAACATTAAAGATGTGTGACAGCCGAGCTCTGCGCGTGGGTCCGAAATCACCCAAACAACGGCAAAGGGTTAAAACAGGCCCGTGGAGTGTGTTTACTGCAAAGTTGATGCCACTGTCTCTGCGCGTGCGCGCGTAAACCTTCAGCCGAGTGGTGCAGGTATGTCAGCTTGACCCTTTAACGTTGTGCTCCGATCGGGGCATACTTGCGCGCCTCGGGAGTGGCCGGAAAAGCGGACGTAGCCCGCCACGCACCGGCTTCCGTAGGCCATTGCCCCCGTGACCTGAAACTATTGTCTCTCTCGCTGTTGTGGCCGAATTTTCGGGTAGCTACTCGCAGTTTCGAGCTCCTCGTGGAACATTAAAGATGTGTGACAGCCGAGCTCTGCGCGTGGGTCCGAAAGGACCCAAACAACGGCAAAGGGTTAAAATAGGCCCGCGGAGTGTGCTTACTGCAAAGCTGATGCCACTGTCTCTGCGCGTGCGCACGCAAACCTTCAGCCGGGTGGTGCAGGTATTTTATCTTGACCCTTGACCGCTGTGCTCCGATCGGGGCATATTGGCGCGCCTCGGGAGTGGGCGGAAAGGCGGACGTAGCCCGCCCCGCATCGGCTTCCGTAGGCCATTGCCCCCGTGACCTGGAACGATTGTCTCTCTCGCTGTTGTGGCCGAATTTTTTCGGGTAGCTACTCGCAGTTTCGAGCTCCGCGTGGAACAGTAAAGATGTGTGACAGCCGAGCTCTGCGCATTTGTCCGAAAGGACCCAAACAACGGCAAAGGGTTAAAATAGGCCCGCGGAGTGTGCTTACTGCAAAGCTGATGGCACTGTCTCTACGCGTCCGCAGGCAAACCTTCAGCCGAGTGGTGCAGGTATTTTAGCTTGACCCTTGACCGCTGTGCTCCGATCGGGGCATATTGGCGCGCCTCGGGAGTGGGCGGAAAGGCGGACGTAGCCCGCCCCGCATCGGTTTCCGTAGGCCATTGCCCCCGTGACCTGGAACGATTGTCTCTCTCGCTGTTGTGGCCGAATTTTTTCGGGTAGCTACTCGCAGTTTCGAGCTCCGCGTGGAACAGTAAAGATGTGTGACAGCCGAGCTCTGCGCATGGGTCCGAAAGGACCCAAACAACGGCAAAGGGTTAAAATAGGCTCGCGGAGTGTGCTTACTGCAAAGCTGATGCCACTGTCTCTGCGCGTGCGCACGCAAACCTTCAGCCGGGTGGTGCAGGTATTTTATCTTGACCCTTGACCGCTGTGCTCCGATCGGGGCATATTGGCGCGCCTCGGGAGTGGGCGGAAAGGCGGACGTCGCCCGCCCCGCATCGGCCTCCGTAGGCCATCGCCCCCGTGACCTGAAACGATTGTCTCTCTCGCTGTTGTGGCCGAATTTTTCGGGTAGCTACTCGCAGTTTCGAGCTCCGCGTGGAACAGTAAAGATGTGTGACAGCCGAGCTCTGCGCGTGGGTCCGAAAGGACCAAAACAACGGCAAAGGGTTAAAACAGGCCCGTGGAGTGTGTTTACTGCAAAGCTGATGCCACTGTCTCTGCGCGTGCGCGCGTAAACCTTCAGCCGAGTGGTGCAGGTATGTTAGCTTGACCCTTTAACGTTGTGCTCCGATCGGGGCATACTTGCGCGCCTCGGGAGTGGGCGGAAAAGCGGACGTAGCCCGCCCCGCATCGGCTTCCGTAGGCCATTGCCCCCGTGACCTGAAACTATTGTCTCTCTCGCTGTTGTGGCCGAATTTTCGGGTAGCTACTCGCAGTTTCGAGCTCCTCGTGGAACATTAAAGATGTGTGACAGCCGAGCTCTGCGCGTGGGTCCGAAATCACCCAAACAACGGCAAAGGGTTAAAACAGGCCCGTGGAGTGTGTTTACTGCAAAGCTGATGCCACTGTCTCTGCGCGTGCGCGCGTAAACCTTCAGCCGAGTGGTGCAGGTATGTCAGCTTGACCCTTTAACGTTGTGCTCCGATCGGGGCATACTTGCGCGCCTCGGGAGTGGCCGGAAAAGCGGACGTAGCCCGCCCCGCACCGGCTTCCGTAGGCCATTGCCCCCGTGACCTGAAACTATTGTCTCTCTCGCTGTTGTGGCCGAATTTTCGGGTAGCTACTCGCAGTTTCGAGCTCCGCGTGGAACATTAAAGATGTGTGACAGCCGAGCTCTGCGCGTGGGTCCGAAAGGACCCAAACAACGGCAAAGGGTTAAAACAGGCCCGCGGAGTGTGCTTACTGCAAAGCTGATGCCACTGTCTCTGCGCGTGCGCACGCAAACCTTCAGCCGGGTGGTGCAGGTATTTTATCTTGACCCTTGACCGCTGTGCTCCGATCGGGGCATATTGGCGCGCCTCGGGAGTGGGCGGAAAGGCGGACGTCGCCCGCCCCGCATCGGCCTCCGTAGGCCATCGCCCCCGTGACCTGAAACGATTGTCTCTCTCGCTGTTGTGGCCGAATTTTTCGGGTAGCTACTCGCAGTTTCGAGCTCTGCGTGGAACAATAAAGATGTGTGACAGCCGAGCTCTCCGCATGGGTCCAAAAGGACCCAAACAACGGCACAGGGTTAAAATAAGCCCGCGGAGTGTGCTTACTGGAAAGCTGATGCCACTGTCTCTGCGCGTGCGCACGCAAACCTTCAGCCGAGTGGTGCAGGTATTTTAGCTTGACCCTTGACCGCTGTGCTCCGATCGGGGCATATTGGCGCGCCTCGGGAGTGGGCGGAAAAGCGGACGTCGCCCGCCCCGCATCGGCTCCCGTAGGCCATCGACCCCGTGACCTGAAACTATTGTCTCTCTCGCTGTTGTGGCCGAACTTTCGGGTAGCTACTCGCAGTTTCGAGCTCCTCGTGGAACATTAAAGATGTGTGACAGCCGAGCTCTGCGCGTGGGTCCGAAATCACCCAAACAACGGCAAAGGGTTAAAACAGGCCCGTGGAGTGTGTTTACTGCAAAGTTGATGCCACTGTCTCTGCGCGTGCGCGCGTAAACCTTCAGCCGAGTGGTGCAGGTATGTCAGCTTGACCCTTTAACGTTGTGCTCCGATCGGGGCATACTTGCGCGCCTCGGGAGTGGCCGGAAAAGCGGACGTAGCCCGCCCCGCACCGGCTTCCGTAGGCCATTGCCCCCGTGACCTGAAACTATTGTCTCTCTCGCTGTTGTGGCCGAATTTTCGGGTAGCTACTCGCAGTTTCGAGCTCCGCGTGGAACATTAAAGATGTGTGACAGCCGAGCTCTGCGCGTGGGTCCGAAAGGACCCAAACAACGGCAAAGGGTTAAAACAGGCCCGTGGAGTGTGTTTACTGCAAAGCTGATGCCACTGTCTCTGCGCGTGCGCGCGTAAACCTTCAGCCGAGTGGTGCAGGTATGTTAGCTTGACCCTTTAACGTTGTGCTCCGATCGGGGCATACTTCCGCGCCTCGGGAGTGGGCGGAAAAGCGGACGTAGCCCGCCCCGCATCGGCTTCCGTAGGCCATTGCCCCCGTGACCTGAAACTATTGTCTCTCTCGCTGTTGTGGCCGAATTTTCGGGTAGCTATTCGCAGTTTCGAGCTCCTCGTGGAACAGTAAAGATGTGTGACAGCCGAGCTCTGCGCGTGGGTCCGAAAGGACCCAAACAACGGCAAAGGGTTAAAACAGGCCCGTGGAGTGTGCTTACTGCAAAGCTGAGGACACTGTCTCTGCGCGAGCGCACGCAAACCTTCAGCCGAGTGGTGCAGGTATTTTAGCTTGACCCTTGAACGCTGTGCTCCGATCGGGGTATATTGGCGCCCCTCGGGAGTGGGCGGAAAGGCGGACGTAGCCCGCCCCGCATCGGCTTCCGTAGGCCATTGCCCCCGTGACCTGGAACGATTGTCTCTCTCGCTGTTGTGGCCGATTTTTTTCGGGTAGCTACTCGCAGTTTCGAGCTCCGCGTGGAACAGTAAAGATGTGTGACAGCCGAGCTCTGCGCATTTGTCCGAAAGGACCCAAACAACGGCAAAGGGTTAAAATAGGCCCGCGGAGTGTGCTTACTGCAAAGCTGATGGCACTGTCTCTGCGCGTGCGCACGCAAACCTTCAGCCGAGTGGTGCAGGTATTTTAGCTTGACCCTTGACCGCTGTGCTCCGATCGGGGCATATTGGCGCGCTTCGGGAGTGAGCGGAAAGGCGGACGTAGCCCGCCCCGCATCGGCTTCCGTAGGCCATTGCCCCCGTGACCTGGAACGATTGTCTCTCTCGCTGTTGTGGCCGAATTTTTTCGGGTAGCTACTCGCAGTTTCGAGCTCCGCGTGGAACAGTAAAGATGTGTGACAGCCGAGCTCTGCGCATTTGTCCGAAAGGATCCAAACAACGGCAAAGGGTTAAAATAGGCCCGCGGAGTGTGCTTACTGCAAAGCTGATGGCACTGTCTCTGCGCGTGCGCACGCAAACCTTCAGCCGGGTGGTGCAGGTATTTTATCTTGACCCTTGACCGCTGTGCTCCGATCGGGGCATATTGGCGCGCCTCGGGAGTGGGCGGAAAAGCGGACGTCGCCCGCCCCGCATCGGCTCCCGTAGGCCATCGACCCCGTGACCTGAAACTATTGTCTCTCTCGCTGTTGTGGCCGAACTTTCGGGTAGCTACTCGCAGTTTCGAGCTCCTCGTGGAACATTAAAGATGTGTGACAGCCGAGCTCTGCGCGTGGGTCCGAAATCACCCAAACAACGGCAAAGGGTTAAAACAGGCCCGTGGAGTGTGTTTACTGCAAAGCTGATGCCACTGTCTCTGCGCGTGCGCGCGTAAACCTTCAGCCGAGTGGTGCAGGTATGTCAGCTTGACCCTTTAACGTTGTGCTCCGATCGGGGCATACTTGCGCGCCTCGGGAGTGGCCGGAAAAGCGGACGTAGCCCGCCCCGCACCGGCTTCCGTAGGCCATTGCCCCCGTGACCTGAAACTATTGTCTCTCTCGCTGTTGTGGCCGAATTTTCGGGTAGCTACTCGCAGTTTCGAGCTCCGCGTGGAACATTAAAGATGTGTGACAGCCGAGCTCTGCGCGTGGGTCCGAAAGGACCCAAACAACGGCAAAGGGTTAAAACAGGCCCGTGGAGTGTGTTTACTGCAAAGCTGATGCCACTGTCTCTGCGCGTGCGCGCGTAAACCTTCAGCCGAGTGGTGCAGGTATGTCAGCTTGACCCTTTAACGTTGTGCTCCGATCGGGGCATACTTCCGCGCCTCGGGAGTGGGCGGAAAAGCGGACGTAGCCCGCCCCGCATCGGCCTCCGCAGGCCATCGACCCCGTGACCTGAAACTATTGTCTCGCTCGCTGTTGTGGCCGAATTTTCGGGTAGCTACTCGCAGTTTCGAGCTCCGCGTGGAACATTAAAGATGTGTGACAGCCGAGCTCTGCGCGTGGGTCCGAAATCACCCAGGCAACGGCAAAGGGTTAAAATAGGCCCGCGGAGTGTGCTTACTGCAAAGCTGATGCCACTGTCTCTGCGCGTGCGCACGCAAACCTTCAGCCGGGTGGTGCAGGTATTTTATCTTGACCCTTGACCGCTGTGCTCCGATCGGGGCATATTGGCGCGCCTCGGGAGTGGGCGGAAAGGCGGACGTCGCCCGCCCCGCATCGGCCTCCGTAGGCCATCGCCCCCGTGACCTGAAACGATTGTCTCTCTCGCTGTTGTGGCCGAATTTTTCGGGTAGCTACTCGCAGTTTCGAGCTCCGCGTGGAACAATAAAGATGTGTGACACCCGAGCTCTGCGCATGGGTCCGAAAGGACCCAAACAACGGCAAAGGGTTAAAATAGGCCCGCGGAGTGTGCTTACTGCAAAGCTGATGCCACTGTTTCTGCGCGTGCGCACGCAAACCTTCAGCCGAGTGGTGCAGGTATTTTAGCTTGACCCTTGACCGCTGTGCTCCGATCGGGGCATAATCGCGCGCCTCGGGAGTTGGCGGAAAAGCGGACGTCGCCCGCCCCGCATCGGCCTCCGCAGGCCATCGACCCCGTGACCTGAAACTATTGTCTCTCTCGCTGTTGTGGCCGAACTTTCGGGTAGCTACTCGCAGTTTCGAGCTCCGCGTGGAACAGTAAAGATGTGTGACAGCCGAGCTCTCCGCATGGGTCCAAAAGGACCCAAACAACGGCACAGGGTTAAAATAGGCCCGCGGAGTGTGCTTACTGCAAAGCTGATGCCACTGTCTCTGCGCGTGCGCACGCAAACCTTCAGCCGAGCGGTGCAGGTATTTTAGCTTGACCCTTGACCGCTGTGCTCCGATCGGGGCATATTCGCGCGCCTCGGGAGTTGGCGGAAATGCGGACGTCGCCCGCCCCGCATCCGCTCCCGTAGGCCATCGACCCCGTGACCTGAATCTATTGTCTCTCTCGCTGTTGTGGCCGAACTTTCGGGTAGCTACTCGCAGTTTCGAGCTCCGCGTGAAACAGTAAAGATGTGTGACAGCCGAGCTCTCCGCATGGGTCCAAAAGGACCCAAACAACGGCACAGGGTTAAAATAAGCCCGCGGAGTGTGCTTACTGGAAAGCTGATGCCACTGTCTCTGCGCGTGCGCACGCAAACCTTCAGCCGGGTGGTGCAGGTATTTTAGCTTGACCCTTGACCGCTGTGCTCCGATCGGGGCATATTGGCGCGCCTCGGGAGTGGGCGGAAAAGCGGACGTCGCCCGCCCCGCATCGGCTCCCGTAGGCCATCGACCCCGTGACCTGAAACTATTGTCTCTCTCGCTGTTGTGGCCGAACTTTCGGGTAGCTACTCGCAGTTTCGAGCTCCGCGTGAAACAGTAAAGATGTGTGACAGCCGAGCTCTCCGCATGGGTCCAAAAGGACCCAAACAACGGTACAGGGGTTAAGGTTTATACAGTCGCTATATTGTAAATTGAAAAGGTACGCATATCCATCCTGTCACGCTTTCGACTTGCGAGAGGATTACACATTGTAAACAGGAGGTGAGGAGGGGCGATGTAGATCAATCATATCCTAGCTCCACTACACTGAAAACAGAAGGTCCATACAGTAGCTACAACCACGTAGACTACGTGTTTGTTCTGAGTATCTCTACACTCGAGCAGAACTGCAGTATGAGCAGCAATAATTTGCAGTATTATATTTAATTTATACAGGCTTATTCATATTACTAATCATGCCTTTCTAGAGTATTTTGTACTCTAAAGTAACTTATTGAAATTGTTTTTGATAGAGGTTGTGAACAATATACAGTAGTGAAGACATACAGTACTGTTTAAATGAATGCACATGGCATCTTTCATATGACACTCACTAACACTAACCTCAGCCTACTTTTCATTCTTTCAGCTTCTATGTCACAATCACAACATGGTAGTACTGTACTTCCATGGTCACAATGAACAGAGTGGGCCTATACACACACACTAAAGCCATTATACAGCACACGGTAAAAAATGTTCAAACCATGCCAGAAGTGCATGTGTGTGAAGCGATTGGCTGATGAGATCCAGATAGAAAGAGAGCTTTTCAAATGTACACAATGCCATTTTTAGGGATGCTCACACAGACTGTTTGCATGCACTGTCACGTGAGATACTTGGGTGAGGATCCCAGTGGAATCTTTTCTAACTTTCTCGAGAGTGCAAACAAAGAAAGAAGAAAAAAAATAAAACAGTATATTTGATTTTGAACTTAAATTACTATTTTTCTGCTTTTCTTGGTTATT
Organism: Holothuria scabra; assembly: GCA_037179385.1. Lineage (NCBI taxonomy): Eukaryota > Metazoa > Echinodermata > Holothuroidea > Aspidochirotida > Holothuriidae > Holothuria > Holothuria scabra. Next base: position 8,062,526 of record CM074197.1, on the reverse strand, counting down.
TACATATGAAAAAAAAAAAAATCAATACTGGCTATATAACAGCCGATAACGAAACAAAAAAAAAAATTAAATGCTCCCTCCATGTAGGCTTAAAGGTTTCTCACTTATCCTTCTCTCCTAGACTTTGACGAATGTTGTAAAGATCAATACATTTATCTCATTCCCTTTATACTAAATACTTTCCAACTGATCAGTTCAAATTATCACTTCCTTCTTCCCAAGTTCCTTGAATTTTTCAGTTGGTCACTGGTTTAAGTGGGCCTCCTGATTCCATCCTGTGATCATCGACATTGGAATCCTGCGTGAAGTTCATTCGGACAGTTTGTCCCGATTCTGATCAACTGGTACACGGTCTACATTATACTGGATGGCTCGCTGTGGAGTGAATTAAACTAAATCAAACACAGTCCAGTACACTAAAATTGGTTGTGTTTCCTCTGCATTTACCCCCTTTTCTCCACAGTCGCTTTAAAGCTGACCTTTATGGACCTTTATGGGACACGCCCATTACTTTCTTCAAGGTGTCCACTCCCCACTTAATTACAATTCTCCCCTTATCGATTCTTTTACCCAATATTAAAATTTTCACTTCTCATGTATTCAAAACTAACAATCATATATAGGCCCTATCCATACACCCTCATGATAAAAGCCACATAATACATGTTGTGTGAAAATGTAGATTTGCCTCTACTCTCACATCCAAACAATGTATCAAAAGCTTCAACATGCACAACCTTAAACAACACTTTCTGACTTCGCTCTTTAAACTTCACTTTACCAACATTTTGGAAACTAACGCTAATTCATATGAAGTCTCTTTTAAACTGTAACAGTAACAACCAAGTATCAGAAAAACTATACACACCCCTTACTTTTACCCGCATACGATTTCTTTACAAATAATTACTTACACTGCAGCTACAATCTTGGACAAACTTTGTTGGGGCACCTCGCTCCCCCTTCTATTCCAGTGTTGAGCACTGTTATGCTGTTCACGGAAAAGAACCATTCTTCTTGAAAAAACATTGGGAGGGGGAAAGGGGGTTTCATGTTAGGCTACTTCAGGGGGTTTCCTGTTAGCCTACTTCAACTAAAATTTACGAATAACATGTCAAGTGTCCCAACCTGCAATGGTTTTGTCCAAGATTGTCCGAGAATTTCGAGAAGTCAGATAGGTGCGCCGCACACAGTAAGAAGTGACGCTTTGCTGATGGTTATTTGGTTATTTTATGACAGGTAAATGATATGCTGGTCATTAGATGGAAGTATTTCCAGGACCAGATTTAGCTTGTGGAGTCCTGGACCCAGATTATTCTGGACCCTTTCCAAAAATGTTGGGAGGGACCTAAATGAGAGGACCCTGGGACTGGGCCCAGTTAAATACCACCAAAAAATGGCCCAAGTACTTCAATTCTTCTGTCACATCCCTTCTTTTGAGCAAAGGGACATGAATGATATTGTCCCACTTGCCTGTTTTAATTCTGAGATATGATTGTGTACTGCCTATATGCCACCTTGAAGAGGTTGGGGTGTACTGTAGGCTTAGTTAAAACCAAACAGTCTACCATTTGTTTGGGAAGCAACTTTTAACTCAAAAGGTTAAAAAAGTGCTTTGGTTAAAAGAAGGCATAAGAAATTTTTCTTCTAGTTGAAATATAACGTGAAAAATACAGCCTGAGATGCAAAATTGGCTGCAAAATGTGTCCCAAACCTTCCGTACCTAACCATGTACCAAAGTTATGAAAGAAAGCCTGGCTTGCAGAGTTACTTTCAAAATTTTATGGTAGTTCGTTGCCCTCTTTCGATTAATTTCTCATCTCCAACTATCTGTTTGAAAAAGAATGACTCTTCTATCCAGGAAGAGAATTATTCCACCCCTTGCGATTGTTGATTTGTGCGTCTAAATAATGCATGTATACTTTTGGTTTGTAATGTAATATATCCTATGGTTGCCCTTAATTTGTTAAAAATCCTCAAAAGTATAGTTAGCTTCTGAAAAAGCTCTTAAACAACTTTAGAACACTCAAAAATTAAACATTTTCATTGAATTTGTTCTCAAAAATGTATCTCTTGGGACCCAGATAATCTTGGACAATAACTTGTTGGGACACCCTGCTCTCCCTTCCAATGTTGACCACTGTTATGCTGTTCACGGCAAAGTGCCATGTTCTTCTTTACACAACATTGGGAGAGGGAAAGGGACTTTCATGTTAGCCTACTTCAACTAAAAGTGACGAATAATGTAAAGTGTCCCAACAGTTTTGTCCAAGATTGTAGTTAGTTTACTGCTTGTTAGGAAAGTCAAGTTAGTCTAGGGTCAATACTTTTGCATAGCATTAGGCCTGTGTCATCACCAATAGTGTATCACCGTGTTTGAGGCTAAGTTTAACAAGGTACAAAGATTTTGGGGCAATGATACATCCAGGATGGGCAACTGAAAATATAATACTGTAGCTTATCCATATTGTTACACCCAGGTGAGTACTTTCATTTAAACATCAGTGATTAGTAGAATACATAATGTTACTGCTTTTTCTCACATATACCTCCCCAAACAAGTTACAAGGAACAATGCCCCCTCCCCCCAGCATGTGTAAAAATATTCCACTTTCGTCGGGGAACCAGTTCCAACACCATGCTTCATTTTGTTTATCCCAAGTGTGCACATTTTCAAGGCTGCGATTAGTACTTGCCATGCAAGTACAATTCTCTAGTTGTACTCCTTGGTTTATACGGTTACGGGGTTTTCCACCGCGTCGAAAATACACGAAGATCAACCAAACATTACACTACGTCACTGGTTTGTGACTGCAGGTGCGTACATAGTCATTTGTTTGTACGAAAACGTTCGTGCCTTACAGTGGATCGAGATTCGTCTCTATTTACAGATTCAAATATCTCATTTTCCCGTCCGAGAAGATCAAGGCTACTCTGCTTAAGGGTAAACGATTTTTTTTCATTATTTCGCAGTCAACAGATTAATATGTAACCAACACGACGTTACATATAAAGTATGGGTTTCGGTCTAAGTTTCCTTGGAAGTTAGTGGGCTTGTTCCCTGAAAGTGGTGTAAAGCATTGTGTTGCGTTGTATAACTGTACCTCGGGAGGTGCTACGTACTGTCATTGTTGGAGAGGGTGGACATATATGTAACACGGAAATATAAGTCAAACATCTGCTGGCTCCGAAAATTAACTTCAATTTTTGACATAAATACCACTTTTTTGACCAAATTTGCCTGCGTTGAGAATTTCGGTCACTAGACTAGTATGGTACGTCAGGGCGGTCCTCTTTGTCTTTGTGTGTATACATATCGCGGTCAGCTGCATAATTTCGAAACATGCCGCTAGAATTCATGGTCAAATTTAGCCCAAAAGACCCGATAAAACCTATGTTTTATCGGGAAATATTTCTGCTGTCATCTTCTTTTCTTGGGAACTCCCCTGTCAACAATCCTACTTGAAACAATAAACACTGGTCTTGTATTTCTATATATTCTTGCCACCCCTGCTCCAGAAATGTCAGAATGGGAAAAGCTGTAATCCAAGTTTGATTGATGGTGCCCTGTCACCATTATATCAACCATTATGGCTGCACACCATCCCTCTGTTGAAGAGGTCACCGCCTGCTGACCTTTCATTGAAACCCAGAGCTCATGTTGGTGAACAAAATTCTTTTTTGTGAGCTGTGTATACAGTATTAGGCTGTCATGGCATAGCAGTGTACAGTAACCAATAAACTTGATAATAAAACTCTTGGTTCACTATTTCAAGAAACAAAGCAGTAGGCTAAATACTTTACAACTTGCCATGTACCCTTTACTGTGTGTGTGCAAAGAATTGTAGTGGTATGATATAAATTCCCAGCCTTTACTCTTCTTTGAAGAAAATTGGGGATTGCATGCACATAAAAGCAGTGAGTTTTGTCAGTTGAAACAATTACATGGTTTAAACTTAGAAGTTAGGGCTGCAGCATTTTCTGTGCTACATACCATGTATTATTTTCTTTGCCTCTTTACTGTACCTATAGAACTACAAATATAATCCAAGTATTGTAGAAACTGCTGTGAATTAAATACATGTATTTACTTCAAACAGGCTGACAGTGAAATCGGCTACATTTTCAGTAAAGTGTAAATGCTTCTGAGCTTTTCTACAGCTAGTCAATTGAGAAAATGGGGGGACTGAAAATGATTCAATCTTTGTCTGTAAGCATGCATCTGTCGGGGCTAGGGTGACTGGTCACGGTGACACCCCAGAATCCTGCCTCTCTTCATAGTTCTCTTTTACAGATTTGTTTGTCCACAGTGCAATCTGTCTGCCGCCCTGTGTTCCTCTTATGACCCAGGTCGGGTCCTTATTTAAATCCCAATTGCTCACACTTGAATGATCCATACCTCTTGTTCCCTCCCCATTCCAACAATGCTTCCCCTGCAGTCAGCTTGGAACCATGCATCCCTCCTTGCCAAAATGATACAAGCAATCCCAGTTCTTTACTCTCTCATTTTGTTTTCCATTGTACCCTTCTGATATAATTTCGACCCCAGCACTCATGAACTCAATAAACCATTAAGTCATTTTCTTATTCTCCTTTCTTCAAGTTCTTTAAAGGAATTTCTATTTTTATGTAGGCTATTTCTACAGTAGTTTTTTGTCAGCTTTCTTTTGTAATATAGGTGTAATGTAAATTTATTCTGTAGACTCATTACATGTAAAACATCTCAAAGTGTCATACAAAGATAAAATAACAGCAATGAGTAAAATAGAAAATAAAATCATCAAAACGTACAGTAAGTGATGGAAAAGCATATATTAAAATTATATTTTCCAATGGGTTGGAATTTTTCATACTTATAAAACAAGGATTTGAGGATCATCAACTTTTATGGTAAGTGATCTCAAGTAAAGGAAAAAGGGCCGTGGCCGGCTTGACTAGAACCAATAGGTTGGGAACTGGGCTGTTAAACCTCGTCTAACCTAATATAATCCCAAGTAGAGTAGCTTGATATTTTAAAACCTTATTTGCAAGATAAAGGTTTGCCCAGAGGATGTACACGAATGAAGCACATGAATGATCGAGTTTTAATTGTTACCCAAACTTGAACCTAAAATTTTCAAGTGATGCATATTTTAAATAACGTGTTGTGTACCACCTTTGAGAAGAGCTACCATGACACAGCTAAAGTATTGTTGTGTATAACTTATAATGAAACAGTTACAGCAGAGCATAAACTGTGTACTGTTAAAATAAAAATATGACTCAAAACATAGTAGTGGAAAATGTGCATAGTTCTAAAGGTGTCATGAAATTAATTTACTAGAGTATCATACATCTGTGTTTTAAAGCAAGCTGGAAGAAAGCAAACAATCTCAACACTGATAAGTAATGCTTTGTTCCAGAGTAGATGTGTTAACCAAAGAGGGAAAGCCCTCAGGTGGCCCCAAGTTTATCCTTAAAAATTTGGTACATTAACAAATCATCTGTGGTTTTGTACTATCACTTCTGTATGCTTCTGCCAATAAAAAACATAAATACTGTGGGCTGCCTTTTATCATACATTTTATAACTGCAAATGTATGTTAGCCATGAGGCAGGGTTATATGTGCGAAAGTCTAAACTGAGTATCTTGAAAATATTCATCCATGTTCTGTTGTTCATTATTATATAATGAAAAAAGGTAATCAAATAACTTGTTAATGTTAAAGTTATAGAGTGAAAAACAGGATTATTTTAATTTTTTAATGACATTTCCTATAGGTATTTAATGAAATTACACATTGAAATATTGTACACAATATGTAAGTAATTAGATGCGGCTTTGCAGCTGTTTATAACCTGCAACTGGTTTAAGTTGGGCCGGCAATAACCTTTTTTCCAGTTGCCGGGTTGCTCATGGGCCTGCTTTCCCACTCCACTGCAAGTAAGAGCATGGACCATAATTTAATTAGATGTAGAAAGTGTCAAGTATGGATCTGTCTGACTGCTTTTAGTAAAGTAATGGAGAATTCTTTTAAAACCGCTAGTCCCCAGAATACAAACTCAGGAGAAAATTCCCATAAAGTCCCATACAAAAAATTAATGGGATCCCATAAAAAAAAACTCAATAGGATCCCATTAAACCCCATTAAAATTCAAAGCTACTGTATGGTCTGGAATTTGGGAGACATTGTTTGGGATCCAATAGATTCAATGGGATCCCATAAAATGAATGGGAAATCCAGAAATCAATGGGACTGAAAGCTGTATGGGATCCCATAGGAGTCCAAAGCTAAGGTCTGGAAATTGGGGCATTTTGTATGGGATCCCATTCTTTCTATGGGATCCCATTAAATTCTATTGATGTATTTATGGGATCCCATAAATTTTTTGTATGGGGCTCTATGGGAATTTTCTTCTAGGAATAGGATCCTACATACATCACATTCACTACAAATTTTCAACCACAGCTATTTATTCATTCTTGCAGAAGCAAGGACATGCTTTCGTGCCCCTATAACTATTACGGAAGTCAGTTTATTGGCATGGTGTCGTACATATTAAATGAGGTCCCTTATAAGTAGCGAATTCAGACTAACTTTTTCCCTTCTTGCCATATTCCTTCACATTCTGTGGCCCCTGCTCCCTCTTTTCCAGGATAGCATTTTTGGAGAAAAAAGCACAGGAATACAAATAAAGACCCTTTCTCTACCACCATTTCTTCACTTTTATATCCTTTGCTGTAATTAAACAATTAAGAATTAGCTTTCCATGAAATTGTTTTTTTTATCCCACACATTTCTACTTACCTTCAATTCCAAATGCTACCCTTTTCTGGTTATTGTCCACCTCCACTTTCATTAATTTTACCAGACAAGAAAGAAATAGAAAAATGCATTTCGTGAACCTGCTTCAACCTGCTCCTTAAGGTATACTTGCCATCTCTAAAATCCTGTCTGTGCTGGCAGAGGTCACCATCTGACACTGCTTTAAGCCATTGAAAGTTATATACAAACTATAATTTTGAACAAAAACCACAAGTGGATAAATGTCCACAGTTATTCTGGTACAGTAAGAGAATGAGTAACATTTATTTCCAATTAAGCCTTCCAGTTTTTACCCCACACTTTGTGTTGAAGGTAACAGGTGTCAATGCTCTAGTTGTTCCTAGCATCAGTAGCGTATCTGCCGGGTGAGGGGGGGGGGTTGCTTTTTTAACAAAGGAAAAAGGGATAGAAGGGGGAAAAGAAGAAGAGTGAAAGGGAAGGATATTATTTAGCCTCTGCAAATTCTTTTTTCATTACTTGTCCATCAGACTAGCCGTTGTACGTGATGCTCCTCATAAGCAATGGAGTAAGAGAAAATAAGCCAGTGAGCCACAACTGGAAAAAAGGCTGTGCCGGGCTTGACTTGAACCAATTGGTTACAGTAGAAACTGGGCTGTTAAACCTCATCTAACTAACTCCATCGGGTTAGCTGTTCTTTAAGTCTATTTGTCGGCATGCATATCTATTTGTCCACTTCTAATATGCCTTTGTGGAGACTTTCCTAGGATACTTGCCTGGCGGGCGACGACACTGAGCAGTGTACTTGCACAAGTAACTTTTTACTTGTCCCGGACTGTCAGGTGGACCAGGAAAAAGTACGGCATGTTTTTAACTACACTGAAAACTCCTAAGTGTGCCCTAATTCTTTCAAAAATTTGTTTTAACAAAAAGAAACATTGTAGTCACGTAAAATTTTCATGAAAAATCAAAACAATTACCCCCCTCCTTGACCATACCTTGGGACGCCCATAATCAGGGCTGTCAGGCTGGGCGGCATTCAACTTCTAACCCCCCCCCCCCATCCTGCATGTCTACGATTACTGTCGCTGACATATGGTATACACTGTTCAGAATCGTCTGTGTTTAACTTACGGTAGAATAGCTTGAACTTGCAGTGTGAGTTGTATCCTCATCATAGGCATATAATTTCCAGTGGGGGGGGGGGGACTATTTTGGGACTTTGGGAACTGACTGCATTTTTTGGAGACCGACTCCCCATCGACATAGGTTTACCGTCCAAGTTTTTTGACCACTTTTTTTCTTTTCTTGCCTTTTTGTACTTCAAATGCTGCCCATGCATGTCTGGTCTACTGTCACAAAGGCCGATTGAACTGGATTTGAGACTGACTTTTTGGCCTTCGCAGACCAACTTTTGACTTTCAGTGAGCGGTGTAACATACCCCCACCTTACCACTGTATTTACACCCCGGTCATCATGCTAACCATATAGAATTTTCAAATTTTAATCAAAGGAATCTGGAGGAAATATTACACTGATGCATAGCAGGTTTATTCCTTTTCAACCAAGGCTCAGGAAAACGTTTTGTGACATTGCAGAATCAAACATGTAAAATTGACTGTGTCCAGTTGTAAATTCAATGTGATTATGGAAAATAGTCTGCCTTCATCTAAATTTATTCAATAGTAATAGTTAAGTCCTTCTGTGGCATATGCCTACCAACCACCCTACATAAAATGTGTAATGTTCCAACTGATTGTCAAATATTTTTGTGATACAGTCAGGAGTCAGGGACAAGTTTTAGCAAGGGATCCGAGTGCTTCAGCATTGTGCCAAAAATGATACTTTTCCCCCAAAGTTAACATGCCATCAATTTCACTTGCAAGCAAAAGGGCCTATGCTTTAAATACGGTACTGTAAATTACAAGCTTAACCCCCTCCCCATGACCCGATGCCCAATCCCACACCATGACAAATTCTTAAGTGTGGTTCAAAATATGCAACCTCTCAGTAGCATCATTCTTACTGCATTTTTAAATTAATAGTACGTGACCTGTTTGGTTCACATCTTGCAGGTCACATAATGTGTGTCACTTCCTACGCATATATGTCCCCACTAAAAATGCCTGCAAAGTGTATGTTCAACTTTATAATCAACATGTAGTGGTGATATTCCTTCGAGAATTGCACCCGTGTAACCAGTCAAACTTTACTTTAACACTCAGTGAAGTCAGGACATCAGGTAATAGGCCTATATTAGAAGAACATTTGCATACATATAAGGATACCAGGATGTTGTCATAATAATACTGTGTACAAAAACAATGAAATTTTAATAGCTCAAAAGAACATGCAATTGTAGTACAAATACATACATCATTTAATCGTGAAATGTCAACCATCAATGATGAATACTTGTTTTCAATGTACACTTCAGTCCAAGCGCTAGGCTTTACTAGAGTTCTGTAAAAAGCAAGGCGGTATGTACTTTTTAACTGTAAAAATCAAAGGCATATCATGCCACATAGGTTAATTACTACTGTACATCACCCGTGCACCTGCCAAATATAATACAATGTTTCTTTCTAGTTACCATTACACTACCGGTACAAGGAACAACACAAACAAACACTGAAAACACTGAGTGGTTAAATATTGGACAGATATGGTGTTCACCCTCAAGTTACCAATAACAAGTCTGTGTGCAGCACAGGAATATGGTGTGACCTGCTGACCCCAAAATGGTCAACTGTAGGCTCCCATTCCATGCAGTCATGTGTACAGTACACTCAATAATGGTGTTCCCCCTGTGAATAGCAGTATACTCTTCACTGCACTACGACTCAATGCATCGCACGAATGTGGTGTGACCTGCTGATCCTAGAGTAATATTTTTAGCTGGCTTCAATCTGAAGTACCTCTGGGAAACCACCAGCAATGAAATGAATCTGTGGTTGACCTATAAAATTGTAATTTATGGGTTTTCTGCTCCTGGCTAAACACTGCTATAGGATTCTAGCGTCATGATCTTAATTCAGTTGGAAGAGGCGTCTTGCAATGATAAAGCTTTGGGCCCCTGAGAAGTGATGGTTGCCTTGATAAGTTAGATGAAAGGGTACGTTATTTTCAGCCTTCGTATGCAATAAAAATCGGAATAATTGCCCATATATATCAGGACGCTGATTAAAAAGCAGTCAGACGTCCCTACAATCTGCACAAATTTCTCCTTAAAAGGGACAGATTTTGCAATAAAGGACATTCTGCTTCCTTTGTCGGCCCAAACCTAGGGGCTAAATTTGCTTTAAAAGTTATACCTGTATATATGGCATACCCTACTTCGGGTATTTTTAATGTTAAGTGTTATGTACATTGAACAACCTATAGCAAAAGGTGTATTGTAGTGGGTTATTAACTATTACCAGCAATGCATGACCCAGTGTTCAACCAACTTCAAAGTCAGGCTGCCAAGGGTGGAGTTGTACTTCTAAAAATAGATATCAAGGGGATAGAATTTTCCACGTAATCTTTCCCACGATACACAAAATGTATTTGTGTGAAATTCGGTAGGAATAGATCCGTTTCAGTTTGCTATGTTCGCTACACAAACATTGAGAAATTTCTGAACTTTGTCAATAGCTAAGAATGGGGTCTGAAATGGAACAGTTTATTGTGACAACTCATTTTAGAAAACAGTAAATTGTTTTCAATTCAGTCCCAAGTTTTACCTTAGACTTGAGGATGTTAATTATTAAAAATAAAACTCGTGGCAATGTTATTCCCAACCTTATTTTGAAACCAGCGAGTGCAATCGCGCATCTCAAATTATCGAGAAGATAGTGAATTTTTACACACCCAGATCAAGTATTGGAGATCATTTTTCTCTATTTCAGTTTAGTAAAACAGCATACCTACCTCACTTCCAAATTTCCTGAATTGCGTGCATTATAGCATACCTGCAAAATCTTAAAATAAAAACATGCCTAACACACCACTTTGTCAAGTTGTTCAATCTGCGTGGTAATTTTTTTAATTGGGGTTATTGTTGATAGGTACTTAAATGTTTCAGTTTTGTGCGCAAATATCTTGCCGTTAGACTGCTAAATTTATGTTGTTTCATTTGTTTGATTAATTTCAGTGTGGAGTAGATGAAACACTCAAAATATAAAAACATTCATTCATTTTTTTTCCTGGACGGAAGCATGGCCACATTAAATTTTCTGTCTCAAAACAAGCCAACAAACCCACCTAAATGTGTCCTGCACCTGACGTCATCACTAATCCACTCTGTGATCTGTAGCATTTTTTGCGTGGATTATCGATTGTCCCCCAGTATGTCTTTCAGGATAGCAGCAATTGCTACAGAGAATTTTTCTCCTTAGGTTTTGGTCCTGTAACAAAATATGAAAGGACTTCATCGTATTTTGGGATAAGTGAATTTAAATATGGTTCACATGTAACATGCAGACACGTGAGTATTTTAAGCCAGTAGATGAATGTTAAGATGTATAATGACAGAGGTCCGTGAATTTTATAGTTCTGTTGAGTTGGAACAAATGACTTGTGAAAGTTGTTCATGAATATACGTAACATCTTAAGATAAATTCCTCATTACGAAAGGTATCTGCAGGACCTTTTTGTTGTTTGTCCAAGTGATAACAACTGAATGTCTGTGGAGAAGCAACCTACATGCCGCAACTGTCGTTTTTTATGATTTACCTATCGGTTACAAACCTCACCCAACTAACGAACTAACTATATTGAAGCTTAACGAATGTTTGAATATTAGCACAATCACTCAAACGTCTATCTAACATACACTGTTCTGCACTTATAACTTACATGTGCTTAGTCAGTGAGTTATGCAACTTGTCACTTATGGAGCTGGATTTGAGAAACAGGTGAACATTGCGCTATTCCTGTTTAAGTATGCAGTTTACAGAAATGTTATAAAGGACTGCTAAGTACAAAAACATTTGGCGATAATCCAAGTTGCATACCTTTCACAGATTTCCCGATTGCTTCCACGAGCGAGATGTGTCTCTCATTCAGCTAAACTAGGCAGATCATTTCAGTAGGCCATGCTGGAGACACATTCCCCAATAGCGTCTTCCGTTATGAATCATTAAACTTGTAAAGGAATGGTTTATGGTCACATCAAGTTTTTATATGTTAAAGGGGTACTTATTCCGAAAACTTCGGTGAAAGTCGATTAAAATCCATTGTGGGGTTCCATAGGTAAAGTTGTCACGTTTTCAACAAAATTTGAACTTAAACCACATAGGAGATCATATCCTCACATTCATGGGCAGTCTTTTGCTTGTCTTTAACCTTCACAACCAATATTCGTCTCAACAATCCCATGTTATGTTTAGAGTGTTGAAACCGTGAGCGGCGAAATGGCAGCCAGGTTTGTATGGTCCTCATGGGCCTGAGTTTTGAAATGAACAGATTGTAATTGATTTATGTATAGCGCCTTGAACACTATGGATATGTGCGGTCTATAAATCCAAGGTATTATTATTATAAAACATGAAGTCCGTGTACCAATTTTCTCTCAAATGGTAACTTAACTTATAACTACCTATATCTATTTCCACAAGAAGTTCGTTCATAAATTTTGTCAAGACCTCGGAGCTGTGCCAATACTACTTCATCAAATTATAGAATATCTTAAAGTAGTTTCCAAATTTGTCAAATTGTCCGTGGATGAGAATTCCTTGCCGAATTGTAAAACTTAAAGAAAATTAGTCTTTATTTAAAACTTTTACCCTTTAATATATATTTTTTCATTCCAAGAAGGTGTTTCCTGATATGTTGTTTTCTGTTTGGAATCGTCTGTAGATTACAAACTAACTTGTACTGCGTATTCTTTGCGACTTCTTTAAAGTGAAAGAAAACCATAAATGTAACGTAAAAACCAGAACACATTATTGAATATTTCATTGGTTGGAATTGAAACATATAAGTCTTTTTCAAAGTAACCTTCTTGAGATTGTTCGACACTTCGAAGTCCTAAAATGATGGTTATATTCCACCATGCTCGTTGTAACAATTCCGAATTAATTATTTATTTCTTAGTGAGCTGACTGTTTTCTGTTGGTCATTCGCTTGAATTTGGTCTCTGGTAAGAGTTACTATGGGTAACTAAATGAAAACTGGGTAGATGCGCACTGTTTAACAAGGTGTTTCTTGATTGGCTGTTGCCGTTGTATTTTATCCTTTGTACTTTTTGTTAGGGTTAGGAATTAGGTTAGGGATAAGCGCTGTCGTTAGCCAGTTAGCAAATTTCTTCTTAAACAGTGCGCATTCCCCCAAAACTATTGAAACGTTTACTTGAGGCAAAATTACAAGCATGGAACCAATGAACAACAGATTGAAAAGTCTTATGTAGAAAAATAAACGTTGAAGTTCATGTTATGCGTAACTTGACTAACAGAAAATGAATGTCTACCACAAATATCAGTTCTGTACTTTTTCAGCCGTTTTTAAACTGTAACAACTAAGGCAGTTTGAAGAAGTTAATTCAATCCCCATTTTATCAACATTAAACCGACAGTGAATGATTTAGAGTTCATTGGTATATTTAAAGGTCAGTTGCTATTTCATCCTCTTGTAACTAACGTGTCTAATTTCACGTATTACTTACTTGTTCACTTATATAGCTGTTATAGTCTATGTGTTATAGGTTTCTTAAGGTACCCTTTGAAGGACGAAAAAATTACGTGGGTCCAAACCATGCCTGCCTATGCTCATTCACCATGTCATTACCTGCACAACATCTATGTATGTATGCTCATTTCATCTTTGATTTGAGCAGGCACAATCGTAAAAGCCCTAACGTTATTCAAAACACTTCTATACATCTGCGGAAAGCAAGGCATAACATTTGCCTGGATGTTTCTTGAAATAGCCTAAATGCTCTTGATGCAAACCAGTGCTTACCGTCTTAGTCTGCGTGCCTTTAAAATTTCTAAATTTGCAGTATACTTACACCGAGAAATGGAGATGACTATTGGAAAAGTTGCTCTACTGGAATGCTGTTGGTGAATCAAAAATTACAGAATAGAACATATTACCCTCTTGACAATGGTAAAGGGATTTTAGACAATACTTAACTTGTAAGACTGCACTTAACTTATGAAACATACATAAACGATGGCAGTATAATTGTACTGTGATACCTCTTCAATCATAATACAGCTGTTGTCAAACAAAGGTATTGACAAACTACGAATGGTATATTTTATACAGGTAACCTGTGAAAATTTTGACGTGATAAATACACAGAACAAACAAACGTAAAATAAAAAAAAAATGTATGCACATATTAACCATACCCATTCGATAGGCAAAGTGTTAAGAGTTGTATCCTCCAGTCTCATTTCATCCAAATTGAGCATTGCCTCACCAGTGTCGTTACCTGTGTCGTGTAAAATCAGAGAATATAATTGCAATTGTTTCATGTTTCATGCTTTACTGGAAAAATAACATATTTTCAGTTGTTAGTTTTTTCGCCATGTTTCAATCATACTATTAAAACAATTATGTCTTCTTACTTTTATTTACCTTCATACCCTACTGACTACCGCAACAGCCTAACACAAGCACCGTTTTCTTTCGAAGTAAGCTCGTTCTATTTGATTCAACCGTCTCTTAAATAATTAGCACCACATGTCTCTTCTTTCTAAAACATCGTAATTTCGTAACAGGAAAGACCACTGCTATTAAAAAGTTTTTAGTTGAAAAATTCAAACTGCGAAATGCATTTCTTTGAATGTTTAGCAGTGTCAATCAAATCTTTTTTACACGGAATATCGTTTGCTCTTTCCTATATAGTCACACTGACACAGGGTTAACCATATTTTGAACTTTTCCATATTGATCAAGAAACTTTGTTTTATGTATTGCTCCACAATCAAAAGAAGCCCCTAAGCCCCTTATTGCTTCAGTGAGGAGAATGTCCTCTATTACAAACTATCTAGTATTGTAAAGAGCAAAGACAGGAGATTTCACTGAATATTTTTATTGATACTTAGTTAGTTAGATGGAGTTTTACGGCCCAGTTTCCAACCTATTGGTTCAAGTCGAGCCGACTACAGCCTTTTTTCCAGTTGTGGCTCACTGGCTTGTTTTCCCTGTTTTCCCATTGCTTTTGCGGAGCATCACGCACAATAGCAGTAGGATCCATTTTTGGAGTCTGCGGTATGACTCGGGAAGCGAACCCGGGCCTTCCGCGTGAGCGGCGGATGCTCTTACCGTTATACCAAACACGCGGTATGTTTATTGCTACTAAGACGTCATTATGTATACAAATATGCAAATCAGCTGGAAGATGCAATATTTAGCAAATCTGCATATTTGAATATGAAGTAGTATTACTTTGTATTTTATAATGCAAAGATTTTTTTGAATAGTTTTATCTCTCCTTTCAATGATACCTGGTTTTTTGGAAAATCGAGTGTAAGGTTACATAGTTACAAAACTTTGATGTTTGCTTAATTTTTGATGCTTGTTTACTGCGCCATGTAGCCGACATTGACTTACCACACTTATACTGTGTGCAAAAACCTGTTAAGTGCACTCGGACGAACTGTATTTTTCAGACACATTGTGACCTGTTGTCGTGATGGTGTTAACTATGGTAGCTCAGAAAGGATCTTTTCAAGCACTGGAAAGTAGTTAGGAGGGTTGCGGACTAAATATACTGTATTTTGAGGTGATTTAGGGTCAAATTTGTCAGATTTTAGCCACAATCGAAGAATTTACGAAAATACTGCGTAGTCGAAGTTTGAAATTCTGTAACCCGGCCTACCCTACCTGAAATATTGTATACTTGCAAGTCTTTATGATAAATCTTGTAAGGAACATCTAGCATTTGAACAAACAAAATCAGACATATAGTTTTGAAGGTGTCTTTTTTTTTTACATTTCACCCTTTTTTACCACATTCCTGTGATAATGCAACCTTTCTGACAATGTTTGAAACTTTTGTAACGGATATATCCAAACTTACTATCCCTACCAAATGCTATCCATCCATCTTTAATATTGTTTCTAGGTTGTGAGGTCTTCAGGGTTAGAATTTGAACAAGTTTACCCGTTCCTACCTATTCTTCTTAAGTTTTAAAGAGTTGGGGCATTAGGGGGAATTGTGACTATCACAATGAGAACCGAATAATAATGGAAGTGGCAGTGTTTTATTCCTCTTTAGGGTATCATGGAGGTTCGGCAAAGCTACTTCCGTAGTTAATGCTTACTAAAATAAACTTGTTTAAGCTATTACCCTCTTTTGTTAGTAAATCATAAATCTCTTTGGAATATTTTAGACATAAAGCTTGTAAGCTAAGATTTCAATTAGCTAATTATTTGGATTTTCACCGGGGGTTGTGCCCGTAGATACGCCTCTGTTTGTCCATGGTAATCCATGGGAAAAAGGAAATCCTGTTGGATTTAAAGGAATGCTGAAATCTTTCGTCGAAATTTTAAATGTAACTAGATCCTTCGTGTTCAAAACCAACACAGAACAATACAAATTCTTGTATGTACACCTTGCTATATATGGCGGCTGGGATTTCCGTCGTTTGAAAAATACCGTACATTCCTACCTTCTGGTAACCAAACATTGTAACACGTCACTGTTATGTGGTTGCAGGTGTGTGTTCATATATATTTCATTTGCAGGAAATATACTCTACTGTTCATATACGGCAATTTAAGTTTCAACTGAAGTATCTAGGGTTTTTCCGACTGAGAAGGAAGATGAAACTCTAATTAAAAGGTAAATCAGAATTGTTTTCATAACTTAATCATTTGAAAACAGCAAAAACAAACCAGAATGCAAAAATGCATTGAGGTTTCGATGATATATAAATTTTCCATTTCACACAATGCCATCATGCACCATTATCTTCACAGTCAAGTGTTACACTAGCATGTTCAAAAAATAATTTTGTTATTCCAGATGACTTTTGACCTCCATTAAAGACATACATAGATAGACAGACAAACATGCAGACAGAGAGAGGCAGACAGCTATCTTGAAAGATCACATTTAAAAAGGTTTCAGATTTTGATCCCCCAGCTGACCCCAGATGACCTTTGACCTCTGCCAAAAACAATGGGGACCATCTCCTGACTATAACGCATCTACATACCCAAATATGAAATCTATCCAAGCTTCCTATCTTGGGATATCATGTTAACAAGATTTTCAGACTTTGACCCTCTGTGACCCCAGATGACCTTTGACCTATGCCAAAAACGAAAGTAACCATCTCCTGACCATAACGCATCCACATACCAAATATGAAATCTATCCAAGTTTCCTACCTTGAGATATAGCGTTAACAATGTTTTCAGACTTTGACCCTTAGTGACCCCAGATGACCTTTCACCTCCACCCAAAAACAGAAGGGTTCTTCCTCTCAATATGGTGCATCTATGTACTACGTTTAAAAACTGTCAGACATTTCTATCTTGAGATATTGTGTTAACAAGCAACCTGTCACAAACACACACACCGTGACCCACGCATACATACATACACACGAACGCCATTATGATCCCATTGGTTTCTCTTATCATCGAAACCAAAAATAAAAAAAAGGAACCATTCACTACTGCACAGTTTTCCCAGTTACTAGTTAGGATATTGCAGATAAACATCATATGTATAAGAATAGGTTCACAATGTACATAGGCTAGCGTAGGCCTATGTGCTATACCTTAGGCAATGGCAAAAGTGCCAAGACATGCTGAAGAAAATTATATCGTAGAGAAAAACTTTAAGCCTTAAGCTCACAAAAGTATTGCACATTGTTGTATGAGGGACTATTACACACGTCTTGTAAATATTTTAGATGTTCTTGGCCACATTGATTTTTATTGACCCTTTTCAGTACACGATCCTGCTTTGTGAAAGGAATGTAGGCTACTGCTGACTAGCACAAACGTATGCAGAAAGTACTAACGTTAGCTCACTTGCTGAATCAAACCATACATTTGGGGCTTAAATTTCTCAGTTGATGGAGCTAGACACTTTGTGTTTTCAATTTTTCCAAAAGCCAAGAATTGACACTTTAGAATATCGTTAATTTATTTACCTTTTTCCCCTTTTATAATGGCGAACTTTTTTCCGAGATTCCATTGTCGAAATTTGCGAGATGCTCTAAGCTGTACACATCGAGAAAGCAGTGAATGTGCCGCGAGTAGTTGTTGTGATTGCGCTTAAAGTATGTGAACGATCATTGGTGTATGGAACAATCACAAGGTTTTTAACAGAAATTTCCTGTTGAAGTTCATCTTGTCTTCTTGGCAGGTGTCGAATGTGCACTTCTCCTTCGTTATTACGTAGTGCAAAATATTGAAGCAGTTGCCAAACACGTCCACCAAGCAAGCTATATTTCAGCATGCATCTGCTCAAATCTTATGCCATCCACATGTGTTCAAACTGCTAATTTTAGCTTTAGGCTTAGTGCAAGAGAATTTTTGGCCGGGCGGCCAATGTTTTTTTTTTTTTGGGGGGGGGGGGGGCTCTTCAGATTTTATCCTGGTTGTGCACCTGTGGTCAAAAACAGCTAGTGGAGAACACTGTTACCCAAAAATGACATTCATTCCAAGTTTCCTATCTCAAGATGTCGTAATAATTAGGTTTTCGGATTTGACCACTGGTGACCCCAAATGTACGTTGACCCCCACCAAAAGTTATATGGTTCGTCCCTTGACAATACTGCATCTACATACCAAGTATGACATTCATCTAAGTTTTCTATCTCAAGAAATAGTGATAACGATGTTTTCGGACTTTGACCCCTGGCGACCCCACATGACCTTTGACCCCCACCAAAAACGGTAGGGTTATTCTCTTGATAATAATGCATCTTGATACTAAGTATGACATTCATCCAAGCTTTCTACCTCAAGATATCACATTTACAAGGTTTCCAGGGTCTGACCCCTGGTGACCCCATATGACCTTTGACCCCCACCAAAAAAGTAGGGTTATTCCCTTGATAATAATGCATCTAGATACTAAGTATGACATTGATCCAAGCTTCCTATCTCAAGATAGTATGTTAACAAGGTTTTCAGAGTTTGACCCCTGGTGACCCCATATGACCTTTGACCCCGACCAAAAATGAGAGAGTTTTTTCTCTGACAATAACACATTTACATACTAAGCATGACATTCATCTAAGCTTTCTACCTCAAGATATCGTGTTAACAAGGTTTTCAGAGTTTGACCCCTGGTGGCCCCATATGACCCTCGACCCCCACCAAAAACAATAGGGTTCTTCCTACCACTGTGGAGCATCTATGTACCAAGTATGGCATTAATCCATGTTTCCAATCTCAAGATATCGTGTTAACGAGGTTTTCGGGGTCTGACCCCTATTGACCCCAAATGACCTTTGACCCCCACCAAAAACGATAGGCTTCTTCCTCTCACTATGGGGCATCCATGTACCAAGTTTGAAAACATTCAGACCTTCCCTTCTTGAGATATCGTGTTAACAAGCAAAGTGTCACAAACACACACACACATACATCCACACACACACACATACACACACACGCACATACACACATACATACACACACACGCCATCGTGAATGCATAGGTTTCTCTTTCATCGAAACCAAAAACGATACCTTTAATGAATACAGTTTAAGGAATATCTAAGTACAAACATTGGATCAGGTTGCGTTCAACCAACAAAAGAACAAAGTAGTGTTAAACATGTATTGCGCCGCATATGTACTTGAATGAGGGGCGATGTACTGCAATTCTTTTGGTGGGTGTCCCTCCCAGTCTGATAAGTCTGATTAGTACGGCTGTAAAGATAAAAGACTTCACAAAAATTAAGACAGAAGACCTAACAACAATTTCAGATTTCCTCTTCTTCCGCTGTATAACGTACAAGTTATTAACATGTATATTTTAAGTCGTGAACTAGTCATGATTTGAAGGTATCAATATGCGTTATCTGGGAGACGATACCTAGAGTGAAACAAGCTCATCTACGGGGGTGAAGTTTGCCTTTTCAGAAATAATTTCATTCATTAGGTTTAAAGATATTACTGACATAATGATATTCGTATACGTATAGCTATGCTAGTGTTTAATACGGGTTTCTGGTAGTTTGGATGGTTGAGGAATCTACTTAAGTTAGTAAATCATAACACCTACAGATCATCTTCAGCTTTTTTGACGTATGCCACTGACAAGTGAAAGTATCAGTTGCTTAACCTTGAATTTTCACCGAGAATAATGGTCCCCCTGTCAAGTGGCCGCAGAAACGCCGCTGATATATACATTCCCCGGCCAGAGGTAAAGGAAAACCATGCTTGCGCGAATGAATAGTAAACACTGTCACCGTAAATTCAATGTAACTAGATCGCGTTCAAAGAAAACGCAGGCCAGTTCCAATCCTAGATTTTATGTACTCCTTTGTATATATGGCGACGGGGTTTCCCATTCAGTAAGAACGTCCAATTCATTCTTAATTTCGAGTAGCCGGTAAACCTAACATTAGAATTCGCCGCTGAATTTTGACTTCAAATGTGTGGGCATACAGTATTTCATTTCAACGAAAACATAAGGTTTTTGTGTAATCAATCAACTAGTATGGAAAAACGAAACGACATCAATGCAGTTGACATATGTGGGAGCAGATTGTATTTCAAGTAAGATTGTAACAAAGTCCAAAGTCATGTAAAACTTGTTCTACGTGGTATTTCCTGACGCGAGCTGCGACATGATCGTAGAAGAAGGTGACCTCTTCTTATAGATAATGTAGAGTTATGATCATAACAGTCTTCAGACAATTCCCTATTTCGTCTTTTTCGGCTGTCCTAAAGTCAAATACTGCTTTTGAAAATCTATTTACAAAGTGACTCAAATATAATCTTTTCGTGGTCTTTTTCTCGTTTTAAATGAAACACAAACCATCCGCTAAATCTGTACCAATGGATGCTCTTTTATTTTGAATCCTAAAAGTGTGCAAATTAACAAATAAATTTTACTTAAAAAATGCAGCTTTTATGGCATTAAAGTGCATGTAAAGTTACAAAATTTTCAGTTTCATTAACATGAACCACCACAATTTATCTTCCAACACTATTCCTGTCAAAGTAAAAAATCTGGCACTCTTTTTAATATAGGCCCCTTGAAAAGTCCAAAACCTTTAGACCCCACCGCAGGCCGACGATCACTCAACATACTGCATGCCCCTTCCCCCTTCAGAGAAATCCTGCGTACGCCACGGGTTTCTCGGCAGTGTTACTTGCTGTAGGAGGCATTTGTTGTTGTTTGATGCAATGCGATACAAACTATTTGATTGGTGGATTTTAAATCAGAGGTAACAAAGGTGTGGTTTTGCATGCATGAACAATTTTTTCAGTTGTTTCTGAAGGGTAAATTGCTTATTAATTAGGGGTTATTGGGTATAGGTTCTTTCCTATATAGAAACCCCTTTCATCAGACACAGTTCGTCACATCCCACTCCCGTGAGATGCCAAGCCCGGAAACTCGACTTAGGTAGTGCGAGATTTCCTATTAGCAAGAATTTTATCAATAAAATTTACCACAGAGTACTTCTGAAAAAACTCGTTAGACTTTTTTTTTCAAAGTGAAGCAAGCACTCATGTTTTACGATTTGTTCTTTTAAACCGAAACATTTTTATGTGTTTAAGAGGTACTCAATTTGAGAGGCGCGAGACCTGACGAAGTTTTTATCTGTTTTAAACGTTTATAGATAACTTTAGAGTTTGTATAGCAGAAAATGATTTATTCTGGATTTCTTCAACAGAATCTATAGGCTGCAGAGAGAGTTCATCATGCTCTCAACAGTTCAGATGGTAATCAGGCGATAAAAAGTCAACAGTGACGTAAATGGAGGGGCACGAAGCGCGGGAACATATTTACCTTAATAAGCAAGTACGTGAATAATAGAAGCTTGCATTCGAAACGGTTTGGGATTGTTGGATAATCTACCCTGCCTATTAGCAAATCCCGGATTGGACGTAGACTAGGGATCGGTGTTGTTACAAAAAGTTATCTTCCTAGGCGGATCGAAGTTCCCCAACGGCTTTTAAATATTTCCGAAACGTTGTTTGCTTTTTAAGTCAAATATTTGACCATCAAGATATATATTAGAGAAACTTTGGAATTCGGATTTCGTGAGTAAGAACCGGCTATCTGTGACTTTCGAAAAATTAAGCTGGAGGTGAAAGGAGGTATAGCAGCATGCATGTATATTAGACATACATATTTTTGGCAGTTTTATTTTTTTTTTCTTTTTCTTTTGTCTTTTTTTTTTTTTGTAATTTACTTAAAGTGATTCTTTCTTTGTGTTTCACAAAAAAGAAATACATAGTTAATCATGGTTGACATCTTCCATAATTTGATGAACCATGACAATAAAGGTGCTCAAATTTAGGGAAAATGCAGCAAAATACTGAAAAGTTTGCAAGCTCTTTTGAAAAACGCTTTCTTATTATAAGCTGCTTCAGCCAAGCCTTTCTGAGTCAAATGAATATTGGATATGTCACACGAGCTATTTTCCGAAGTGCAGTAAGTGCAGGCCCTATACGGTTATTGTGGTATTGGCACATGGAATTTAAAATACTACCTAGCTCATATAAAGCTTTGATATAGACAGGGATTTTTTTGTGAGCGGGTCTTCCTGCTTTCTGATTTAAAATGCGAGACTATGTTGGTTGAATACCGACCGAGTAGGCCTAGACATTGCGTTTAGTTACTAAGTAAAATGTAAACTGTTTAATTACGTGTCAGTTCCTTGTGAAAAAAGTGGTGCTTGGGGTATTTAGATGTGGTCTTTCCCAACAGAGAGTTGTCACTATGCCCTTTCTAACACTTATGTCACAAGATAACAAGAAATATTTAATTTGCACAGTAAGGATACTTCGAACGTTGAAACAACAGTCTATGTATCACATTTTATGAACCAAACCGTTTCCTGTGTGAAGAATTTGAGTCCCCCACATTGACAATGATGCTTTTTTGTTACTATAATCGTGAGAGTGACCAAGCTCAGATAGTATTTGGACGTTTACTCATAACGATCGACAGTCCTGTGGATTGTTAGAATAGTTCTGAAAAACACCGGTTTACTCTTCGGGTTTCCTTCATCATGTTTTCGTATTAGAGCCAATGAAGGTCTAGTAGTAGAATCGAACATAGTTGTTTGCGTAACAAGCCGAGTAGTATGGTGGTACTAGCATTACCACCTCTGGTACAGTGCACATTCTGTGTTTTTGTTGTTTTGTTGTATTGAATGTTCATAAATAAGAGAGCTCTTCTTGGCTGGGCTACTGACTGGTACAGATGTAGTAGGATAAAGTTTGTTGGGTTCACATTGTCGATTTTTGTATTTTTTTTTTTTTTTTTTTTGTCGTTATCTTTATGAAAATTGAGCAAAAGTTGTCATAAGGCTGAATATAAAGTTAGTTATTTGCTGATGTAAGGCCACGTATCAGTCAGACATTTATTGATCGTGGAAATCACTACGGTCTATAACACGGCTGGGTTTCTTCTCCGCCAGGCAGGCACGTCTCCGGGAGAAGCCATCCAAGTTTAAACAAATCATATTTGACCGGCCTTGAGGATATGACCGGCTGCATGGTCAAGTGGTAAGAGCCTCCTCCAATTTGCAGTCGGGAGGTTGGGAGTTCAAGTCCTTGCCAGCTCATACCGAAGACTTTCAAAACGGGACCAATTTTTGTACTTTTGTGCTACCCTTGTGCTTAGTGCTCAACATAAGCAATGGGTAGGTAAAACAAGCCAGTGAGCCGCAACTGGAAGACCGGCCGTGGCCGGCTCGACTCGAACCAATTGGTTGGAAACTGGGCCGTACAACTCCATCTAACTAAGTAACTAACTAACTTGATGATTTTATTGAATATGAGAGGCCACCGAGCTTAAATGTAAAAAAACTTAAAGTATGTGACTTTTATGGCTTGAAACATCTTGAGAGATGTAAAAGGTATGGAAAATTTCTGATGAAGGGTACCTAGACAGCATCATAATAATTACATACGTGGTTTAGATGAACACCTCGACATGTTAGGGTAGATAATAAATGTACTTGCCAGCAAAAAATGACAGTAAACAGGTATATGTAGACTGAACATTGGGGGATGGTTTAACCACCCCTTGTCAAATATCCCCGATCCCCGGGATTTACGCCCATGCGCTTTGAATATCTTTCTGAGTGATGCACTTTGAAATCCCTTTAGATGATTGGAAAGATGACACGTCTATTTCATGCAAACGACGTAGGTTGATTGTATTGAATACACACTACATTGTAAGCAAGTATCTTTGCTGTTTCACGGTGTTCAAAAGTATACAAGTCAATGTACATATCCGTATTGTAGAAGATATTTTACAATACAAATGCGATGTTTATTCTAGATATACAATTTGAAATTATCAAGGTACTTTCAAAAAAGTTACCATTTATAAGTACAAAGCTGATTTTAATATGTTTATGTTTTACTTTAAAAAAACATTCTACATTAGGTAATGGCAGTCATGACCCATCATGTGGCTTGGTCTTTATGATATACCTACTTTAATGTTTCTGTCTAATAAAATACCTATATTACCTCGTCGTTTAGTGTATGCTTTTTAATTCTAAATGTAATTGCTTCATAATTATCTACATTTAAAAACATGGATAATGAGAACAACATGCCTAATGCTGACTTCTCAAATAACCCGGGAAAAGATATTGTTGGGTAACCTGAACCCTCTATGTACATGTTTACTACGTTTCTCCTTTATGAACATTGTTTAAATATCTTCGTAAATGCCTTCACAAAATTATAGAATTCAATAATGTTAACATTTCTGAATTCCATATTTTTGTTTAGGCATTTATGGGAGATATTTGCACATACTGGGGGAGGGGGACTTAGTCACTTATACACTTGATATATATTCAACACCATTCATCAACAAAAACCACTGGCCATAATCATCATAATTACTACCAATATTATTATTAATTTCGGGGCCTAGAATGGGAAGTTACGGATGTTAATGACCAGTTTCTGATATTTTGTGAGTCTCGCTTACTTTAAGTACTTTTACTGCGGTCCAAAGCGTTTAAATAAATTTAATTCCCATATTTGCTATTGTAATTGCTGTAATAAATTGGCATAATTTACCAAAAAATAAAGATACAAGTACGACCTCCGATACCATCTCAGAAATTTCAGAGATATTCGTGGTGGTTCATGGTTCTTGGAAGCGTATTCAGGGTAAAATCAAATATTGTTCATTCTGGACCATCTTTATTAGTTACATTTTGGGCAGAGAGTTGTAACTTTTTTTAACAACTTTCGCAGTTGTTACATTTTTCACAGAATGTATGTTGGAACAATTTCCGTAGTCGTTACATTTTGGTCAGTTGTTTTCCTCTGGTCGGTTGTTCCAAAATGGGTTGTAACACTCCTAATAAGGTGGCACTAAATAAGAGGGACAGAGTGATTTATGTGAACAAGCAAGTTCTAATTTAAAAGTAATGCATTTTCAAAATCCAAGTTCTTTCATTCTTGTCATTAAAGAGATCACATGTCCATTTCGTCTGGTGTTAAAACCAAATATCACAATTTTTTCCATACCGACAAATATTTACCACTAAAACTGTTAGCATTTACTTAAAAACAAAACAGAAATGTGTGATATAGCATATGGAAAGCTGTCCATTCAGGTTGGAAAATCGGATTTATTTTGAAAAAAAAAAAAAACATATTTCAAGATAATAGGAGAGCATGAAAAGGAAGACTTAAAAGCGTAATAGAAAAAGACGGCCATATTGAACAGTTTTGTCTAATTTTCACAGCGCCCTCTATTTTTGCGGTCCTTCGTGCCACGCTGTAGGAATAGGGACTTGGCATAAGTGCGATAATTTGGGCCTTGACTCATATTTATTATTTGCTATTTGTCAATCAAACGTAAGCTTAGACATTTTTTTTTTGTGATCTAAACTTTTATCTGTGCATAAAATTATCAATATTTTCCACCGTACCGAACACGAAACGTGCAGTTAAATCCTCAACGTAAAGTCAATGGGAAGAATTTCCGAGTAATTTGATTAGTCGCTCTCTTTACATTCCTACGTACGAACGTCTGTGTTCAGTTGGTAAATGATTCTTTGATGTTTAAAGATTTATTTATGATTGGTCAAAACCGACACACCCACCACTTGCCCACCGTACTTTTGCCAAAGAAATTGGTAAGTCAAAAATCGACAAGCAACTTCAGGGTGGACGAGTCCATTATTCTGTGGGGGGTCTGGCGTGTGCGCTGAAATTATTGAGCAGATCGTGTTGTGTGCTACACAACGTGTTGTGTTGTGTTGTCCAGCGACTGGTTGTTAGGACCCTTATGAATGGATTCGAAAGTAAAAGGATGCCTTTGAATATTAACTCCCCTGAAAAAGCATGAGGGGTGACTTTTGTGATTAAATAAATCACTAGATCCACATCATTTTTTAAAAAAAGGACATATAGCACCTTGAAAAAGTATCAGGCTGTAATCTCATAATTGTCTAAAAGTTAAAGGGAAGTAATGGGACTAGGATTGAGGGAGAGAAGTGATGGAAGGTGGAGGAAGGAGAAAAAGGGGGAGGGAAGGGGGAGATACAAAGGTTTAGTAATTTGCGAAGGGAAGGACAGAGCAGAATGACAGGGTTGTAGAAAGAAAGTGATAGGCATCTCCAGTGTCATGCATTATTATCTTGGAATACATCATCCCAGGTAATTTTGTTCACTTCACTTAAATTTATTTTTCTGAAAAGCATTGTTTTCAGAAAACATTCACTTCTCCTTTTTTGATGAAGAGATCCACATTTGATTCCTAGCTTATGTCGTTTATGGAGTAGCATCTCTTATGATCTAGATCAGCAAAAGGGAGAACCATTTCAAAAATTGTTAGTCATGCTATGAAATAAACTCTAAGAGCAAAATTCATTCTGCGAATATTTATTTTCTCCAAATTAACTGCAATTGCCAATTTTTACAATTTTAAAAGTTTAAAAATACTAATGTAACTAAAACTACTGTTAAATTGTGAATTACAAATACACCAAAGACGTTAAATAAACATGCTTTGTCCAAATTTCCTCAAATTGCCAAATTGCCAATTTTTACAATTTTAAAGTTTTAACAATACAAATATTGCAGGACATCTGTTTATTTGTAAAGTACAAATACACCAATGAACATACTTAGTCCAAATTCACTCAGATTGCCAAATTACAAAACTTTTATCAATACAAATATCGCAGGAACTTCTGTTTAATTGTGAATAACAAATGCTCCAATTAAGAAAGTAAAGCAAGAGTAGTGTAAGTAACTGACAGTGCTTGCATATTGAAACACTTCGTAATTAGTTTATCAATACTCACCATGTTACTATAAGACCCTCTTTCAACTTATTACAAATCATGTACAGTAAATTACAACTTCCTCAGCCAAGGACAGATAGAGCCTCATGCTGGGACAGTGAGGTGGAGGGGGAACCCTTCAGTGAGTAATTATTCCCTCCAAATTGTCAAACTGCAACTTACCCAGGGGGCATAATGTAGCTGGCAATTGATCAGAGGAAGCCCAAATCAGTATTAAAGTACCCCTGTTAATGGTCTGGAAATGTCAAGTTTTCACCTTGATGAAAATTGTAACTTGATGGTAATTAAGTCTTCAGCATTCAGGCAGTTGGTTCTTGTGGCATTTTCTCTTTGTATGACTCTAAGCCTGACAAAGACTACTTGTAACACTTCTACTTTGGTTTAAATCTGTAGTTCGCACATGGTCTAAGTATTCAAGTCTGTTTTGCTTGTCTATTACGTGTGACAATTCCTGAATTTTTTGGTGGTTTCTTGACCTAAAGTAAATCTTTGTGGTCAAGTCATTAAGTTTTTCTAAACCTTGCTGGGTAAACTGACCAATTGTTCCGAATCCTTGTAGTGATTCTGGGACATGAGCCACAAGAATGTGAATTTATGGAGTGAGTGACATGATGCTTCTGATAAATGGAATAAAATGTCACCAGCCATTGTTTGATTCTGCATTCATATGCATCAATGTCTTCCCTGCTAAAGTTACCATTTGCAGCTTTTAGCTTATTATATATATATATATTATAAGTTCATAAAATTCATCCCGCAAGAACTGAATTTTTATGAGCTTATCTGAATCCAGTTCTGGAAGAATACTAGCAACTTTAATGCATTTGAAAAGCTTGTGTTTTTGAGGACCACTTAATGTTGGCCACTTAAGCTTCTTAGAATCTTTACCAATAAAAAAGTTAAATCCAGCTATCCCTGATTCTTGTAGGGATTTCTCTATTTGGTGACAGTGTTGAAACCTTTCTGGATTGAATTCAGAAAATGTTTTCAATTTATCGATTGCGTCGAGTCTGCGCGCATCTAATATTAACAAGTTTAAAAGAATGTCTGTTACCCCCCAAAACAGACGAAGATTGTCCACAACAACATTGGAGATGGAGATTGTTGGAAAAATTGGGGGATTAGAACAATTTAATTTCTTCTTAGATGTCTTAGGAACTCTGGCGCAATATTTCAGCTCATTGATAGTTCAGTACTTTGAACTTCCATCTGGCATTTCATATGGCTCATGTGATGAAAAATACATATGAGATGGGCATTTACAGTAAATACATGAAAATTTGCATGATGCACTGTTAAATCCCAAGATACACAGTAAAATTTGTAATCTCCACCAAGGAAGTATGAAACTTTGTATGAGTGTGATTTTACGCACACTTCAGTATGTTTAGATACTTGATCTTGCAAATCAGCCATGTGAGCTTAAATGCCTGGTATCCTTCTGCATCTTGAAATACTGCAATAAGATAATTGCCACTGCTAGACATTGCATTTGGATCATTGAGTAATGTAAAATTTACAACATGCAAATATCTACCAGTCCATGTACCATCTCCTGACAACTTGACTTTGACTGTGTCACTAGCCTGGATATGTCCACTTGAGTGCAAAACAGCAATTCTCTCTGGAATCCAACAGTACTTGCTGGTGTACGAGTAATTTTAGCTGTATTTTCTTTGAATTGCCTGTGCTTGTTTTTAATCTGAAAGATACTTGGAAGAGCACTTAGTTGAAGTTAGGGCTTTGTAGGCCTAATCAGATATAGCAAATCTGTCTTTAATGTTAAGCAGTACATTTGCCTGTTGTACTGAATATGGTGCATTTGGGCCCACGCTTGCTTTATCCAATAAGCTGACATACTCACACTTTTTGCTCTGAAAATTTTGAACAACTACTCCTGAAACCTGTTAACCGTGCAAGCCAAGAAACCTCAAAGCTGCAAGGCAGTCCTGTTTAAACTTTGTCTTCATACGATAAGAGTGTGCTCTACTGTAGGGTTTTAATCCACGATGTTTATTAAACACCTTCCCCCTACACTTTAATACTATTCGTTTTGACATTTCCTGGGTAACCGAGTTGAGCTTGCCAACTTTTTTGATTTCATACTGTAATTCAGTTTGCCTATCAAAAGTATTTTCTTTCAAGCTGTTTCACCTTTTCAACAAGACTACAGTTATCAAATTCATCATTCTTCACTTTGAAATACCATGTGTCATTTTTCCGAAGCCAACATTCAAATATCTGCTTTTGTTTTCCCCCTTCCCATGCCTTCTTTAGTTTGCTATATAGCCTTATTGATTTTATGCGTATCTGTCTGTCGATCCGTTGAGTAAACATAACAGATGCATTTTGCTTCAAGCAAATGTCATCTAATATAGCTTTTGAAAAGTCATGAAAAGACAGCTGTGATCTGTTTACTGATAAAATATCAACTACCTGTTTTGTAGGTACACTGAGATACACCCAAGATACCATACTAATACTACAAGATATCACAACAATATGAAGCAACTTTTAAACTTGAATAAAGATATTACACTGTAATTAAATCGAAATGTGATAGAAAAAGTAATAACTCTATTTCAAAGTCGATGTAACCTTTATACATTCTACGTTCTGTACACAGACTATGTTGTGCTGTTTGATATACAGCACATTAATGCACAACCAAAAGGACCCGCAGGCAAGTTTCTCCATAGGAAGTCCATTGCTTTCAAATCTTCTTCGGTGGCATATCCTCTTACACACTGCAATTTCAAAAAAATAACCAACTTCATGATACACCTCCTTCCTTTCAACATCGAATTCAATAAGAGGAAAATGTCAATTTAGTGAAACTGTGGCTGTTCCGTTTACAACCTAACAAACGTCTTTTCTTTTGCTAATCCTCTCCATCCAACACTGGTCAAATAACTGTTTATAGCAAAATAGCATTCTTGTTATTAAAAAGTTTGTTATACACCTCAACTTCAATGTCCGGCACTATTACAATCTTTGGGTCCTCCTTAAGCTTCCATACTGAGTGACGCTTAACGTCTAACCTTAATCTGGATGAAAACAATTGGGCCCTGTCTGCTAATGAAGAATGAGACACAGTATCATGAATCTTCTTCACTATTTTGTTCTTTGGCGTCCAGTGGTCAAACTTCTTATCCCATCCTGGATAGGTGACGTAAATGAGGTCATCTGATGCTTTTAAAATCTGAAATTAAGTTAACAGACAAAAAATTTTAATCGTTTTGTAGCGTTAAAAAACAACTACAGCCTTTTTCGCGCTTTAACTTGTTACATTATGTTATGTTAGGTAATGTTACCTTACATTAAAGACTCACTGGTCACTCAAAGCTCCTATTCATTTAAGGTAAGGGGACCAAACTTCTCAATTGGTTCTGCTTTTTGATCAAACTCAAAAGATGCTGAGTAGCTCATATTTATATTCAGCATACACAGGGAGAGTTTTCATTACACAGAAATACCTTGTATATGCTCAGCAGGATATATATCTTAAACAATGAACCAGAATTCTGCACAAGGAGGAGTTTTGAAGTTTAGACAGCTGTAGGAGGGCTTGAAGCCGGCCCAAAGCCAGTTTGTATTTCCAGGGCGGCAGGTGCTATGACTGGGTATGAAGCATCATGGGGTAACTGGAACAGTCTGAGGTGAAAAGTAGAATTGAAAAACCTACTGTACCCAGGCCTGCTCTGGTCCACATTCCAACCAAGAATCTCGGGGTAAACAGGAGGCAATTGCGCAACATTATTTTGCCCAGATGGTTGATAGCTTATAGAACTTACAGCAGCCACTATGTTTTTATAGAGTCAATAAGTGAGTTTGCAATTCATTGCCACATGGGGCACACAGCGATATACAAACCGAGCTCAGCACAGTGTATTGCTAGCCTTTTTTGTGCAGTAGGTACATTTATCACTAAGAATTATTTTGTCTAGCCCAACCGAATGAAAATAAGGCCCTCAGGCCTACTTTATGGTAGATTAAAATGCACATTTTCACACCAAACAGGCAATTTACATATTTTCCACTGCACAAAACCACACTTAAGATCCCTCCTTATAATATCATGGATGGATTAATAAACAATGATGATACCACGAAATTTTCAAGAAGGGTGCAACTCAAATTTAGGGAGATGTGTTGTTGGTGCAGGAATTTTTGTTTATCCGACAATTTGAGGATGAACATAGCCCCAAATTGATTTACCGAAATTGTTTAATAACTATCAACTATAGCTGCAGGTATTAATCCAACTGTGATTTAAAAGAACTTATATATTTACCTCGATATCAAACAAATCTCCCTCCTTCCATGTCAGTTTTGCAGTCTTGGTTTGTTCCAACTTAACACCGATATTTTGTAGCTTGAAATAAAATCCTGGTTCTTTTTCAGCACAGTGTCTTTTATTTCTTTTTGGTGTTTCCATACCTGAAAATAAAAAAAAAAAAACAATCATTTCAGGCTGCCATACAGAATGCATCCAGAGTACGGTAGTACATTAAATGGTTTCACTTTTAGGCTTAATTATAGGCTTTTACAGATAGGGCAGTACAGCAGTACTGTGCAAGGTCGGATCCACAAACTGCTGTAAGTTGGGGTAGACGAAGTGCATCTAAGGTGCACCATGAGCGTGAAGCACGAGTATTATCGCCTGGGGTCCAGGGGCCCTCATTAGCCCGCCTCACTATACCCCATATACCAAAAATGTACCACAAAATGTGTGATTTAGATCTGATTTCATTGCATTTTTTTATTTTTCGGCTCGAATGGAGAATCCGTGACTACATGTGACGTAACATTGTATGCATAGTTATAGGGTTAGCGTTATATACATAGCAGGCTTAAGGATAGGGTAGGAATAGGGTATTTATACGCATAGGGATAGGCTTAGACACATGATAGGGATATGGATAGGGTACGCATACAGATATTGATTGGGTTATACACGTGGTATATAGAGATGGGGTTATAGAGATGTATATGTAGAGATAAATACGTATACATGTATATACTACACATCAGTCTGTACTGTACTTATAATATTTAAAATCATTTGCCGGCAGCTCGGCTCGCTGAGCTCCATAGGTTAGGGCAAGGAATCGCCATGCAGAAAGCTATATCGCGTTCGTGTTCTTGTTATGATCTGCATTCAAATCTCACTGACACCAGCTGCTTTTCTCACGTCTTGTTACGCTATTTCATGAAGGTTCTTTTGGTTACTGATATTTTGAAAGTTTGAAGTTATAATTATACTTTATGTCACTTGTGGTCGAGGATTCTCCATTCGCACCATTTTTTTATTACATGTTTTTTTAAAAAAAAAAAAAAAAATCGGTCTACCTATTAGTGAGGGAGGTCGCCCGCCTACCCTCTCCCCCTTCCCCGGGATCAGCCCTTGCTACTGTGTTGTAATTCTAAGAAAATCCTATGTACTACATTGGTCCTAAGGCCTATGCAGAGAGCAGAAAAGCAAGGAACTTAACTTAGACCTAGGCCCTAGGCCTAAGTATGGGTAGAATGTAGTTCAGGCAGAAAGGGGGATCATGGTCCTGCCATCTTTTCCCACAAAATACCAGGCTGAATAGCCACAACTGAATAGGATTTGTAGGTGTCTATTCCCTTCAAGTTCAGCTTGAGCAAATTCCTGGATGCACTTGAGGTTGGAGCGGCTTACACGAATGATTATAGGCATAGGCCTAGGCTAGGCCCATCCCATACTGTTCAGATTGGTCTATAGCATGGCCTGGCCAAGCACTGTGCTAGTGCTACAGTGCTAGCTGGCCAACTTCCAATAAAACGTACAGTACGAAAACAGACTTTACAGTTGCAAAGAGTATACAGGCTTTAGTAATTCTTTTGCACTAGGACCTTCGTAGTTTGTATCATATCCTATGATGGTTACATTGCAACCGTACCGTACCGTCTGACACTGCTAGCGCGCTAGACGTCTGAACGCAGAACCCTGGGTTGAGGAGGCATTAGTTTGACACCCCTGCCAAATGATGTTGCTCTTATGCAATAAACCCCATACTAAACGGCGTCATGTTGAACGACAGCATACAGACGATTGCGATCTTAATATTCTGATCAATTAATCACTCTTACCTGTGGTCCATCACGAAATATCTTTCTAAGTGATGTATGTCGACAGCTGATCACTTCCTTTGTAAGTTGGTTTAACTTTAGAGGGATAAAATTGAATTAATGGGTGCTGATTCCTCACCGACGCGCCAAGCAGAACTCGACTTAGCACTACATACATGGATAGTGTGTTTGGCTGCTACAAAATATGCCATAGCTGGGCGTGAGACTTCAAGTGTCCAAAATGAGACCAGTGTTTAATATGTAGTATAAAGCTGTTTAACAGTGCGCAGCACCGGAGTTTTGACAATGCAGTCGCTCAACGGTTAGTCATACACAAAACAGGTGTTAACGAATGGCATATAACACAAAAATTTGTCAGACAAGATGTCCTTAAAAATTAATAAACTCACATCATCGTTTCCTTTGTTCCTTTTGTTCACTGCAATATGTGTTTGTGCTTGAATCGTCAGAAACAGGAAGTATGCCTTATGTTCATTAATGGTGTAAAATGTCAAACGGAAGAGGAAAAAACAACCAAACTACCATTTTCTCACTTTAGGAAAGAAACTATATTTTCCAGTTTCACTGATTTCGGATTTCCAAACTTTTGTCTAAATTTCCCTCCAGTTTCACAAGATTCTTTTCGAAAAGACATACCGTATTGCTCTTTAAATGGCATTTTATCATGGGATTATACCCAAATTTTTATGTTTCGCATCATGACTGTGTGTGAAAGAGAACGTGACACAAAATACAAGACTAGCACTGTATGTGGCATACACTGACCATTGAAAAATTATGTCTGAAAAGTAAAGTAGTGGTCGTGGTTCATGTCATTTGATAACTTTCTGATAATGTTGACATTTGTACATTTTGAGCGTTGAAGTGAATACCGGTATTCATAGAAATCGAAAGCTCAAATCAACAATAGCTTCTTTGATCCCTCTCTTGCACGTCCGAGAAATTTTATTTCCCCTGTCTTCACCAACCAGTGCAAAGACGTGTTGTAACGCCCCATTTAGATGGACTGGCGTTAGGGTTATTAGAAACCCATGCATCCATTCCAAATGAAAAACGCTATCTGCCGTAGAGCCTATCGAATAAACCCTGGTTATGTTTCTGTCAGATCTGGTATTAATGTTGAAGTCGTTTTGTTATTGTTTATTATTCTTATCATGATTATTATTATTATTATCATCATCATCGTCACCGTCACCGTCACTATCATTCTCATTGTCATTGTCATTGTTATTATCATTATCATTATCTTTATCATTATCATTATCATTATCATTATCATTATTATTTGTTGTTCAAATTGAAATGGGAATTTACAGTAAATGAAATCTAATGTTTCGTATGGGAACTTATGTTTGTTCCTCACTTTAGGTGCCAGAATTCTTCTTACGCCGGCAGTGTATTTGATGGAACTACGGCTCAGTTTCTTACCAATTCGTTTTAGTCGGATCGGCCATGGACTTGATGTAGACGAATTATTTGTCAACTAATCGATAACGATTGTAAGTCTACTGCTTTTATTGTTTTTCTCCAACACAGTGTCAGTGTGAAATCATTTCATAAGGTCTACTGTTAATATGAACGCTACAGCTTAGGCAGAATTCAAAAGTTGCCTGGGTCAAGAGAAAGAAGATGTAAACTTCAAATGATATCAGCCTTAGCATGAAGTTGGTCAATATTAAGTAAAATTGGTCCCATGGTGTTTGCGGAGGTCAGATGACATTTGCGAAGTGACCAGATGAATTCACCAATAAGAAAAAAAAATGACATTTGAGATGTAAAAAATTGTTGAATCACACTGTGAACCAAAAATTTGTTCATTGTTTAATTTCTTTCAAGTATTTTTGCGATGAAAATTTTTAAAAATTTGACCAATTTATGTAATATGAACAACATGGGAGAATCAGTGGTAAGTATTTTTTTTTTTTTTTTTTTCCTTTGAAGCAATATTTTCAAGATGGCTATGACCAAAATTCAAAAGAAGGCGTTGGACTTTACTAAAGATGAATTTTCTGATGAACTTAATGTCAAACCGGCTATTATTCATCTAAAAAAGGAAGGGATTTTCACAGATAATGACGAACAGGAAATAAACTCGAAAACAACAGAGCAAGAAAAGGTGTCAGAGTTTATCGAGCTTCTTAAGAAGAGAGGCAGCAGAGCCTTTGAAATATTTCACCGTTATTTGAAGGGCTGCACTGGATCTTCACACCTCGCTGAAGAACTCACAGAAAATCTGCAGATTGCTACACAAAAAGTGACGAAAACACAGGTAATGTTACTATTAGACACAGGTTGCGATGCAATGTTTGTAGAATATTCAAGAATAAACAAGAGAGCGCAGAAGCTGAAAGGCGATGCTTCTTTGCATTTATAGTAATTTTTAAAAAGGAAAACATTTTTCCTTCAAAAATGCCTACACAAAATTTTTTTGCAAGTTCCTAAGATGAGGTTTTACGACCCAATTGGTTTCCTTCGGGCCGGTCATGTCCCCTTCTACACTTGTGGCTTACTGGCTTGTTTTCTCTTCTCCATTGCTAATGCTGAGATGAGAAATCGCAACGGTTTATTTTTTTTTATTTTATTAATTTCATTCGTTTTTTTTTTTCTTTGAAGTTTGAATGTCAGCTGGAAAAAAGGCAGTGGCACGAATTAAACCAATTTGTTCAGAAACTGAGTCATAAACCTCATCTTCCTAACATTTTTGTGTTTGCACATTAGTGATGGAATTGAAGTCTTCCTCCCGAACGCGACCAAAAGATGTAAAATTGTGAAAAATTCCATAAAAGTCTATAGCTGAGTCGTATAAATAAGAAACAACTTAAGTGCAACGTAGCATCGCTTTTCGGCTATAGTATAATTGACCGATAGGTTTTATTTTTCGGGTTATGAATTTTGGAAGCTAACCTGCAAATAAAAGGCAACGTAATCATAGTCTCAAGAATGAGTTATTCCCTCGTTTATACTTCTGTTGGGTTTCATTACACCTCCATCGATAGGATATATTTTATTCAATTTTAGGCGGTCAGCAACACATGTCGGAATAGACCTCGAAATATTTCCTTGAACGTTCTAGGGACATGAAACATCTCAAATGGCAAAATAAGGACATACTGCAAAAAAGTTTAAAAGTACCATTTCCAGCAATCTAGGGCATTTTTAACAGAAAAAATCCCTCCAGAGGGACGCCACTCGCGAACCAATTGTATCCGTGTCAGGTGTCTTCATGAGATTCTCACTCTTTGTCTGAATTTATGAGACGGTATAGCAACTTATTTCCTCAATGATAAACATACCCTACCTAACCGCTTACCGCACCTGATGATGTGGTCTTTGTCGTAAGGGCATCAGACGTGCAGTCGAGAGGTCCTGATCGAGTCCTGAGATTCGAGTCCTGATCGGGTCTTACAGAAAACTTTCACAACGGAAATTCCTACCATTGTGGATGATGCTCAAGATAAAAAACGGGATACGGAAAGCCAGTGTGTCACAAATAGGATGTGAAAGTTCTAAAAACATGAAACAACTTAATATGATAACTCTTGGCATGTGGTAATAAGACCCAGAAGTGCCTAATTTTCCAACAATATAGGGCATTTTTAACACAAGTGATTGCAGTGGAAGGCCTACAGTTTATTTGGTAAACCTAATGTTGTGAATTTTGTCCTTTGTCTTTCGCCATGTTTAATCCTGTCCGAACATGTGGTGGGGGTGGTAACACGTGACTGCAAATTAGTATATGCTGTTTATCTGGTCCAAAATTAAGGAGGGCATAGACTGTGGGGGTGTAAGCGTAATAGATAGTTTTGTAAGATATGTACCTAATCTCAACATATGTCTTTACTGAATTCCTGGCAGCCTGGATCATACCTTCTTCGATCCCTACCCGTGCAAAATGTGGTAATGATTTTTGTTTTCAATGTAGACATATTTTGATATTATTTACTATTGAAAGTCGGGGTGTCTAGACCAGGTTATAACATCCACGAAAATTCCTTGAAAATCATTCCTTTCCTTGAAAATCATTCCTATAAAGATGCTCTTGTAAAGCTCAATCCATTCAATTTGAGCTGATCGCATTTCCTGCACTACATGCAGTCTTTGGTGACGTCTATGGTGAAGTTAATTCTTAAATATTTTGCTCAGAAGGTTAAAGATGCAACATATGAGTTTTGAACTGGATTCAAGTGGGAGAGCTTAATTCTCAACTGGGTTACAAACTGGGTTTTGACATTTCTATGCATGCAAACATACATACATACATACATACACACACACATACGTACACACGTACGTACGTACATACATACATACATACATACAGACCGACAGAAAGGGAGACGGACAGGCAGGCAGGCACAAAGAGATAGATAGATATGCTTCTCTAAATTTACACATTAACACATTAACGTTTTGTAGGTGAGAAAATAAAAAAAATAACATTAAGTTATTTTGAAGTAAACACATGAATGTATATAGTAATCACATGCTCAATAAAAAAATTAAAACAATCTGCACTTCAACGTTTAAATCGTCTTATCTTTGTTGCGAAAATTCACTGTACAAAGATCAGTTTTAATACATCTAAGTGAAAATTTCATGCTTGCTTTTTCATGAGATGGACAACTCATCTAAAGTGTACCAACCATGATTAATCCTGTCCCCAAAACCAAGTCCAAACTATAGTTCCGTGTACTTTCTGCTTTTCTCCATCTCATCAATCAGTGAGCACGAACATTGTTTGCTTCTGCTACCAGAAAAATCTGTTTCTTCGCTTGGTTGACTTCCGGTTGCATTTGTATGGTTATTCATATGAATCCAGGGTCCCCGTTCAAATGCCAGATTCGTGGTATACGTTGTCCATATAGATATGACACACTTTTCTTCAAAATGTTACAGTGTAAAAGTTATAACACTCAGCCAGAAAAGTAGTTGCCAGCTTGGCACAATAGTGTATTTTATGCCAAATACTGTATTTTTCTTACAGGTAACTTGAAGGGAGTGAAGAAGTCGTTTGGTGGCCCTTTGATCACCTGAGAACTTTGAAAATGAATATACTACTTTTGTTAATAAAGTTGAGTATAAATTGGAGAGTGCATGGACTATAGCTGTATCAGTTGCAAGCACAACTCAATTTCCAAAACAAGAAAACAAAGCACATTACAAAGGGTACCGTTGTAAATTAACTCATATAATCTGTATTGCAAAAGAAAATGCACAACAAGGTCTTATTTGACAAATCAAAACATGACGCTAAATGCACCTGGCAACATATATACAGCATTCCGCATAAAAAAAGAAACCCTAGTTCTTATCTGGATAAATTCATTGATTGTGATAAGTCTTTTACAGGCTCAGTAAGCATTGCCAACGCTTTTAATGACTTCTTCATCAATATTGGACCTTCGCTTGCCAAAGACATACCTTATGTTTCTCCCATGAAAAACTACTTAGCCCGCAGTAACGTTTCTTCTTTGTTTTTCTCCCCTGTTAGCCATGATGAATTTGTAAAGATCGCCATTGTTTGAATCCTACACAATCAGCTGGCAGTGAAGGTCTGCCATTGTTCGAAACGTGATCTCATTCATCTCAAAACCTCTCTAACATAATTTCAATGACTCCCTCACGCAAGGCATCTACCCTGAAAAGCTGAATGTGGCTAAATATGTTCCGTTATTTTAAAAAAAAGGTGCAGTTTTTAAACTATCGCACAATTTCGGTGTTGCTCTGTCTTCCGAAATTTTAGAAAGGTTAGTTTTCAACAGAGTGCAAAACTTTCGAAGCAAGCCTGAAGTGCTCTGTAATTGCCAATATATGGTTCCCGTCCAGGTCATTCTACCGAAACTGCTCTTATTGATGCTTTTGAAAAACTAAGAAAAGCTATCGCAAATAGGCAGATTTCCATTGGCATATTTTTAGACTTGTCAAAAGCGTTTAACACCGTCCACTATAGTAATTTATAAACCAAACTCTCCCACTCACGGTATAAGAGGTCCCTCTTTCGATTGGTTTAAAAGCTTCTGACTTTCAGGAAACAGTACACTCACTTTAAAAGTGTTGACAGTGATCTGGCTACTGTTCGCTTTGGGTTTCCATAGAGTTCAATCCTTGGCCCACTTCATTTTGTTATATATGTAAATGACATGACATCTGTCTCTTAAAGGTCTTCACTTGTTTTGTTTGGTGATGACACAAATGTTTTCATTTCTGATGACGACCCTGATCGCTTGGAAAATAATGTTAGTACTGAACTAATAACTGTAATTGGTTTTCGGTAAACAAGCTATCCGTAAATATCAGTAAAACAAAGTTTTATGGGCTTTCAATGGCTATCAAGTGTAAAAATTACCACGATTTCAACATAAATATAAATTCTTACAAACTTGACTTAGTTAATAAATTAAAATTCTTAGGAGTAATCATTGATTCAACATTAACCTGGCATGAGCACATTCACTACAATCCTCACATGTTGCAAAATGTGACGGTATTATTGCTAGGCTCAAATACATTCTTCACAGAAGTGCCCTACATACCCTGTACTTGACCTTAGTAATCCACATTACATTTATTGCAGTAATGTGTGGTCTAGTACCAATACGTTATACTTTAATATTCTTGTTCTTTTACAAAGAGCTGTTCGACATATTTGCCACTGTAGTCAACGTGATCACATCGATCCTCTTTTCAAAATGTTGAACTTGCTTTAACTTTACGACACCGTCAATCTATTAATAGCTTCGCTCACCTATCGGTTCACCAACAACTTGTTACCACACGCCTTCTCCAACTTTTTCACAACTAGCACTTATTGTCATAGTTACAACACACGTAATCCTCGCATATCTCGTTCTCAATTTTAGATCTTTCAGCTATAATTTTGGTATACTATATCTAAGTATTTCTTGACCTTCAACTGTCCGGAGCCCTGCTTTACTTTTCTTCATTGTGCGAAAGCAGGCCCGTAACTCGTAGCCATGTATGAAGGAATGATGTTGCTATGGGGTTGTGGTGGGGAAAAGTAAAGAATGTTATTAAGCTTTTGTTGTTTCTTTTCTCTCCTATTGCACTAGGGAGTTGAGCACTTCGTCAAGCCCGTGAGGGTTTTTTTTTTGTTCAACTTCCTTCACATCATAACTAAAGAGTTTGTTCAAATTGATGTAAATATTGTATATATGTTTGTAAATAAGTATGATGTGAAAAACAAATAAATGAAATGAAATGAAATTTTAATTAATTCTAAGTCAACCATTAACCGCAGTGTAAGATCGAGCTGTGACTGTTCAACGAAAGGTCTTCCAACTTATAGAATAATTCATCGATGAGACAAAGACAACTTCAGGATAATTAATGCTCACGTCATGATAATTTGGGTGCATGGAGTCAACATGGGCGAACGCTAGCTTCCTACCAGACGACTTGCTTTGCATGAT
Source organism: Holothuria scabra (assembly GCA_037179385.1). Lineage (NCBI taxonomy): Eukaryota > Metazoa > Echinodermata > Holothuroidea > Aspidochirotida > Holothuriidae > Holothuria > Holothuria scabra. The sequence goes on along the minus strand of CM074197.1, from coordinate 8,021,776 downwards.
ACATGGTATATTCATGCGTCAAACGGCATGCGGCTCAAGGCGAACTCTACACTGATATCGTAACAATCGGCCTAGGTAAACGTAGCTTGAAATTTACCCATTTGTATCTCGGACTCATCTGTTGTTTTTCTCGACCTTAAACTGTCCATCAACAACCGTACAATTACCTCTAACCTACACTTTAAGCCAACCGACTCGCATAACTACCTTTTGTACCCTTCCAACCACCCCAAATCTTGCACTAAATCTATCCCTTATTCCCAGCTCTTGCGAGCAAGACGAATTTGTTCGGAGGATTCTGACTTCTCTACTGCCTCTGAAAAAATTTTGTCCTTTTTTGAAAAACGCCAGTACCTTGCCAAAATCCTCTCTAATGCCCTACGCAGAATTCAAGGAACCAGCAGAGAGGAAGCCTTGGAGAAAAAGAGCAAATCTGGTACCAATCTACGTATTCCTTTAGTTATTTCTTATCACCCTTCGGTCCGTCCTTTTTTACACGCTATCCACAAAAATGTAGAGTTGCTCCTACAAGACCCCTCAACACGTGATGTTTTCCCGGAACCCCCCATCACTGCTTTTAGAGTTGAGAAAAATTTAGCCAACCATTTAGCTCGGGCTTCCCACCCACAAACTTCTTTCGACGACACGGCTGGTACCTTTCCATGAAACCGTCCGAGGTGTAATACATGTCCAGTTGTTTTCAAACACATCCTCGTCAACATTTCAGGCGCCAACGGCAATATCTTTATTGTCAAACAAAGATTCTCCTGCATTTCCTCTAATGTAGTTTATATTTTAGCATGTGGATATTTTAGCATGTGGGAGATGTAACTCGTTGTATGAGGGAGAGACAAAGCGACGCCTCGCGGATCGAGTCACCGAGCACCTTAGGTCCATCAAACAGAATCTCCATGGATACCCGGTGGCTTCACATTTTAATCCCCCTTCACGCCTTGTTCAATACAGCATTTAACTGTTACGGCAGCTGTAATGTGCCGAGGCTCTGATCGTGACCGCCTTAGTGCTGAAAACCGACTGATCATGAGGCTAGGTACTCTCGCTCCACACAGCCTTAATGTTAGAATTGACCTTTTGTAATATTCACCCCTTTTGAGCCAGTTTTTACTCCTTTTATACTTACCCGTTCGTGCTCATTTTTTACTGTGTAGCCCTAATCATTATTTTTTCCGGACCTAGTTTTTGTCTACTTTTTTCCCCTTTTTTCCGACCATGTTCGATTTGTACGAGCACTTTTTCATCCAGGACGCTCTTTTTCTTTTTTTGATTTGTGTTTCATCCTTCGCACTCATGTTTTCTGACAGTCACTTTCGTTCGGTTCTGTTTTCACAGCGATCGCTTCGGATTTGATGTTTGTCGTGTCCAATTGTTACTGTTGGTTGTTCAGTTTGGTTTTTGCACCTGATGAAGGGTTTATACCCGAAACGTCGTGGAGTTTTCCCCAAACTTTAAAGCACTTTTTACTACCTCTTTTCGACCTATATATATATATATATATATATATATATATATATATATATATATATATATATATATATATATATATATATATTTCACTAATTCGGCACTTAGGGGGAAAGTTGTTGTTGAAAAGTCGACCTTAGGGGGAAAAAAATTTTGGGGCGAAATATAAGTTTCGCCTTTACGTTTCTACACACTTTTTCTACAGGAATACGTAAACGGACAAGGGCGCCCTCCTAGATTTACAAAGTAGATGTAATTACTTCAAAGTTGTCAAATTTATATTTTTGGTTTATATTTTTGGACGTTAGGGCGAACACTTTTTCTTATGTATTTCATTGTTATTTTTTCGCCCTAAGTACGCGCAGATATAACAATTTCCCCCTAAGGTGGGAATTAGCGTTATATATATATATATATATATATATATATATATATATATATATATATATATATATATGTATATGTATATATATATTTATATATTAGTATATGTATATGTATATGTAAATGTATATATATGTATATATATATAAATATATATTTATATAATATATATATAAATATATATATATGTATATTTATATATATATATCTATATATATATATATATATATAGTTAGTTTTTGTCTTTGTTCAAATAACAAATGAAGCAACTCGCATTTCATCTCCTGAGAAGGCACCTAATTTTGGAACAGCACTATATATATATATATATATATATTTATATATATAGATATATATATATATATATACATATATAAATGTATTTATATATAAATGTATATATATATATATATATTTATATATATAGTGCTGTTCCAAAATTAGGTGCCTTCTCAGGAGATGAAATGCGAGTTGCTTCATTTGTTATTTGAACAAAGACCAAAACCAACTTGGCTTCATGGCTTAGTGGTTAGAGTGTCCGCACTAGAAAGCGGGAGGTCCCGATTTCGAATCCCGGTTGAGTTAACATCTTTTTTTCACCCCAGCCGACAAACCTTCTTTTGAAGTAGGCGGAAACTTTATCATGCAAGATTGTAACGTGATCCGGTTACTTAAACATCACGAGAATTTTAGAGATGTAAAATGAAATGGTTTCACCTCCAAGCATTTACAATTCTAGCACCTGGACCGGCGATTTCGTGGAACTGGTTTTATCGCCGCACGCAACACCTCAATTTCAAGAAAAAATTGTCGAGCTGCCATATGCTGCCGGACTTCAAAAGACTGATGCGCTGGTGTAACATATCTCCGAGTTTTTGGTAGATTATTCTAAGTGCAGTGAGTACTGTCGAGTTACAGTCAAGGACAGTAAATTTGGAAACCTCTGCGGAGTTCGTTTTCCACGTCTTTCCGGCGTCGCGGACTTGATTCTAGTGAAGACCTCCTGACCGTTGCATGCCTGATCACTACGAAAGTCGTGCGTGTCATTGGTCAGTCCGGTTTTCATCACACGTATCATATGTAAATTATAAGGTGCACTCAGAGAACCTATGAATATGTATGGTATGCACTCGGGATATTTTTATTTGAAGTGCGAGTGCTACAGAATGACCCAGCGTACACGAGCCACATCCTGATCGACTGAAGCTGACTGAGGATTATGAAGCTGTATACATATTTATGCAAATTAAAAGGTTCCACAAATAGTGGCTTCTTTAGTCAGGGCTTGGACGGGAGGACGATTGTCCTCTGACTCTGAATAATGAAGAGTCTTTAAATCTGCAAGCCTACATTCGACACCGCAGCATTACCGGACAACTGCATTGCAGTTTTCCAGACTTTCCCTTCATAAAATTAAAAAAATCCCTCCATTTTTTAAAATATATTTTAGCAATAGAAAATTTTTCTCGCCCATAATGCATCCTCTTTAACAGAATTATTCACAATTGTGAATGAATCAAAGTTTGGGAACCTTTCCCCGCGGATGCTGGAAATGAAAATTTTTTCGAGTTCAAGATTCACTCTAATATTCTCACTTGATTATTAAATATTCGTGTATGTGAATACAACAAAACTTCAGAAACATTTGAACGCCTTCGGGGGCCTCAATCGTCATGCCTAAAATAAAGTAAAAGTGTACCTCAAGTCAAAAAAATCAAAACTTAAAAGAGCATGAAAAGTTAATTCTGACAGTCCAACTCCCATCTTCAAAGCACATTCCTGGGATGAGATATAAACTGTTGACGTTTATTCACTTTAAACAAAGTGGTTCATTGTGCAATATTTTGTGACTTTCTTGTTGTACAACTCACATAACCTGCTTTGTTTCCCTTTTATGACCTTGAACACTCCCTGTTTGCTTGCATAGCATGTTGCACTAAGAGGGCTTAATAAATTACATCACCTCATAAGAGTAACAGTGATCACACCTTGGTACAAGGTGCAGTGACATTCAGAAAAACAAAGAAATACAAAGATTGTAATTTGAGTTGTACAACGATGACATAACAAATCATTGCGCATTATACCATTTTTAATTGTGTGAATAAACTTCATCATTTTATATTTCAGCTCAGGAATGTCCTATGAAGGTGAGTAAACTGTTAGAATTCATTTTTCATGCGCTTATGTTTTAATGTTTTGACTTGAGGTACACTTTAAGTGACAACGACGAATCTTAGTCGTCGTTCAACCTCAGTTTCGCTAATAGAGAGGAGAGATTCTCTTAAGATCCACAAACGTTTTTAGTTTTTTTTTTTCAAGAAACACAGAATGCAAATTCTTTTGTAATGCAAATTCTATGTTTTTAAATATTCGTTGAAGGAGGGAAAAAATTCCGGCCCACTTTGCCCGCTGCACGCTCCCTCCGTATTCACTATTTCAACGTCTGATTACCATCTGAAATATTAAGATCACGCTGCTCCCTCTACATAGTTTAAGAAACCATAAATCCAACCAACATTTTCTGGAATCCAGACTCAATATTTTTAAATAATTCCTCTGACGGCCATTTTGGCGTCCGTCAGAGAAATATCCGGTGGCTTGCTGATGGTCCCTTGGTGGACATGATGTTGATTGGTTTAAAATATCCTTCTCGCCATGTACCTCTGCAAATTCCATCGGATGATGGTCGGCTCACTGTCGGCCATGAAGGCCGCTAAAGGTCCACCAGATATTGCTCACTGGGAAGTGAGGTACCCCTTATCACAGAAAATTTTCAGTTTTCATCGGATAAAAGCAAAGTAGGAAAATACGAATTCTTACTCACCCCGTAGAAATTCTAGCTGCGCTACTAGACACAGAATTAAGATATTCTCGCTTTGTACATTGTTACCGTGTTGAATAAATCAAAGCTTATGAAACCGTCGCCTGCTCCTCCTCCAGATCACATAGGTTCATCACACATTTCGTCAAAAAATCTTTTTGGCACTGTATTCACCGTCAGGGTAGTTTCCAGGATCTAGTGATAGTGAGCGCATAATATTCTCTCTGTGATATTATAAAAAAATACTATCTAAGCAGAGAGCCGTCATAATTTTGCCCCTTTTCCCCAGATTACAGGAAAAGGCATTCTTCAAATAAAATAAGGACTGAAGTGTCTCTGTCAAGAGTATACAGTCGGACCATGTCGAGATGATATTATTTTCTTTCCTTTGTTTGAGGTGCTTACATGATAAAAGCGACTAAGTAGGCCTATGGACCAGAGCACTCACCTCCTCTACTGTAATAATTTAGGTAAAGTGTTCACCAGCCGCTCCTTGTATATGACAATACATAACTGAAATTGGGTATTTTTTTTTCCAAAAACTGGTTAGCCAAGTGCACTGGTAACTATATAATTCACCTGTTATTCAACAATTTTGGACAAATTTTACCCAATTGCAGCATTTCCACATACGTGATCAGGGTTGGTGATTATTCTACCCGATTGTACGTGTTGGAGTGTGTAAGAAATAGTACAAAATCCTAAAATAGTGAAGGATTTACAATGAATATGAGTAATGAGAGTGTTCTATAACTTATTATTGGATCAACTGGATTATTGGATTATTGGACAATTTATTCACAAATCCCATTCTATTTCAACTATAGAAACCGTTCTCGACAGACGCTACGGAGAATGACGAATGGCCATCCTTAGAATCAAAATTTTACAGCATCCGTTGTGATCATCAAACTGTGGAGGAGTACACGAATATTCCCAACAATGTGAATATTCTTTTGATAGGTAAAACAGGATCTGGTAAAAGCTCAACTGGTAACACGTTGCTTGGAAGTCCTGAATTCAAAGAGCAGAATACTTCTCGGTCGGAGACAAAGACAATCACTATGAAGAAGGTCACTGAGGGTAACAAGGTGATCACTGTGATTGATACCCCTGGTCTATTTGATACAGAAGCAGACTTTACAAACAAGGAATTGATGCTAGAAATAGTTAAGACAGCTATAGACCTTCGCCAAGGCATCCATCTTTTCCTGTTGGTGTGTGGCCCGAACATAAAATACACGGAAGAGGAAGAAAAATCTGTTACGATAGTTGAGGTAATTAGCAAAACTTACTCTCATTTGGTTCTTTTGAATAAAGTATCATTACAGTATTTAACAACAATTTGAACAATTTTTTAGTGTATGTTAAGCAATTTTTGAATTCAAAGCAAAAGATCGTGGGGTTAAATTAATCCTCTATATTTATAGCAGTGCTTCTCAATCCCCGTTCCCTAAAGTTACGTTTAGCACTTTTCCTATCGCCTAACATTGTAGAAAGTACCAGCAGTGATGTATTGTGTAAAATCTTTATGACTTAGTACAACCTTTTTATTAAAGTAAAGATGTAAAATGATGAAAGCAGGGGCATGTAACATATTTCGGTGGCTAATTAAACCCACAGGTACAACTGGTGTCCCATTAGTATTCTCTACGTGTTTTTTTCAGCAACGAAATTGGCTCTTTTGTTATGATAATGTTGTATACAAGAATACCCAGGTACGCCTGTTCAGTTTTGTTATCATCCCGTTGGATGTTGGAAACCAGTGTGGGCACCAGGTCGTTAGCTCAAAGAGAACCAAAAAAAAAAAAATCAAAACCAATGAAATAGAGTCATCTCGAAATCTACTCAACGGCTTTGATTTACTACATGTCCTGGGTTCCTTGGTTCTCAGACCGACGCTGAATATTTGGAAGCAAATCTTACATTTTGAAATCCCCCATGATGTGAGCGCCACTGGCATCCAGACAGTGGCGTAGCCACGAAAGGGCGAGGGCTTTGGGGCCAGGGCCCGCCGGATTTTCTTTAGGCCCCCCAGTTTTTTGCGTCCTCATAAAGTAATTGAGAAAAATTAAAATGTTTGAACCGAAATAGACTTTGAAATATTTCATTCAAAATCAGTAAATAAATAAAATGTGCAAAAATTAAAAAAACGTGCATAAATGTGTGTCAAACAGAGCCCGTATGAAATCAAGTAATAACTTCAAAAGGCCTAATTTCACTTAATTAGATACCGTATATAATCCGCGCTGTCGTTTATTGCATTTCACTTCGAAGATGAAACAAACGTCTCAAGAGAAAAACTTGAATGTGACTTTGTAAGGTTAAGACCCTTTCTGCCTTTCGGATGGCTGGTTGATTTACTGAAAACAAGGCAATCATACCTTTACGCACACCGCCTTTCCAATACTTTATCATACACAAAATATGCCGTAAGGGTAAAGTACTGTCTTCGAATAATTCTTCCCTTCCATCCTTAACAAGTAGGCTTTTGTCGTGCCTCACTCCTGCTCATGACAAGTGTCACTGTAGAACCGTTTTTTCGACAAGTCCTCTTTCTACTAGTTGACACTGGCACCCGAGAGGATTTGTGAAATGTCCACAAGTTCCGGATTTCATGTGTTTCCCACATGACCCATAGGCTATTTCTGCTTTGCGGTTTAAATATTTTGAGAGATGTACTCGTAGTATTTTAATTTTGACTACGTAATTTACCGATGACTGAACAAATACTGCGCCATTTTGCATCTAGACACCACTGAAAACCGGAAAACATTGTTTCTTTGGCTGTATGTACAGTATGTCACTTGTTAAATCACTTCAAAGGCTAAAAATGAGTATTTATTTTTTATGAGGATTTATTTTTCAGGAAAATCTTATAACGTAGGCTTATAAACAGTTCAAAGTTTTGCCAAATATAGCACTATTTTGCGCCTAGGAAATATAACGCAAAAAAGTTTCACGGAAGGGGACACAACTACTTATGGTTTACCTCTTAAAGCTGAAATTCATTTAAATATTGCCGCATTTGCGATCTACGTCCTCCTGAAGTTAACAATTTTTCCCAAAGGAAAGGAGAGAGATACCGGTTCCCTTTAGTCTTATTCCGAATGCCACAGATTAGAAATGCCCAGTTTTGGAGTCCCTAAAAAGTGTATGTATTACCATTTTTCATAGATTGACTTTTTATCCTCATTATTTTAGAAGTGGCAGACATGAGATTTGTATTTCAAGGCTGGGTACATCCAGCTTTAAACACATGGGAAGTGCGGTTTCCGGCCATCTGGAGGGTTTGTAACGCCCCAGATTTTCTCGTACCCTCGGCGCCAACTGATGGTGCCTGACGCTAAAAGGTAGCAGCCCAACCCTCATTTGCTACCTAGTGCCCCCCCCCCAAAAAAAAATTAATCCATCCTGGCTACGCCACCGCATCCAGATCACCAGTAAAGGTCACTCATTAGTAACGATAATTCAGTATTTTGTGACCACTTCCCTCCACGAACCCCCATTTTATCTAAACTGCGTAGTTTATTAAATAACATCATCAAGTGCATACATATACAAATATTTATAATTATTGTAACAAAGCAGGAAGTGGAACCAGAAGTAAGTTTTCAAGAAATTTTTCTGGACTGATCTCAACAATAAGTAAATGAAATAATATCTTATAAAATTACCAATATTCAAAGGAAAAAACAAAAGAAAAAAAGAAGACAAAGAAAAACCAAGTAACAGCTAATTGTGGGCTGTGAGGAGTGCAGGTTTCAGAGGACGCTTAACCCTTTGCCGTTGTTTGGGTCCTTTTGGAACCAGACGGAGAGCGCGGCCGTCACCCATCTTTACTGTTTCATGCGGAGATCGAAACTGCGAGTATCTACCCAAAAATTCGGCCACAACAACGAGAGAGACAATGGTTTAAGGTCACGGGATCGAAAGCCTACGGAAGCCTATGTGGGGCGTGCTACGCCCAGCTTTTCCGCACACTCCCGAGGCGCGCAAAAATGCCCCGATTAGAGCACAACGGTAAAGGGTTAAAGATATTTAGAGTGGGGAATCTTTACTGACATTACAAAGGGAATTCCAAAAAACGTATACCAGAGCTTCTGATTTGAGAATGAACAAGCATTGTCCTAGTATAGGGTTGAGTAAGATTATCCTTTGTTCTAGTTTTCACAAAAGTGGGCTGGCTCTTATTGCAGTTTTTGGAAAGCTTGTTAAAACTGTGTATATGTATTACCCGTCAGTTATGCTAAATCCTCCTTAAAATGGCAAGAGCAGTCGTACAAAACTTATTTTGTAACAAACTATTTTCTTCTTCGTAATTTTCCTCAAGTACCCTCCTTATACTTAAGAATTTAATATCGCATACTCAAGGTGAAAGACTGTGACTGTAAGTCTTCGTAATTCCACAATTTAGTAAGACAAATGCTGTTAAATATGCTGTTAAATAGGGTACTATACTAGTTCAAACTAACATGGCTGCTCTTGCCCTTTATTGCACGGGGAATTCTATTTTCAAAAAAGGGCTCTGGACAGGGGATAAAACTGACGCAAACAACAACCTCATTCCTATCAATTGCTAAGATGATGACACGAATTAACTTTTGATTATACATTAATTGCAAATATAAAACAGTATGACGTTTCTGTTATTCGACTACCCGCAGATTTACACCTATGGTTGGTACAGAAACCAGTAGATGCATAAAAAATTTCCGTTATCACACTGTAATTTGTTTAAAATAATCCGCCATGATATCTTGTCGAGCCACCCCCTTTCATGTGTCAGGCCCCCTTAAACGAAATCCTGGCTACGCCGCTGTTTTATACTTTTCCCCCGAACATATGCAAGACTACTTCATCATTTGGCAATGGTACATTTTATCTGGTTATTTTCTGATCAAATAACGACTGTTTTGATTCCCCTTTTAGCCTGGGAAACGTCATTTTCGACTGTATGAGAGGTTTGGTTTTCCAAAATTTTCTGTTCTCTCTGTGCTAACCCGTGGTGGCGCTTTGCATAGATAATCTTCCAAGCAAACTTTTAGTTGTTAGTGAACATTTTCGCAAAGAGTATCTCAAAATAGCGACCGGTTAGATCCCCCAATTAGCTTAGGAGATGCCATTTTTGACTGTCTGAGGGGTCAGATGTCAGATTTAAAAATTTCCTCTGCGTTTAGCCCCAACTATTGGAGGCCATCCACCAAGACTGCTTCATAGCAGGAGTGTCAAGTTTCAAGTAAACATTTTTCCAAACAAAATCACAAATTATCCACTGCTTAGATCACCTTATAAGCCTGGAAAATGTTTTTTTTTCACTCGAGGAGTCCGGTTTTCAAAGATTTCTGAACACATCACGCCAACAAAACGTTGTCTTTCTGGTTGAATTTTAGTTTTTATTGAACGTTTATCTGCAATTGAAAATTTAAAATAGCGACCGCTCAGATATTCTTTATAGGCCTGGGAAATGTCATTTTCAACTGTCTGAGAGGTACGAATTTTCAAATTTTCTGAACGATCCTCACCAACCAGTTGTTGAGCTCGAGTCAGCTTAGACTGTTTTTCGGGCAGAATAACATTTTGCGGGGAAAATCCCCTGCTTCCAAACTGAAACGCTCCCCTGTACCTATGGAAAAACATTCCTCAGACGTACACTGGAACAGCTGCTTGCAATATGCAGCAAGATTCAGTGGCGTGCGAGGAGGGGGGGGGGAGGGGGGCTGGGCCATGATTCCCCTCACGAATGCCATTATTTTTAGGTCCTAAAAAAAGTGGCCATACCATAGTAACACATTATTCTTCTAAAAATAGCATATGAAAGATAGCATATGTGGCAGTGTTGTAGTGCTCCAGGCCGGTCTTGGTCTCGAAACCTGTCCCGAGACCGGCTTTTCCTAGTCCCGTCTCGGTCTCGACACCCTGTGATCTCTGTTTCCGTCTCAGTCTCGGACCCTTGCGGTCTCGCAAATTGCCCTGGTCTCGCTTCGAGACCTGCCAAAAATGGTTGTTTTTATTTTTTGTTTTAATTAGATAAATGATGTCTAAAGATAAAAAAATTTAAGTGATTCGTACATTGTAAGATGTATAGAAAACTTTACCGATGTACTTATTCATTTTAGGTGAGTGCTTTTTGTCCACTGTTACTTTTTGATGGACATCAAAAAATTTTATCTTACCACACCAGTGAAGTACCCAGGGAGGGATATTGGGCGATGCCACCCCACCCTATTCCTCACAGAAGGGAGCATATGTGGCACAATATTGCATGTGAGGACACCAACTTTTACAAAAATAATTAAAGGGGAAGGGGTCATCCCTCAGGCTTGTTCCGCGGCCGATAAAAACGTAGAGAAAGGGGCAGGGGAGTGGTGGATGTTTAGGTGCGGTAAGCAATAGTTTTACATTTATCATTCACTAGCTAGGTGTTAGGAGTAAAACCATTTATAGTCGGAAGTTCGAACAGTTACATATACAATTGCATCAATTCAGCGCATCTTGAATTTAGCCAAACGCTACAGTAGGGAAACATTAGAATATTTTCAATTCCGTTGTAGTTCCCCCCTGGAGATGAAATACCATTTCGCCTAATGTTATGGTACATTTTGCGGTAAATTTCTGATCTTTCTGCAAGTCGCTGTTTTTTATTATTTTTTAATCTAAGCTTGAAAAGGCCAAGAATTTTTAGAGGGGGAAAGGAAAACCTTCTTCTCAGACCCCTCCCCCTACCGACAATCACTCAACATACTGCACCCCCCCCCCTCCTTCAGAGAAAAATTGATTACTTCACTGAACCTGACACTACCTTTATAAACTCATGGACTGAGTTTACTTTTTAAACACGCCAATTGCTTTGAAAATTAGACTTATCATTGAGGAAAAAAGTATTAATGTAATGAGTCCACACAATCCATTTAAAAGGGCTTACAGGCCCAAATCTCTCACCAATTCTCCTAAACTTCTTACTTAAGCCCCTTCCGCAATTGTATAAAATTCATCCTCTTCCAGTCGCAATTTCAGTTCATTGCTTCAGGGTTACTAAATAAGAGCAATGTGTATACGTCATAACACTGCACGGTACAGCACATTCTGTGTAACATATAAGCTTTAATACTCTGCATTGTTTGATTTAGCTGCCAATCAAAGAACTGAGCCCGGCAATAGGTAACTTCTGTAGCCTACTACGAGAAATTGTCGTTTGGAGTGAGAGGAAAGGCCCTTTATCTTTATTCTGTGAGTTAACACCTGTAGCACTCATTGCCTCTGATTTGATGAGCAGGGCCACCTTGGCCGTGCTGGACGGAGGCCGAGTAGGGAAGCCGGTTAGGGAAGCCGGGTAAAGCCCTGTCCACACAGGATGCGTTGCGTTCCGTTCCGGATACGACACGGCACGTCACTTTTATCCCTTTGCACGTAAATCAATGGAGCCGTCCACACAGGATGTGTTGCGTTGCCTTGCGTCCAGATCGATGCGGAAAAAAAGTTGGCGTATCCGGCCTGACGCGTCAAATTTTGTCAAAGTCCATGTGCGTTCAGAAACAGAGTTGACGTGCGGAAGTATGCGTCAACTTTGATTTCTTTCATGTTTTTCTTTCATGAAATGCAATTTAACGGGATATGGATGCTAAATGGTACATGTTTGAGCTTAAAATCACAATGAAACGCCTGTAAAATAACTAGAAAAGCTCATGATTTTTTTGGCATTTCTTAACAACATTGGGAATGTAGACGTAGGCCTATGATTCTTTGAGTATCCACTACCCTTGCGATATTATTGACTTCGGTAGTGGAAAAACAGTTGTATTCTTGTTGAGACGGTAGGCAGGGGAAGTCTGGACACTAAACATGGCTGCACAGGGACATTTCACGGCACACGAGAAAATATAAATATGCAATGCAGTGCATATAATCAGTGGTGTAGCTTCGGGGGCTTATGGGATCGAGCCCTTCTCCTCAATCGTTGCGCTCCAAGGGTCCCACAAGCGATATGGGCCAAAAAACTTCACTTGACTGGGCTACTCAACTTGATAATGATAGACTCTGACTGTCGAAAATCTCCATTCCAATCAACCCTCTGAAATCAGTGGCGTACACCGGGAAAGGCCGTTAGGCCATTCCACTTACTGATGCCGATTTGTTTTTGTTCCTAAAAATACGCAAACTTTTTAACACAAATTTTACTTCAAAAGGTAGCTAATGTGGCATTAGATTGCATGCAAGGACACCTTATTTTTCAAACGCCTTCAAAGGAGGAAGTGGACTTGAGGAAGGGGACAACCCCTTCACTAAGACACCACCACAGGCCGGCCGTCACGCATCATACAGCATGTCCTTACACTTCCATGGGAGAAATTCTGACTAAAATCCATCGAGATAAACCCACTTTGAATAATTTTGTTCAAATTCGGATAGATTGTGACAAACTGAATATGTTTAGGAGTAAAAACAAACCAAATTTGAATTTTTTTCACAAAACTTACACTTTTTTGTCAATCAGCATGCATTGTCATTGGAAACTACACACTGCATCTCAAAGTAACGCATCGAAATTGACGTAGTGTGAACGCATCCTGTACAGACAGGCATGCGTCTTGACGTATCCGGAAGGATGCGGAAAGAACGCCTTTAAGTCCAGTATGGCCCAGTACGGCTACATGCCATTTAAGAGCATAAAGTAACTGAGGTCACAGAATGTAAAAATATATTCAAAATTTTCGACAGTTTATTTCCCTATGCAACATGTACATTCTTTTTCGGTCTCGAATTTTACCCCTGGTCTCGATCTCGATCTCAACTCCCTCTGGTCTCGGTCTCGGATGTGCCGGTCTCGACTAAACTGTTAAGCATTTTCTCTGTAAATTTACATAATTTTTATGGCAAATTTTTTTCCAACCACATAATGTTTTTTTTTTAAAGCCAGACTGTAATCATGAAAAAAACATTAAGGGTTTGTTTTTTTCTTTACAGTTTTTGCATGTAAATTAGTTTACAAAAGTCTACTGTGAAATCGAATTACAGAATTGTTTTGTTTTGTTTACCTTAATTTTATGTGAATTTACAGCCTAATTTTTTCATTCCCGACGTTTCAATATTTATTTAAATATCGCTTTTTTACCTTTCATATGTTATTACGCAACATACACAGACTTCACCATTACGTAGATCAGGTATTTGCTTATCAACGTAATGTGTCGTTACGAAGTTGTTTTCAATCAAAACACATTGAGGATGATTTGTTGTCATATTGTTGTCAAGTAGACTGCTATCTCTAGGAACTTTGTAACTGGAAAGTCACATTTTTTGTACAATATAATAATTGTTTTTAAAATAAATATGACAAAGAATGCAAATACATTGGTTGCAAACATTTCCAGACAAGGTAAACAATAAGTTTATCACTTCCTGTTTAAAAAACGCCAAAGAAGATATTATTCAAAGCAACAGCAATCCTTTTGTTAGGAAAATGCCTACAAAATAAGCTCCACCCATTTATGCAAAATGAGATTTTAGTTATAAACTGGTAAATTTACAGACTTTTTCAAGTAAATTTGTAAAACGTTTTTAATTTGCTCCGATCAAGTGCATGAGCGCCTGTGGCGATGAGTTGACATCAGTATACGAATTGTCAGTGCTCTGAAATTAGGGCCTTACCATTTCTTTTTACTTAAAAATTGTGACAAAACACCAGTTGTATGATATTTATAACTAAGAACGAAATAACTAATTATGCTTATTTAATAAATGTAAGTTAATTTTCAAATAGGGCCATAAATTTGCCAAAAATGTTTTTTTTTAAACTGCAACTTGGCAGAACGATGCATGACTGTTATAAATTGAAAATTTTCTGGCTATTTCTTATTTGTTTGTTTGGGCTTATTCTTGTTTCTTTTTCAGCTTATAAACAAAATTAATGTTTGTTAAATGACAGTATAATTATGTGAAATCAGAAAAATACAAAATACTGTTAAAATTTCTGTGAATTTACAGAAAAAGTTTTACAAAGCAGTAAAATTTGGTTAAAAAAAAAGACAGAAATGGTTTTTCAAATAAACAGAAAAAACATGTTAAACAACCTTTTTTATTGCAGCAATACAAAGTGTCTGTAAAAATACAGAAAATCTCTATTAAAAGTAAAATACAAAAAGTTTAAGTTAAAAAAGTCTGTAAATTTACAGATATTTGTAACAGTGTACAACACCGATTCACACTTACTAATTTTGTGCGAAATTGACAGAAAATTCTTTTGAGTCCGATTGAATATAAGTAGTAGTCACATACGGAAGTCCTTTTAAAAATGCAACACTTGGAAAAATCAGAAGCTGCAGTTTTGGGAAGAAGAAGAACTAAAAGAACGTGAAATATTAATATTAGTTACATTTACGGAGTTCCTTCGACATACATGTCCTGCATTAATGAACTCAAGGGACTTTGGCAGAAGGGGCATTTGTGGAAACGGCGCTTCCGATAAACAAGGAACCAAAGTTACAGTGGTCTAGAAAGCGGAGGAGGCTGAACCTAGACACTTCCAAATTTCTGAAGATTAGCATTATTTTTGTATCCTCTAACTTTGTTAAAGTATCGCAATCTCTGTTTGCTAACGTAACCACAATAGGGCACAGTTTTAGCGGATCCTTCCTTCATTTCTGATTTTTTTCGCGTTCCGTACGCTTCAAAAAGTGTGTTTGTTGATCGATGGTTTGCATGCTGAAGGTCTGTGTTAAAATAAGCCTGTGGAGTGTGTTTGCTGCAAAGCTGATGCCACTGTCTCTGCGTCGGTGCACGTAACCGTTTAGCCGAGTGGTGCAGATATTTTAGATTAAAATAAGCCTGTGGAGTGTGTTTACTGCAAAGCTGATGCCACTGTCTCTGCCTGTGTGCACATGCCCTTTAGCCGAGTGGTGAAGATATTTTAGATTAACCCTGTACCGTTGTGCTCCGATCAGGGCATATTTGCGCGCCTCGGGAGTGGGCGGAAAAGCGGACGTAGCCCGCCCCGCATCGGCTTCCGTAGGCCATTGACCCCGTGACCTTAAACTATTGTCTCCTTCGTTGTTGTGGCCGAATTTTCGGGTAGCTACGTACTCGAAGTTTCGAGTTCCGCGTGAAACAGTAAAGATGGGTGACAGCCGAGCTCTCCGCATGGGTCAAAAAGGACCCAAACAACGGTAAAGGGATAAAATTAGCCTGTGGAGTGTGTTTACTGCAAAGCTGATGCAACTGTCTCGGCGTGTGTGCAGGTAACACTTTAGCCGAGTGGTGCAAAAATTTAAGTTTACCCCTTACCGTTGTGCTCCGATTGGGTCATAATGCGCGCCTCGAGAGTGGGCGGAAAGTCGGACGTAGCCCGCCCCGCATCGGCTTCCGTAGGCCATTGACCCCCTGATCTTAAACTATTGTCTCTCTCGTTGTTGCAGCCGTATTTTCGAGTAGCTACGTACTCGCAGTTTCGAGCTCCGCGTGAAACAGTAAAGATGTGTGACAGCCGAGCTCTCCGCATGGTTCCAAAAGGACCCAAACAACGGTAAAGGGTTAAAATAAGCCTGTGGAGTGTGTTTACTTCAAAGCTGATGCCACTGTCTCTGCATGTGTGCACGTAACCCTTTGGCCGAGTGGTGCAGATATTTTAGATTAACCGTTTACCGTTGTGCTCCGATCGGGGCATATTTGCTCGCCTCGGTAGTGGGCGGAAAAGCGGACGTAGCCCGCCCCTCATCGGCTTCCGTAGGCCATTGACCCCGTGACCTTAAACTATTGTCTCTCTCGTTTCCGGGCCGAATTTTCGGGTAGCTTCTCGCAGTTTCGAGCTCCGCGTGAAGCAGTAAAGATGGGTGACAGCCGAGCTCTCCGCATGGGTCCAAAAGGACCCAAACAACGGTAAAGGGTTAAAAGGAAAACAGCATCGACAATGCAAAGCAGGCATTTATTTCTCTGAATACATGTTTAATAAAAAGTAAATGAATTATTTAAAAACCAACAAATAAGCAGGTAAACTTTGTTGCTTGACCGACGCTTTTTACAAATATATCTCGGTAAAGATTTTGTATGGGATTGCATGTTTTGTCATGAAAAATGATGATTTCAACACTTCAGTATGCGTATGCTTGTCAATCATTTGTCACGGTTCTCACTTTAAATTACCTTATGACCCTTTTTAGCGAATGTTAATCCTAAAATTAATAATTCATCTCTAACGTCTTCCTGCAAATGCTACGGTAAATTAGAATCAATAATAGATGTGTTTTTATCATTGTTTTGTCAAACGTATTTTCCAAAATGCCAGGGCTGTAACCGAGTCTACCTTAGCCGAGTCCGAGCCAATTCTGATTCCAGTACCCCTCGAGTCCAAGCCAAATCCGAATCCAGAGGACCCGAGTCCATAAGACCCGAGTCCGAGTCCTTTTCATAAGTAAATGTGCCGCTAACTGCGCAGCTCAACGTTGGGCAAGGGCTAAATTTCCCCCTCATTTTGCCCTTGCCACTCCATTGCCTCACACCCAGATACATGTTCTAACCTGTAAGCCGTGGAGGACTGAGCCCCAGCCTTTGACCCCACCCGCAGGAGGGCACATTACACTTGTAGTTCACTGTTCATGAAAAAATTTCCCCCTAGTCTGCCCCCTTTCACTGATTTTGATACCTTGGTTACGATGTGGCCCAAGCCGCGCGGCTTTATTTTGACATTTATGTGTTTTTTTTTTTGTTTTGTAAAAGAATACTTCAGTTAGTCAAATTTGTATACAGTATATTTTCTCATCACACAACGGCCGCATTGTACCTGTAGTTTATCGCGTACACGTACAGCGTCGCTAAACGCTAACAATCTAAACAGCATTGTAATATTGTTGCACACACACTGTACTGTCGTATCTCACAGGTGCTTGTATTTCGCCACTGGAAAACAGCCATTGCATTGCACGGGGAATTCTCTTTTCAAAAAAGGGCTCTGGACAGGGGATAAAACTGACGCAAACAACAACCTCATTCCTATCAATTGCTAAGATGATGACATGAATTAACTTTTGATTATACATTAATTGCAAATATAAAACCGTATGACGTTTCTGTTATTCGACTACCCGCAGATTTACACCTATGGTTGGTACAGAAACCAGTAGATGCATAAAAAATTTCCGTTATCACACTGTAATTTGTTTAAAATAATCCGCCATGATATCTTGTCGAGCCACCCCCTTTCATGTGTCAGGCCCCCTTAAACGAAATCCTGGCTACGCCGCTGTTTTATACTTTTCCCCCGAACATATGCAAGACTATTTCATCATTTGGCAATGGTACATTTTATCTGGTTATTTTCTGATCAAATAACGACTGTTTTGATTCCCCTTTTAGCCTGGGAAACGTCATTTTCGACTGTATGAGAGGTTTGATTTTCCAAAATGTTCTGTTCTCTCTGCGCTAACCCGTGGTGGCGCTTTGCATAGATAATCTTCCAAGCAAACTTTTAGTTGTTAGTGAACATTTTCGCAAAGAGTATCTCAAAATAGCGACCGGTTAGATCCCCCAATTAGCTTAGGAGATGCCATTTTTGACTGTCTGAGGGGTCAGATGTCAGATTTAAAAATTTCCTCTGCGTTTAGCCCCAACTATTGGAGGCCATCCACCAAGACTGCTTCATAGCAGGAGTGTCAAGTTTCAAGTAAACATTTTTCCAAACAAAATCACAAATTATCTACTGCTTAGATCACCTTATAAGCCTGGAAAATGTTTTTTTTTCCACTCGAGGAGTCCGGTTTTCAAAGATTTCTGAACACATCACGCCAACAAAACGTTGTCTTTCTGGTTGAATATTAGTTTTTATTGAACGTTTATCTGCAATTGAAAATTTAAAATAGCGACCGCTCAGATATTCTTTATAGGCCTGGGAAATGTCATTTTCAACTGTCTGAGAGGTACGAATTTTCAAATTTTCTGAACGATCCTCACCAACCAGTTGTTGAGCTCGAGTCAGCTTAGACTGTTTTTCGGGCAGAATTACATTTTGCGGGGAAAATCCCCTGCTTCCAAACTGAAACGCTCCCCTGTACCTATGGAAAAACATTCCTCAGACGTACACTGGAACAGCTGCTTGCAATATGCAGCAAGATTCAGTGGCGTGCGAGGAGGGGGGGAGGGGGGCTGGGCCATGATTCCCCTCACGAATGCCATTATTTTTAGGTCCTAAAAAAAGTGGCCATACCATAGTAACACATTATTCTTCTAAAAATAGCATATGAAAGATAGCATATGTGGCAGTGTTGTAGTGCTCCAGGCCGGTCTTGGTCTCGAAACCTGTCCCGAGACCGGCTTTTCCTAGTCCCGTCTCGGTCTCGACACCCTGTGATCTCTGTTTCCGTCTCAGTCTCGGACCCTTGCGGTCTCGCAAATTGCCCTGGTCTCGCTTCGAGACCTGCCAAAAATGGTTGTTTTTATTTTTTGTTTTAATTAGATAAATGATGTCTAAAGATAAAAAAATTTAAGTGATTCGTACATTGTAAGATGTATAGAAAACTTTACCGATGTACTTATTCATTTTAGGTGAGTGCTTTTTGTCCACTGTTACTTTTTGATGGACATCAAAAAATTTTATCTTACCACACCAGTGAAGTACCCAGGGAGGGATATTGGGCCATGCCACCCCACCCTATTCCTCACAGAAGGGAGCATATGTGGCACAATATTGCATGTGAGGACACCAACTTTTACAAAAAATAATTAAAGGGGAAGGGGTCATCCCTCAGGCTTGTTCCGCGGCCGATAAAAACGTAGAGAAAGGGGCAGGGGAGTGGTGGATGTTTAGGTGCGGTAAGCAATAGTTTTACATTTATCATTCACTAGCTAGGTGTTAGGAGTAAAACCATTTATAGTCGGAAGTTCGAACAGTTACATATACAATTGCATCAATTCAGCGCATCTTGAATTTAGCCAAACGCTACAGTAGGGAAACATTAGAATATTTTCAATTCCGTTGTAGTTCCCCCCTGGAGATGAAATACCATTTCGCCTAATGTTATGGTACATTTTGCGGTAAATTTCTGATCTCTCAGCAAGTCGCTGTTTTTTATTATTTTTTAATCTAAGCTTGAAAAGGCCAAGAATTTTTAGAGGGGGAAAGGAAAACCTTCTTCTCAGACCCCTCCCCCTACAGACAATCACTCAACATACTGCACCCCCCCCCCCCTCCTTCAGAGAAAAATTGATTACTTCACTGAACCTGACACTACCTTTATAAACTCATAGACTGAGTTTACTTTTTAAACACGCCAATTGCTTTGAAAATTAGACTTATCATTGAGGAAAAAAAGTATTAATGTAATGAGTCCACACAATCCATTTAAAAGGGCTTACAGGCCCAAATCTCTCACCAATTCTCCTAAACTTCTTACTTAAGCCCCTCCCGCAATTGTATAAAATTCATCCTCTTCCAGTCGCAATTTCAGTTCATTGCTTCAGGGTTACTAAATAAGAGCAATGTGTATACGTCAAAACACTGCACGGTACAGCACATTCTGTGTAACATATAAGCTTTAATACTCTGCATTGTTTGATTTAGCTGCCAATCAAAGAACTGAGCCCGGCAATAGGTAACTTCTGTAGCCTACTACGAGAAATTGTCGTTTGGAGTGAGAGGAAAGGCCCTTTATCTTTATTCTGTGAGTTAACACCTGTAGCACTCATTGCCTCTGATTTGATGAGCAGGGCCACCTTGGCCGTGCTGGACGGAGGCCGAGTAGGGAAGCCGGTTAGGGAAGCCGGGTAAAGCCCTGTCCACACAGGATGCGTTGCGTTCCGTTCCGGATACGACACGTCACGTCACTTTTATCCCTTTGCACGTAAATCAATGGAGCCGTCCACACAGGATGTGTTGCGTTGCCTTGCGTCCAGATCGATGCGGAAAAAAAGTTGGCGTATCCGGCCGGACGCGTCAAATTTTGCCAAAGCCCATGTGCGTTCAGAAACAGAGTTGACGTGCGGAAGTATGCGTCAACTTTGATTTCTTCCATGTTTTTCTTTCATGAAATGCAATTTAACGGGATATGGATGCTAAATGGTACATGTTTGAGCTTAAAATCACAATGAAACGCCTGTAAAATAACTAGAAAAGCTCATGATTTTTTTGGCATTTCTTAACAACATTGGGAATGTAGACGTAGGCCTATGATTCTTTGAGTATCCACTACCCTTGCGATATTATTGACTTCGGTAGTGGAAAAACAGTTGTATTCTTGTTGAGACGGTAGGCAGGGGAAGTCTGGACACTAAACATGGCTGCACAGGGACATTTCACGGCACACGAGAAAATATAAATATGCAATGCAGTGCATATAATCAGTGGCGTAGCTTCGGGGGCTTATGGGATCGAGCCCTTCTCCTCAATCGTTGCGCTCCAAGGGCCCCACAAGCGATCTGTGCCAAAAAACTTCACTCGACTGGGCTACTCAACTTGATAATGATAGACTCTGACTGTCGAAAATCTCCATTCCAATCAACCCTCTGAAATCAGTGGCGTACACCGGGAAAGGCCGTTAGGCCATTCCCCTTACTGATGCCGATTTGTTTTTGTTCCTAAAAATACGCAAACTTTTTAACACAAATTTTACTTCAAAAGGTAGCTAATGTGGCATTAGATTGCATGCAAGGACACCTTATTTTTCAAACGCCTTCAAAGGAGGAAGTGGACTTGAGGAAGGGCACAACCCCTTCACTAGGACACCACCACAGGCCGGCCGTCACACATCATACAGCATGTCCTTACACTTCCATGGGAGAAATTCTGACTAAAATCCATCGAGATAAACCCACTTTGAATAATTTTGTTCAAATTCGGATAGATTGTGACAAACTGAATATGTTTAGGAGTAAAAACAAACCAAATTTGAATTTTTTTCACAAAACTTACACTTTTTTGTCAATCAGCATGCATTGTCATTGGAAACTACACACTGCATCTCAAAGTAACGCATCGAAATTGACGTAGTGTGAACGCATCCTGTACAGACAGGCATGCGTCTTGACGTATCCGGAAGGATGCGGAAAGAACGCCTTTAAGTCCAGTATGGCCCAGTACGGCTACATGCCATTTAAAAGCATAAAGTAAGTAAGGTCACAGAATGTAAAAATATATTCAAAATTTTCGACAGTTTATTTTCCTATGCAACATGTACATTCTTTTTCGGTCTCGAATTTTACCCCTGGTCTCGATCTCGATCTCAACTCCCTCTGGTCTCGGTCTCGGATGTGCCGGTCTCGACTAAACTGTTAAGCATTTTCTCTGTAAATTTACATAATTTTTATGGCAAATTTTTTTCCAACCACATAATGTTTTTTTTTAAAGCCAGACTGTAATCATGAAAAAAACATTAAGGGTTTGTTTTTTTCTTTACAGTTTTTGCATGTAAATTAGTTTACAAAAGTCTACTGTGAAATCGAATTACAGAATTGTTTTGTTTTGTTTACCTTAATTTTATGTGAATTTACAGCCTAATTTTTTCATTCCCGACGTTTCAATATTTATTTAAATATCGCTTTTTTACCTTTCATATGTTATTACGCAACATACACAGACTTCACCATTACGTAGATCAGGTATTTGCTTATCAACGTAATGTGTCGTTACGAAGTTGTTTTCAATCAAAACACATTGAGGATGATTTGTTGTCATATTGTTGTCAAGTAGACTGCTATCTCTAGGAACCTTGTAACTGGAAAGTCACATTTTTTGTACAATATAATAATTGTTTTTAAAATAAATATGACAAAGAATGCAAATACATTGGTTGCAAACATTTCCAGACAAGGTAAACAATAAGTTTATCACTTCCTGTTTAAAAAACGCCAAAGAAGATATTATTCAAAGCAACAGCAATCCTTTTGTTAGGAAAATGCCTACAAAATAAGCTCCACCCATTTATGCAAAATGAGATTTTAGTTATAAACTGGTAAATTTACAGACTTTTTCAAGTAAATTTGTGAAACGTTTTTAATTTGCTCCGATCAAGTGCATGAGCGCCTGTGGCGATGAGTTGACATCAGTATACGAATTGTCAGTGCTCTGAAATTAGGGCCTTACCATTTCTTTTTTCTTAAAAATTGTGACAAAACACCAGTTGTATGATATTTATAACTAAGAACGAAATAACTAATTATGCTTATTTAATAAATGTAAGTTAATTTTCAAATAGGGCCATAAATTTGCCAAAAATGTTTTTTTTTAAACTGCAACTTGGCAGAACGATGCATGACTGTTATAAATTGAAAATTTTCTGGCTATTTCTTATTTGTTTGTTTGGGCTTATTCTTGTTTCTTTTTCAGCTTATAAACAAAATTAATGTTTGTTAAATGACAGTATAATTATGTGAAATCAGAAAAATACAAAATACTGTTAAAATTTCTGTGAATTTACAGAAAAAGTTTTACAAAGCAGTAAAATTTGGTTAAAAAAAAAGACAGAAATGGTTTTTTAAATAAACAGAAAAAACATGTTAAACAACCTTTTTTATTGCAGCAATACAAAGTGTCTGTAAAAATACAGAAAATCTCTATTAAAAGTAAAATACAAAAAGTTTAAGTTAAAAAAGTCTGTAAATTTACAGATATTTGTAACAGTGTACAACACCGATTCACACTTACTAATTTTGTGCGAAATTGACAGAAAACTCTTTTGAGTCCGATTGAATATAAATAGTAGTCACATACGGAAGTCCTTTTAAAAATGCAACACTTGGAAAAATCAGAAGCTGCAGTTTTGGGGAGAAGAAGAACTAAAAGAACGTGAAATATTAATATTAGTTACATTTACGGAGTTCCTTCGACATACATGTCCTGCATTAATGAACTCAAGGGACTTTGGCAGAAGGGGCATTTGTGGAAACGGCGCTTCCGATAAACAAGGAACCAAAGTTACAGTGGTCTAGAAAGGGGAGGAGGCTGGACCTATTTCTGAAGAAATTTCTGAAGATTAGCATTATTTTTGTATCCTCTAACTTTGTTAAAGTATCGGAATCTCTGCTTGCTAACGTAACCACAATAGGGCACAGTTTTAGCGGATCCTTCCTTCATTTCTAATTTTTTTCGCGTTCCGTACGCTTCAAAAAGTGTGTTTGTTGATCGATGGTTTGCATGCTGAAGGTCTGTGTTAAAATAAGCCTGTGGAGTGTGTTTGCTGCAAAGCTGATGCCACTGTCTCTGCGTCTGTGCACGTAACCCTTTAGCCGAGTGGTGCAGATATTTTAGATTAAAATAAGCCTGTGGAGTGTGTTTACTGCAAAGCTGATACCACTGTCTCTGCCTGTGTGCACATGCCCTTTAGCCGAGTGGTGAAGATATTTTAGATTAACCCTGTACCGTTGTGCTCCGATCAGGGCATATTTGCGCGCCTCAAGAGTGGGCGGAAAAGCGGACGTAGCCCGCCCCGCATTGGCTTCTGTAGGCCATTGACCCCGTGACCTTAAACTATTGTCTCCTGACCCCGTGACCTTAAAGTATTGTCTCCTTCGTTGTTGTGGCCGAATTTTCGGGTAGCTACGTACTCGAAGTTTCGAGTTCCGCGTGAAACAGTAAAGATGTGTGACATCCGAGCTCTCCGCATGGTTCCAAAAGGACCCAAACAACGGTAAAGGGTTAAAATAAGCCTGTGGAGTGTGTTTACTTCAAAGCTGATGCCACTGTCTCTGCATGTGTGCACGTAACCCTTTGGCCGAGTGGTGCAGATATTTTAGATTAACCGTTTACCGTTGTGCTCCGATCGGGGCATATTTGCGCGCCTCGGGAGTGGGCGGAAAAGCGGACGTAGCCCGCCCCTCATCGGCTTCCGTAGGCCATTGACCCCGTGACCTTAAACTATTGTCTCTCTCGTTGCCGGGCCGAATTTTCGGGTAGCTTCTCGCACTTTCGAGCTCCGCGTGAAGCAGTAAAGATGGGTGACAGCCGAGCTCTCCGCATGGGTCCAAAAGGACCCAAACAACGGTAAAGGGTTAAAAGGAAAACAGCATCGACAATGCAAAGCAGGCATTTATTTCTCTGAATACATGTTTAATAAAAAGTAAATGAATTATTTAAAAACCAAGAAATAAGCAGGTTAACTTTGTTGCTTGACCGACGCATTTTACAAATATATCTCGGTAAAGATTTTGTATGGGATTGCATGTTTTGTCATGAAAAATGATGATTTCAACACTTCAGTATGCGTATGCTTGTCAATCATTTGTCACGGTTCTCACTTTAAATTACCTTATGACCCTTTTTAGCGAATGTTAATCCTAAAATTAATAATTCATCTCTAACGTCTTCCTGCAAATGCTACGGTAAATTAGAATCAATAATAGATGTGTTTTTATCATTGTTTTGTCAAACGTATTTCCAAAATGCCAGGGCTGTAACCGAGTCTACCTAAGTCGAGTCCGAGCCAATTCCGATTCCAGTGACCCACATTCCGGGCCAATTCCGATTCCAGTACCCCTCGAGTCCAAGCCAAATCCGAATCCAGAGGACCCGAGTCCATAAGACCCGAGTCCGAGTCCTTTTCATAAGTAAATGTGCCGCTAACTGCGCAGCTCAACGTTGGGCAAGGGCTAAACTTCCCCCTCATTTTGCCCTTGCCACTCCATTGCCTCACACCCAGATACATGTTCTAACCTGTAAGCCTTGGAGGACTGAGCCCCAGCCCTTGACCCCACCCGCAGGAGGGCACATTACACTTGTAGTTCACTGTTCATGAAAAAATTTCCCCCTAGTCTGCCCCCTTTCACTGATTTTAATACCTTGGTTACGATGTGGCCCAAGCTGCGCGGCTTTATTTTGACATTTATGTGTTTTTTTTTTTTGTATTGTAAAAGAATACTTCAGTGAGTCAAATTTGTATACAGTATATTTGCTCATCACACAACGGCCGCATTGTACCTGTAGTTTATCGCGTACACGTACAGCGTCGCTAAACGCTAACAATCTAAACAGCATTGTAATATTGTTGCACACACACTGTACTGTCGTTTCTCACAGGTGCTTGTATTTCGCCACTGGAAAACAGCCATTGCATTGCACGGGGAACTCTCTTTTCAAAAAGGGCTCTGGACAGGGGATAAAACTGACGCAAACAACAACCTCATTCCTATCAATTGCTAAGATGATGACATGAATTAACTTTTGAGTATACATTAATTGCAAATATAAAACCGTATGACGTTTCTGTTATTCGACTACCCGCAGATTTACACCTATGGTTGGTACAGAAACCAGTAGATGCATAAAAAATTTCCGTTATCACACTGTAATTTGTTTAAAATAATCCGCCATGATATCTTGTCGAGCCACCCCCTTTCATGTGTCAGGCCCCCTTAAACGAAATCCTGGCTACGCCGCTGTTTTATACTTTTCCCCCGAACATATGCAAGACTATTTCATCATTTGGCAATGGTACATTTTATCTGGTTATTTTCTGATCAAATAACGACTGTTTTGATTCCCCTTTCAGCCTGGGAAACGTCATTTTCGACTGTATGAGAGGTTTGATTTTCCAAAATTTTCTGTTCTCTCTGCGCTAATCCGTGGTGGCGCTTTGCATAGATAATCTTCCAAGCAAACTTTTAGTTGTTAGTGAACATTTTCGCAAAGAGTATCTCAAAATAGCGACCGGTTAGATCCCCCAATTAGCTTAGGAGATGCCATTTTTGACTGTCTGAGGGGTCAGATGTCAGATTTAAAAATTTCCTCTGCGTTTAGCCCCAACTATTGGAGGCCATCCACCAAGACTGCTTCATAGCAGGAGTGTCAAGTTTCAAGTACACATTTTTCCAAACAAAATCACAAATTATCTACTGCTTAGATCACCTTATAAGCCTGGAAAATGTTTTTTCCACTCGAGGAGTCCGGTTTTCAAAGATTTCTGAACACATCACGCCAACAAAACGTTGTCTTTCTGGTTGAATTTAAGTTTTTATTGAACGTTTATCTGCAATTGAAAATTTAAAATAGCGACCGCTCAGATATTCTTTATAGGCCTGGGAAATGTCATTTTCAACTGTCTGAGAGGTACGAATTTTCAAATTTTCTGAACGATCCTCACCAACCAGTTGTTGAGCTCGAGTCAGCTTAGACTGTTTTTCGGGCAGAATTACATTTTTCGGGGAAAATCCCCTGCTTCCAAACTGAAACGCTCCCCTGTACCTATGGAAAAACATTCCTCAGACGTACACTGGAACAGCTGCTTGCAATATGCAGCAGGATTCAGTGGCGTGCGAGGAGGGGGGGGGGGGCTGGGCCATGATTCCCCTCACGAATGCCATTATTTTTAGGTCCTAAAAATACGTGGCCATACCATAGTAACACATTATTCTTCTAAAAATAGCATATGAAAGATAGCATATGTGGCAGTGTTGTAGTGCTCCAGGCCGGTCTTGGTCTCGAAACCTGTCCCGAGGCCGGCTTTTCCTAGTCCCGTCTCGGTCTCGACACAGTGTGATCTCTGTTTCCGTCTCAGTCTCGGACCCTTGCGGTCTCGCAAATTGCCCTGGTCTCGCTTCGAGACCTGCCAAAATTGGTTGTTTTTATTTTTTGTTTTAATTAGATAAATGATGTCTAAAGATAAAAAAAATTAAGTGATTCGTACATTGTAAGATGTATAGAAAACTTTACCGATGTACTTATTCATTTTAAGTGAGTGCTTTTTGTCCACTGTTACTTTTTGATGGACATCAAAAATTTTTATCTTACCACACCAGTGAAGTACGCAGGGAGGGATATTGGGCCATGCCACCCCACCCTATTCCTCACAGAAGGGAGCATATGAGGCACAATATTGCATGTGAGGACACCAACTTTTACAAAAATAATTAAAGGGGAAGGGGTCATCCCCCAGGCTTGTTCCGCGGTCGATAAAAACGTAGAGAAAGGGGCAGGGGAGTGGTGGATGTTTAGGTGCGGTAAGCAATAGTTTTACATTTATCATTCACTAGCTAGGTGTTAGGAGTAAAACCATTTATAGTCGGAAGTTCGAACAGTTACATATACAATTGCATCAATTCAGCGCATCTTGAATTTAGCCAAACGCTACAGTAGGGAAACATTAGAATATTTTCAATTCCGTTGTAGTTCCCCCCTGGAGATGAAATACCATTTCGCCTAATGTTATGGTACATTTTGCGGTAAATTTCTGATCTCTCAGCAAGTTGCTGTTTTTTATTTTTTTTTAATCTAAGCTTGAAAAGGCCAAGAATTTTTAGAGGGGGAAAGGAAAACCTTCTTCTCAGACCCCTCCCCCTACCGACAATCACTCAACATACTGCACCCCCCCCCCCTCCTTCAGAGAAAAATTGATTACTTCACTGAACCTGACACTACCTTTATAAACTCATAGACTGAGTTTACTTTTTAAACACGCCAATTGCTTTGAAAATTAGACTTATCATTGAGGAAAAATGTATTAATGTAATGAGTCCACACAATCCATTTAAAAGGGCTTACAGGCCCAAATCTCTCACCAATTCTCCTAAACTTCTTACTTAAGCCCCTCCCGCAATTGTATAAAATTTATCCTCTTCCAGTCGCAATTTCGGTTCATTGCCTCAGGGTTACTAAATAAGAGCAATGTGTATACGTCAAAACACTGCACGGTACAGCTCATTCTGTGTAACATATAAGCTTTAATACTCTGCATTGTTTGAACTAGCTGCCAATCAAAGAACTGAGCCCGGCAATAGGTAACTTCTGTAGACTACTACGAGAAATTGTCGTTTGGAGTGAGAGGAAAGGCCCTTTTTTTGTGAGTTAACACCTGTAGCACTCATTGCCTCTGATTTGATGAGCAGGGCCACCTGGGCCGTGCTGGACGGAGGCCGAGTAGGGAAGCCGGGTAGGGAAGCCGGGTAAAGCCCTGTCCACACAGAATGCGTTGCGTTCCGTTCCGGATACGACACGGCACGTCACTTTTATCCCTTTGCACGTAAATCAATGGAGCCGTCCACACAGGATGTGTTGCGTTGCCTTGCGTCCAGATCGATGCGGAAAAAAAGTTGGCGTATCCGGCCGGACGCGTCAAATTTTGCCAAAGCCCATGTGCGTTCAGAAACAGAGTTGACGTACGGAATTATGCGTCAACTTTGATTTCTTTCATGTTTTTCTTTCATGAAATACAATTTAACGGGATATGGATGCTAAATGGTACATGTTTGAGCTTAAAATCACAATGAAACGCCTGTAAAATAACTAGAAAAGCTTATGATTTTTTTAACATCTCTTAACAACATTGGGAATGTATACGAAGGCCTATGGTTCTTTGGGTACCCACTACCCTTGCGATGTTATTGACTTCGGTAGTGGAAAAACAGTTGTATTCTTGTTGAGACGGTAGGCAGGGGAAGCCTGGACACTAAACATGACTGCACAGGGACATTTCACGGCACACGAGAAAATATAAATATGCAATATAGTGCAAAACAGTGGCGTAGCTTCGGGGGCTTATGGGATCGAGCCCTTCTCCTCAATCGTTGCGCTCCAAGGGCTCCACAAGCGATGTGGGCCAAAAACTTCACTCGACTGGGCTATTCAACTTGATAATGATAGACTCTGACTGTCGAAAATCTCCATTCCAATCAACCCTCTGAAATCAGTGGCGTACACCGGGAAAGGCCGTTAGGCCATTCCCCTCACTGATGCCGATTTGTTTTTGTTCCTAAAAATACGCAAACTTTTTAACACAAATTTTACTTCAAAAGGTAGCTAATGTGGCATTAGATTGCATGCAAGGACACCTAATTTTTCAAACGCCTTCAAAGGAGGAAGTGGACTTGAAAAGGAAGGGGACAACCCCTTCACTAGGACACCACCCCAGGTCGGCCGTCACGCAACATACAACATGTCCCTACACTTCCATGAGAGAAATTCTGATTGAAATCCATCGAGATAAACCCACTTTGAATAATTTTGTTCAAATTCGGATAGGTTGTGATTAACTGCATATGTTTAGGAGTAAAATCGAACCAAATTTTAAATTTTTTTCACAAAACTTACACTTTTTTG
Source organism: Holothuria scabra (assembly GCA_037179385.1). Classification (NCBI taxonomy): domain Eukaryota; kingdom Metazoa; phylum Echinodermata; class Holothuroidea; order Aspidochirotida; family Holothuriidae; genus Holothuria; species Holothuria scabra. Next base: position 7,992,083 of record CM074197.1, on the reverse strand, counting down.
TCAATCAGCATGCATTGTCATTGGAAACTACACACTGCATCTCAAAGTAACGCATCGAAATTGACGTAGTGTGAACGCATCCTGTACAGACAGGCATGCGTCTTGACGTATCCGGAAGGATGCGGAAAGAACGCCTTTAAGTCCAGTAAGAGCATAAAGTAACTAAGGTCACAGAATGTAAAAATATATTCAAAATTTTCGACAGTTTATTTTCCTATGCAACATGTACATTCTTTTTCGGTCTCGAATTTTACCCCTGGTCTCGATCTCGATCTCAACTCCCTCTGGTCTCGGTCTCGGTTGTGCCGGTCTCGACTAAACTGTTAAAAATTTTCTCTGTAAATTTACATTATTTTTATGGCAAATTTTTTTTCCAACCAAATAATGTTTTTTTTAAAAGCCAGACCGTAATCATGAAAAAACATTAAGGGTTTGTCTTTTTCTTTACAGCTTTTGCATGTAAATTAGTTCACAAAAGTCTACTGTGAAATCGAATTACAGAATTGTTTTGTTTTGTTTACCTTAATTTTATGTGAATTTACAGCCTAATTTTTTCATTCCCGACGTTTCAATATTTATTAAAATATCGCTTTTTTACCTTTCATATGTTATTACATAACATACACTTCACCATTACGTAGATCAGGTATTTGCTTATCAACGTAATGTGTCGTTACGAAGTTGTTTTCAATCAAAACGCATTGAGGATGATTTGTTGTCATATTGTTGTCAAGTAGACTGCTATCTCTAGGAACTTTGTAACTGGAAAGTCACATTTTTTGTACAATATAATAATTGTTTTTAAAATAAATATGACAAAGAATGCAAATACATTGGTTGCAAACATTTCCAGACAAGGTAAACAATAAGTTTATCACTTCCTGTTTAAAAAAAAAGCCAAAGAAGATATTATTCAAAGCAACAGCAATCCTTTTGTTAGGAAAATGCCTACAAAATAAGATCCACCCATTTATGCAAAATGAGATTTTAGTTATAAACTGGTAAATTTACAGACTCTTTCAAGTAAATTTGTGAAACGTTTTTAATTTGCTCCGATCAAGTGCATGAGCGCCTGTGGCGATGAGTTGACATCAGTATACGAATTGTCAGTGCTCTGAAATTAGGGCCTTACCATTTCTTTTTACTTAAAAATTGTGACAAAACACCAGTTGTATGATATTTATAACTAAGAACGAAATAACTAATTATGCTTTTTTAAAAAAGGTGCGAAATTGACAGAAAATTCTTTTGAGTCCGATTGAATATAAGTAGTAGTCACATACGGAAGTCCTTTTAAAAATGCAACACTTGGAAAAATCAGAAGCTTTGGGAAGAAGAAGAACTAAAAGAACGTGAAATATTAATATTAGTTACATTTACGGAGTTCCTTCGACATACATGTCCTGCATTAATGAACTCAAGGGACTTTGGCAGAAGGGGCATTTGTGGAAACGGCGCTTCCGATAAACAAGGAACCAAAGTTACAGTGGTCTAGAAAGGGGAGGAGGCTGGACCTAGACACTTCCAAATTTCTGAAGATTAGCATTATTTTTGTATCTTCTAACTTTGTTAAAGTATCGGAATCTCTGTTTGCTAACGTAACCACAATAGGGCACAGTTTTAGCGGATCCTTCCTTCATTTCTAATTTTTCCCGCGTTCCGTACGCTTCAAAAAGTGTGTTTGTTGATCGATGGTTTGCATGCTGAAGGTCTGTGTTAAAATAAGCCTGTGGAGTGTGTTTGCTGCAAAGCTGATGCCACTGTCTCTGCGTCTGTGCACGTAACTCTTTAGCCGAGTGGTGCAGATATTTTAGATTAAAATAAGCCTGCGGAGTGTGTTTACTGCAAAGCTGATACCACTGTCTCTGCCTGTGTGCACATGCCCTTTAGCCGAGTGGTGCAGATATTTTAGATAAACCCTTTACCGTTGTGCTCCGATCAGGGCAAATTTGCGCGCCTCGGGAAAGGGCGGACAAGCGGACGTAGCCCGCCCCGCATCGGCTTCCGAAGGCCATTGAACACGTGACCTTAAACTATTGTCTCTCTCGTTGTTGTGGCCGAATTTTCGGGTAGCTACGTACTCGCAGTTTCGAGTTCCGCGTGAAACAGTAAAGATGGGTGACAGCCGAGCTCTCCGCATGGGTCCAAACAGACCCAAACAACGGTAAAGGGTTGAAATAAGGGTGGGGAGTGTGTGTACTGCAAAGCTGATGCCACTGTCTCTGCCTGTGTACATGTAACCCTTTGGCCGAGTGGTGCAGATATTTTAGATTAACCGTTTACCGTTGTGCTCCGATCGGGGCATATTTGCGCACCTCGGGAGTGGGCGGAAAAGCGGACGTAGCCCGCCCCTCATCGGCTTCCGTAGGCCATTGACCCCGTGACCTTAAACTATTGTCTCTCTCGTTGCCGGGCCGAATTTTCGGGTAGCTTCTCGCAGTTTCGAGCTCCGCGTGAAGCAGTAAAGATGGGTGACAGCCGAGCTCTCCGCATGGGTCCAAACAGACCCAAACAACGGTAAAGGGTTGAAATAAGGGTGGGGAGTGTGTGTACTGCAAAGCTGATGCCACTGTCTCTGCCTGTGTACATGTAACCCTTTGGCCGAGTGGTGCAGATATTTTAGATAAACCCTTTACCGTTGTGCTCCGATCAGGGCAAATTTGCGCGCCTCGGGAAAGGGCGGACAAGCGGACGTAGCCCGCCCCGCATCGGCTTCCGAAGGCCATTGAACACGTGACCTTAAACTATTGTCTCTCTCGTTGTTGTGGCCGAATTTTCGGGTAGCTACGTACTCGCAGTTTCGAGTTCCGCGTGAAACAGTAAAGATGGGTGACAGCCGAGCTCTCCGCATGGGTCCAAACAGACCCAAACAACGGTAAAGGGTTGAAATAAGGGTGGGGAGTGTGTGTACTGCAAAGCTGATGCCACTGTCTCTGCCTGTGTACATGTAACCCTTTGGCCGAGTGGTGCAGATATTTTAGATAAACCCTTTACCGTTGTGCTCCGATCAGGGCAAATTTGCGCGCCTCGGGAAAGGGCGGACAAGCGGACGTAGCCCGCCCCGCATCGGCTTCCGAAGGCCATTGAACACGTGACCTTAAACTATTGTCTCTCTCGTTGTTGTGGCCGAATTTTCGGGTAGCTACGTACTCGCAGTTTCGAGTTCCGCGTGAAACAGTAAAGATGGGTGACAGCCGAGCTCTCCGCATGGGTCCAAACAGACCCAAACAACGGTAAAGGGTTAAAAGGAAAACAGCATCGACAATGCAAAGCAGGCATTTATTTCTCTGAATACATGTTTAATAAAAAGTAAATGAATTATTTAAAAACCAAGAAATAAGCAGGTTAACTTTGTTGCTTGACCGACGCATTTTACAAATATATCTCGGTAAAGATTTTGTATGGGATTGCATGTTTTGTCATGAAAAATGATGATTTCAACACTTCAGTATGCGTATGCTTGTCAATCATTTGTCACGGTTCTCACTTTAAATTACCTTATGACCCTTTTTAGCGAATGTTAATCCTAAAATTAATAATTCATCTCTAACGTCTTCCTGCAAATGCTACGGTAAATTAGAATCAATAATAGATGTGTTTTTATCATTGTTTTGTCAAACGTATTTTCCAAAATGCCAGGGCTGTAACCGAGTCTACCTTAGCCGAGTCTGAGCCAATTCCGATTCCAGTGACCCACATTCCGGGCCAATTCCGATTCCAGTACCTCTCGAGTCCAAGCCAAATCCGAATCCAGAGGACCCGAGTCCATAAGACCCGAGTCCGAGTCCTTTTCATAAGTAAATGTGCCGCTAACTGCGCAGCTCAACGTTGGGCAAGGGCTAAATTTCCCCCTCATTTTGCCCTTGCCACTCCATTGCCTCACACCCAGATACATGTTCTAACCTGTAAGCCTTGGAGGACTGAGCCCCAGCCCTTGACCCCACCCGCAGGAGGGCACATTACACTTGTAGTTCACTGTTCATGAAAAAATTTCACCCTAGTCTGCCCCCTTTCACTGATTTTGATACCTTGGTTACGATGTGGCCTAAAATGAGCGGGTTTTATTTTGACATTTTTTTTTTTTTTTTTTTTGTTCTGTAAAAGAATACTTCAGTGAGTCAAATTTGTATACAGTATATTTGCTCATCACACAACGGCCGTATTGTACCTGTAGTTTATCGCGTACACGTACAGCGTCGCTAAACGCTAACAATCTAAACAGCATTGTTTTATTGTTGCACACACACTGTACTGTCGTATCTCACAGGTGCTTGTATTTCGCCACTGGAAAAAAGCCATTGCATTTATGTAAGCATCTAGGCCAATGTTTAATCTTAGAATTTGACGTTAGCTCTCATGTTATATATCTCTCTTGGAAGCAGTTACGAAAGGCTTAATTTAGACTTGCCAAACGGTAGGTGTATCTTGGAAGGTAATAAGAACTTATCCTTCCCTACGCACAAAACCATAGCAGACAGCCATTTTGCTGAATGCACAGTGCCACAGAGAAGAAAGACGACTATTCGTCTGCTCTCTGTGAGGTCCAGATGAACACTCATGCTGAATGGTCAATTGGACAATCTCATCGGATGCCGACGTCTGTGTGATGAGGAGGTAGAATCTTTCTCTACGAACAAAACCATAGCAGGCAGCCATTTTGCTATAATCACAAGTACGGTAGCAACAATCTAGGCATAGAACGTTAATGCAGTCTGCTGTGTCAATGTATATAGGAAGTCTGATTTATACATAGCTTTTATTGGGTCTAGCAATCGGTGACATTTTGCTACGTCTTTTTGGTTGGAGCTGTGGCGACCAATTTTCCCATGATCCGCTCTCCATGTTTATATGGAAAGTCCGTGGGCATAACAAACGCCCAGATTCCCACCGCTGCTCGTTTATTACCATTGATTTCTCAGAATGATGGTCATTCTCAAAATTAGCATAGGGGTCTATACTGGTCTTTTTGTCTGCACATAGGGTTAACATAGGCCTATTTATTTTCTCGCAAGGATGACATGCATCGCCACCCTGGTGAAGGGTCTAAGAGGAGGGGAATGGTGGAGAGTCTGGAAATTCTGTTGGTTTTCAAGGGTGCCTAGATACAAAATGGTGCAATATTTGTTGCTTTTACTAGAGTTCCTTCTAACTTGATTGAAGCAAAATTAGGGAAAACCTCTCAGATCATAAGAGAAATATATGAAATCCGAACAAAGTGGCGGTAATTTTACAAGACCGCTCGGACACCAGCACAAACGATAAAACGAGGGCGTGTTTTGGTAAAACCCAACGTCTAGTAACCCTTTTTGCAGTGCCATTATGAGCACTGTAGGCATACTTTGCGATTCTCGGTTGATCACTGTCGTTACATCGGCCTTGCATTGATAGCCTAAAGGCGGTAATTCTTCAATTAGCCTGATAAGCATTAGGGGAATAGTGCAGCCATGCACCATTCATGTATATCATGAGATTGAGGTTCGAGAGTAACGAAGGATTGATATCTACAACAAGTAACCAACAGAGTACTGCATATTCAGGTATACCGCATCGGCCAACAAACGTGAAAGGACGGTATACTAAGTTTTAGTACGTACCAAAGTACCTTTGCACAGAAACAAACATGGACAGTTAGTGGTAAGATTTTCGTAACCACATTTTCTGGTTGCTGTGTGTAAGTTTTGTAAAAAACGATATACTCACGGCATTGTACATACATTAATGACGACGTTAAGTGGCAGCTGGCTTTGCATGGGCATTGTTAGGTTGGTTTTGTAGGTTTTACTAGTACTAGATGGACCATACTGCCAGCAAGATGGCAGAAGCCTGTGGCAGCCACAGAAAACATGATCAGGGTCCTGAATATGAACAGAGACAGAGCTTGCCTAAAAGCTCTCTCACTTTACCATGTTTTCATGTGTTAATGTTCCCTGAAAAAAAATAATTTGGTCATAATTAAAGGGATGAATTTTTGTAGTAGTCTATAGAATTTCTCAATTGGATCAGCTCTTATGTTGACAGCTAGTTCAAACAATGCCAAAGCGTCAAGTACCAAAGCTCATGTTACAGAGTCTGTACCGTAATGAGAGTTATTCAATTACACATAGAGGCCTTGTATACTCACCCTGAAGCAATAAACTGAGGTTATGTCTGGAGTGAAGATGAATTTCAAACATTATGTGGGAGAGGCTTAAGTAAGTAGCCTTCGGTATGAGGATTGAGACTATTTAGGGTGAAAAATTATGCCTTTATAGCCAATGCTAATGCCTCTATCAGGCCAACTTGGTGTACTTACTTGTAAACAATTAACGACCCTCCCAATGATTGGTTACTGGTGCAATGCTTAATTCACCCACCATAAAACCCCCTCATCATCATTGTGGGCCTTATTTCCGTAGACAATCCTGACATGATGGCATGTAGACAGCCTATTGCACTTTCATGCGACTGGATTTGAGTAGAAGAGTAGGCCACAATTGCCCACCTAGGGTACCCAAGATTAAGGGCCAGCCTATGGCACGCCAAAAGCCTCACCTTATATGATGATGTACTAAAATTAAACGTCCATTTACCAAAAAAATACGATGATGTACTAACTTCATACGATCATTATGTAAATTTCCACCATCATGTACTAAAACCATAAGTTCGTCATGTTAAATGTTACGGTGTACATGTAAAATCACACGTTGGACATCTAAAAACACATGTTGTACATGTAAAAACGTAAGATCATCATGGTGTTATTATCCCTTCCCCATGTCATACTGAGTGAGCCTTTCGGTGTACCAGAAGTCCCCCAAAAGGCTCACCGACATATGATAATCATCTTAACTCATGTGATGTAGTTAAAGTACACGTTCATGTACTAATTGCTTACGATGATGTACAATGATTGCAAACGATCATGTACTGATTCCATACGATCATGTAGTACTGACCGCCTACGATCATGTACTGATTGCATACGTACATGTACTGATTGCATACGTACATGTACTGAACTCATACGATTACGTACTAAATGTATACGTTTATGTACCGAAGAGGCCCATGGGGTATCGAATGGCAATAGGCTCTGTCAATACTAAAGACCCAAAGTATTAATGTTGAAGCTACGACCTGTGCAATTTTTTATTCGATTGGAAATCAACTAAAGAGAACAAGAAGGGTTTTTTTTTTCTAATTTCCGTGGCATAAGATGGCCAAGGGACCTTACAGGAAAATCATTGGCCCTGTTGATAGAGAAACTTAGTTCAAGAACCGGAAGTACCGAATCATTATTGAGTCCATTGGCGGCGGGTAGGCATGGGCATTCACTTGACATGATAAGTGGAAGTATTAAGGGTCAAAATACATTGCAGCATTTTAGTAGATCGAAAGTTTTTGGCTAGGCTTGTGGTAAATTTGAGCTTTTACGTTGACGAGGCATCTAATTTCCATTTAAGTGCACTCGGCTGGACTCCGCTTCGAGACCGAGTCCAGTGGTAGCCCATTCCAGGCCAATTCCGATTCCAGGGCCTTCCATTCCGGGCCAATTCCGATACCAGGAAAAACTGGACTCCAGTCCGGAATTGAGTCCGAGTCCGTACTCTGGAGTTAAAGCCCTGCAAAATACTGTCATCAATTCCGTACATGAGTATTCCGTATCATTGATTCCTTTTTTAGTACCATCTCAATTGCATTCAGACTTGTCAGCATTCAGTTTTTCTTCCAATTGCCAAGATTTGAAATCCATGCCGCAGTGGCATTCACACGGAGCAATGAAATGGAGAGCTCCACAGAACGTTTTCCTGTAGATCTCTATGAGGTGATTAATCTTTATTCTAGGAGGACTGGTTGAGTACGGTCAGGTGTGCTTTCAACGCATTCGTGAAATAATTTTTACAATCCTCTATCACAAGCGGTTGTAAGAATAACAACCTTTTCTACGTTTCGCCCTTTACACTTTGCCCCAGTGTTATCATTATCAGTAACTTAAAACGTACGGAGAAGTACAGCAACAAAAATGAACTCTTCCTGTACAAGGTTCTTAAGAGGGAAGTTTCACCTCGGGATGTACAGATTTGCAAGTATTGTTGTGGATTAAAAACGATCTTGATGCAGATCCTGAATGCAATTTACGCAAAATTTCAGTTAACTGTCCGCGCATTAGTCGTGGCTTGCACTTTGTTCTCCATCTCGTTACCATTTTACTAGTGTAACATGAGACTTCGAACGTATTACCCCATATGGACAAGCTCTTTCACATGTCATAACATTTATTTGAAATATTATTAAGGAATATTCATAAGCTAACGGTTTAAATGAAAGTTCTCGGTGAGGTATCCAATTATATACCAGGCCCCACCCCTTTAACAATGCAATCCTGGCCACGACCCTTACATGAAACAATGAAACAAAAATGTGGAGAAACATTTCTGTAGGTCTCAAGGTTCAAAGTTTGAAATGTACTTTGTAAAGGATTATTCAATTGATGGTGTGTAGAAGGAAGAGTTGACATCTTTTAAAACGCTATATTCTTCTCATAGACGGAGAATACTGACAAAAGACGTTTACTTGAAACTTGTTCTTCTACTTAAGCAGCGCATATTCGGATATGATGGTGTGTAGAAGGGAGAATTGAAGCCTATTTAAACGCTATATTGTTTTTATTGGCAGAGCATTCTGACAAAAGACGTCTACAAGAAATGTGTTCTCGTCTTAAGCAGCGCATATTCGCAATTTGGAATGAAGGATGCTTCCGTCGAAAGCTACATTGCTGGAGAAAGGGCAGCTGGCGGGAAGTTTTCAAACCTAATTGAAAGAATGAATGGAAGAGTCATTGCTGTTGAGAACTGCTTTAAAAAGGAGAATCTTAAACGTCAACATCGCCAGAGGTTTCTGTGTGCCTTAATGCAAGTCATCACTGACAATGATGGCAGGTGTTACTCTAACAATTTGTTTAAGATTGTTAACCAGAAGATAGAAAGGGACGAAAAAGAACGCAGGTCTAGAATAGAACGAGAACGAGAGTTAGCTAAAATGAGAAACGACTTAGAGACGTTTCTGTTAGAAAAGTACCTGTTATCGTTACCAGCACATGACCTATTGGAAGACCGAATACTGGCGGTCTTTAAAGATAATGTTGATGATATAATGTGCAGGTCAATGATTAAACAGTTGAGCCATGTTACTAAGAAAGACGTCAAAGGGTTTTTGAAGCAATTTGTTTTTAACAAGCGGGAAATGATTGAAAATATACTTGCTTTGAAACAACAGGAAGAAAATCAAGAGCAAGAAATACGACGAAAGAGTATGGAAATTAGGCAAAAAGAAGATCAATTCAAAATGCATTCGCTAGTGTTAAGCAATGTGACAACTTATTTAAGGGACTTGCGATCATCCCAGTTACAAAATATACAAAAGAACAAATGTTTACCACAGGACAAAATTGAAGAAATAATGACAAAATTGGAACAAGTGGGAATACACATTGAACAAAAACAAGTAAAACACTTCATAAAAGAAACATTTTTCTCAACCGGGGATGAAATTGAAAGAATAATTAGCGAAAGGCTTTTAGAGGAAAACCTTACAAAACAAGCGGACAGATTAAGGAGATTTGAGCTCGACTTTTCCAACCAAAAGTTAGGTGAAAAATTGAGAAAAGAAGTTCCAGACCTTATCGATTCTAGTGAAGAAGATGATCTAAAAACTCTAAAAAGTTGCTTGCAAGAAAGAAACTTGAAACATTCAAAAGATTTAATTTTGAAATTGGCAGAAAAAGTTTCCAAAAATCCCCCAAACGATTCTCAAAGAGATGAGAGCTCTTTGATATCGTTCATTGAATCATATTTTCTGGAAAACGGTCAGTTTATTGAAAAGGCTGTTGAAAATTCCTTAAAATTGAGAGAAACAAAGAGAAAACTAAAAGATCAAAGACAAAAAGAGAAGAAACGATTGAAAGCGCTAACACAAATATCAGATACGCTCAACGCAGAGCTTTGCGACTTTTTAAGGGGAAAAAATTATAAGCAATTGAAGGCTCTTGAAGACCAAATTGAATCCAACACAGTACCGTCAGAAATTTTGACTACCGTTACCAATAAGTTAAAAGAAGAAGACTTGAACGTATTAGATGAAGCAACACTGAAGAAAGAGATTTTGTGGCATATTAGGTTACAAAGTGATACCATAGAGGACATTAAAAAAGAGGCTGGGAAGTGTTTTGCAGGGTGCAATCTTGTTATTACAAAACGAAAGAGACTAATAAACATTTCAGAAGTTGTGGTAGGTGACGAAGTACTCGCAGTTGACTCGCACGGTACCCTGTTTTACGATAACGTTTATCTCTTATCTCACGCAAACAAAATCGAGGAATTGGTATATATTGAAATATCCACAACCTGTGGGAACGTTTTGTTCATTTCACCCAATCATCTGTTGCCCATTAACGGGTTGCACAATTACGTACCAGCCAAAATGGTCAATGTCGGGGACACATTATTTTCAGTCAACAATAACCTCATTATACAGAATGTAGTAACTTCAGTGTCATATCAGAAATGCAAAGGAGCATTTTGTCCTATGACAATGAATGGCACAATTGTTGTCAGTGGAGTAGTGGCATCTTGTTTCACTACTTTTATCAACCCGAGTTTGGCCCATTTTTTGCTTTTACCCTTCCGAGTGATGTTCAATTGCCTCCCAACGTCTGTTTTTCAAATAGTTTTCCCATACGAAGGTAAAGAAGGAATGCCAGTGATTCTGGCCAAGTGTCGCTCCGCGGTAATGTTAACTACATTCTTTGCAGACTACTGCAAAGGAAAGCTTGCCGTTATCTTAAAGAGATCATTTTTTCAGAACATGTAGTCGTGATTTGATCCATTACTACAGATTCCTACTCGACATACAACAATTCAAGCTAATTTCTCTATACTATTAGTAGCAGTTTAGTCGTAGTATGTAAAATATGGGGCAAAACTGTTGTGTAATTAAATCCTGACCTTACCTTGTTGTGTGCAGTAAATAGTACTCATGTAGTAGTCATGTACATAGTATCTTTCCTAATGCAATAATTTACTTTGGTAAATAACTTCGCTGATATAGCCTTCGGCAGTCATATACTGCAGTACTTGAATGCAATTATTGACAGCGCTTATAAATATATATATATATATATATATATATATATATATATATATATATAAATATATATATATATACATTGGTTGCAATAAGTACTTACAACATAGCTTTACAAACACACACACATACACACACATACACACACATACACACGCACACACACACATACATACACACGCACGCCATCATGACTGCATAGGTTTCTCTTTTCATCGAAACTAATTAAAGAAACGAACTAACAAGCTCATGTAGACACAGGAAAAAACATCTACTGTGTAACTATTCTAATAGGTAATGTGTTTTGGCTCGCTGTACACCGTTCCTGTCTCTTCACAACGAACACGGAACGAACACGTGCTTTAAAACGGACACGTTCAAAAGCAGCGAATACATACGTATTTAACGTTATTGACATCATTCTACTTCAGGCTTCTGAGGAGTGAGGACCTACATTATTGGCCCTTACGAAACAGTTCTGTAAAGCTATGTTGTAAGAACTGATTGCAACCTTTTCAATATTACAGCTCCCTTCACAGGGTTGAACACTTTACCATTGCCTGGTTGACATTGTTAATTTTACTATTACGGATAAATATATATATATATATATATATATATATATATATATATATATATATATATATATATATATATATGTACTAATTCGACACTTACGGGGAAAGTTTTTGTTGAAAATTCGACCTTAAGGGGAAAAACTTTTTGGGGCGAAATATAAGTTTCGCCGTAACCTCTCTTCACACTTTTTTTGTAGGAATACGTAAACGGACAAGAGTGCCCTCCTAGATTTGCAAACTAGATACAATTACTTCAAAGTTGTAAAATTTACGGACACCTAGATGTTAACACGAACGGATGGCTGGCCATTGAAATAACGTTGTTAATATATTTTGGCGTTAGGGCGAAGACTTTTCCTTATGTATTTCATCGTTATTTTGTCGCCCTATGTACACGCAGATATAACAATTTCCCCCTAAGGTGGGAATTAGCGTTATATATATATATATATATATATTTATATATATATATATATATATATACATATATATATATAATATACATAGTGTCAATACAAAGTATAACGCTTTTATTCCAACGAAATTTAGTTTATTTTTTTGTAAACACAAGGTAAATATTTACCCATATAACTATGTTATGTATATGTATATATAAATATATTTTTGTATATATGTATAATATATATATGTATATGTTATATGTTTATATATATGTATATATATATATATATATATAACCGTTATAGTAAAAATTAATTAATAAAGTCAACCAGGCAATGGTTAAGTGCTCAACCCTGTGAAGGGAGCTGTAATATTGAAAAGGTTGCAATAAGTTCTTACAACTTCATTATACTCAAACCTTATTTAGCAACTCTAAATAAAAGAAACGAACTGATAAGCGCTTGTAGACACAGGAACAAACATCTGCTGTGTAATTATTCTAATAGGTTATGTGTCTTGGCTCGCTGTACACCGTTCGTGCCTGTTCACAACGAACACGGAACGAACACGTGCTTAAAAACGGACACGTTCAAAAGCAGCGAACACATACGTATTTAACGTTATTGGCATCATTCTACTTCAGGCTTACGAAGCAGTTCTGTAAAGCTATGTTGTAAGAACTTATTGCAACCTTTTCAATATATATATATATATATATATATATATATATATATATATATATATATATATATATATATATATATATATATATATATATATATATATATATATATATATATATATATATATATATATATATATATATATATATATATATATATATATAACCGTTATAGTAAAACAGTAATTCAAGAACAGTCAAGAACGGTGTATAGCGACCCAAGATACATTACCTATTACAAGAATTTCATAGCAGATGTTTGTTCCTGTGTCCGCAAGAGCTTATCATTTCGTTTCTTTTATTTAGAGTTTCAAAGGAAGTTTTGAGTAATGTAGAACTTTTCTTCCAGACAGAGATTACAAGTTTTAGATGATGTGGAGTATGCTCGACCTTTGCTCATGAGTTTTCATTTTACGGAGTGTTCTACATTTGAATCCTTTAGTTTCCAGATGTATTCGATGAGTGCAGTTGTGTTTCTTTTGTCTTTGTGTTTGAAGCTAGACTTGTGGGCGGTGTATCTTGTTTTGAATGTGTTCTCTGCTAGAGCAATGTATGTTTCTTCGTTGTGGTTGTCGTGGCGTGTTACAGTTGCTTGGTACACATTGCTGTTCGTGAGGCAGTTGCCTTCCAGTGGGCACTCGCTTTGCTTTCTGCAATTGCAATTTCTTTGCGATGCTGGTTGAGCTTCCTGTTTCACCAGTATGTATTTGTTGTGCGCTGATATAATTTGGTCTGTGTTTGCCATGCAGCTGTAACTCAGTTTCACCGTGTTTCTGTTGAGAAGAGTTGAGTAGAATTTCCTGCCAATGTTGGTGATGACACTGTCACTAAACGGGGGATTGAACCAGGTTATATTCCTATTTCGTCTTCGTTTCGGGACTCCCTTGGAATGACTGGTGCTAGGGGATTGGGTCTCGTACTTTAGGTTGTACCTATAGCCACTTCTTTGTGATGCTTCTTGGTTAACGGGAGATGATGTGTTGAATGTGTTTTTGTCGGAAGAAATGTTGGATAGTCTCCTGTTAATGCTTTCTGGAATGTTCTTTATGACAAGTGGGGGGGGGGGGAGGTGGGGTGGTTGCTCTGTTTGTTCACATAGAGAGGGTGTTGTTGAGTTTCATGTATGGCTTGTATGTGCTTGTGGTAAGATTAAGGGTAAGGTCTAAGAAGTCCGCTATTTTTTGTTTGCTTCGATTTCTATTTTTAGCTTGTTATTTGAGAATATCTTGCATACTTCTTTCTTTATTTTTTCTGTTCGCCTTGGTGTTGTTTTGCAAACAGCCAATATATATATATATATATATATATATATATATATATATATATATATATATATATATATATATATATATATATATATATATATATATATATATATATATATATATATATATGTATATATATATATCAATATATACATATATATATACATATATATATATTTATATATATATATATATATATATATATATATATATATATATATATATATATATATATATTGAGGGATGTTTTATTGGGGATGTATACAGCTTGGTGAGAAAGTACTTTAAGCAAGTAAATCGTTTTGTATCATATAAATATTGGTAATCTGGAAGATTTGGTCACGTCTCGTGTTCTTTCTTTTATATCTTTATAGAACATTTGACCATCTTATACTATAAATGCAACAGTTTTTAAACTTCTTAGGGCCATGAATTTTGGGAAGGTCTGAATAATTATAATGTTTTCGAATTGAAATTCCCATTAATTTTGAGTGTACATTAGGTCAATGAATACTGGGGAAGGGGTGCTGTATAAAATTATAGATACATAAGATACAAAACAAACGGTTATAAAACGTTTCGCGTGGTGTTTTGAAACTTTTTGTAAAATCACATGACAAGTTTTTATAATCTTTTATTTTTTTTACCTGAAATATAATGTGATGCTAAGATAGTGTACGAACATAGCAAAAAAGCATATTGTTATCTAAATTGTGTTTTATTTAGTTCAGACAAGATTTGTTTGTAGTTTGCCAAAACAGAGAGAAGGGCCATTGAATTGTATTTCAAACTGCATGGTTTGAACGTTTTCATAGTTGGTACAATTTAGTACATGTTATGTGTTTATAACCCTTTACCGCTGTGCTCCGATCATATTTGCGCGCCTCGGGAGTGGGCGGAAAAGCGGACGTAGCCCGCCCTCATCAGCTTCCGTAGGCTATTGACCCCGTGACCTTAAACTATTGTCTCTCTCGTTGTTGTGGCCGAATTTTCGGGTAGGTACACACAGTTTCGAGCTCCGCATGAAACAGCAAAGATGGGTGACAGCCGAGCTCTCCGCATGGGTCCAAAAGGACCCAAACAACGGTAAAGAGTTAAAGATCTGTCGATTGGAATTTGTAATAATGTTGAACACAGGGAACAAGAAACGTATTTTTCATGCGCTAAAAGATAAAGAACAGTTTATTATCCAAAACATTTTGTAGGATTGGTGTTTCAATATAATGCAAAGATGGATCTTATTTCATGCGTTGTTTCATTTTTTTTCCTGTGTGAAAATCTCGTTCAAGAAATAGGAGCCATTTTTCACAACACCTCCCGTTACACTGTTTCTTCTAGACAGAGGACGCTGAGGAAGACGTTAACGCAACTCGTTCGAGTTTGTCTATCAGGCACTGAAGTATTTTCCCCCTTTCAAACATCATTTATTTACTTATTTATTTAATTAATTTATTTCTTTTTTAATTATTTTTTTTATTTATCTATTTATTTATTTATCTATCTATCTATCGATCTACCTGCCTGCCTGCCTGCCTGTCTGTCTGTCTGTCTGTCTGTCTATTTATTTATTTATTCAATGAATTGTTAGATACCGAAATTATTAACACTGTTCATCTCAATCCTTTATCCCGCTGGGAATTCATCAAGTATAAAATACGAGATTTTACTATTGGTTATAGTAAAAATAAAGCCTAGTTCCTAAGGAAACGGGAAAACGATATCCCTTTGTCGATTTCTTCACTTGAAAAACAGCTTACTGATGTTCGGCTTATCTCCCTTGAAACGAATCGTAAACTTAGTAAAGCCAAATAATGACCTGAATTTACAAGCATAAACTTGACGGTATCATTGTAAGATCCAGAGTCCGTTGGGTAGAGTCTTGTGAAAAGAAAAAAATAATCAAGAAAAAAGGTTAACAATACTATTTATAGGCTTAATACTGGTGCAAGTTATGTGGCAAAGGGTGAGGATATTTTAGTTGAACTTTACAATTTCTACAGCAAACTGTATTCTTCTCGTTCGGTTTATTGTTATGATATATTTTCATCTATTCCACCTTTTATGTCAGATGAATTTAATTTTGAGATATGTGAAGGCAAACTTACCATTGATGAATGTTATAGTTCTTTATGTTCAATGCCGAATGGCAAAACCCCTAGATCTGATCTTTTTTCTTGTGACTTTTACAAATTCTTTTGGATGAGGATTGGTCAACTGGTTGTTAACTCTCTTAATTATGCATAAAAAAAATCATTCATCATCTAGCGAACAAAGAAGGGGAATTATCACTTTTTTTGTGTAAACCTAATAAAGATCCTTGTTATTTAACCAATTATAGACCACAGTCTGTTGAATACAGATTATAACATAGGGGCAAAGGCTTTGGCCAGTCGACTAAAAGGTGTAATTAAGCAATGTTTTGGGGATTATCAAACCGGGCTCATTGCAAATATTTATTTGTTTATTCATTCATTCATTCATTTATTCATTCATTCATTCACTCATTCATTTATGTATTTATTTATGGTTCGAGCCTACCATGTCGGCCTAAAAGAATGTATACTCCCGTCGAACTCAAGATATTCGTTTGAATTACACCAATGAAACGACCCTACTGTTATAATTTTTACTCTGCTGTCATCCTTAGTTATATTTTAATCTTCGGTTAAAGGATAATTGGCCCAGGTAGACCCAAGGGCAGCGTTGGAGTAAAAAAGAGAGGACAGGCTTCGTCTCAGTTAAGCCTACGTCGTAGCCTAACACAACGAGATCCGCCTGGTTCAGACTCTGATATTGAAAGTGCACAAGAAAAGGCCAACGACATAAGCAAATTGGCATCCAACATATCCAGACTTAAGGCTCGTATGAACGAGGAGTTTGAAAGCCTGCAACAGGACTTTGCCAAAACTATTGAAGACTTACAACAAAGCGTTAAGGACCTTAAGGCCGAAAACTCCAAGATTAATCGTAAGTGTGTGTCTTTAGAAGAAAGGATAAAACCCCTGGAGGACAATAGAGACAGTCACGCTGAGATGGTCAATAAAAATGAACGCGTCTCCAGGAGAAACAACATCGGAATTTGTAGGCTATGTATACCAAGATGGCGAAAACTGTTTAGATATTGCTAAAGGTGTTTTCGAGGAGGTGGGTATTCCATCGTGCCGGTTGGAACGGGCCCACAGAGATGGCAGGTATGATCTTGGTCGTAAGAGACACATCTTGGCCAAATTTTCGTATTACCAAGATAAAGCGACAGTTCTCAAAAATGCAAGACGGGCCTTGAACAATAAAAACTATTACATTATTGACGACCTAACAAAGACTGATCTCGCTGAAAAAAAGAAATTGCAGTGGCAGTAATGGAAAGCCTTTTAACTTTGAATCGGTGTAAGCTACATCTTTTTTGCCATGACTTAACTTTTTGTCCACGGGAGGTCTTGTTTCGGAACCTGTGATTGGCATTACATTAATTATGCCTTTTTTCTATGTGGGAAGTTCACTCTCCTTATGGAGTTACCGTTTAATTGGATTCTTCCCTTATGGATTGACTTTTATTTGTTTCTGTGTTTTTGTTTTTGTTTTCGTGTTTGTGTTTACTGTGTTTTTTATCCTCGACTTTCAAGAAATGTGTCCATGGATTTCCTTATTTACGTGTAGGCAATCATTCAGTATTAAATGTCGGATGACCTAACTATTATTACGTACAACGCGAGAGGATTACGCCAGTGCATCAAACGTCGGCGGCTGTTTTCTTATCTGAACCGCAAAAAGGTTGTCATCTCTTTATTACAAGAGACACATAGTACCCAAACAGATGAAAATGCTTGGAAAGATGAATGGGGAGGAAAAATCCTGTATTCATGTGGTGCCAATGACAGTTGTGGAGTTTGCATGATGTTTCACCCCAACATAGACTTTAAAAATTGTTAAAAGGAAAAGTCATGAAGGTGGAAGATTTTTAAAAGCTGATGTTATCGTTAAAGACAAAAATGTTACTATCGTAGCCGTTAATGGACCCAATATAGACAGTCCCGATTTCTTTGTACAACTGTTCAATAGTCAATCCAATTTTTCCTGTGAAAAATTTATAACTGGTTGAGACTTTAATTTCGTTTTTGATCTGTCCTAAGATAAGAAAGGAGAACAACAACGAACAAACTTTAAAGCCCGAAATATGTGTCTTTCTTTCATGACCGACCTATCTTTAATTGATATTTGGAGGGAAAGGAATCCTCGCACAGAAAATTTTACTTAGTCTTCAAATATCATCACATGACTTTTTTGTCGATTGGACTATTTTCTCCTTTAACGCCACACCTCTCATTCCGTCAAAGACATTTATCATTCTCCAGGAATCCAATCAGATCACTCATTTGTCAACATACAGAATGTCGAGGACCCGGTTATTGGAAATTACACAACTCGTTATTACAAACCCTGGCTACGTTAATTTAATAACAAAAACCATTAATGCTTTTTCTGCAAGTAATACACTTTTGAATCCATTATCTCGTTGGGAAGGTTTAAAATATATTTTACGCAAGGAAAGAATGGACTTCGCAAGGCACAAGGCCAAAGAAAGAAGACGCACAGAAGAAGAACTTACTATTTCAGTGGCGAAACTCGAACAGGATCTCCATGTCTCCAACTCTTCCGTCACCCACACTAAGTTAAATGAATCTCGAAATGAGCTTCTGTTATTGTATGATATAAAACTTAAAGGAACTATTATCCGGTCCCGTGCTCGCTGGGTGGAACAGGGGGAGAAGAACACAAAGTATTTTCTTAACCTTGAGAAGCGTAATAAGATTAATAATACTATTTACAAGATTTATGATAATAGTGAAAATTTGCATATTGAGGGAAAGTCGATTCGCAACCAGATAAAATGTTTTTATAAGACTCTGTACACGAGTAACCCTTTTTCGCCCAATCTAATTTTGGGCAACCTATGGCCTAAGCCTTTACATCCCGAAAAATTCTTCTATTTGTGGTGGGGAGCTTAATTTGGAAGAATGTAGTATTTTACTTAATTCCTTCAAAAATGACAAATCTGCAGGTAGCGATAGCCTTTCTGTCAATTTTTATTAAAAGTTTTGGCATTTAATAGGTAATCTTGTAGTTGAGTCTTTAAATTATGCTTACTCCCATACTGGTCTCTCACCTGAGCAGTCTAGGAGTATTATTACTCTTATTCAAAATTCCGAAAAAGATCCACATTACCTTAAAAATTGTAGACCAATTTCACAGTCTAAATACTGACTACAAAATAGGGACAACGGCAATTGCCGCCAGACTTAAGCGAATCACTAGTAACATTATTCGCCCGAACCAAACAGGTTTTATTCGAAATCGATTTATAGGGAAAATGTTCGTTATGTTCTAGATTTAATTGATTATACCAATTTTAACAATATGACTGGTTTTATGTTATTCGTCGATTTTGAGCAGGCCTTTGATAAGCTTGAATGGGGTTTTATTACAAGCTGCTTACATTTTTTTAACTTCGGCCAAAGCTTTATCAAATGGGTAGATACTTTTCATAGTGTGGCAACTGCTTGTTTCTGTAACAATGGCTACTCTGCGGGTTTCTTTCCAATTCACCGAGGCGTGCGTCAGGGTTGCCCTCTTAGTCCTTACCTTTTCATCATTTGTACAGAAGTGCCAGCTATCTATACAGCTTGTAGTAGATTAGAGGGTATTGTAATTAATGGTAAAGAAACTAAGCTTCTACAATACGCCGATGACACAATTTTTTTTTAGCCACGAGTCTCTCATCGAGGCCTTCCAAATTCTTAACGTTTTAAAGATGTCTTCTGGATTAACTGTCAATACTGTAAAGTCAATTCAATTTCCACTTGGCGCTTTTGCCCATCGTCCCCCCCCCCCCAGATTTGTAAATGACTGTGGTTTTACTTTTTCCACAGGTCCTGTTAATTTGCTTGGTATCACATTTAATCACAATGGCGTTGATCTCTTTAGACTTAATTTTATCCCAAAGCTTTCAAGACTTAAAAATTGCCTGTGGATGTGGTCCACTAGGGACCTGACTCCAATAGGCCGCACCATTTTGGTAAAAATTTCGCCTTTCACAGCTTGTTTATCTTTTTATGGTTCTCCCTGGCCCACCTTCTTCTTTTATCAAGAATGTCGAGAATATTATATTTGATTTCATCTGGGCCGGAAAGCAAGATAAAGTCAAGCGAAGCTGTTTAATAATGATTTTAACAAAAGGGTCTAAAAGTTGTACATATCCCGCGTTTTATTAAACGTTTTAAGTGCACAAGGGTTGAACGGTATTTTGATGATTGTGAAGGTCTTGGAAGGTGGTTTTTTGATGATAACCTTTCAGTTTTATGTAATAAACTTATCTTTCAATGTAACTGTAAACTGGCCGATCTGCAGGCCATTTCTAGTAAATTTGTTTTTCATACCGTTAGAGCTTGGTTAGATGCAACTTACCATGATCCTACTGCAAACTTTGCAAACCAGATTATTTAAAATAACCACCACATACTTATTAATAATTCTACGATTTTCTATGATTTTATGTATAAAAATGGTGTGAAGTTTGTCTCAGCCTTTTTTGATAATGATGGTGTCTCTTTAAGTTATCAGTCCTTCAGAGAAAAGTTTCACCTAAACCATTTTTCCTTTACTATTTATTGGGGGCTTATTCGTGGTTTTCCTTTACATTGAAAGCAAGGAGGTTGTTCTGCGAGTGTTGTTTCAAACGCTGATGTTGTAATTTTAGAAAAACATTTTGCATACGCATACGCATACGAAAGATTGATTTTCCCGAATTTTAATGATGACGACTAGTTTTAGTATGCTTAAGTTGGTACTATGTCTCCGAGGCCAGATTATCCTATTTCCATTTCCGTTTTTTACATAGAATTATCCCTACAAATCGTTTACTTAACTTAATGGGTATTAGTGATACCGATCTCTGTTTCTTTTGCCATTCTGAAGTCGAAACTTTAAGTCATCTTTTCTTTGATTTTAATATAGTAGCTACTTTTATTAACAATTTTAAAACTATGGTTCTAGGTTCCCACATTGAGCTAACAAAGGCGGATATACTTTTTGGATTCCAGAAGGAAATGCGACACCCCTCTAACTTTTTTATTTTACATCTTAAAATATTACATTTATAGCATAAAACGACAAGAAAAGAATCTGAACTGCACGGAGTTTCTGTATAGATTCCAGTTCGTTCTAAGAGTAGAAAAACATATTCATAACTGTGGTCAAGAAAACTATTTACTTCGGAGATCTGGAAGAAGTGTTCCCACTTTTGGACCAAATTTTTTGAACTCTCTGTCTGACATGTATTATAAGATTTCACCTATAATTTGGATTTCCATTACGATCCATCCCACTCTTAGATTCCTATGACATGCACTGGGTTTTGCTTGATTACCTATCAAATTCATTTGTCGGTTAATTGTTCATACGTCGGAATTGCATGCTTATATCAATTAATTTACTTTTACTTCAGTTTGCTATGGTTTATTGTAAAAGATACGTCAAGGAAACTTCGCATGCCTCACTTAAGCATTTACTTGATTGAAAAGTGTTGCAATTTAGAAGTTAGGGGAATTGTGATTTTCACTGAAACTATTGCGGTTATATGGTAAACTTATTTGTAAAATTGTATATTAGGGGTATTTATATATACGGATGCGTACTTTTTTGTTTCGAGCCACTGCTCTGTGAAGGAATTAACCAACAATTATTATATGTGATGGTCCTCATGGCGACATGACGACGGCTCTTCCTAGTTGCATGATGTAACTGACAATTTTAGAATTGAGAACTGTTTGTACCTTTAAATTGGATCTTTGGGGATAATATTATATATATATATTATTGTATATTTTGTATATATATATATTCATTCCTGCACACTTACCCTAAACATATATGTTGTAAATAATCCGCACTTTCTCGCAAATGTACATAACCACTATCTATTATATTCGACGTTCCAAATGAAAATGACTGTAGAACTCACTCTTAGGAAATTATTAACACAAATGGACACTGTAAATATGTTTATACGGAAGAATATTGAATAAAAGAGGACAAAAAAAATATTTATTTATTTATTTCATTTATTCATTTGTGAATTTGTTTGTTTGTTTATATACTGCATTTTGTGTTTAAATGATAACAAAGAGTTTTTTTTAAATAAATTCTGTTTATGTTTTGATCAATATCTAACATGTTGCATCCTTTACACCTTCCTTTCGTCTTGCCATGGCATTCCAACTTGAACATTCTAAAGGCATACATTGTTGACATCACTACTTGAGACTGGTTGGGTATCTCTGTGGGCATGCAGATCCGATAAAAGGTCTCGCCGAATCAAGGTACTGAACGCTAAATATCATGAAGGAATGCATTGACGCGTCTAACCAATGTAGGCCTACCAATGTACCGAAATTGCATCGCAAAATTTAATTTTAAATTGTGATCAATCTGTATCAATATTGCCTTTCGAAGAAGAAGTAGTTACACTCATGAAGTTGTCGAAGTTCAGTTTCCTTTAATTTTCTCTTTCACAATTAGTAAAATTGATATTCTTGTGACTTTTTTCAGTGCCCTCTTCACCACTAGCATTTCCTGGGCGTTAGACAAGGACATCATCCTAAAGGTTCCAGTTCGAAGTTACCCTTGACGGACAGAGGGCACTGTTCCAATGAAATATGCTATATTCCAGAACTACAGCAATAGGTGGAAGTGTAATGCCACAGACAAATACTGTAAACTTATTGTGATATATATAAAATTCGCAACTCAGACTGAGCAAGAATTAGTTTGCATCTATGTCTGTTAAGTCACGAAAACATAGAATTGACAACGGGAAGAAATTTGATCCCAATTCTGAGACACTAAACCTGCCACTTGCAGCGAATAAAAATAATAACAACTCAGTAAAATACTGCACAATATTTTAACCTAGGGGCAATGCGAGAATTTGGCAATAACACACCGTTACTATGTACCAAAAATGAAAAAAAATACCATCGTCCCCCCCCCCCCCCCATTGAGCTGACCGTACCATCAGCAGTAGGTATCAACGACAAGTCTGCCATAGCTGTTGCTACGTACCACGAAAACACATTTTCACAATGTTAGGCAATGGTGAGTTGGGATTATGACATCATGTTGTAATATAATTATTGCCCTATCATCAAATCCAGCAAGCAGAGCAATTGTTGACATCAAACACAACATCTTAATCACCCGAAATGTTTACGTCTACGAAATAGGTACCAAAATTTTCTTAATTGACTTTTATTCAGACAACCGGGGGATAAGACCTACTTTGTGCATTGGGGGACAAAAGTTCCAACAACCTGTCGAACCCTGAATCGTGACCTGGACCGAATTCGACAATGAGTAGTCCACACATACGAACGCTATATCTCAAGGAAACAATATACACAAACACAAGCACACACACCAACATTAACACGCGCATGCACTCAAATTTCACTTGGACATTTCTCTACCACAATGTGTTATTTTGTTTGTTCTGCCTGTTTTTCAATCTTCCTGAACTATTGGGGATGGGGGAAAACGATACGTTTGCACTAGTATTTCATTGAGGTGGCGATACCCCTTGTCCAGCAGAGTCGACGCCCCGGGATATAATAATAAAGTACCATTTAACAAACTGGTGCATTTGCATTATTAAAACATTTCATGGAAAGGAATTTACAATTGAAAATGTAAGGAGTGTTCCAGATCTGTATTTTTCTCTTGAATGAATTCTTTGTACCACTTTCCATCTGCAAGTGGACCGATTACTGTTCTTCCTATTACACCCTTCTGGAGTGAGAAAAAATGTTTCTTTGTTTTGATGCTCAAAGTAAACGTAGTTGATTTTCTTTGTTCTGTAGGTATCGTAAAAGACAGAGACGATTTCGAAAAGGAAACATTCTCCGATATTGGAAATCGCTGTGTTTTCCTTTTCTTCAAAATTCGATCCTCCCACATTTGCTTTATCTGTACGTAAACACCTGTAAAACAAAAAAAAGACACCGAAAAGTGAAGCTATCCAAGATATCGATGGAAAAAAGAGAGTGAGTAAGAGCAATACACCTCTTCGTGCTCGTGTATAAGACTTGCTAGCGTTGACAAGCTGTCTGCGTTTATATCTGTGACTTGAAACGATACGAGTTTCCTAGACGAATCGACTTGGCTTTCTCCTGCGATGTGATACCACACATATCTTAGGGTTTTCATACTTTTTAATCATTGATCAAACAATTGAAATCTAAGGAAAAGGTGGGGGCAAAAGAAAGTATCACCTCGTGATGAGAACGGTTGTTTATTATTGTAATATTTGCTTTGATTTATCAATCTAAACTTCCAGAACTCAACTTCTTCAGCCCTTAATCTTGTAGACAAAACTAAATTTTGTCTATTTTTAAATAGGGCAATTGAGAAGACATATCCAGGTGGGACATAGGTCTGTTGCATGTTTCACTGTTACCATAAAATGCAACTTTTGTTAGTTCAGACAACCCAATTAGCCAAAGGGAGACGACTTCAATGAGATAAATATTAAATTGTATAGTTCTCTACATTTCCATTTCTAATCGTTGATTTCAAAGTATCTGTTTATGTACATATGACTCGAAAAAATGATAAATCCGCTACAACTACTCTTAATATGAATTCAGCCTGCAAACGAGTCCTGGGGTTAACTTACTTGTTCTTAGTTGGGACGACGAGCTACGCAGACTTTCTAATCCATGGACCCAAAACACCATTGTTCCATTTTGTGGATTAAAATTTGTTGAGAAGTTGACCAGATTTTCCTGTTGAAAAGAGACATTAAGAAGTAGGACTTTGAAAATTATAAGTTCAAGAGGAATCAGTCCAAACTCATGCATAAATGGTGCATAATGTTAACCAAAGGATAAGCTATTAAACCGTCAAAGTGATAGATAAAATCTAAACAATCAAAGTTTTTTAATTAAAAATTAGTATTATAAAGCTTGAAAAGTGTATTAAGCGTCATGATTTTAACCAAAGAAGTACCCCTTCTGTCACATTTTTTCGACACCTGAAACCTGCTTGGCAAAACTGGTGTCGAAAATATAATACGAAGTTCGTTGCAGGGACTTCAATCAGATGTGAACTATAGCTTTAAGGTAGTTGAAAGAATATGAAATCATCATAAAGATGTAGCTATCATATTGGAATTTTGCAGATAAATAACATTTAATAAAAAAATTTGGAGATGGAAGACAGGGGATGAAAAACTCTCCTAATGATTTAAGGTTTGTTTTTATAACAGATGTTAAAAAACGCAAAATCCTCTTTTGAGACTTCAATCAACATATTTCGTTTAATCAGGAGAAAACCAAGCCGTTGGTGATTTTACCTTAATTTCTTGAAGTGGAAGGAACCTTCCATACTCGTTATGTTGAACTTCACTTAAATGCAACCTTATTTCACCCACAGTTTGTTCTTCTTTGGTTTGTTTTCCTATTACCTTCAAAATTAGAGTGTCGTCTCGCAAATCATTTCCTGTACATAAAAAACCAAACATATCTACAATTTTCATATAACATGAAACACAAAGGTAAATCAGTATCAAAACTAAGTTTTTGTGTCTAAAATGGTTGTTTAAAAGATCCGCAACATCATCCAGGAACATTTTACGGAAAAATACAGCTTTACAAGAAAGGTCTCTTTAGATCTCAATTAAATATTTGATCGCAAAATATAAGCAATTAACTGTTGTAATTACATTAACCATCACGTTTTGTTAATGGGACACAGCAATTACCTATTGCTGTTAGTCCAAGTGGCATCTTCTTGAGCTCCATGATAATTGCAGGTAACTTCAGCAATAATACGCTTTGATCTGAATACTTAAAAAACGTATTTTTATTAGACATTAAAAGGCAAAGGCAGTCGCTTCGTCATCTTGCTATATGATCCTCAAGGGCTATTCATGACGTAGGACAGCCTACTAATTCAAGTTAAGGTGATTGCGGTTCCTCGTCGATTCTTAATCTTAAACCACCTGCTTTGAAAGAAGTCCGTGTTCCGTACCATTTTTCTCTGTAAGGCTAACTTAATTTATAACTAAGTATATCTTTACCACAAGAAGTCCATTCATAAATTCACCATAATTAAATGGTATGTATAGAGATTATCTATAGAGTATGTTAAAGTGGTGTCAAAATTTTTTCGTGGATGAACATTTGTTTCCAAGTTGTAAAACTAAGAGAAAACTAATTTTAAAGCTTTTTACCCTCTAATATAATTTCTTCATTCCACGAAGGTGTTTCCTGCCACGTTGTTTTCTGTTCGGAGTTGTCTGTAGATTGCAAACTTACTTGTACTGTGTACTCCTTGCAACTTTTTAAAGTGAGAAAAAATCAGAAATGTCACAGAAAACCAGACCAGTTTATTGAATATGTCAGTGGTTGGAATGGAGAAGTACGCCACTATTTTATAAAGGCATTTCGTCTCTTACTTTCAAAACAATCTTCTTGAGATTGTTCGACACTTCCCACTCCTAAAATGATCTTTACATTTTTTTATTGGCACCATGCTCTGTTTGGGGATTCAAAATTATTGTTAAGTGACCCATGGTTTTTTCTGCTGGTCATTCATTTGAAACTTTGGACCCTGGCAAGAGTTACTATCAGTATGAAGCAAAACCTGCCGATGCGTTTGATGCCTGAGGCAAATTTAAAAGCTTTGAACGACAGCAGCAGGTAGTGAAGTAAGTTTTTTATGAAGCAAAAAAGAAGAGATAAACGGTGAAGTCCATATTATGCATAACTGGAGTAGCAGAAATGAATTTCCAATACAAATACGCGTACTTCTTAATTTGGAATATTGTTAAATTGTGACAATTAATGCAGACATCAAGAAGTTGATTCAATCCTTCAAACCCATTACATCAACGTTAAACAGACGGAGAATGATTCACGATTCATCGGTTTATGTATAGGCGAATCCGATTAGCGCTTGTTTTTAGTGACTGTAGGCCGCTATTAGTGGGGTCCATCAGCCTTAAACCGTCTGTATTTATTGTTAACATGAATTTCAAATCCTCATATTTAGTGAAATTGGAGAATTTAAGATGCAAACTAGTGTACAACCATCAATGATAGAGGTAAGCTAGGAAATCGAAAGATTTAAAGGTGATTGACCCCAGTTATGGCCGACTGAAATCAGACCATCACTTGCTGTCCGGATTCGTGTATAGTAAACGCTACTGTTTTATTCTCTAGTGACTAACTTGTGCAATCTCGTTTTCACGGGTCCACAAATTATTTACGCAGGTTCATTCACCATGTCAGTATCTGAACAACATCCATGTACTCATGTTCATAACATCTTTGATCTGAGCAGCTACAATCGAAAAAGACTTACCGCCGAAACACTTCTACACATCTTACAAACCAAGAACTAAACTTTGCCTTTATGTGCTCATTAACATTTTGTCGAGAAAGGCCCGCAACGAAACCATGTAAAAAATCAATATTAGATATTATACATCTTTCACTAAGGTTTAACCTTCAAAAATGTTCTAATTTCCTTCCGGTGCTTACCTTCTTATTTTGTAACCCTTCAAAATTTCTATATTTGCAGTATTCTTTAAGGGATGGACCGAGAAATGAAGATGACCTTCGGAAAAGGTACTAATGGAATGCTGTCGGTGAACCAAAAGTAACGGTATTGTACATAGAACTGTTTTGACCACGGTAAAGGCGTTTTATGTCATGCTTAACTTGGTTTTTATGAAAAATTGCACAACGGCAATTAAACTGTGATAAGATTTTAATTATAATATTGCTTCTTTGCAAACAAAGTTATCGAGGAATTACGAATGGCTCATTTTATGCAGGGAGTGTGAAAAACTTGACATGAAAACTACCCGTTCCAGGCAAACGAAAAAAATATACAAATATTAACCATACCGAATCGATAGGCAAAGTGTAAAGAGTTGTATCCTCCAACCTCATACCATCCAAATTGAGCATTGCCTCACCAATGTTGTTACCTGTGTCGTCTAAAACCAGAGCATATAACTGCAATTGTTTCATGTTCTTGGACTTTACTGAAAAAAAAGAAAACAAAAACAAATTTTCCAATTTATAGTTATTTAGCATGAGGTGGACAAGTGCTTTGAAATTTACAAACCGTGATTAATCTAAAATGATCCCCTAAAATCCTTTGCTTTCTTCCACCAGTGACCAAGAAGATTGTTAGCTTCTACAAGCAAAAGGATTTTCTAATCTTTGCTTACGCTTGGTTGACTTCCAACTGAATTTGGTGATTAATATCATTCCTGGGGTGTTCGACATAAGGAAAATACATTACGTTATTCTGACTAAACTTTTCATAGAATGTGTAAACCGTCCAGTCGAACAATAAGGAAGAATAAACAATTCTCAAGGTGAAAATTGTGCCACATTTTGCTCAATTTTTATAAAAAGGACGACAAAAATGGAAACTGATTTCTTCGAGAGTCTCTTGTGAACAATTATCAAACTGTAATGGTTTCAATTAGGGCGTTTATTATTGCGAAAGGTTTGATTAAGATTTCTGTCTTAAATAAAAACGGTCGTAAAGCGAGAATAACTGTACCCAAACGAAAGTAGCGGGACAATCGAAGGTTGGGCAACAGTAACTTGGTAAGCACACCCGACAATTTTGCGAAACTGCGAAGCATAGTAGCAGTCGTACTGTATAACGTAAGACTAGCTGGATTAAACCACTTGAACAAAAGAGTGTAACGGTTCATCAGACGAGTGTATTATACAATATTTATCAGTAACTATGGTCGTACAAAATTTTAGGAAGCCCACTTAGTGTAATGAAGTAGGTCTACTTCACCCTTACCGCACACTGACTGCGGTATGAAAAGCCTGTAGGGCCCACTGAAAATGTCCTCGGCGAAGGTCTCCAAACGCCAGGCCCCGGAACCAGTATTTTACGCTTAAAAAGAGAAAATGAAACCCGAGAACATAGGATTTCTTCATTTATTCAAAAATCTTAAAAGCTTACTGATTAGGAGGCCGTTTGCAGTTAACTTTTTAGCCCTTGGGTCAACTTCAATTTCACCCCCCAGCAGAAACAGTACATCACTCAATGAAGCCATATCGCTACCGATCGATTGTGTGCATCTTCAAAGTCACGCAATGAACTTTTTTGAGCTCAACATGACATTTTACGAACAGTTACGGACGCACCTAACAAAAACTATGAACGTACCTACAGCTTCTACGTCAGTGCAAACAAAGTGTACGTAAGGAGTTTCCCAACCAGGGAAAGGTATAATAACTATGGTTGCAGTATTCAACTAGCTAAATACTTCCCCTGCATGCTTAGCGGTCTGTTCCACTGAAATATTTCTATACACAATTTTATCGTATAGTTTGTCATTTTCTGCAGGGTTGCGTTAAGGTAGGGCTAACCATGATGGCTTTCATTTTCATCAAGATTGTCCTTACTCATATGTTATGGCTTTCTCCGCAATGAAACAAAGAATGTAACAGAATACACAGATGTCCACAACCTACAACCCGCGTGCCGCATGGGGCACATCAAAGTTTTATGGATATCTCAAAGGAAGGAAAAAATTGGAGTAGTCCACAACAAACCTAGCGCGAAATGTATAGAAAGTAATAAGTAGCAAACACTTGGTACCGGACATTTCATTGTAACTGAAGCTTCCAATAAACAGATGTCGATCAATGTGTTGATGGTGTTTTCCGGGATTAATCTTCCTTTTCGCTCCATAAGGATAACAACATGATTTTTATATACGAAATATGAAAGTGGCCTCTTTTAGGCTCACCATTATTGCCAAAAATCAACTAACTAAATTCGGCTGAAAAGCCTGATATATTCTATTTTCGGTTGTATGAATGATAGCGATTTTTTGAATTATGAGGCATCCTCCGCACCCACTGGTACCGACGATAAATTGGTAGTGTTTCAGTAGGATGATATAACCTGGCAGGGGATCACATCTTATTTCACACAACCCCCTTCCTTTAAAGTAACCCTCATTGAGCATAACCTCTTTTGAAATGCCTGGATCGATGCCTTTGTAAGCTCATGGTTCGTATTGCTCTATCAATGTCAACATGTGAATACAGATTGATATTGCTGGTCCTCGGAATTGAATCAACAGCAGGCGGTTGGTTAAGTGAGGCCATTCCTCATATCTACCCCATTTAATACAAAACGTTTCCCACCCCGGATTAAACACTTCAAGGCTTTATGATAACTATTCTGGAGAGCAAAATGTACTGAAGGGTTAACGTTGCAAATACATACGACGTACTAAAATTATCCCAGGAGTGTTCGATATTATAAATAAGTAATAATTCCAAGCAAGTACAGTACATTTCTACATTTCCCTGCCCATGAATGCCTAGAATTACAAACCCTTCTTATTGACATCACGACAGAAGCAGTATCGCTAAAAAAAATCCAAGGTAATGATAATGCTACCATTTCTATCATATGGTCTATTGACTATAACCTTTTCATTTTCATATCTGAGTTTAATTTTTTTAAAATATAGGTTTACTTTACCTAGTGCCTCTTAACATCTGGATCTGGTCTTCACGGGCATGGTGGCTATTTTTATTGGGGTATCCATAAAATATAAAGTATACGTACTTATAAAATATTATTTTAACAATTAACCACCTTTCCGTGGAATGGATTGGAAGACACCGCGGTGTGTATGAAGGAGAATATATAGAGGGCAGCTTTGACCCCTGAATTCTCAGGCCAGTTGTACCTCAGGCAAAATAAATATGATGATTCATTTTGATGTTATATTTTTAGGATACCCTCCAGTTAGTGTTGGGGACGCATTAGGACAGTAGTGGAAAACCTTAAGGGTGATCTGTCGCATTCGCTCTTTACGCATCCGGGTGAACAAGGGGTCGGTGATTAAGTTCCGATCCACCTCCGAACACAGGGTTCTGCGGTTTTATACACCGTGCTAATGGTGTTCAAAGGTGTTTATGGCGCTGATGTCAGTTATTTTTTAACATTTTACAGTAATTGGTATGTGAAATTTTTTACCTCTTTACTATGGTTCTACCCAATCAAACAAACGCGGGGTACGTGGGAACACGAACTGCAAAACACGGGGTTAACCTGCTTTATTGAACCACTGACACTAAGTTTCGCAGGGTGCGTGGGACCAAGTCTCTTCAAATGTGCAAATAAGTCGAAAGCTGCAATTGAAGAACTACTTGAAAGCAAGATGAGTTACAAAAAGTTTTGGTTTCAGATGGAGCGAACAAATCAAAGGGAACGTAATGATGCACAGTTCACAAAATATCATTTACTTACTTTTATGGGAAAAACTCTCATTCCATACCAATTCTTGCAGCGGCCTATACAGAGTTTTCACTTGCGTTTCGCAACTCCAATCTTTAATGGTGAACCGAATAATTATATTTTTACGATTACCCCAGGCTCTGTATAAAAAAACAGAGAAAATACAGATTAAATGAATACGTTGCAAATATAAATAAATAAATGTGTGTGTGTGTGTGAGCTTATTTGTAGCTACAAAGATAGGGATATATCAGAGGTAAGAGTAAGATCGAAGGAAAATGTCCAAATTCAGGATAAAATAAGGAATGCATATCCGCATTTTTGTATTTACAAGGCTACTTGAAGTGAAGACAGTTTATGGAAGCCATATTAACCCCATTCCAAGTGATTGTTTTGGCAAACATGTCAGGAAATTCCTTGTTCTGTGTGTTTTTCTTACCATAACTACGTGTCCCATGTATTGTAAAAGATTCCTCTAAATGATCGAGCCACGTCTTCCAACTTTTTTCAATGAAGGCAGGTCCTTACAAAGTCTCTGAATGTTTTTGTTTTAATTTTTTGGGGGGCACACGGTATAACTTCCTTTTTAGAACTACGTCTCATCAGTTGAAAAAGTTGTCGCAGTTTTGTTGGAACTGTAGCTTGAATATAATCAACACGTTAGGAGATAAAGTTAAACGTTTCATCGAATGGATGCATAATGCTTCTTTAAAAATATTAATGATGGGTCTGATTAAGGCCATTGAAAGATGCCTTGCTTGAACGTAAAGGTGTAATTGTTTCACCCAAAATAGCCACAAAATTTTACCTTCCTACTTACTTTAGCCCTTCTCACAACTGTCTGAAATTCATCCTCAATCAGAAACAATCTAACTTTCGGGGTGAGTATACTAGGTCCCAAAGTGTAATGAAAACACTGTAGGAGCACAGTACAGGCGGTATGATACTAGTTTTGGTACTCTGAACGTTTTTAACTTGCTGTTCATTAAAGAGCTGTGCCAAGTGAGAATTTGTGTTAATTGCCTTGAAAGGATTAAGTCTTTTAGTTTTTAAGTTTCAAATGTCTGATAGATACTTACCGTGAAATGTCCATGGGAATGTTGCGAGCTTTTACAGAATTAATTTTTAATATTCCAGTCTCTTTGGAGTAAACCATGAGAAATGTTACGGTGGCCAGTGTTTCGTTCGCCATACTCTCCGGGGTTAAGAACGCCAATGAAATATCAAACTACGTGACGTTTAAGAGGCTGCTTTCTAATGACTACCCTGCAATGACAAAATTCAAATATTAATAATTTTCACATTGCAAACATGTCATAATGTCAATACCATTTGAATAAAAATGGTTAATATCACACTGTTTTAAAATCATATTAAATGTTTTTATCAGAACAACATGATTTCAATTGAAATATTGCCAAAGTTTTAAATCTTCCTTAGTTGCTATTCGTTACGTCTTGTTGAGCTAATTAATTACAAATAAATGGCTTAAAATATATATTTACAAAACAATCACTGTCCTAAGGGTCTCTGTTTTGACCTTTAAAAGCCGGAAAGAGTAATTTTGAGGACATGAATTCGAAATCTAAGATAATGTTTCTCGCCTTTAACAACTAGTGAAATGAAATATAACCGTTTCTTTTATATAATTTATTTTTTGACCTTCGTTGAGGTTTTTACGTGAAGATTGTGTTCTATTAAAAATCTTTTTGAGTATGGAATGAGAAATTTTAAATCCGACACTTCAAGGGTCCTTGAATTTTAAAACGCTTTTTCGGAGTGTTGTTTACCTTCTGTAACAAGCGTTACTTTACCAATCAAAAAAAGGAAAAAGTATTGGTATCATTGCTTAAAGGTCTGTTCACACACGGTGCATAAAATATTTGTATTAATAGGCTTAATTGCAAAGCATCTAGGCAATGTGCACCTACAGTATTCTTATACACATTAACAGCCAATATGCAATAAACATGTTCCATGCATGCTACAGACGAATGCCAGGCGCTAGTGAAGTACGTCATTAGTGGGATTTATACTTTCGTTTCGTTTATTGTTTTTCGCTTTAACATAGCTACCTACAAATAAAGGGTATAAACAAAGAAAAGAATTAGTGTACTAATTAAAGCCAAAGGAAATACACAAAATCCCTAGGGGGCTTGAGAACGTTCACTCCCTAAGAGAAAAAAGACAAGCAGAAAACAAACAAACAAAAAAGGTTCTACAACAGCAAAATAGGAAGAAGCAACAAAGCAAGTTCAAAAAGGGGCTAGGAGACCAATCCCCACCCCCATACCCCCACTATCTCACCCAGTAACAGCAGCGAAGTACACAATGCTTTAGACATGTTAAGGCAAAGCGTGACTATGAGAAGTCTACGGAAAGAATTTAGTGCGTTACGAGTAAGACGAAGCAGCTAGTAGTCTTGGATAACATAGCGTGAAATGCTTTTTTCTGAATGACTGGATACTTTGTTTTGCTGTCTCAGAAGACGGGGGGGGGTGGGGGGTCCAAGACTAGGTGCTCGAAAACGAAAAGAGTTGTGCTGTAAAGAACTTTGAATAGTGTCTAGGAGTAGGGATTCAGAATGCCGTGTGTTGTGATTATGAACTGAGAAGTTGTGAGAAAAACAATTCGAAAATTGAATTAGCAGCAGGTCTTGTGACGAGTGACAGGTGATGAATGTTGCAACACTGGATCCTCTTAGAATCATATTCAACATGCAGTCCTTAGCACGAATATTCAGTGACATTTAAGGATATCCAGGGTTAAATTCCATTTGAAACCATTCGCGAATGGTCTGAATGGTTCCGAATGGTATTTTTTACACTGTATTTTGGACAGTTCTGAATGGTCCTGAATGGTTCCATTTGCAAATGGTCTGGTACGCAAATGGTTTTTAACTGGTCCCAAACGTTGTTGAATAGTACCAATTGCAAATGGTCTTCAAATGGTCTGGCATGCAAATGGTTTTTGAATGTAATGACTGGAACCATCCACAAATGGTTTATGAATGGTTCATCATGTTATGCACCTCAACAGTTTCAAATAATTTAAACAGGAAACCACCCATAAATGGTCTGCCAATGGTTTCTATATGCAAGTTCGAGATGGAAAATACTGTACAGTTGCTGCAAAACAAAAATTAATCAAAACAATATAAGAATGTAACTACAGTATAGTAGCAAAAGAGTGTACGTTTATTATCCCCTGATGGCATTCTGTTAAGCTTACAGAACAGTAATAATGGATAGCACATCATGCAGCTGGCAACCCAGTTGAAGGATATTACATGTAATGGTTAGGATCTGACATTACAAGGTAAATGAAGAACAACATAAATAGTCCATATGAGTACACCTTCATTCAAATTCAAAAGTCAAATGATCCTTGGCAAGTTTGTTACAAACTTAAACGCATGTAAAAACAGTTCATGGTGTCCAAAATCATGTACTACGCACTCATATGCAAACACAATATGACAAAAAAATACAGCTTGTTGTAATTCAAATGTAGGGTACACCTTTCAGTAAACTGAAGGAATGAAAAAATCACACTCTAGGTTTTCTTTCTAAGGAAGCAAAAGAAGAAAAGTTATCGAAGAGAATGTTTTGTCCATAGTAAAAAAAGATTTACTTCTGACTTTCAAATTAAATTCAAAGTTCGGTCAAGATATTAAAATGGTCCACCAAGTAATTTCTACTGTAACTTTAAGCACCAGTTAATTCACATTTGCAGTTAAAATAACGGGGATTTCCATGGTAAAATGTATTTCATGAAAAATCATAGAGTAGGCTTCAGTCTTCTCATATTTCCCAAATAAAACAAAGTTTGGTAACTGTTTGGTCCATGAAAAAATATTCTCATGGTTATCCAAGTTGAAAAAGTAAGATGTTTTAACACAATTAAATGCCTTTAGAGGTTGCACACAGGGCACATGAAAGGTCCACGAAAGGGGAAAATTTATTTTGTTTCCAAATCCAATGGCTATATTCTTCGTCCGATCCTCCCATTGACTCCTGAGTAAAGTAAATATTCTACACCAAGGATTCAACACTTCTTAATTACACCATCCTGACATTTTAAACAAGACCGTTGAATTTATAAGAATACAATAAATGAGCCACAAAACTAGGACACCAGCATTTCCTTTGTAAATTGGTCCATAGCCATCTGTAGCAAATTTCTTTTTGAGTGTTGTGGTCAATTCAAAGATGCCTCTCATAAGTTGTCCTGTAACTGCTTTACAGTATCTAGTTCAACACTGTTCTGTAGTTCTCCAGCATCAGGACTCATTCTCACTTCACAGCAAGAACATCAAAAGGTACAGTAGCCTACATTTCATGAATATGTTATAATTCAACAATCAGGACTGCTCATATTTTGTGATAACGAAAACAGGCGTTGTAGTTTCAAACAAGAAAATCGCTATTCAAAAGGAAGCAGGCCATAAAAGGTTACCAGTACATTGGTGTCACAGTTCAATAGAAGGATTACTTGTTCATGATCAGTCCATGGCTCCATGTATTCAGAGCAAATTCCTCACTCACTAAAATGATTATGCTTGACTCTGCTACATGGTCCGCAGGAGGCCAGACATAAATGAAAAGTATTTAAGACACACTGACCAATAACTTCATCAGCTGGGCAGGAGACAGTTTCACTATGATGCCATTCTGTTTGGGAAATGAAAAATAAAATTTTTAAAGTATATAAAAAGTTGTACAACAAACTTGGTTTTAAAGGGTTAAATGTTCTTGACAAAAAGATAACTTAAGCTTTTAAGGTCAAGAACAGTCCCCCAAATTTATTTAAAAGCAACAGCTTAGCATCAAAATTTTGTTCTTATCTCTCTTCAAAGTATCTTACATCATACTTTTAGACTTCAATATTGCATATTCTGGGTAAACCATAAGCAGTAAATTTCATATTTGAAGAGAAAAAATGTGGTCACATAACTCTAAACAGCCAATCATGGAACAGGACAGTCTACTACACTACTTCAAGTTGGGGTGACTGCCTTTGTTTTATTAAAGACGGTGTTCCGTTTGCTTGGGTCTGTGGTATAGACCTAGGCCTGCAGTCAAATTTTGCTAGAGGCCATATACGGAAACTTAGTTGAATTAAAAAACTAATTATTTATCATACCTACACAAATAAATATAGGCCTAGGCCTTCAGCAAATTGTGTACCTGTTTATTATCTAGGCCGGGTGCTACAGAACTGTACATACAGATAAAGATGGAAACATGCCAAAAGGATGTAAAAAGGAATTCCTTTTCCATCCTGTTATTTTTGAGTCATCACCCAAAGGGAAAGAGACAGTCTTCATAACCAACCCCCACCCACCCCCCCCCCTCCCCAAAGAGAAAACATTTTACTCCAACTATAAATTTTACCATCATCTGGGGTCAACTATGTTGGGTATGACTAGGCCGAGGCCAGTAATAGGCCTATGACTTTTCAAAACCCTAAACTTGTTTAACGAACTTGGATTCAATAAAATTAAGCTTGGTTCTCTTTGTAGAGGGTTTTATGTGTATTAATAGCATATAATATGTCTGTTCCTCTTTTCCTTGTAGGCTATAAAATGTCCATCCCCTCCCCCTAAAAAGGTCTGCTTCATAAATTAACGTCAGTCTTTGTATAATACTACAGTACTAGTGCTACGAATTGTCTTGCGGAACCGCTACTATAAACATTAGGCCTGACTGTTAACACAGCAGCAACCATTAGTTGATGCAGTCTTTGGCTCTTAGTTTTCACTTACATCTGTTCATTGCTTATTGGTCTCTCTGGTGCAATACTTTAAAAACATGTGTCTTTACTTACTGTGCTTCAGCAATTCATAAAAGTCCTGTAAGGAAAGCAGTCTTGACCTTTCACTTCACGTTTCTTGAATTCATGACACATGCACACCACTGCATAGCACTCTCTGTAAGTTCAGTAGCTCTTGTACTAGCTGTGCCCGCGCCTTGTATGTTACATTGTACTGTACATGTGATGTACACAGGGGTGTACAGCATCTGTGAGCTTTGTATGGTACAGTGCTGTACTATGCTTTGTGTGCATGCCAAGCTATTACGTAATAGCTCCATTCAAACAAATTGTGGGAGATATATCAAATCCAGTTGGTTATAAATTTTTTTCATTGAGCTTTACATATCCATTCAAATGAATTTGCAACAGGTAGGCTTATACCAACAGACAACTTGATCATTTGCATCATGTACATGCATGTTGAACTGGACATGTTCCATTGATGTACATAATATATACCATTTACTGAATGGTTTCCAGTTTGAACCATTTGGAAACATTTGGGAATACCAAAACCATTCGCAAACCATTTGCATTCCATTCAGCTATGTGATCAGAAAACCATTCAGATGTACATTTCCATTCATATACCATGTGAAATCCATTTGAGACCATTTAGGTCCATTCAGAACCATTCGGAACCATTCAACTTTTCCAGATGGTTCCGAATGGAATTTAACCCTGGGTAAAGAGATATTTTAATATATAAGTATCCAGATAGCGATCAAAAAAATTTGAAAGATTATTAAGCTGATTAGCCATAGTTTGGGCTGAAAAGATAGACCATTACTTGATAATTCGGATACGTCAGTTTCATTCAGTCATACCATGTGTTCCATGGATGGTTACACGGAAACACCGTAAGTATAATGACAAACTGCTTTGACTTAAGTTACAACAAGGATACGATAAGTTGCGCATGTAATGTTTAGCAATGAGCTATAACTAGTTCGTATATTTATTATCCATACTTTAATGTTCAATAAAAAAAAATATGTTATACCATATTAGTAGCATAAACGTGAAGAATCAGCTCTTGAAGTTGATTTTTCTACTAAGTCATACTGCAGAATGCAAAAGGAGCTCAGAACTGCGGCTCTTTTTGCTTCTTTCGCACTGTGCACTTTATGATTACCTCTTCTTCTACAAGTCACCGCTGTCTTTATATTCGTCTTGTATCTTCATTGGTATAGAGCAGATTTTTGACAGGAAGTGTTGAAAGAAAAACTAGAAGTTACAACGTGATTGTACTGCTTGTGTCGCGTAAGCCTATGACTGCATTAACACCAAACCAAGATAATTCAATAAGCATTCCACTGTTATCAATATAAGGTGCAAAGACCAATTTGTTAAATCAATGGGTTCAATCATTGTGCCCTGTGGCAATGGTATTTTCCCCACTTGACACTAAGAAAACAAACAACAGGCATCTTTATATATAGACACAATAATTGCCGACTTCTTCAGGATTTATTTTATTTTTCGACCTGCACAGCACTCATCATAATTATCCCACAGGGTGTGGGAGATAATCTGATACAAATTTTAACACGAAAAATGTGTGCCCACTCTCAAGTGAGAAGTCATGCCCGTGTACACCTCTGGAATTGTTTTAAAACTGAATGAAGAAATTCCCCTGGTATTAATTTCTTAAAGATGAACTTCAAAAATGTCTGAAATTCCCTATCTTTCCTAATTAGCTTTTTATGCATTATTAACTGTAATAAATTTCCGACAATTTATTGACGCACCTTCTTCGTACGTGCATAGCTGCATGATTTATTTTCTTATTGTTTTCAAACAAAAATTCTGGATTGGAACAGACTGGTAAAGTTCTATCTTCAACTGGCTCAATTGTTTTTTTTTTATTTATCTTTATTTATAACGTGACTTAGAACTTTATCTGTATTTTTTACACGAACAAGTGTATAGTTATTGCAATTTAAGAACAAACAAATTTTTTGTTACAAATGTGACAACTTTATTGCCTCATATCTGAAAAATCACAGATCGTATTTCATGGCAAATTTCACCAAGATAACACAGTTCTCCGTTCTTAGTCGATGATTTTTGGTCTGGGGATTTTATTTCTTTGAAAAAGCAATCTCTAAAAGCTGAGAATGATTGGACGACAATGTGTGAGAGTATTCATATCCTACAATACATTCTATGTACAGTATATGTGTCATCATTGCTCAACTTGGTGACATAAACAAATGAACTGTTTACATTAGAAGTAGTAAAAACACTTACATGTTTGAATACTGACGCAATCGGTCTAAGCGGAGCGCCACCACCAGTTGACACTGAGTGTACAGAGAACTTAAAAATGTGATCCATCAGACAGCTTAAAATGGCATTTCCCAGGACTGTAAGTAAATTCTATGCGGTCGCTATTTTGAGCTTTCCTTGGCAATGGAATTTTCACTTCAAAGAGACAATGAGACTTTGCAAAATTCTCAAAATCTAGACAAAACTCAACTTTCATTTCCGAGAGAACATGGCCACTCCTCACTTCTTGGTGTTTTCATTTGAATTTTACCTAAGTTGCAACTATAAAGTTGTAAACAGCAGGTAAAAATATTTCAAGCTGCGTGCACTTATAGTTTTAACATCTGTATTTGAAAAGTTACCACCTTCAAAAGAAAACCTGGACAGAATTTTTGGTGCACTGATGAAGCATACTATCAAGCTCTTTAGAGAAATCTTGTTCCAAATAACCACATATTATCCCTTCAGATAATGTTGAGGTTACCCCCCACACACACACACACACACACCACCACCACCACCGCAATCGTTGAATACTCTCGCCTGTGCACATTCACTGCATGTTTATTTAGCCCATGAGCCGTCTATTCTGCAACATGTCGACTGTACCAACCGAAAAAAAGTCAAAATGTCATGTCATCACGCGGTTCAAATTTCAATATTGGAGTTCTTCGAGTTTCTAATTATTTCAAGATAAAGCTAGAGTAATCAAACAGTGGATATAAGACTACGTACAACAGTTCATCTGCCAAGCTTAAAAATTTCGTAAGGTTATTTTCAGTGTGTGAAAAGGAGTAGTATGTGGATCTTGCTGATGCATGTGATTTATTCTCAACAGTCTAAATGGAACATTTTTGTAAAATATGATAGGTTGTGAAAATGAAATACAGGTTAAAATTAGCAAGTCCCCAATACTTTTTACGTTTAATCAGCGGACACAATGACAGAAATTAGGTCTCATCATTTAGAACAGGCAGTTGCCTCTGCATTTAATATAATGATGATAATGTATGGCAAAGTTCTTATAAATTTTATAACAGCTCGATTTTATTTAAATACTGATGTACTGTAGTGTACATACTGTACTGTACATGTACCGTAATGTTCAACTTTAAGGAGAGTAAGATATCATTTTCTGGTGCCCTTCTTTTAATTACTATAAGTGTAAATTAATTTTACATTTGAGTACAAATTTTTTATGCTGACATACTGTACATCATTTTCAACTCACAGGAAATTTTGAGGTGAAGATAATGATGAAACTGAAGGAACTGGAAGAATGTCAAAAAGTGATCTTTGGGATGCTGCATGCCACTTCACAAGCAAGCATCCCATAAGTTGATAATGATGTCTTGGATGAGCCCACAATACAGTTCTTAGAAAAGGTTAATGAGCTTGAACCTGAAGCCATTGAAACCAGAGGCAATTTCAAATAGCTCAGCAGTACTCTCGATAGCGCATGTTATGTTTTTCTAGTCTACCTTCAGTTCTAGTGTATTCATCTTGTATGTTGTGAATAGTGTATCTCGTGGCCCTGAAGTCTAAGTTTTTCCAACTGACATACATTTCATGGACTACTGAACTGTACCACATGCGTTGGTTTATAAATTCACATACGGATAGTTTTAACAGTAACATAATCATAATCCCAAAAAGGTCAGCTGTGACCTATTAATTTTAGTGACTAATATTGTAGTGAGAGTGGAAGCATTTAAAAAACGGCATGTATGTACAGTATTAATTGCAAGTAGGCAGTTAACGTGATACAGGTAGAGTAATTCCAAATTGATAATATCAAATTACTGAACTTAGAGTGGTCTGCAGGTTTCACAATATAAGGTGCTAACCTTAAGGCATAGCCAAAATGAGTAAAATTGCTATTGGTCTGTGCCATTTCAATGAGATAGTCTTTAGGGGTACCACGGCCATCAGGAATGCAACGATAGCCATGGCTATCATTGCTACTGTGTCGCTCATTTCAAGGCCAGTATGTTTAGACATATGTGTGTATAATATGTACATGTATGCATGTAGGTATGTATGTACTTCGTTATCCACTTTTTTGAAATATTTTTTGTTATGTAGATTCTGTGTACATGTTGGTCTTTTCCCAGCAGCTCACTTGAATGATTACTTACGGTAGAGAGAAGACTGCTAGTCCTGGGCTCATTGACTTGGCCCTCCGGTGAGATCAAGAGAAGGTTCCAGGACATTCCACTTTCAGGCGTTGTCCTCTCCGACGGGCAGTTTCCTGCCCGGGACGAACCAGACCGTCTTCTTCAACTCGCCCTCTTCCTTTGGTGGCCGTGAGCATCATAGACAGCCAAGGTCATCACAGATCCTTCCCAATCCTGGCCAGTAGGTCAGACGAGGCAGACCGAGGCAACCCCAAGACCTCCAGGTCAACGTACAACGTAGGGCCAACAGACAGGTAACCTTCCGGTTCTTCCGCTTTGACTCCCGCCAGAAGTTTTCAAGTCCCTGGGGATGCCTACCACACTCACCAGCTCCCGGCGGGGGGGGGGGGGGAGGTTAAACCCATATGCTGAAAATTGGGAGCTACT
This sequence comes from Holothuria scabra, assembly GCA_037179385.1. Taxonomy (NCBI): domain Eukaryota; kingdom Metazoa; phylum Echinodermata; class Holothuroidea; order Aspidochirotida; family Holothuriidae; genus Holothuria; species Holothuria scabra. The sequence continues at coordinate 7,950,025 of CM074197.1, read as the reverse complement.
GGATCCGGACATTTGGGTCCGCAGGCAGTTTCAATGGACAACAAACTTGAATTCAAGACAGCACCAGTCCCATGCGACCCGGGCAAAAGGCAGCACTGGAAAAAGATTAAACGATCTTTTAATAAAAGAGACCATTCGTGGAGCCACTCCTCAGAAGTCTCCCTTCCTACACAGGACATCATTCTTCCTGACACCCCAAAACCCAACACGTGGAGACCCATCTTGAATTTGAAGCCGATGAACAACCAGTTCATAGTTCCTCGCCACTTCTTCATGGAAACCCTTGCTACCATCATTCCATCCCTCCAAAAAAAGTCTCCGGGCCACCACCTTGGATTTAAAGGACGCCTACCTGCATGAACCAACTCATCACCAACACCAACGGTACCTCTCCTTCAACTACAGCAGGCCGATTATGTTTTCAATGCGATGCCGTTCAGCCTCTCGGCATCGTCCCAAGAGGCTGAACGGCAAGAAATGAGACCCTCACAATTGCACATGCTTCAGCAGTTCCACCCGTCCTCAGATGTACTGTCCAAAGTGATCATCATGACGTCGGATGTGAAGCCTCATGTCGAGATTATCTGATAGACACTGTTTCGGCAGATGGTTCCTTTGCTAGGAGGGTTCTCACAAAGAAAGGCAACCATCGCCACCGTTTTCCTGTGGCGGCAAGGGGTCAACTAACCAGTCGTGATCAGTCCGAGAACTCTACCCAGCGTGGACGTCGAAAGGGGTCTTCGATTAGAGCCACCCCGCCAACACCACGGTGCTAGTCTGCTTAATAAGAGTTATAGGGGAGCGAAATAAATTCCCCAAGTGTACCTGGTTTAGAAATATATGGGCCCTACTTACCTCACCTATCTCCTCAGCCCACTCCCATTGGAACCGAAGAGCGCATTACCAGAGAGCCTGTAGAGTTGTCTACACCAATTAACACTAACCTCTTGTTCCTGCCAATCCCCTGACATGCTGATCTACAGAGACACCTATGTCCGAAGATTGCGACCATTCCTCAGGTTAGTCTCGACTTGTTCGAGCTTCTCCATTGGGGAATAATTTGCGTATTTTGGTTTTCTTCTGAGGGTCGTGTCGGGATTGTTCTACCCAGTGGCACAGTTTTACCTCGCTCCTCCGTGCTCTCTACGTTTGAGACTGATGGGTATCCAATTCAGCAAGAGCGTGTTGGAGTAGACCGTTTAGGAAGTGCATAGAGCGCCATCTAGTAGTAGGGTTTTTCATTCATTGTCAATGGCTATTCCGCGGTGGATGAGCTTTCCAAAAGAAGTTATAGGTGAAGTAAGTAGGGCTCAGAGATTCCCAAACCAGGTAAGTAAGTAGGGCTCAAAGATTCCCAAACCAGGTAAGTTTAAGGATTTTACCGTCACATTGTTATCAGAGTACTTTGATTTCATAACTCATAAATGCTAGTGCGGATTGAAAAGAAAATTGGTGTACAGTAGGACAGTCACATAAGTTACTAAAGATTAAATTTTGATTAACTTTCCACATTAACGTTTTCCTGTTATAAACACTTCACGGTGAATTTTTTTCTCTGACTGTCACACTCTTACAGTGGAAGTGCCAGTTTCTTCATTTTTCCTTATGCCAAAGTGTGAGAGCACTCTTACTCCTATGTACTGATGTATTATTAATTAAGCCCTTTCCCGGCTGCATGCCGTGCAAGCAAACATGAAAGGAAAGCAAAGCAGGCAATGTTTGTTGTATAACAAGAAAGTTCAAAAATTTGCACAATTGACTAATTTGTTTCAATTTAATTTTTACTGCTGTTTATTTTGTTTATATGTTCGTTTTTTTTTTTTTTGTTTTTTTTTGTGTTGAGGTACACTTTAATGACCTGTTTCCCAAACAGGGATACTAGTACCCCTAGTGGGTACCAATAAACACCACAGATTGTACCTGGGATTTTTCTCAGACAATATTGAAAAAGCACTGCTGTGTAATAAACAAATGGCAGGGGAACATTTTTAGGGTACTGTGCCTATGGGATTAAGGTTTCACATATAAAACTAGTTAGATGTACTTTTTCATCCCCAGACAAGTGGCCACGGGGGCACAAGAAAACAAGTCCCTTCTCGTGACGCAGACCCAAATTTTCAAACAGATTGTCTAACATACAAGGATGAAAGAATATTAATAAACCTACTAAACAAATTTTGTCATTGTCAAAGTCTTTCACAATTTATATCTAGACTCCTTAAGAAGACAGACATTTTCAAAGGAGAGGGGGCATCGCCCAGTCAGACCCATAAAACGTCTGTACTGATGTGCACCCCAGCTCACCCATAGTTGGTTATTTTGGCTCCAAACTGGCATGTCATCCACCATGATATCAAAATATTTATGAAAATACATCAGTGTTGGCTCTTCCTATGACTTATAATGTAGAAAAAACGTTGGAATATATATTATTTGTTGTATTTCCAGAGACATGCTTGAAGAATCAAGCTGCGTGTCAATACATATTGTACTTTATTTAAGGTCATTTTCTGTTATCAAACATGTTGTTGCTATACCACTTACATTGAGGAATGCATAAGATGTTATTAAAGAATTACAGATTTCTATGAAACATGACTCTTAACCAAATTATTTATGAGAGGGTATGGCATCACGTCTGATTTAAGACGCATCATCATGCCAACAGACTTTTAGCAGCTACTGATCATTGATTAATGATGGAATGGTATTGTCACCGGAGGTCAAGCTCGAGTTAAAAGAATAATCCAGAGCCGAATTGTTATGAAGAACTGTTCAATAGGAACATATCCTAGGTATTAGGTGAAAATTTCATTCATTTCCTCTGTTCGGGTCTCAAGATGTTAGCAATCGGAGTTAGAAAATTATCCATGAGCTTGAAGCAAGCAGGTGTGATGTCAAAGATTTACATTGTTGGCCAGCATTATGTTTCTCTTCATTTTTCATCCTATTAGTTTGACCTTGAATTCATGAGGGATACTCTCTTGCCCCTTGAGGCATAAATGTAAAATTCCATTTCTCATGATGCCCCTATGATGGTACCTATAAGTTAAATCATTGGTCAACAATGTGAATACATGACACCATGTCTGGTTGCTTCACGTTTATTCTACAGTATGCCGAAAACTTGCCACATTCAACTGCTATCATATCGAGAAACAAATTTGAAAAATGAAAAAAAAAATCAGAGAAATGCTAAGAATATGTTAGCCTTTGACACATGAAAAATAATTATGGATATGTACTATTCTTTCAAAGTTCTGTGGATTTTTTTCCTTCTTCCTGAATTATGCACTCTCGAGAGATTGTGTCAAGATCTGTCCTTTCTTTACGAAGCTTTTTTAACAACTGTCTTCTTCCGTACCACCAACATTCTGTTTACATTGTAACATCATGGTTGCTTAGATAATTGTTGGCTATTTCAAGGTGTATTAATGCATCAAAATCTCTAGAATAGACAGAATTTCCCCCCAAACCCCTTTTGGTTTCATTGACTCTTTTTTAAAAAATGCTGAATTGTTTGGTGTTTGTTGGGTTTTGTTTGCACATAAATGTGTAGGTGGGGTATCTATTCAATAATGTAAGTTGTTGTAAACCTTGCTTCTTTGTGTACGCCAGTCTTGCATGGGGGTGTTACATATGAAACTTTACAAGCTTATGTGTTTGATATGTGTGCTGTGTGTATTATGTAGAAATCAAACTTGAGAGACTCCAGTTTCTCCTTTTGCTAAACTAGGATTTTGTTTGCCCCAGTGAATTCCCTGCCAATTATGTGCCCATTTTTTGAAAATAGATTTACGGTAGCATTTGCCCATGTAGGTCTTTGTAGAAAAGGATCCATTTTTAAAGTTTCCCATTTTGTTGTTGTGATTTGATATCAGTTCTAAAAAATCTAAATTTAAATTGCTCTTCTCAGTGAAGTCATTTGAATCTAACTGAAATTCAGTTGGTAGTAAAAACGATAAATCTAAGAAAAAACACAGTGGTCGCGGAACAATTGAGCAGACATTTCAACTTGCCACTTAATTGTAACTGCTATCACAATTATAAGACCAACAGTTTTCCTATTGATATTAAAGCATCAAATATTCTTTTGGTTCCTGTTGTAAACCATCTTATATTCCACCTTACATAGAGTAATTAGTGCCTAAGTTTTTCTCGGGTTATTTTATTGGTTTATATCCTAAAGCAAAATCACAAATTTTATTTTGATGGGTGTTTTCGAACTGCCTTCCATGCTGTCATCTCTTCTTGTAAAGCAAAGTTTGAGTTTTGGTATTTGAGATTTCTAAATATTACTCTATAGTAGCATTTTCCAAGAGCTGTTAACCACGAACCATGCATATTAATTAATAACATTTTTTACATCCCAGAGTGCGTAATGCTTACATACCGCACTTTAATTTGCTTTCCTGTTGCATGCAGTTGCAAAACTTAACTTTTCACATTAAAACACTGATGTGTCTCACACGTCCCATGTATGCTAGTAAAACTTTCTACCCTGGGAGCAATTTCAGAACCGGGTCCTGTCATGATTAATCTGGTACAAGGTGCAAAGTAACATGAATCACAGCAATGACCTATTGCTTTTAGCGTGTACATATGTAGATTTACAGCTGTATAATCCTTTGACATACTTTCTTGCCAGCTTTAAAAAGTTTAGAATAGTCTTTAACTGATTACTTTATTCATGGTAGAATGATATGTCTATCCCAGTTGCATACATTAGTTCAGGAAGATGAACAACCATTTATACATTTTTTAACCTTCTTTGGCCTTATGTTTGTCTTTACAGTTAAGTGAAACTTCCCTTCCTGCCCCAGCAAAATTCATTCGTTAACACTGTTGCTCCTCAACAAATGACCATAAAACAGCCCAACTTCACAATGGTCCATCTCATGGAGAGGTTGGGGGATACATAAGCATTTGTCGTATTTGTCGCCTTTCATACGATTTGGTTCAGGGGAAAAATAATATCCGTAAGTATCTGAGATATTTTCTGGACTTCATGGAAGTTTTCCCGACATTCCTGAATATTTTTCATTCGTCCCTAAAATTTTTTCTGAACGTATAAGATGTTTTCTTTAGCGTACACCCCGATAAATCGTTTTCCAGACATCAGAAACGTTTTTGTACGTATCTAGGACGTTTTCTGGATGTTCTGGGTAATTTTTGTAGGTCCCTTAAACGTTTTCTGAACGTCCTGTACGTTTTCTGACGTGCCAGACGTTCTCCATACGAACCAAGTGTTTTGTCTACGTGTCTGATTCGTTATCAACACGGTGTATTATTCAGCAAAGGTTATATTAACCTCTTTTTTAACGTCTAAAAGCCGTTTTGAGAACGTGTCTTTATAACGTTTTGAAAACGTAAAAAAGTCCACAAAAATAAGTTCTAAAAACATTGTTAGGATTGTTTTCGGAACGAAAGTGCTTATTTTTGATGAACGTTTCGAAAACTTTTTGTTGTAAGCTGGGTTACTACCTTTGCAGTTTTACCTCTGGTGACCTCACATGTCCATTAATCTCCACCACAAACGACATGCTCCTTCTTATCAACAATGCAGATGCATAAACCGAACATGAAAAGTGTCCATTGTTTCTCTCATGATATACCGTATTCAATGTTCCGTTCAGGTTAACGGTTGTGATGGGGCAAGGTACTAAAGACTGCTGTAAATTTTTTTCAAAGGAGACAGAAGTTGTCAGGAACATCAAATGGTTGAAAAAATAGACTTCAAACCCTCTAGCGATGCCAAAAATTGAGCATTTAAAGGGTGTTTGCAGTTCAAACTGTGTTGTATTACACTAGCCTTTGCCCGTCAAAATTGGCGGGTTTTGTGACATCACTGAAAAAAGTACAAATAAATATTATGTGTGAAAATTTGAGTCCTTCCTACCTTGCGATATTCTGTTTTCTGTGTTTGGGGTCTTGACCTCTCGTGACCTCAAATGACTTTACACCTCAACCAAAAACGATGTTGTTCTTCATCTCAACGTGCAAACCTAAATACCGACATACTAAAAGTAAACAGTGTGAGTGTCACAAAAGTATCACAAATGCGCATCCACAAACAGCACATACACACATTCGTGTCTTACGGGGTACTGAAAACAGTTTCCAGTAAGATGAACCCATGCAGCACACTAAACCTCGAAGCAAGGGCGGACCCCAAGTACCACGTAACAGAGCTTATTGCAGTGTCCGAATATTCGGTTAACCACGCCAGTTAGGAGCTCCGCACGAATGAAGAAAGGAGTATGAGGCTCGAGCTTTCGCAAGTGGTCAGTACCTAATAGGGCAGTGTACTGTGCACACACTGTCACACACACATACACGACAACACTATCGTATATATTCCTTGCCTGTCTTCGGCAAGGAATCAAAGAGCAATATTACTTATTGAATGGGTGTGAAAATATTCATGCTACAAGAGTGTCTGTTGTTGACGTAATATTATGTCTGATTGTAGTCTTATAAATTTACAAAACTATTATTAACAGCCTGGAATATATAAACCTCTAAGGTACAACATACTGCCAAAAAGTGACGAGGATATTTATTTCACTTGGAGAAAAATTTCACCTGAATAGAAACGGTAAAACTTATTGTACAGAATTATTGGCTTGACCAAGACAGAGTTTAGCAAAAAACGAAGGCCATTTAAAGTCTTTCGTTTTTACCAAATAGCGACGTAGCGAACCACTAATAAAGAGAATGAAGTTTCAATGGCATTGATGTTAAAGGCCCAGTTCTCTCATCCCAAACAGTACCAATTCTCCTAACCGTCTTACTTAAGTCCCTCCCATAATTGTCTGAAATTCATCCTCATCCAGATACAATCTCAGTTTATTGCTTCAAGGTGAGTGTAGAAAAACTCAATTTATATAATCAAAACACTCTCAGTACCGTTCATGTTGTGTAATATAAACTTTTAATACTCTGCATTGTTTGTGTTAGCTGTCAATGAAAGAGCTGAGCCAATTTAGAATTTCGGTACCCCCGTACTAAAATTGTAGTTTGGGGTGAGATTTTTGGCCCTTCAAGAGTTTTCAATATCCATGCATTGCATTGACGACACACTGACGTCATCCCTGCAGCAGAACAATGAAACCCGTGGCCGCATGCAAAAGAATTCTCCCTGCACCTGTAGCGGACTATGCGCGTATTCAACTGGTTGGCAAATCAGCTGCAGTTGTCGGTGATGATTTTTTTCTTCAAAGGAGGTAGTTAGTTAGATGAGATTTAACAACAGACCAACAGGAATATGTTACATAAAAAGTTCAAATTTTAAGTTATTTTCAATATGGTTCAAGTTGAAGTTTGGTTTCCCTTTAGTCGCTTCATACAACTGGTGGGATATATCAAGTGCATATTCTACAACCCCCAGAACACAGGGAATGCTTTTCTTGAAAGTAGCGTACTCTTTGCTCTGGCACATCATATGCATAATCTATTACTTCTGTCCTACAAAACTTGCAAAAGGGTCTAAATCACATTCTGCTATTGTCTCGATAACACACATTCATGAGAACTATAGGTAAAATCTCACAACTGAGAAAAAAGATATAGTGTCTGTGCGGGAAACCTTTTAAAAATGACTTATCAATCTCTTTTTTTATATTTTAAAACTTTTTATTTCATTTAACCCACAAATCTAATCTTTTTGTATTAATTTCAAAGGTGAGAATTAACGAGTTTCTAGATGTTTCCCACGACTTTTTGTGGAAATGATAAATGTGTATTGTATTTTCAAAGAAATTACGACAATCTTAATCAAATTCTGTAAACCCAATTTAATATAATGTTTTACACCAAAAATATTACATAAATGTCACATACAAATATATGAGGATTATGTTCTTCTTTTCGTTACTGTTTGATCTGAATAAGAGCACAGAATTAGTTGTGGAGTCATGAAGGTAGGTTTGACGACATTGATATAACTTGTTGTGTTGTAGACTGACGGGTCACAATGTAAGGTTTTCGCTAGTTTTTATCCCTTATTGCGTTCAACTGAGCTTTTAAATGTATGTTTATTGCACGTTATGATTCCTTCTAACACTAAGCTCCCATAAGGGCCTATAGTTCAATGCTGCAATAAACTCGAATAAATTCAAGCTTATAGAATAATATTTAATTTTTTTATTTTTCGAGAACGCAATCCAACATTAATCTCGGTGATTTGTTTTGGAATGAGAGCTGAGCCTAAACTTTGCTTTCGGCATTCTTTAAGCAAACCCTCGCTTCTCTGTGGCCTCGGATTATTTAATCCCTGAAGAAAGCTCGGCCTCTTGGTCGGGCATATCCTTTGGCCGCCTATTTTCGTGTCCGTTAGCTGGTATCACCATGTCAGACAAAAATTTCAATTTCCAGACGTCGACACTCTCTGTGTGCAATAGTGACAATCGACAAATTTGAAGTATGTACCAACTATGAACAGTCTGAGAACAAAGTAACAGTGAACTTAGTAAAACTTAGGGAAAGGTTCTAAGTTAGTTTGAGCATACCATCACGACGTTTCCTGCAATATACCAGATCCTTGAATTTCATGGTTGGCATGAATTTAAAGCCAACTTTATTCGTGTCTTTCGCAAAATTTTGAAGAAATGAAATTAAATTTAATCGTCATGAAAAATTTCTTACCGAATCCTTGCTGCAAATCATAATCCTGATTAAAATGTCCATGTTTGTGTTCCCAGCCCACGGACTCTCGGGGAGTTGCATTTAGGGTGTGCATTCTGACCACAAATTTCAAAGTTTGGGCGGGCTTCGCCTGCATGTGTAAATCATCCGACTGATCTTCCGTTGTCTGCGGTAGGCTTGAGAATGTGTTTTAAATGTAACAATCAACTTGTTTCGACATATACGTAAGATTTCTAGGCTCAGTACTTAATCAAATGCAGTATGTGTTTGCATAAACATTACGTGCACAACTATACATTATCTACGGTCTTCAAACTATTATGTCACTTTGCTATAAATATTAATAGCTTCCATTTTACCGTATTGCAGCCTTAGGATACACAATTTATCTTGAAAATCTTATCAACAGTACGATTTTGCAACATGTGGAAAGTGTTAGAGTTTAATGGTTTTTACAACAATGAAGTTTCTGGCAGGTGACTACCAAAGCATGTACAGTAATAAGTAATTACTTTACCAGTAAGGATGAACGGGTGAATGGTCTGGTTGGCAAGAATAAAGGGTAGGCCTATATATAGTAAGACGCGCGTGAATTCCGACGACTTCGGATCGGATTGGTATATCCGAGTTTTGTTATTCTTTAATAAAATAATTTCCATTTGCCAACTTGTACAAATATATCTCAGTAATACGAACATAAAATTTACACTAATTATTTCGTGACGTCACATTGATATACAACCTCTATCTGCCTGCACCTATAACGTATACAGCTTTTACCATGTATAGGTTAGACTGGTAATCTTCTTTTTTTAAACTCAACTTGTTAACTTTCATTTTCCAGCACTGGTTGACAGCTATAAATTCCGACTGGTAGCACATATGTGATATATTCTAGCAAATTTTGTATTCAATAGATCAAAAAAGAAAAACTGATAAAAAATTAAAACAAATGTACAATTTATCTGCTTACAGCCTGTCAGGACTATCAGTCAAAAATTAGATAATATCAATTGCTTGAACAATTTCAATATTGTTCTTAGCTTACTCGGCTTTACTTTCTTCATACTGTACAATCAAATTCTTCATATTCGTTATTTTCCCACTTTCCGTCAAAATTCGCTTCGAGTATGTTTCGTGAATACGCTGTTTGAAGGGAGAGGTCTTTCCGAGAATCGTTTGATATCCCAATGTCTGCTCCTTCGTATTGACAGAGATCTTCAAGGTTCGCACTATTCTGTAGACTCATTGAAAGTGTTCTTTGTTTCTTTCTGCGGAGAAAATAGACAAATTGAAAAATTGTACAATTCTGACGACGTCACAACGTCAACTTACATTGTTTTTCAGTTTCCGCATGTCCACAGGTGTGTCTGCCTGCGACAGGGCGTGTATTATTGTGACGAAGTAAGAGCTCCAACAGTGCGAGTAAAACGCGGCTACTTGGTCGAAAACTAAACGTGTCTGTTACGATTGAGATCACATTAATCTTTTTTAAGGTTGGACGCGTCAGTGTCAAAATTCCTAAGTATTGGATCTCTGCGAATTTCCATATGCGGCTATTAGGTTTCTCAGGCGGAAGTATAGCAAACTAAAGATGTGCAATAGAATTTTTCCCCGATGTACTAAACGTTGACACAGTAATTAAAGTCCAGGAGATAAACATGACATAAATCGCAACTAAAGGCTTTGAACCAATTGATTCAACTCGAACCGACCAAGGCCATATTTTAGTTGTGGCTCATCAAAGGTGTGTTTTAGCTAATTTACTATTTATGCCGAGCACCAAGCACAATGAAAGTAGGATCCACTTTGTAAGTCTTCTGACCGCCCGAATGCAAGTTAGATGCTCTAACCTCTTAACTCCACGTTAGGTTAGGTTAGGTAAGGTAAGGTAAGGTAAGGTTAGGTTAGGTAAGGTTAGGCTAGGTTAGGATAGGTTAGGTTAGGTTAGTTAGGTTAGGTTAGGTAAGGTTAGGTAAGATGGATTACAAGTTGGGAGGTTGTCTTCGTTCGTATTTGAAATGAAAAAGAAATTAGAAAAGAGGAAAAAAGCAACATCGCAATACACTTGAGCAGTCTCTTGTTTGTCAAGATGACAATTGCTTCAGCAATTCGAAAAAAAGTGAAAAAACGAGCCTTCTACAAATTAAAAATTTAATTATATGAGCTTTCACTCTATTCCAACCCCCTTTCATGTTAGCATATTGATTTATTCTCGTGACGAAAAATAAATTTCATTTAAATTCATTTATCTTAGTTGGTGTTTTCACAGTATTTGGTAGTATTTGATACAGAAACAGAAATAGAACATTTCACGTAACATACATAACATCAAGGTTTTGTGGAGGAGAGCATGGCCGTAGGGGACACTTTATCTCAGATGGCGGTGACCTTTTGCCAGACTCCAGACCCTCAACCAGAACGTTATCACTGCCGACCATATGGAAAGCCGTTTTAACCTTTATTCAAGAATTTCAGACATCTACAAATAATTTCCAGATATCTAAAATTATGTGCTATTTAAGATATCTTCAATAGAATTTAAGATATCTAAAAGTCATTTCGAGATATCTGGAGTAGAATAAGAGATATCTGAAATTGAATTGGTGATACCTGAAATAGAATTAAAGATGTCTAAAATTGAAAAAAAGATATCTGAAATAGAATAAGAGATATCTGAAATAGAATTCCAGATATCCAATATTGAATTAGAGAAATCTAAAACTGAATTACAGATATCTGAAATAGAATTCAAGATATCTGAAATTCTTCCTTATTTCGAGATTTATTTCGAGATTTTCTAAATTTATTTTTAGATATCTGCAATTATTTAAAGATATCTACTATCGTTTGAAGGTATCTGCAACTATTTAGAGATATATGAAATTGAATAGGAGGTATCTGAAACTGAATTAGAGATACCTGAAAGTAATTGTAGATATCTGAAATTCCTGAACAAAAGTTAAAATAGCTTTCCATACGACCGAGGCAGCAAAGTCTTCCCGACTCAGAAAATATTTGAACAATGAAAGCTATGGGGCTGCAGCCACCCACAACGTCCCTTTCGGCCACTCCTTGACAGGGGGCTTCCAAAGTCCCAGCTATTGCCATATCAAAAACCAAAAAATAAGTAAATTGTGTTACATTATTAGGTATTAGACAATGTAAAAAAATGTAAGTTTTCTTTCGCGCTTCTACGGATGATTTGCAAACAACGTTAAGTCGGTAGGTAAAATGTACGTTTGAGACCGCATAGGGTTGGTTGGGGTCAGTGATCACAGGTCCTTTAGATATTGTCAACCTAATCCATACTTTTGGCCAATCCTTGACACTCTTCGTGAAAAACTTACCTCCAAAAAATTATAGCTCCAGTTACGACAATTGTAATGATGACCCCGAAAGAAGAAATTCCAAACATTAGGCCTGTGTCCATATTCAAAGAAAGAATGTAATCATTAGGCTCCAATCCAATCTGAGTCAGTATCACCCTACTTTACTGGTTGCCCCAAAATGAAACTACAATTTTAACATATTTAACATGAAAATAACACAAAATGTTACCATAGAAAACTTTATTTACAAGTCAATTTTTTACATTTCATCGAATAGCCCGTTTCTGCTAACCTAGCCCATTTGTAATACAATATATACTTAAACGACCGTTCAGCCAGGACTAAATTTCGGGGCCAAATATGACATTATACATTATACTTCTTAATATGATGGAGATCTTTTCATCGATTTGATTTTAACCGTTAATGTACGACTTACTGGGTGGCAGGGTGGAGGGGTGTTAAGTAAAGGGGCAGCCCCAATTACACTTTTTGTAAAGTTTAGGCAACGTGGATTAGAAGAAAACGGTGTTGTTTCTTGAGAGAATTTTTACAAGATTACATGTGCAGAGTGAAGTTTAGAGGTTGAGTCGTTATAAAGGAATCAATTGGAATGATCAACTACCTTCTCAGAAAACTCTATTATTGGACCCTATTCCTAAGTGATTATAGTTGTTCGTAGTGTGTTTCAGTGCCAACATACACCTTTCAAAAGCGCTTTTGAAATAACGATTACAAACTACAAAAGACATGTGAACCCCTGCTGCATCTGGAACAGGAATTCACATGAATTTCTTTGTTTTGTTACTGTAATTTCACAGGCATTTACAACAGGGTATTATCAATCTCTTAGATGGAATCTGTTTCTATCATTGGCCATGTTTTAACTGTTTTATGACTGTAAACTATGATGGTTTAATCAGTAATCAGTAATGGTATATTATTTGTGCTAAAGTGGTGCACTCCAAACACTGACACATTGAAAGCTTACGCGTAGTGGATTCTTTTCCCAGATCGAGTCATACTAAAAGTGGAACCTCACTGCCGTTGTGCGTGATGCTCCTCATAAGCAACGGAGTAGGGAAAACAAGCCAGTGAGCCACAACTGGAAAAAAAGGCCGTGGCCGGCTTGACTTGAACCAATAGTTTGGAAACTGGGCCGTAAAACTCTATCTAACTAACTACGCGTAGTGGGAAGTGCCGACTTATGAAATGCCCGTTTGTACGAAAAGACCTTTCAGATTCCCAAATAGGTTCTCAAGGAGGGGGTGTGGCGACCTTTAGAATTCTGGCAACTTTGTTGGGTAAGAAAGGGTTTACTTTTTTCAGGCAACCATAGGTTAATGTCTTGTATTAAACCGAGACTATAGGTGTGGTATGTCAACATTACCAACATGTAGAAAGCAAGAGCGTCAAGTCTTTGCGGCGAGTGACCCGAATAAACTCATGTCGTTATGATGGTGTCCGGGGAATTCACGGAAAACTTTGAGAATGGTACAGTTGAATGCAATATTTCAGGATCGCAAAAACTAACAATAAGGATGATTACAACAATATAATGTAAACAAGTTTAGTATAATTTTAACTTTAATAAACAATGTATATCTTAAAGCTTGGCGTTCCCAGTGTGCAGGACTCTGCCATATCCCCTCCACTTCCAGGCGACAAGGTTATTGGAATTTGTTGACTTTTTAAGGGGAAAATGAACTGGTCAGCCACTTTAGAGGTGAAAGTAACACTTGCTCATCATTGACATAACTTGGCATGAAAAATATCACAGATATTTGTGATTACTTTGTTGATTATAAGTAGATACCTTGTATAACAACGTTTAACTAGCCTTGTGTTTGCAGCTCCTAAGCACATCTTAACAGTAGTGAATGTTTTATCTTGGCAATACTTACGGAGCTTGCTCCCTTGGTTTTTTGTGGTAGTCAATAAACGTCTTTCAGCTGGAAATATTGAAAGATACTGAATATTTTGGGGAAGGTTATATCTTCCGTTTGGCATACATTTACATAAAAACAAAATGAACAATTTATAATTCTTGTGACATTGATTTAGAAATATTGAGTACAAGTATGAGTAAAATAATGACAAAAAAAGATAGAAAGCTGTGTTTGCAGCTCTTAAGCTAATCTTAAAGGTAGTGAATGTTTTAGATTAGCAATACTTACGGAGCTTACTCCATTGGTTTATTTTTGCGGTAGTCAATGAAAGTCTTTCAGCTGGAAATATTGAAAAATATTGAGTTATTTTTGGAAAGGTTATATCGTCCGTTGGCATACATTTACATAAAAACAAAATGAACAGTTTGTAATTCTTGTAACATTGATTTAGAAATATTGAGTACAAGTATGACTAAAATGATTTAAAAAGATAGAAATTTAGGAGAACAGAGTCATTAAAATATTTGTTAAAATGTATATATTACTTTTCTAAACTAACTGTCTCTTTGCTAATATTAGGCAAAACATATTCCAAGACTGGTGATCAAACTGACTTCACATAACTTTTTCCATCACGTAGTACTTTAAAATATACTTTTGCGGTCATATCTACGAATTCAAATACTAAGAAAACTTAATCTGATAGCCCATAATGCATGTCGTGGAAAAGCATGTTATCAAAAAAGAGCTACTTTACTTTAGTACCAACCCTTCCAGTGAAGTCTCTTACACCTATGATTCTTTTTTGCCAGGTTAATGGAGACTTAACATGCATTTTTTTTTTTTTTTTTTTTTTGTTACAGGGGGTATGTCACTTACGGGTTGTGTACGAGACTTTTATTCCTCTTCTGTCAAAGAACAACGACGGGGAACATGTTTTTAATATTACGGTCGCCTCCTTTCCAGCAACGGTGATGCTTTTTCCCTTCAAGGTATTTTCCTTATATGTTCCTAAACTGTTTTCATTATTCAAAACCTGAAAGTTGAGCACAACGAATGATTTCTCATTTTAATGACATCTTAATAGCTGTTAATAAATTGTTTTGAAACATTAACATATTATTGGAGTAAATGAGAATAAAACCAATGGATCTTTGTGTGAATAAAAGGAACTATTGCCAAGAAGTTGTTTAATCAGGAAGAAGTTAGGTTTTGCGGTGCTGTTCTTTAAGATCAATTCAACCAGCGGCGTAACCAGACCTGACTGCCCGGGGGGCATAGAGGTTTCCCGATTTTGTACTAGACTGAGTCGAGCTGTGTTAGTTTGTGGGTGTCTTAGAGTCTTAAGGGAAGTGTTGGGGGCAACAGTTTTCGACAATGCAACTCACCCTACCCCATTGACCAAAAGGTACATTTTTGTGCTAATTTTTTTCTCTTTTTCTACGAGCAAGAACAATTTTGTTTTTTTTTTTCAAATAAATCTGATTTTTTTTCTTGAGTGTGAACACAACTGTATAAGAAACGTACCAAACATTTGGGTCCTTTTACCGACACATTTGTAAATATGGAGCTTGTACATGGGCGTCCGCAGGTAAGGGCAAAGGGGGGGGCACTTGGCCCCTCCCCCGGAAAATCAACAATTGGAAAAAAAAACGCATAAAAATCAAAGCAAAAACCCAAACAAAACGTGTTATCCAAGTTTCTATGCGAAAAATAGGCTATAGATATGCCATCTCTGGCGATCTGGGAGGCATTTTGGGCTGAAATTTTCGCACGCTTTATGCCAATTCATGGTGACTCGGAGGTTTTGTCCCCCTGCGGACGCCCATGAGCTTGTATTGCATAAAATAGATTAGATTCAGAGTTTCCTGTAAGAAAATTTGCATTTTGGGGGAACTATTGAAGAACCTACCTTTCCTAGTATTAGCATGAATCTGAGATAGCATGTCGCCTGAAGATCATGTTATCTCAGGAGAGTGGATTAAGGCTTCTCGACGACATTAAGAAAACTCTCGAAACGGATCTGTAGCGGTTGGGATCAATTATCCACTGACTGCCTTAGAGCAATCACTTACAGCTTTAAGGGTTGCAATTTAAGGCGCACGAAGAGTGCGGAAAATGTTGCCTTTTTTGAGAATAATTATTTTGAATATGGAACTTTTATTAGAAAGAAGGAAAACTTGGGAAAACCGCACTGTATTTGACGGGTGTCTCAAGTGGTAAATTTTCGAATTTTTCACTTTTTCTAGCAAGGGCACATTCGCCCTGCTTCCTGTAGCTACTCCATTGCTCTGCAACATTAAACATTGATGAAATTTTGACACTTCAATAACTAAAGAATCCATCTACAAAGACTAAACAACTGACAAGGTTGAAAGGTATCTGATGAAAGGTGTGTATGAGAGCATTTGATTACGGTAGGCCAATGGTTCCCCTGCCACTAGAAAGACTATCTTCAGTTGGAGCGAATAGAGCGGAGCGAATAGAAAATTTTGAAAAATCGCGACCCCTCAGACAGCGGCTAGTGGCATGTCTCAGGCTTGTAAGTAGTACCTCAGTTTTTCGATTTTTATTGCAAAGTGAACACCACTATATGAGCAATTAGGGCGCGAAGCAAATTCTGCTTTTATGAAACAAAAATTTGTTGATTTTGGAGCTTACATTGCAGAAAGCTTTCGATTCCGGGTTTCGTGTGAGGAAGTTTAAATAGTTAGGGGGATTACTGGAGAATCTGCATTTCCTTCAAGTATTGTTGGCAAATCTGAGAATGATGCAGATCAATCTTGCTTTTGATGTTATAGTTGGCCCGCTTTCTTTCTTTTCTCATTGCTCTCTTTTTTGCTTCACCCTTTCTTTTCTTTCCCCTTCTTTTCCGTTTTCCTTCTTTCCTTCTACCTTCCTTTCCTTCCCTTGCACTCCTTTTTCGCTTTTCGCTTCTTTCCCCCTTTTCCTCTTCTTTCTTTCTTTCCTTCCGTTCCTTCCCTTCCCGTTTTTTCTTCCCTTCCCATTTTTTGGGCGTCCGGGGGGCAGTTTTCCTCCCTGCCCCCCCCCCCCGCTGGTTACGCTACTGAATTATTCAACTGTCACTCATTGTGACAGATCTTAAAGGAACACCTTTCTCAGCTGTTTGGAAAAGTGGCTAGAGACTGGGGATAGAGTCAGACTAGCTTGATGGAGATATTTAGCAGAGGCCCTGGAACAGGAATGGATTGGTTGATAACGCCCTCCCTTTTTATTAAGTTACTCATTGTTTATTACTACTTATTTAGAGAAAAACTTGTGTAAAGAATCAATGATATTACAAAACCGTTTCCGGCACTCTAAAATAAAACAATTTGTGAAGTTGCCAATTTGATCTCTTTTTTGATGTAATCTTCAACTTCAATTGAAGTTCTATAATTACTGATCATGATTCTATTTGTCTGTAAACAGATATTTCATAAGTGTGTCTCGAATTACAATTTCAGATGTTTCAAACATCCTTATTAATCAAAAATTCCATAAAGCACTTTCAACTGTGTCGTGTTCAGTCCTAATAAAGTACTTAGCCCTTAAAGATCTAGTAACTTCCCTTTGACAACGGTCTGATTAAAACAATGCAGAATCACTTGTGCATGGAGTGATGAAGTGGGATGCCCCTCACGGATCAAGGTATTGGTTTTACATCCTTAAATGAATCATTTATTAAAAGTCAGAGATATTACAAGTTAAAAACAACTGTAAAAGGAATATCTAACTGCTTTAGAGTATTGCATATGTTAACCTCGAGCTTGTCAGTGCAGAAAAATATATCCAATAGGTCGAAGTCCTCAAAGAGAAGTTCAATTTCAGTGTTTCGGCTCAGAGATATTACCCATCTGCAAGTCCATTTGTCATCGGCGTCCGGGTAACCAGGTGACTGAAAAACTCCAGATGGTGAAGTGAATGTCGAAGTGCCACACCCTGAATAAAAACACAATTTGTGAAAAATGTAACAATTTAGCCATTTGAAACATGATATTTGTCGACATAGTGCAACTTAACTGACAACCTTAGAGCGTCCCTAAGAGCATCTCTCAAACCATGGGCAGTCGCTAAAACAAGAAGAATTTACCTCTGCAACTGAACTAATGCAGATCAGTAAGGTATTCTACAGCAGTGTACGAAACTTTAAAATATCCTCATCTACCGGTTGACGTGAGCGAAAAGGATGTGCGTGTCTTTCAGAGTACTCCGTATATGTGAACCTATTTTAATGGTCATGTTTCTGAATATTATCTTATACTTTCACATTCATTTTTCCGAACATGGTCGTATTCTCAAAAAAAAAATGCAAATTAGGTATACATTGTACGCATAGCTCCCTTGTCCCATTCCATTAGTTGAAGTCAAAATGATATATTGGATTCTGTTCGAAACCCTACACGCCTTCTCCTATTTGATGCAAATCAGGAACCGCGGAGACGGAGGGGGGGTGGGGTGCTAGGGGGCTTTGGCCGCCGCACTTTTTTTTTTTTTTTTTTTTTTTTTGCTGTGGGCAATTTTGGCCGCCTTATACTGCATTTATTTTATTGGACATGTTGGGCTGCTTCGATGATAAGCCCCCGCACTTCAAAATCAGCTCAGCGGCCTCTGGGTTTAAGGTTTGAAACTTTTGAAACATCTTTCTTTCTTCAAAAAAGTTTTTAACTACAAACAACATGTAATACTTGCTCCCTGGGTAAATAGGGCACTTAGCCAGACTAGATACAAGGCAAACATTTGTATTGCCCAAAAATGGTTTATAAATGCGTGAAGTCTTCGTCAAAGCATCTTATTTTCTAAGGGAAGAAACCTTTCCGTGGCTTCCCACAAGCTTAAGCAACCAAAAGTCTTACGCTTACTTAAAACATACACAAGAGGAGAAACATTGTAGGCCCGCACAAGGGTAAAACGCCTTAGAAACAATTTGTAGCACCTTAAATACAAGGTATTAAACCCACGTAAGCCTGTTATATTTAAAAAGAGAACTCAATTGTTCCATAGCGGTATATCATCCCAAGTTAGAATTGATATTGCCGTGTTTTTGAAATGAATCCACCCCTTTTATTAGCTTTTTAATAGGGTATCTCTTCAAATTCAACTTGACACTTCAATTTACAAATCTATTTTTTTACTTTCATTTTCTTGCATAACTTTACCAAATTTCAACCTATTTTAATCGTTCGAGATCCATTTGGTAACTTATTTAGCCACTGAGTTAGTTTCTAGACCTATCTCCGTTCAATGGGCAAAATTCGTTTATGAAGGAGCTCGGATAAAGTATGTTACATATTATGAAATATGAAGCTGATTACAAGGTGTTGAGTAGTTATTTTGCCTTTCTACACTGTCTTAACGTTCTAACAATCTATTTTAAGTTGCTCCAAGTTACCCTACTTGAGTAATTTACACCCATCGCTATTTTAAGTTGCTCACAAGTTACCCTACTTGAGTAATCCTTGCCAGGCAATAACATTTTTAACCAGCTTGGGTATTTGTACCCAACTGTTAAGCAAAATATATGTAACCTAAGGAGGAAAAAAGCAATTTCATAAGCTTTTTTTTTACAAAGTACGAGGGAGATGACCACGTGTTTAACAGCGGACGAATCACAACCTTCTGGGTAAGCAAGAGGTCTCTTGTTTCCTTCATTCATTTCAAGATTTGTTTATGATTAGATTTTGTAAAGAAGATTGTGTCATCTGTCACTGATCAAAGACCTATCACGATTACTTAAATCATTGTCATTATATTGTCATTGCCTTTTGTTTAGTTGGGAAAAGTAAAGTTTTTAAGTCAATTGTCAATGTTAACTTTGTTGAAATTAATTTCATGAAATAGCTCCCTTAACAAGTCTTCCCTTATAATCCTTTTTTGAAATATGGAAAATTGCCACAGCTGACATTTTCGTTACGTTTGAATAATACGTCAAGAAGACGGAATTTTACAATTCCGTCTACACAAAGGACTATAATAGGACAATTCTAGACTGTTATTTAATCTTAATAAATTAATTAAAGCATTCCACTTGTGGAGGAAGAAGTGAAACATCAAACTAAAACTATAACGATACCTTTTGTTTCTCGCTTAATTTGGTTCAAAAGGAGAATGTCGTCATTAAATAGTGTAAGTCAGATTAGGCAAAACCAAGGACATACAACCCAAGGCGGTAGCCAGGATTTCATGATCTGGTGGGACAGATTAAAGAATGACTGGTAACCTTACTGGGAATGGGTCTAAGGGAGAAGGTACCTCCCACTAGATGCTAGACTAGGTGCCTGGCCCTATACACTGTCTCTGACTACGCCGTCGATCAGATTTTATTCCCTGCAATAGGTTTTTCAAATGTTCAAGCACATTCAGTACATAACTTTTGACAAGTGCGTACATTGTATCTCCTTCTCCGAAGACCTACTGTTACTCCAGTCAAAGAATTCTAGAGAGTTTTTTTTTTCAACTCCCTGCTCCAGTCAGTTAGTTACCTCAAAACCCGGCTCTACCTGTACTTGCCGGTGCAATAGTCTCTCTAAAAATACTCAAAAAATATTTAGACCATTTTCCCTTTCTAAATTGGGTGCTAACGAATGTGAGTATTCGTACTCTTAATAAGTGAGTATTTAAACAAACTTTGTGCAACCATTTACACAAATTGAGTTGAAGTAGCCATTTGTATCAAGTAGAAGTACTCATTTTGGTGTGTATCCGATTTTTTAAACAAAATTTTTGAGTGTGAGTTTTTGTACCGTTTCGTAGACTTCCATTGAAATTACACTTGGCATCCCCTTTTTGTCGAATTGGACTACTACCAATTGGTATGTAGAACGTTTGCCCCCGTGATAGTACTTAGACGTCCACTGTTTATTACTTGGATGAAATAACGGAGATTGAGGTTGAATTGCGGTCTTAAAATAAGGATAAAAATTGTACGTGTGATTAATTGTTAACTTTTCAGGAATGAAGTTATAAAATCAAATCTGGTATTGTCTCACCTGTGACCATGTTATCTTCGTTAGTAAAATATATAACGAACATGATGTACATAAGTGATAGTAGTGGCACCGCTCCCATCATGCGTAACACTTGTAGTGGACGGATCATTTGAAAAACAGTTATGTTATTCTTCAGATAATTTGAAAGGCCGTGTAGGTGATTTTTCTTTTTAACTTGTCCACTGCATATGCGGTCATTATCTTCAGCCGTAATGAGATATTAATAAACAATCTATGATTCGTTCTGTCTATCAAAAGGCAGAACGCATCAAGTGCATGTATGACAGGCATAATTAAATCTATTCTCATTTTAGTGAACTTTGAAGTACTGTACTTATCAACTGTAGATAAGGATTTGATTTGACAGTGTACTATTTCTCAACAGGAATCACTTTTGTTGAAGCAGTAAACAACGGCCATGCTATATTGTGAAAAGCATCATGTTTTAGCTCAAATAAACGAATTTTTGGAACTGCGGATTTCGATATTCACTACAAACACCTAAATAAGAATTTGTTTTTGAATCTGTAACATGGTACATATTAGTAAAATACACCACCAAAATCACTGGTGGCTTGCAAAGATCGGAAGGAAAAGCAATTAAGCTTCCAAGTCAGTCTTCAAATTATCATCAATCTTGGGAAATCTTAATAAAAAAAGTATCAAAATTGACCACACAGTACATTATTTGCGTATTTATTCTCTGAGGTGTAAAGCAAAGTCGTTGTTGCCTTTGCTAGACTGTCTTTTTATTGAATCTATTTCCGTTTTCATAGAGGGTACAGTTCTATGAAAAAATCGAAATGGGAAAGATTTTTATCCCATGAGCACTGATAAACAAGTTATCTTATCTGTACCTGACAAATACGTTCGCTTGAACAATAATGCATGCAAAACTACACTTTCGTTGCATGTGATTCAAAGCCACCACTCAATATATTTGTATAACGTAGCGCCAGGAATCAAGCAACGCTTTATTCCGGATATACGGTACAACCAGGTAGTTGCTGGATTAATTCACTGGTTAAACACGTCCATGAAATAAGAAAAACTGTACAGAATTATTACTTCACTTGAGGTGTGCTGAATCGAGAGTTGCTGTTGGACACCTCGATAGCAGTAAACGTCAGAATACAATGGGATTCAACCGATGGGATTTATCTCTCTGATATTCTACAGGAAAAAGCGTCTAGTACTGTTTTATACCTACGTGTTTATACCTTCACGCACTTACTTTTCTTTCCAACACAGAGCTGATATACCTACCGACTAGCAGACCTGTACCCATGCATTTGTGTACCATATCTTCATGAATATAGGTATACACAGTACAAAGTTACGGGCAACATTAACGCACATGCAATCATACGTAAATACATGTAAGCAGTGATAAAAACGCACAGTTCTAAAAAATTAGGGTGGATTGGAAGACGCGAGAACAGTAATGTAATGACATATTTAAACATGGATAATATCTGCTCGATTTTGGCTGGTGCCTTTTGGCTAACATCATGATGTGTAGCATCTGTTCTTTTCATCCAGTCCAGAATAGGGCCATGCATGACAGACCAATAACGTAAATGGTCTGAAAGTTGTTAGGTTGGTCACGTATTGTCCTTCAGTGGACGTAATAGCTTAGGGTCGGGAGAATTTTAGAAAAAGGCATTTGGAGCCAAACGTGACAGACCAATGACCTAAATGGCCTTGAGGTTGGTCAGGTGTTGTTCTCAATTGGAAGTAATAGCTTATTCGGAAAGCGTTTATGGTTTGGTTTCGCCGAACGACCATTTGCCAGATGGTGGGAGGACTTTAGTAAATGATGTAAATGGTCTGAGGGCCGTGGGGTTGGACAGGTGTTGTCCTTCAGTGGACGTATAGCTTCGTCAGGAAGTAGATTAAAACTTGGTTTCACCGAACGTTTCTTTGCCAGAGAGTCGGGAGGACTTTAGAAAAAGCTCTTGCACGTACGCAGACAGAAAAGGTCATTGTAGTCTAAAAGCATGGACAATGCAAGCTATGAAAATTCCATTCACCCTTGTTCACAGCGTCTACACGGCAATGGAAATTTTACAGGCAAACACTGAAATGGAAATAAAATTACAAGTTTTACATATTTTACGTTTTTACGATTTTATGTAATGTGAAAGTACGGAATTTTCTGAAAACTGTTCCAGAAAAATTCTGTTGAAAATGACATTTGCATACTGTAAACTACACTTAGGTTTTCTGTTACTCAAAATAACAGAATTTCCGGGAAACTCTGCAGCCATAAAAACTCAGAAAAAACAGGTTTTTATACAGTGTAGTTATCTGGTTTAGAGGAAAAGTGAAAAAAAAAAGAATTTATTAGTTCCTAAAATACCACAGCACATTACCTTTTTGAAAAGCAGATAAAGCCCTGTGTCTTTATTAATATACAAATTTTCGTGTCATCCTTCAATCAATTTTGCCCCCTAACTAAACACTGTTTACTCCCCATCCCGTCTATGGCCCTTTCGGGGCGAGGGCTGCAGCCCCCAATCAGCCAAAACCTTGGTAAAGTGGGCAGACGTTGGTGCCTCAGTCTGGCAAAGATTGTGCTCTTGTTGGGGATCTGGATTCGGGGAAAAAGGTCGACCCTCCTGAAAGAAAGAGTCCCAAACGGCCATGCGCCATTCCAACAAATATAGAGGAAAA
The DNA here is from genome assembly GCA_037179385.1 of Holothuria scabra. NCBI lineage: Eukaryota > Metazoa > Echinodermata > Holothuroidea > Aspidochirotida > Holothuriidae > Holothuria > Holothuria scabra. The sequence goes on along the minus strand of CM074197.1, from coordinate 7,926,493 downwards.
AATAACAGTTCGTTTTCAAAGGGCAAGAGCAGTCACTCCAACTTGAAGTAGTGTAGTAGACTGCCCTGATTCATGATTGGCTCTTGAGAGTCATGTGACAATATTTTCTCCTCCATTTTAAAATTTACCAGAAGTAATTTTTTGGAATAATACTTTGAATCTTCAATATTCAATGAGGTCCCAAATATAATGAAAGATACTTTTAAGAGAAAAAATAGGAAAATTGTGAGATTTAGCCTGTTGCTTCAAAATAAATTTGGGTGACTGCCTTTAACCTTTAAAATTGGAAACTTAAATGTATAAATGTTTCAACGACCTTTGCTCGACTCAAGGACTATCGCTCTTCTAGTGCTCATTTGAACTCAACACCTACGGCACACTTTTAATTAGGCCTACCTTTCTATTATTTTTGGAATAACACCAAGTTGTTTTCACACTTGGTAAAAATGGAAAACTGTTTCAAAGCTCTCGCAGCTAAAAAACAAAATGGGTTTCGTAAATTGAATTTCTTTTCAAACAATACACGTGTTCTAACATCCCCTTAATTTAAAAATGCTGTGTCCGGTTAAAAGATGAAACAGTTGTTTATTCTAAAGACAACTTTCGCTTTTGTGGATGTTTAGTGACTGGCACTTATATGCACATACTGCTCATCAATGTTCACAAAAATAATAAGGTGAATAAGGAAAAGAAAAGAAAGTGAGCTACAAGTCTAAAGAAGAGTTTTATTTATTTATTTTTTTGATGTTCACGGTCTTTTTAAGAGAGCATGAAAGGGAACAATTTTTTACGCGTTTGTTAGTGGACCGGACTTGATGTTGAGTTATGGTGTTATTTTTAGTACTTCTTGCACCCCTGGAAAAAGGTAAGACCTATATAATGACACAATCCAATTTTGGTCAGTATTTACGAGTGTTTGGTCTGAACACTTCTCTGCTTTTTTCAATGACTTTTAAAAAGCACCAATTGATAGAGAGGAATAGTTGGGAGTGAAACTTGGCGTGTAGCCTGCAAACTGGCGTGTAATAACGCCATATAGTTAGGGAACCCAAGGGGAAATCCCCTGGTTCTTTACAGTTTTAACTAAGTTGAATTAAATTAATCAAAGACTTTGATGAGTCAGGTACGGTTCCAATGCCTCTTTTGTATAATAAATCGCACTAAAAAGTAAAATGACAAATCGCTTGATATCAGGGCTCACTTAACCTTTTCAAAATCTTTTTTTGTAGTTCTTATTCTTACTTTAGCCTACTGCGTCGGAGAGTTAATTCCACACGATAGTTGCGCTTTTCACCAAAAGGCATTCTTACTGCTCCTTTGTTAGTCTTTCAAGGTGTGTTAACTATTTATTTGATCAAAATGAATGAAATGTAAATCACCGAAAGATAAAGAACTTAGTTCCTGTCGGCACTTTAAAGATGAAATATATAATAAGATGGGGCACCTCTGTGTCTTACCAGTTTATTTCGCAAATACAGGCAAGCACCTTTCAAGGCTATTATTTCTGGACCATTTAAGCGGCTCATTGAGTTGGTTCATGAAATTCAACAAATTTTCCAAACCTATTAAGTTTTCTCCACAAACCAATGGCAAATGGTCAAACTTTGACAATCCTCATACCTACATACAAATAACTTTTTTATGAGTGAGTAATGAACGGTTCAAGTCCGTTTACAAAAAGACACTTTTTCAACTTGTGTACAAAGCCGTTACAAGTCAGGACACTAGAAGTTCAAAATTTAACGTTTTCTGTGTCTTTTGGACTTGAAACTTGACTTGTTATGCTAACTTGAAGCATTGGTATGTGGTAGTGACCCTTTGAGACTCTCATTAAGTTATCAATATCAACTCAGTGAGCCCCTATAATACAAACAGCTTTTCATTGTACGGTATTCAGGCCCTTTCTTCTTTTATCGGACTATTTGCGCTAGATAATGGCTTCCATATTTTCAGAAATAAGCCGAGCATACCTTTACGAATTCGGTACAATACTTCACATTTATACCGCTCCAACAGGGGTGCCTATTTTGAGAGCGGAGGACAATAATGGTCCATCAATGAAAATATTGGGGCCAAGCATATCTTTTTTTGTGTATATTCCTGTCAATGTGGGTAAGTATGCATGGTTTTTTATGTTAAGCTATTTATTTATTTATAGCTATTTATGGATGGATGGATGGATGGATGGATGGATGGATGGATGGATGGATGGATGGATGGATGGATGGATGGATGGATGGATGGATGGATGGATGGATGGATGGATGGATGGATGGATGGATGGATGGATGGATGGATGGATGGATGGATGGATGGATGGATGGATGGATGGATGGATGGATGGATGGATGGATGGATGGATGGATGGATGGATGGATGGATGGATGGATGGATGGATGGATGGATGGATGGATGGATGGATGGATGGATGGATGGATGGATGGATGGATGGATGGATGGATGGATGGATGGATGGATGGATGGATGGATGGATGGATGGATGGATGGATGGATGGATGGATGGATGGATGGATGGATGGATGGATGGATGGATGGATGGATGGATGGATGGATGGATGGATGGATGGATGGATGGATGGATGGATGGATGGATGGATGGATGGATGGATGGATGGATGGATGGATGGATGGATGGATGGATGGATGGATGGATGGATGGATGGATGGATGGATGGATGGATGGATGGATGGATGGATGGATGGATGGATGGATGGATGGATGGATGGATGGATGGATGGATGGATGGATGGATGGATGGATGGATGGATGGATGGATGGATGGATGGATGGATGGATGGATTTTTGAAAAATGCGGTCCCTGACACTATGTAGAGTTCCGGCTTTGGGGGATTTTTCCCCCTCCCCTGCATTGCAACATGCACAACTGGACGCGTGATGTCACAAGCTAATTTAGCTAGCTGTAACGTTACGTTTGTGTAGCAATTGGTTCATGTGTACATATCCTTGTGCTGATTTAGCGTTGTGAACGTTAAGAATATGATCGAGTTCTGTAAATAACTGAATATTCAGTTCTTGTGTCCTTCCCCTGGCTTTTTTTCAGCTTGGGGTCTTGTTTACATGAATAAAACGATCTAGTGATCAACTTGATTTTCATACTTTTGGCATTGTTTTTATGAAAATTATGCTCATGACGAAACATTACCCAAACGACTTTCTTAAAAGAGGGGTTTAAGTTCACAACAGGATTTGGCATGTTAAAGGGGTACTTGTTGGGAAAATTTGCATTGAAATCCGATGTGTGGTTCTCAAGATATGAGCACGTAAAGTTTCCACATTTTCAACAAAAAGTGAACTTGAAGCAACACATATGACATCATATCCATAGTGCACAGCCTTTCGTTTTTTCTTTTATAACTTTAGACTCAATTTTTTCCTCAACATCGAATATTTTGAAAGTGTCGTTGCATAAGTGGCATAAGAACTTTATAAACTTTAATCCCCAACAGGGAGATCCAATTCCAGTTGACTTCAAGGTCAGCAAAACAGTCTGACAAAACAAACGGAATCAAAACATTTCTTGTCAATGTGAGGAAGTGATATAAGCTCTGCTCCCCTCAAACTCACTTTTGAACACAAATCTACTGATTTCATTTACCGTCTCGACAAATACATGTCCGATTGAATGGAACTTTTACCACACTGTGTAGATTCGTTTCCTTTTTCACATGTGAAAATTAAATTTTTGCTTAGGCCTCCTCTTTGAGTACCCCTAGTATTCAGATGTGGTGCATCTGAACGACCACAAGTTTTTTGTAATACATCCTTTATGTATTTCATTGTACAAACACAGAGGATCACTTTAAACTTGATACATCTTGATTTTCAAAACAACAGTCGATAGCTGTTATAACATTTTGATTCACACACAGAACTTTTAAACCATTAACAAGGCTATGAATTTCAACAGAGGTATAACTTACCTCATTTCCGACTTTATATCAGATAAAACTGCACGAGAGGTACAGTAAAATAGCCTATAGATATTTTATTTAACAAACGCCTACAAACATTTGCAACTCTTTTTGTCACATTATTCTTTGTCATTACACAATTACCTACGTACAATGTTTAAAAAATTTTAGTTCCCGTTTCAATTTTCAGCGGGTGACAATTTACTCTTTGAGTCATTTGCGTTGAAGCAGTCAACAAGTATTGTACAGTGGCCACTAAATGTGTCATGCTAGTTATAAGACAAAATAATAATTCAAGGGAGTAAAATTAAGACGAGCTTTTCTTTCACTCATATGATTTGAAACAATTTATTTTGAAACTGTTTTGACTTATTTCTAACAGCGCACTCGTCATGTTTAAGGCGTCGGTTGTCATTGTGATTTTGTGTTATGCTTGTGGAGGTGACGGCAAGAGACTGGTAAGGCAAATATTAATTACATACCCGTTGAAAATGAATTTCAGTTTTCCTTCTTCTTTTGTTTCTGAAATATCAGCCAGATTGTGTCACAGAAAGGTTTTTTTTTTCGGAATGAGACAGGTGTGAGGTTCTAGAGAAATGGGTGTCCTAATCCCTTTTTCAAGACAATGTTCTTTTTAGGTGTAAAGATTCTTAATGGTGTGCTATTTGTGCCTTATATGTGATAACATTTATAGTGTTATTACTTTACTGTTCAAGATTATGGGTCCTTGGAAATTCTCAACCCTTGAAATAAAATTTTTAAAAATCACTTTTCTCCATTTTCTTATTGTTCAAGATAGGTTCCTTAGGATATCTCAACCTCTTGGCCTTCAACATTGTCTAAGCACCAATTCCAAATCAGTTCATTTAATTTGAGCGTCAATGCAATAATTTACTTAATTTTAACAAAGACTTCTTTTGATTAAAAATTAACGCTTGTATTGGATTTTGTCCAATGTGCTATGGAAGCATACATTTTCTGTCGTCAGCTGGTAGACAAAAGGTTAGTTAGTTAGATGGAGTTTTACGGCCCAGTTTCCAACTTATTGGTTCAGGTCGAGCCGGCCACGGCCTTTTTTCTACTTGTGACTCACTGGCTTGTTTTCCCACCTCCATTGCTCATGCTGAGCATTATGCACAACGGCAGTAGGTTTTATAAACATTTGTGTTGAGTTCTGTCCAATGTGGTATGGGAACATCATTTTCTGTTGTATTTTAGAAGCTTTTATGTTTCGGTTGCTCGAAATATTTTTTCCACAATGGGAAATATGTTGAGTTTCCAGGATACTTTGTACGAGTTCAGTTACCTTCCTTTTCTAGCTTGCCCGAAAATAAATTAAGAGTGTCTCTTTTGCAGACATAAAAAAATCATGCAATTTGTTCGTCTGAAATAGAAACAATAATTTGTTCGTTCACAGAAATCAAACACCAAAATCAATCAACGGAACTCTCACACCTGTTTCGTGTTTCTGTTCATGTTTCAAATATATTTCATGAAATAATATCAAAACCTGTTTATAATACAGGGGCGGAATAACCCCCCCCCCCCCTTCCAAAAAAGGGTGAAGAATTGTATTTTACTTCATAAAACAAAAGTAAGTCCATATTTCAACTGAAATCGGCCTAAATGACGTGTCATATTTGCTTAATGTCACCCCTGCCTTTATATTCCTCGATTTTCTACTCAAGTTCCTCACACCAAATAACCCCTGCAGTTTGTTAGGAAAATTTCTGATCATTTTGCACTTCTTTCATTCTTTTTGTTGATTGAAAAGTCCTAGGGAATGCTATCTCTGACTGTCTGAGGAGTTGCGATTTCCAAAAGTTTCCGAACATTCGTGCCGGTCGACGGTGGAGCTCCGCTCAGATAGTCTTCAGGCATAGGCGTACAAGGCGAGAAAGCAGAGGGCAGACTCTTTCCTTCCCCTATTTCGGCAAATGTGAAATTTTGACAGAAACTTGGGTAAAATTTGGACAGCCACTCGAGTTTCAAAAAACGCTTTCCAGAAAATAACGAAATCTTACAGAAATATGCCCCCAAAAAGGAAAGAAACGACCTCATATTCGCAAAAACATTTTCATTTAAAATAAAAACGATTCAAAAAAATCGCTACACTTTCGGGCAGGGCAAAAAGCTAGTTATTATTTTTGAGTTTTACTTCACAGTCTTGCACAACACAATGACCGAAATGGACAATTATCCAAAGTCTTTCAAGCATTTTCCCGAAAAATAGAAAAGTATTATAGCCAGTGTAACATTTTTACGAAAAGTCAAAGAGATAAAAAGTCGCGACACATTTGGGAAGCCTGTCGCTTGAAAGAAATAGTCTTCTGGCTGTTTTTGTTTTTAAACCTTGTGCAACACAATGCCCGAAGTGGCTGATTATTTTAATACTTCCAAATCTTTGCCCGAAAATAGAAAACACCATGTTCAAACTTAAATTGTAATGAAAATAAAAATGGTTACAAAGAACAAATTCGAGTAGCTTCTTAGAAAAGTTTTTCCCCAGCCCCACTTCATACATAGTCTTGCAAGATCTTTGACCAAAATGGTAAAATACTGAGAAGAAGGTTGACAAAAGTTTTGGGATGTTTCAACTGGCAATTAAATTATAATAACAGTTAGGAGGGCGTCCAGTTGCAGTGTCTACTGATTTGCCAACAATCCTGCCCCTACAGCCGCAACTCAGGCAACGGTAATGAAAATCGGGTGTGTGGATTGTTTTTCATTACAAAACGATACAGTGGTAAGGATATCTTCCCATCGTCCTGAAAATTATTTTGAACCCATCTGGCAACGTGACACTTTTTTCAAAAAGGTGTTACAAAAAGAGATGAAATCATTTATAGTCGAGAGTTCGAGCATTTACATAAACAATATCATCAATTCAATACTTATTAAATCGAGCAAAGAGAGAAGAGAAATGTGTAAATGTATATTATACATCAGTGCCATTTTAACTTTTACACTAAGGGACAATTGCAAGTGCTAGTCTCAAAATGAGACATTTTTGTTAAGTTCCATGTAGTCATTCCACATAAAAAAGTACATTTTCACCATTTTTATTATTCTTTTCATTCGGGAAGTGCCGTTTCCGGCCATAAGTAGGCTTTGTTAAGTCGCAAGCTTTCTAGTACGTACCACACCAACTAATGGTGGCACTCCACCTAGAGAGTCCTGGGGCCCGTTCCACAAAGATTTACGCACAATCTTAAGTATGATTTACTGTTGACTTAAGTATGGGGAATCAAACTTAAGATTGTACGTAACTCTTTGTGGAATGGGCCCATGCTGGCCTTGAACAGCCCCATATTTATCCTTTCCTTTAAAACTGTCCTCTCCCCCCCTCCCCCCACCCCTCTGGCAAATACTGGCCTCACTGTAATAGCTGTCATGGCGATTTTTATTTTCAAAAACAGAACCGAATCCTTGCGTTAGTCACCTTTGTTTAATTGAGTTTCAAATATTTATATACTAACAACAGAGGCAAATGAGTTCTGCAACTTTGATGGTTTTTATTTAGTCTTAAAGTTAAAATGGGCTGAATATTTATTCAGTTTTCAAACTTAATTATTGATAGAATTATAATAAAATTTTACGCCATGTAAAGTACGTAAAAATAGATTAATTATAAAATCTTTGTATTCGCTTTTCTTTAAATATAAACCCCGCCAAGGCAGTGGTGTTTAGAGAGTTCGGATCAGAGGCGTCGTGCCCAATGGGGACAGAGGGGAGAGGACCCCCAATTTTACCAATGAAGAATGTCATAAAATTTTGTCTTAAAATACTTTGTAGAACCCTTGAAATGTCGAGACAGAATGCGAAGTTGATCGTTTTTTGAAATATACAGGTCAATGAAAAAATGTACGTAAATTCTAATAGCATGGTTGGTAAGGATTTGCTGGGGAAGGTGATTCTCATGGCTGTCAATTCTCAAGCATGCCGCTTGAGGGTCGCGCAATTCCGCGTAATCTGAACCTCTTAAGATGGATGTTTCCATCTAGGGAAAAACGTCTTTTTATAACACCCACGATTTGCTATGCAAACGGAGAATTCTTGCTGATGAACATGTAGCAATTTCGACCGCTGCCTATTCCTGATATAGACGAACCCGGACAACAAGTAATGGTCTGATTTTAGTCCGCTACCACTGCGGTCCATCACCCTTTAATCTTTCAATTTCTTTGCTTACCTCTACCATGGATGGTTGTACACTGAAATGCCTCTGGATTCCATTAATTTCACTGTATATGAGGGTTGGACATTACATTTAGACATAAATAAGACGATTTAAGGCTGATGGATCCCACTAAGGGCTGCCTACAGTCACTAAACACAAGTGCTGATCGGATTCGTCTATATTACAACCAATCGGTAGCGTAGCCAAAGGAGTCAGTTGGCAAACGCCTCTTGGCTGTGAAAAATTGCCATTTGTGACAATAGTCAACTACAGTGAGGTTGCTTTACTCTTCTTTCATAAAATTCCGAATTCTTCATAATACAAGCTCCATATTTTTAACTATTTGTTTCAACTAACCAAATTTTCACGAGAGCTTCGCATTTTGCATGCAAATTGCAAATCCTAATGCAGTAGTGCCCGCACTCAAATTAGTTTGGGAAACTTTTCCAAGCTCTGGAAATGACGAAATCTGAAATTTGCAATATGTGGTACCAGATCATTAAGCGATAACGTCAAGTACAGTCTTATTTTAATAATAAATTTCCAAATTTTCTCAGATATAAGCTCTTAATTTTGAAAAAGTTTTGGAAATTTTTCAAATGTCGTCGGAGAGCTCTAATCTCGTTTTAATCTCGTAAGCCATATATGACATTAGCAATGATCTTCAGTCGCCATTCAATCTCAGATTTTTCAATAGGAAGGGCAGACTTTTCAATAATCCCCCAATTGTTTAAACTTCCTTACAGGAATTCTAGAATCCAAAATTTTGTACAATACCAGTTCAATATTGGATTGAAGTGAAGATATCATAAATTGTTCCCTTTTAAACATTAATGTAGTTTAAATGAGTAAGGATTTCCCGAATATTTATGGGTATACGTATCAACATATTGTTTACTAATGCCGACAGCGTGTTTGGTCTAACGGTAGAAACCCGACTCCCACGCGAAATGCCCGGATTCATTTCCCCGGTCGAGTCATACCTAAGACTAAAAAAGGTGCCTACTGCCTTTGTGCCTTGTGCTCGGCTTAAGCAATGGAGTCGGGAAAACAAGCCAGTGAGCCACAACTGGAAAAAAGGCCGTGGCCGGCTAGACTTATACCAATAGGTTGGTAACGGCCGTAAAACTTCATCTAACTAACAAATCTTTACTAATGGCACCATTTTCTCATAGGTATAATGAGATTGGACTCAAAATTGCACATTGTCACTGATAAGTAGTGTTAAAGGCATATTCTGCTGGCTTTTCATCTGGGGGCTGCGAGAAAAACAAAAACATTCTACACCATATCCTGCAAACCGTGTCTCAATATCTTTTTCCTAACTCAAGATATCTCCACTTTAAAAGTTGGGTATTTTCGTCCTTTTGTTTTTCTTTATAATTGAAAGTCCTGTTTGTCCTTGAAATAAGATACTGTTGGAGTGTTTGAATACCTTTCCCTGTAGATCTAGCATTACCCTTCACCATATGTAGAGTACAACCAACAATGTTGCTTAATATTGCCTGCAGCAGAATCATTATTATTATTGAATTCAGTATCAATTTTAAAGTGCCACGATTACATTACAGATTACCCATGATGCACCAAACCTCAGGGGAAAATTGCATTACTTTAAAAATCTGTATCTTTGAACGCTATAGAACGCAATTTTCACCTCCTGAAAGAAAAAATCCTTCTGCATATTTTGAAGTTAATTGATTTTGTCTCCAGAATATGCCTTTAAGAACAATATTGCATGGTTAAGTATTTAGCACTTCAACTTTTTCTGTAATTAAATCATTTGTTTCACATTATTTTAAGCAACTTGAAGTTGTTTGAAGATAAAATTACTCTAAAGTATGTATATCCATGGAAACACATGCTCGGACGACTTTTCGGAAGCATTCATGAAAAGCACAATGCTTAAAAGTTATTGCAATTTAGTGATATCATTACAACATTTTGTTCGCAAATCCTCAAATAGATGGCTTGTGTTACCGGGACAATCGTACATATTTTAAAATCTGTAAGTGTTGGAATGTTAATTGGTGGAGGATACAGCCGTTTCTATCTTTACTTATTACTGTGAGCTACATGTTAGAACGGAGGTTCCTCATGTGAAATCTCTCATGCCCTTGAAACTGGCCGTCATGACTTGGACGATTTTTTAACTATAGAAAACCGCAAATAACGAACTGACCTTCAGATATCTATTCATGTGTTCACAGCCGAACTAATTACTACCGGTGAACCTTTGAGCTGAAAACATAAATAATTGGTACTCGTTTATAGTTAATAACACGTTTTTTGTCAATTTTGAAACATGAAGTATCTATGTGATATGTTTTTTGTCCTAAATATCAATAATTTGACAGATATGTTCTGTTCCCGCGTTTTTTAATCTTTTTTTTTTTTTTTTTTGCGAATAACTTTACTCAATATGACCCGATTTTTATGGTTCGAGACTCATTTGTTAACTAATTAAGCCACTGAATTCGATTCTACTCACATTACACATGGAAATGCAACTCAATCCTTGAGAATATTTTTAAATTAGGTGACCTGTTTGTTAAGGTTATTTGCAAAAATACGTAACTTCAGTGCTAGATTCGGAAATCAAGGTCAAAGAATAAATATTCACCGTTCAAGGGACGGAATTTTGCAATGGTGGGCGTTCATCTGATTCATTTATTTTATCAAATAAATATCAATTCTATAACACTGCTGATATGTCAACCTGCGTCGGCGTCGGAGTTCCCATCCAAGTGCCTGATTCGCCGGGTATGTGGTTGATAGAGTTCTAAAGCAACTGTCTTCGTAATACATACAGCGTGTTTAGCAAAAAAAAAAAAAAAAAATCCTTAAGTTATCACTTTCAATTTACAATTGAGTTAAATCAGACCTAAATTGTGAGAGATGTATAGTCTTTTTCCAATTGTGAGAGGTTATAATCCGATCGCCTTGACTTTTATGTGGTTACTCCCACAAATCACCCATGATGATTACTCATGTAAACCTTGTTTCAAATGGTGACTAATATCAAGTTTACTTTCTCTTCTAGTATCTCATGTCTTTTAAGTTACCACAAGGGGATATCTCATAAAGATTACAATTCCCTTGTCAAGTAAGATTAGATTAGGTTTTATGGCCAGGTTTCCAACCAGTTGGTTCAAGTCGAGCTTTTTTCCACTTGTGGTTCACTGGCTTGTTTTTCGTACTCCATTGCTTACGCTGACGACCAGACACAATAGCAGTAGGTTCCGTTTTTAAAGTCTTCGGTATGACCCGGCCGGGAGTTGTGCTCCCTACTGCAAGTCTGTTTACCTAACCACTTGAAGTAAGAGTTAATTACTACGTGTACGAAGATTAAATCCCAGCTGATGTAACTTAGCTTGGCGCCTCACTTTAGCTGCAAAAAACATTTTGTCGTACTGTTGAAAAACTAGTCTGAATTGTGCCCTTCTCCCACCCCACCCCTCCCCCCTCAAAACTGACCAACGGAAATACGATCAAAATCAAGCTCACTCTAAAAATAAAAAGAGCGAAATTTCACTTGTTGTTAGAGTGGAAGTTATAAATTTCACTCCAAAAGAGCGGAAAATCAGTCCAAGAAGAGTGACAATTACTCCAAAATAGCCAATTTTCACTCTAATGGAGTGCCTGCAAGGAGCACTGTTTAAGAGTGATCCTTACAACTTCTCGTTAAGGAGTGAACCCCATTCCTCGTGGAGTAAAATAGCATTCCAGTGGAGTGAATTGACACATTCAGTCAGAGTGACTAAGATAACTCTGGTTTTGTGCATACAATCGTTCAATCATTGTTTCTGTATGTAGCCATGGCTTCCTATTAGTACCCTAATCTTTTCTATATTGTCCCCTCGGAATTTGTATTCTTTAGAGCAATCTTCTTCAACAGAGGCGTACGCAGCGTTTCTCTGATAGGGGGTATGCAGTATGTTGAGTGATCACCGGCCTGTGGAGGGGACTTAAGGGAGAGGGCTGTCCCCCTACTCTTTGAAAATTTTTGAAAATATCTTTACATGCTATTTGGTGCTACACATACCATTTTTGAAGTGAAATGTTTAAACCAAATTTGCTTAAATTAGAAACTAAAACAAAGGGTAACAGTGGTCTCTCGCAGGCTTAGGGGACGGTTCTAAGAGGATGGGAAACCCTCTCTTTTGGAAATTTTTGAAAAATTAGGTGTCCTTATATGCAATCTGGTGCCACATACGCCGATGCTTCCTGTGTAGGTACCCGCTTTGAAAGCTTCAAAGTGTTTTTCCTCATCATTTTTTCAGAGAGACTTTCTTGATGAAAATGACCTTCGGCATTATGTTCGCGATAGTCATGAAATAGATGGTAAGTAAGATTGAGTTCTGTTCATGTAATTTAATATTTGCACGTTCTTCGCAACAACATTGCAATAAACTGAATCAGTAACCATTTATTTATATTTTTATTTATTTATTTAATTTTTCAATGTCATACAAAATTTGAACTGGGTTGTTAGTGTCTATTCAGCTTGGGGACAGTATTTCTTAGTATTTTGACTATTTTCGTATAATATCTGATTCTTTAGTGCACTGAAGTTCCTTCGATTGGACCAGTTAACTAGCCGACTCTGCCCTTTCTGTTGTTAAATCGGTTAACTTACTTGTAAACGGTTATGCCAAAGATGTGCAGTTCGTTTCTGTCATCGTATTATCCTGCTGTAATGTGTAAGGGCCGGAGGATAATTAAATGTCATTTATGAAATATTATGACCTGCTAACAAACTTGATGTCATGAGAAATGGCAAAATGATAGGACTGCACTTCAGATGTGAGTGTCAAATTTCTTAATAAAGTAAAGCCCCCTATTTACTTTTAGAACGTGAAAATAATAAACCTCAGAAAAACAATTTATTATATTTTCTTTTGAAATTTTATTCCCTGATAAGCCATAGAAGTTACATTGTAAGAAAATTAAAATGACATTTGTACCAATTAGATGAAGATGCTTGAGCCAGATCTGACCAAGCAAATATAGTAAAATGACCAAATTTCCTACGCAGGAGTCACTTTAGAAGGCGATAGCGGATCGGATTACGATCCGACTTTGTGAGTTTTAATTAAAATCTCCTCCAATAACTGTCGGAAAGAACAAAAAACATAGTCACTCTATGAAAGTGACCATAAAAATGAAATGTTAACTCGTTATTTCGTGACGTCACGCTGACAAACAGCTTTTCTCGGAATACGCGTATCCAATAAGAAGCTGTCTGTGGATGTGACGTCACGGAAGAATTAGCGTAATTTTGACTTTCGTAGCCATGTCATACCAATCATATATTTCTACAGGATGTCAAATTTGTTTTTTCCGACCAAAGATGGACGAGATTTTAGGAAAAAGTCACAAAAATCGGAGAGTAATCCAATCGGATATTGGACGGTGCAGTGTGACCTCTGCTTTATAGCTTTATAGTTGATTTTCAATTTTAGGTTTACGTATTCGTTTCAAAATCTAAACGTTTAACCTAGCGGTGCTCAGTGCCTTTCTTCGAGTTTCAGGTCACTGGATATGGAGCACAACCGACAACAGCAAAAGGCTCCTTCTTTTGGGATTGTAAAAGCAAATGTCTGTGAATTTCTTTTCTAGTGCTTAATATGCCCAGGAGGTTGGGAAATTTCCTTGCCAGAGCCTTTGCTCCCCCAGGTTACCACTCCTGAACAGAGAATACCTACCGAGGCGATCGTAAATTTATTTTATAAATATGCAGGTATATGCTAAAATATGTAAATCATCAGCAAAAATTTTCCTATCATGAAACTCAATACCAAGAGCTTTTGATTGCTTCACTCAAAATCCATATAGGGACTTTGCTCTAGACTCCACCAGAGGCCTTAGGGTGTAAGCAGGGACCTGTTGGAAGGATTCACTTGTATATAGACTCCTTGGATCAATGTTTGTTACGGACGGTAGTCCTGCTCTTCAAAATCTCAACTAGTATCACTGGGGTATAACATAAATATAAAGCATTTTCTGATACCTTCATAGCCTGTGTGCAAATTTATAAACATTCAGAAGACGGAGGTAAATCCCGTTGAGTTTGTCCCAGTAAGCCTTTTTCATTACAAATTACCCTCTAATTCAAAAACTGTGTAGAGGGCACTTGATTATCTACACCCAACCTGAATTTGTTATTTTGATTTCTTTGTTGGAAAGGCATTGTGTAAGTTATCATAATTTTCTAGCTGGCATATGAAGCACAACAAAATTTGGTTACTTTAAGCTCTAGTGATTTTTGAGAAAATAAGTAGAGCTTAATGTTACCCCTTTTATTCATATAGTTCCCAACTTTTCACAGGATGACATTTAAATGCGTTATTAATTTTAAATTCACTTTGATAGACATTTTGAACGTTCGTATAAACTAAGATTTCAATAAACATCTCCATTAGATTTTGACATCATTGATCCTTTTCCACCTGGTCGGAGGTCCAAAAGATCAAGTTTATCGGAGAGTGTTCTTTTGACGTCACGCCTTAATCTACCTTTGTTTCATGAGGAATTTAATCTGGAGTTGTTTGAAAATCCTTGGCTAGTATCTCAGGGCCTGAAGATTAAACAAGTGCGTGGAACTGAAATGCGAGAGAAGGAATTTGATGGGAAACGATGTCATTTCCATGGTCGTTCGAAGAATCATAAAGATTCTGTGGCTGCAATAAGCACATGCTCCGGAGTTGTGAGTATAGACCCTTTTAGGAATACCAATATACCTTGTGTATATGATGTCACAGAGCCGAAAAGGAAGCCTCCTTTGGGGGCAAAATAAACCAACGCACACAAAAGCAGACAGCTGATTTGTCAACCAGTCAAATACCCGCACAGTCTACTTCAAGGGCAGGGCGAATTCTTTTGCTTGTGGCCACGTGTTCTATTGTTTCCCCCAAGGATGACGTCAGTGTGTCGTCAAAGCACAAGGTCTATTACAAAGACTTCCTTAGTCGCGTTTTTGTGTGAGTCATTTTTGGCCATGAGAAAATTACATTGACAAAAAAATACGCGTACCAAAAAACTAATCCCAAATTCTTTGTATTCTTTGTAATTACTTTATGGAAAAAGGTTTATGATGACAAACTTCCACATCATCCATTAAACTTTAATATCAATTTTAATTTAGCTACAAGAAAATGAAATGTCATTTATGCTTTTAAATTTCGTGTTCTTTAATGCTTTAGTGGATTCTATATATTGACAAGATTCATGTGACTGTAGTGGATTTCATTTTCTGCAATGTTTAATGAAGTTAATGTGGCTGGTCGTCACATACAATAGCTTTATACATAAAAGGGAGACATCTCTACAACAAATTTCCTCAAGGGTGCCGAATTAGTGAAAAGACCAGTGTAAAGCAGGATTACGAGATTGACTGCCGTAGGTCGTTTTTATATAAATGCGTAAGTCCTGGTTTGACATTTGAAAATAGCCAAATGGTAAATGGTGGTCAGTGCATATCATGTGATATATCATACCTTTTTCATGAAAAAGTTGGTAACATGTTGTTCTCAAACATTACTTTCTTTGCGTCAGATGAGCTGTAGAAGTAAATAGGGAGATACATCAAGTTTATTCTATTGAAAATATGTTGGGAGAACTTATTCCATAATAACTCTTTACTAAACATTGCAATATGCAACATTACTCTTGCGTCAAATTTTCATTTTTCTTTTCTTTCCTTGACAGCATGGACTGATAACAACTGGCAACATTGGAGTATACATAGAACCTTTACGGGAGCAACATAGGTCGAAACTAAGCTCGCGTCTGAAAAAAGATTTGAGAGAACTACATATTGTTTACAAGCAACGATTACAAGACGAATTTTATGGCTTTAGCAAGGCAATGAATGGTAACAGTAATACACGTCGCTACGAATTTTTTGTAGCTGAATTTTTTTTTGTTTTTTTTTTGTTTTTGGTTTTTGGGAAAGTGAACACAGTTAAAAGTTTACCTCAGCGTGTGAGAAATGACTAGGAGGTGGCCTTTTTTGCAGAGCATATTGAGTTTCAGACCATAGTATTTTTTCCCCGTTGAAACGTTAATTTTCATTGTCAACATAGGTTCGTTACACAAACTTAAGTGAAAATGACCCTGACCAAAATGACATTCACTATTGGCCTCGTAATTTCTATGCTTTTACTTCCTTCCACAATAAAACAATTGTGAATAATAATAAAAAAAAAAAAGTTGCAAATGAAATTGTTATCATTAATCGTAAAATTTGATCTTACTTTTTCGGTTATTGAAAAATTCTTTAACTTAAAAAGCAATTTTTCCAGTGGACTTATTCAAACACTTAAAACAAAAAGACAGAACATTACGGAAAGGCCTAATCCTCCACCACAAACAGTTCCAGTTCTATTAACCTACTAACTTAAGCCCCTCTCACAATTATGTGAAATTCATTCTCATACAGACACGATCTCAGTCAGTAGCTTCAGGGTGAATTTACAGCACCTAAATGTGTAATCCGAAGACCCTCAGTACAGTAAATGCTGTGTAATATGAGGTTCGGTACTCTGACAATTGAAAGTTTCTATGGACTACTGCAAACATTGTGGTTTGGGATGCGAGGATTGAGCCTTTGTCCAACTCTCTGTTGGCTTTTGTCTTAAACAAACCTAAAACTTTGTTTCGAAAGAGCTTGTGCAGGAACATAGTTAACGATAATTGAACCATTTCAATCTGCAAATGCTACGTCACCAGATCAAATAGATATTTCCTCCCCATATTGTATTGCCTGAAAAATTGAATAACTCACCAAAAGTGAATTCAAAGTACCAAATGTACAATCTTAAAAAGTTGGTTAAAAAAATTCACCAACACTGGTCACGTATGTCAAATACCTGAAATTGGTTAAATTTTCCCCAATATGTGTTGTTTATTTGGTTACCCCACAGGCTGGTTACCCAATAAAGTGGTAAAAAACCTCTTGGATAACCCATTAATCAACAATTATTTGGTAAAATTTAACCAATTTCAGGTATTTGACATACGTGACCAGTGTTGGTGAATTTTTTTAACCAACTTTTTAAGAGTGTATAGTTCTCTACAAAATACATATTTCAAGGATTAATTTGTGTCCTACTTAAACATCCTTTTAATTTAAGGTTCAAGTTTTTTTCTTCTTCTTCTTCTTTTTTTTTTTGTATATTTTGAGCTTAAATAAGCAGTACATGAAAAGATGGCTTTCCTTCTGACGGGTCTTTGTGATAGTCATTACCCGGTGAAGACGACAAGAGAGCAAGTTGTCCAAAAGGGCTTTAAGTGAAACACATCAGGTTCAGTTGCTGTTGTCAGCATTTAAAATTTTGATTTAAACGAAGTTGAAAAGATTGTCAATTTAAAACGATCACACTCTGGACTAAATGGTTTTACTAGCCCTTACTGCCCTAAGCAAGGATCATATAACTAAAAAACCAGTCGGCAATGTTCAGCGGTCCGTCGTCGGCCATTGTTGCCTTCCAATCGGCGGTGAATACATGGTTGGCCACTGAAGGACCGTCAGTACTGACAGAGTAGAAAAATTGTTTGCTAGGTAAAAGTTTTTAGCTAATCAGTTACATAGCCTTCGGAGACCGCCGGCAAGCCACCTGACATTTCTCCAACGGACTTTTGAAGTAACCTACGACGGTCTGTTTGCCGAGCCGACCAAATTGCTGCCAAGGAGGATCCTAAGTGGGTGATTATACACCTGTAAACATCTTGCCTTAGTCTTGCCATAGTAACATGGGTGGTGTGCTTATGAACAGAACATATCCCTTTTTATCCCATGTGTAAATGTACGCAGTATACAGATGGATATTAGCTAAGTGTATACCACATGTTAGCATTCTTTGGTATAAAGTGCCTACATGGTGTGTCAATGTTAAGCATATATTCCCCTTTTGGGTAATTAAACCCTGTGCCTATTTGGACGCCTTACAGTCTGGAATGGAGCCATACGTGACAGACCAATGATGTAAATGGTCTGAGGGCTGTGAGGTTGGTCAAGTGTTGTCCTTCAGCGAACGTAACAGCCAGTCTGCACAGCCACCAAAAGTCGCTTCTTTTCTAATTTGAGTATGCATGACGTCACAGCCTTTGCATATATAATTAGCAAAAACTAACTGTTTTCAAATCCAAATTTCGACATGAAAAACACATAATCTTACAAAATCAGCATTAAAATTAATAGAGAACACATTTTCCGATCGCTTCGCAACATTTTTGAAGTATTTTATACACAAAGCAATGAATTTGAGACGATTTTTTGAACTCGTAAAAACAGTTTTCATTCTGTTCGGAAAATTTGGTTTTTTCTCGAAAACAAGTTTTTTGGCACGGTATGCCAGAAAGAGGGTACATCAGAAATTTCCTTATACACCTAAAAAATCTAACATTACCATGAAATATTTCTGAATACGGTCAGGTATTCGCAAAGTTTAGAGCAGGTATTGACACTGCCTTGCACAGTATGTAAAAAGCCCAATTTCCCGTACTGAGGTGTTTGCATTAGTTGCGCGAAAATGGAACTACACCGAGCGAGAAAATATCCTCCACATAAGTATTAATCATGTTAACCTCGTCGAGTCTTCCTTTACGTTTGATTTACATATATATAGCAGGAAAATTACATTGAGAGTCAATTTTTGAAAACCTTGTAACGATTAAGTGGCTACCGATGCAAGGGTTATAGTGATTGTATCTTAAGTACGTCAGTACCTTGAGTCGATCACCACAGTGTTATACAACGTACGGCACGATGTACAACACCTATTAATTGACCGACTCATGGTAACCTTTTGACATACATGGCCATACACTTTGCACGTTACCACATTATACAATAAGTAAATCACAGTTATTGCACTAGACTCATAAATTATTGCAAACAATAACATGACAGAAAAATTGTGGCATTAAACTAGACAATAAAGAGGTAAAATGGAGGGATATTGGAATGTATAGTTCTCTTTGTAAGGCTTGTTAGTGAACTCTGGGTAATTAACGCTATACAGTCAGTCCTTATCCTTAGGTGGTGAGGTCAAAGAAATGAAGCCTCGGATCAGAAACACTTTGTTTAGTAATATAAGTTGGGAACAGCATGTGGAACTGGGTGGGTCTTAAGTTTGTTTAGAGAACTGGGTACTCAGTACACAACTCCCACCCCCATGCACAACTGGAGACATATCAACTGAGAGTCCAAGGTAACAACAGCTAGCCATCAAGTTAATTCAAGTTAGTGACAAAAACTTTGACTGTAATATATGCCATTACTATATGATGGGGCAATTGCTACATTATTCATCTCTCCTCTGCTCAGTTAGTGGTGTAAATGGCAACAGTTTATACTTCAAATGAGAAGGCAGTCTCAGAAGAACATATGAGATTTCATCCATCAGAATTAACAGCTGATGATACACTAGGACACAAGTGCACAACCAAAATTCTTAAGTCAGTAAATTGGCATTTTGCTTGTGTAGAGAAAAATTGTCCTCTAGGAAACACTGACTCAGAATCCCATTTGTGCCATTATACAAGAAAAGGGTATATAGCAATGTAAGCTCTAAGCTCTAATCTTGACCTTAACCCCCAAATGGGCCTAGAGCACTAGTAGGTGTAGGCTATAACTAGCAATTACATTTCAACAGGAACAGGCTGAGAACTAAGGCACAATTAATTCATTTGTGTAGAAATATGATTCAGCACAACAGTACAAAAATACGGTAAGTAAGAAAACTGAGAACAATGGCCCAGGCAAAATAATAAACAAAAAAATCCTGAAACTGATGGAGCTCTTATGCACATTCCATATACTCTAAGTATATTCCTCAAGTCATTTCCCTTTAAAAATTCTTGACTTTGTCTGGTAAACCATATGAAAGAACTGACAGGTTGGTAAAGTGTATGTGTAAATAAATGGCTATAGGGCCTATATCAATTGTTTCATGTAGCCTGCAATACCTGTAAGTGTAACACTAATTTGCTTATTTTGGTTCTTCATCTTCATCGTTGGTACTGTACATTGCTCCCGATTCAACTCACAAGGTGCATATGACACAATAATTTTGTGCTACAGGCCTCTTAAAATTTGTTACAAGCTTTTTCCTAAAATGAAAACTCACTCATACATCAAGCAAGGACTAGTAAAGTAGTATATGATGATCACAGATCATCAGTACACATTCATACATTCACTATGTACCATAGTGTGCAGTTTTAGCATGCATAGGCCAAGGCCTAGTATAGACTAGGCCTGTCTGTAAAATTTTAATGTTATTTGTTAGTGGTTTAAAACCTTAAATTTAAAGGGCCTGTCAGTCGTATTAAAATTCACTTTATTACTTGACATAATGACTAAAATAGTATCCTAGTTAGCAGCCTAGAATCAAAAGACAATGACAATAGCTTACCATATGTTACCATATGTTAACCATAACGTTAACGCCTTGTGCGATGCTCTACGTGGCCAAAAAGTGCAAAATTCCAACTTGCAAAAAAGGTTCATTGCGACTATTTTGTTGTTTTGCTCGTAGTGTAATAGGTATCAGTAGTTAGCTTTATGTCTCAAACACTCGATTTTAGAAGTTTTACACCCCAATGATCCTGAATACGGTCAGGTATTCGCAAAATTTGGGGCCAGTCAAAAAACCCCACCAAAAGTTGACCTGTTTTTGATGGAAAATTTCTTTGTGAAATTGCGAAAGAAACAATACCTCACGATATTTT
Organism: Holothuria scabra; assembly: GCA_037179385.1. Lineage (NCBI taxonomy): Eukaryota > Metazoa > Echinodermata > Holothuroidea > Aspidochirotida > Holothuriidae > Holothuria > Holothuria scabra. Next base: position 7,905,621 of record CM074197.1, on the reverse strand, counting down.
TAGTAAAGAAAAGACTTTAAGATTTCAAATGACCAAGGATACAGCAACAAGGAACGCCTTTTTATGCATTATTCAGAAGCTTGAAGTTCCCCCAGCATGTTAGGTACCTATTCTGCGAAACTCAAGATTTTCTCTTGTGGGCGGAGTTTCCATTTTAGAGGATGACGTCACAAGCCTCATTAACGCTTACAGCGAGGCTTGACTGGTAAAGCTCCTTTGGTAAGCATTCTAAAGTTTGGTTTCGCCGAAAAACGATTAAACTTGTGTTTGCACTTAAACAAGAACGTAGATGATATTTCTAAAACCACATGAAATGGTTCAAAGAATAAATAACTCATCTTCTTCGACAATTTTCAAATTTACGACGGTTAGTCGATATCCCTCTTACCCTATCGGCCAATTAGATTTGTCACCTTTTGGTTACATTTGTACACCATGGACAGCCCCTAAAAATGTTGGGTTAATACAAATGGTGAATTACTGTAAAGTCAGTTTTAGGTAAAACTCGGTGAAACATATTAATGGTTCTGCCTCATGACAACAGTTTTCTAGTCTATTAGATCTGTATTAGTGTTTCTATCAATAGGGTAAATCTTTTTCGCAAAGAAAAGGTACTTCCATGGCCCTAAAGGCGTTTTAAACATGGGGACACGTTTCTAAATTCTGGCATGCCAAGATGATTCCACAGAGTTGACGGTCGTTACAGTTTTCAATGATTTGAAAAGACTACCAAAAATTGGGAAAGTCTGGCAATGATTTGGGAAAGCCTTGCAATCAATTCCAATATGTGGGTGCATCTTTACGCCTTGTTTTCCTCCAGACAATTGATTTAGCAATAACTGTATGAAAATTCAGAATCTATAAAAAAAAATAACACCCTTTTTATGTTTCTGTTTTGCACGTTCAAACTTCAGAAACACTAAGAATAAAAAAGGAACATTAAAAATGAAATCACAATAACTGTGTGCCTTTTTAATTAGATTAATAGTAATGGACCAACGAAAGACCAATGGAAACGGAGACGACCTGCAAGGTTTGGGGAATATTTCTGTTTTAAAACTTATAACTTCTCCTTTAGCCTTTAGGAAAGGAACAAAACAATTGTTAGGAAAATAGTTGCCAAATTTTTCAATGTTGTGAAGAAGGAAGCAATATTTTTTCTATCAATATCTTTGAGGAGGAATCATGTGACACAAATGGAAGCTAAATATACGGGGCGATGCGCACTGTTTTACAAGAAAGTTCTTAACTGGCGAACGATAAATCTAATACCTAATCCCTAACCTAGATAAAAGTCTCCTTTTCCTTTTCCGTGAGATTTCTGGCTGATGAAATTTTTGGACTGAAATACTGTTTGGTCTAAGTCATCAATTGCTCATAAACCCTAAATATATTTTTCCATATCTTTGACAGAATCCATTGTTTCCGGAGCCAGAGAAAAACGATACGTTGAAGGTCTCGACTTCGAATACTACGTTGGTCCCAAATTCATTGAAATAAAACTCTGTTTGGATCATATGTTTGTTGAAAAACATTTTCCAGACGCATCTGAGTACGCAATGGCCTTGATGAACGTTGTAAGTTTTTCCCTGTTACGTTCAGGATCGGATCTAGGATTATTAAACGGGTGTAGTCTGCAGTGCTGGTCGCCCTAGTCGTGAAATATTGTTACGAAAATGCATTTTTCTGCAAATTATGGGCCGTCCCTTATGCCAGCCTGCAGGCGACCCAGACATAAGTCTGCGTGAGCTTTGGATAACTTTGGATAACTTGAACCATGATCATTTGTTGATATTGAAGTTACTCATTGGTGGACAAAATGTCAATCTTTCTTTTTTGGCATTTATGCTATAATCAAAGGACCATAGTAGTATGAAAGGAATAAAAAGCTATTTGTACATTTTTAATGTGAATATATACCTACGCGTATAACTGAGGGAAAAAATTGACGGTATAAAGCATTTAGAGGAACTGGTTGTCTTGAAACTTTGGGAAGACCTCAAGTCAAAATAAGTACGAAACACTGTTATTTTTTTTACTCAGGCAAGTCGTCGCTTCGTTGATTCCTCGCTTGGATTTCCAGTTCACTTGTACGTAACGTCCATAATAGAACTGAAGTACCCAGAACCGGTAAAGCTCGCTTTCGTTCTTTTGCCCTCATTACCCATTTTTATGGCTAATTTAAAGCTTTTAAAAGTTTTTCCTATTCTTTTCAGCATAATATTTGTCTGGTTTCCTTTTACAGAAAAGCATATAGCTCCCGCGACATTGTTTCAAAGACAATGGAGTCAAGCATACTACATAATCGACTTACACGGAAGCCTGTACCCGAATTGAAGAATATATTTCTGTTGTACGCATTTGTAATTTGTATAAATTACGGTGACGCGCTTATCTTCATTTGATAGGACCCGTGACTCATTGGCTCTATCAAAACGAATCGAATCAGCCCAGAAGAAATGCTGCCCAGTGGGGAATTGTGTTGCCTAATTGATATTCCAATTTAAGCCCTCATATTCGGTTAACGGTATAGCCATGCACGATTTATTTGAGCAAAATGAATGACAAACTTCACGGTTGGCTAATGACCCGCAGTTCTGACTGACTAAATTAGACCATCACTTGCTTGTAAGTTGAATTTCATTGATCCCAACGTAAACTTCAAACAAATATAATATTTATAGAACTTATGCATTGACGACACAGTGACCGCATTCTTGGGGGCAAAACAATAGAACACGTGGCCGGACGCATATGAATTCGCCCTGCGCATGTATAAGGCCATGCGCGTTTCCGATTTGGTTGAGAAATCAGCTGTCTGCATTTGTCGGTGTTGGTTTGTTTTCCCCCCAAGGCGGGCGTACTTTTGTCCCCTATGACATCATATGCATAAGGTCTATTCTTGGCTTTTCAAGGTTTATGCGTTCAGTTTAATTTAACTAATGTAGGATTGTTTTCTCCATTCTTGAGTATTTTCATGAGAAACCCATCATGACATGTTGGCCCTGAAGGAAAATGTCGGGTCACATTCTAGTCATTCACCAACCACAGACGTGTGGGATATAATGCTTCAATTAGGTTTGCAATTGCACATCAACAAAAATCCTACCTAAACATCTGGTAGAGTTCAATATTTAACTTGTTACCGTTGTGCCATTTTTGAAGTAGGTGAAGTGGAACGCTTTCTTTCTTGTCGACTTACCTGCTTACTGGAACACTTACGTTCAATCAAGCTAAATCTTCCTACCTTTTTATTATCATTTCAATCGCTCGTCATTTTCGCGGCAGTTAGAGACTCGTTGCTTAATTGCAGAAAAGTAACTACATTGCACACTGTCTACTTGGGGACTGAAGTCTGAACTCGAACATTCTTACTTCTCCGAAACCCTCTGCTGCGTATGAAATGAGATATGAGCCTCGGTCAAGTCGCTCATATTATTTTAGTAGTGTATATGTTTTATTCTTTTGAATGATATTTTGCAACCTGATGAAGGGCATCAAAACGAATTGAGTCTTACCTTCAAACTCTCCTCCTGAAGTGTTGTACAAATATGCAAATTCCATTCGGTCATGGTAATAACCTCACCTTCACCCCAGATTATCCTATTTTTATTCTGACGTTTTCACTTACTGCTATATATTTAATTCAACTCAAAATTAATGCTAAAACTTAACAACGAAATGTTTTTCTTTTATTTTAATAATAGTTTGCCATTAATGAAACTTTGTTGGAAACATTTTATTCATTTTATGAATGGCTGTTAGACACAAGGATTTATGATGACGACGATCCAGATCATTGGGACCATGGGATATTGCTTTCAAGGTAAGCACATTAATTACTTGTTATCTACGTTACTAGCAACAGTAGGAATTGAAATTGTGCATGCATTGCCACCAACAGAGGATTTTGTAGACTGTTAGGGGGTAATTTAAAGCAATTTTCTGAGTGTACACTTATGTTAAAAATCGTCATTCACAACCATACCAGATAATATAAACGCATTCTATGTTTTAAGACAGACATAAGTAAGTTCACGTGAAATTCCTTTCCATTAGCGCTGGGGTTGTGATATGTTTAGTCTTAAAAATCTTCTTCTTAGGTTTATTTCATGCGAGCTAATTAAAACGCTTTTAAATTTTTCCTAGCTACAACTTTAAGCGTGCATATGATCGTGCGATTGGTTTTGGGAGCAGATTGCCACCAATGTGCTTTCCCGCGGACGACCGAATTTCTTGCAATGTTGTAATGGATCTGGGTCTGGCATCAGGATTTGTTATAACACATGAGATCGGCCATAGGTGAGCATTTGACACAGTGTTGACTTTGCATAAATTTAATTATCGTACCACCTCTACTGACTGGTTATGAAGAATTCTGAACTATGATTGGTTAAATACTGACCACTTATACTCGAACACTTCAGCAGTTAATGATGTAAAGACGGCAATAGGGATTATGCACGTGACGTTACCGCGTTTCAATTTGGCATACTGTATGGAAATGATCAAAGGCAGTCGTTGTGTTACCGAAAAGCGCGCACAACAGCACCTTAGTAACAATTGTTATGAAATGGACGCCTGGATGGTAAAAAACAGAGAGATAACGCAGTGACGTAGGTGCATAATCCCTACAGCCACTACGGGTGGGCCACGTGTATTTCTGCCGGCCATGCATATGATGGCGAGATTCTTGCTCGTGCAATTATACACGAGTACGTACTTTCGTTTTGTTCTTTTCACGGGCTTTGCTTTGTTAAAGAGGCCTGCGCGCCAACGCGCGTTATTTATTGCTGATGTTGTTTGTCTTTCATCGTCGAGGATGACCACTGCTTCAGTTGTTGTGGTTAGTTGGTTCAGTGTTGGCGGTAGCAAACAAGGTTAGGTGAAGTTGGTGTTGGAAGGTTGGAAGTTTGAGCTTTCCGTGTCACTATCTTCTTTTTTGCTGCATTGATTTCAAAGTTTTTGCACTACCGCATCTTTGATAATCTTAAACCTCCAGGTGGAGCGGTTCAGTGCAGTTGATATCGATCGGCAGCCTTTCAAATGATGTTTTTAGGGAATCCGTCACACGGCTGTAATGTTGTCCGCGCTAGCTTCCCATGTAGGAGCTGTTTTAGTAAGTTAGGTTAGGTTAAATGGAGTCTTACGGCCCAGTCTCCAACCTACTGGTTCGAGTCGAGCCGGTCACGGCCTTTTTTCCAGTTGTGGCTCACTGGCTTGTTTTCCCTACTCCGTTGATTATGCGGAGCAATACGCACAACTTTTTTAGAGTCTTTGGTATGACAGGACTTGGGAACCAAACCCGGGCCTTCCTCGTGAGAGGCGAATACTCTACCGTTAGACCAAATACGTTTTAGTAAGTGATTGTCATTCACTGAAAGTGGTTGAACGGCCTCCTTATTCTGTGCTTTCTGTAGTCAGATCGGGAGATACCTGCCTCCAGGGGAAATCGTTTTTCACCAGATCGGGGAAACATTTTTCCATGGGTGGCGCCATTTTTAAATATCTCTGAAGCATGGCGATCCTACCACTCAAATTCAACGGAAACGAACGTTCCAAATATCCTTGAAAATTTTAGGAAGTACTTTAGAAAGTAGAAAATATGGCATATTTAACATCTATGTTAGCAGGGGAACAAAGAGCTGACTGTCTCCACTACAAATTTGGAATTCGCCTTCGCCTTGTCCGTTATTTTTTCCAAAATCTGCAGTCTCGACCGTAAATTTTTACCAACAACAATCAGACAAATGCAATTTGTTTCTTTAAGATCTTTCAAAAATTACCTTTTCATGGTCATCAACCTTTTCTACTATCGTACCGGAATAGTTTGTAAAACATCCTTTTGTATTTGTGGTTTTTGTTTATTTAATGATTATTCAGTATGGGATATTGTCTTGGTGAAAATCCGATTAGGCCAGTACATCCAATTTAATTTTTAAATCATTTTAAAATGAATTGTGGTAGTAAGTTACAAAACTGGTAACTGCACAGTTGGTAAATTTAAATATTATAGAAAATTATTTTTTTTTTGTTTCACGTGACGGCTGTTTCAAGCAAAAATATTTTTCATAGCTTTCGTAAAAAGTAAATATTTTGTTTGAAATTGATATCTAGTAATATAATTAGGCAGCCAATAAACCATTTTGAATCCGAATTTTAATGAATGATGCATTGTTGACAATGGGGAGGATTCATCATGTTAGTTATATTATTTTCTGCTGAAACAAGAGTTAGTAATTACTATACTAGAGTCGAAATGTACTTGTTGAATTTACGCTGTAACTTTTCTCCTGAACTCCTGCACAAAATTATCCATTTCTAGATACCTTAATGTATTGCTATATTTGATTATGCATGATATTCAATACCAATAGTTTGGGTCATTTTATCTATAAAGCTTAGGACTGAAACATGATGATGAAGTTGGGGTTGGATGTGGCACTCATTTCATTATGGCTCATCAACAAAATGAACAACAGTCCGCTTTTAAATGGTCAACTTGCAGTAGAAAAACCCTGAACAAGATTTGGAGGTAACATTTTTCAGAATTTACCCATGTGTCATTTTAGGACTCCTTTTTCAAGTAATCATCTCTTTAATATTCTTTTGACTGAATGCAACCTGCATTTTTCTGTTGCATATTGTAACGCTGACACTTTTTGTATGCATCAGTCAAGGAGCTTTGCGGGTTTGTATAGAAGTTACAAAGGATTATGCGGAGCGGTATAATGCTCCATGGAATTATGCGGAGCGGTATATAGCTTCAAGGGATTATGTGGAGCCGTTAGAATCAGTTGGGATTAAGCGGAGCTCCCTGATCCCTGTATTGACGCTTCTCTTCTATTTAGGTTATTTCATGGTATACGAGTTGTGACTCTATTTAATTATTGTGTGTTGAGAGAGATTATCTACAGGATAATCCCTTTATTGTTCATGCCTATTACTTGTATTTGCTGCTTTGCATACGTGATGTAACTTCATGTAACATTACGTAAGAAGGTATGTGTTGTAAAAAAGATGTCATGTTTTGGGGTATTCTTTGGTAAAGTAGTGAATAACTTTACAAATGTGAATTATCTTAGACAACTTTAACTGTTACTGTAAGCCTTGGTCTTATCAATTATGTTGAAAGAGGTGATTACTCTAATGCCATTCAAGGGGTTTATTTAAAAGAAGTACGGTACACGTGTACAAGTTAGTCAGAGACAGTTAGACACCGAGAGCGCATTCACATGCCTGGCACACTTATGGAGATACAGCAGGGAAGGGCAAGCTAACAAGGCAGTCTAAACTTCAGGTTGGTAGTAGGCTAACGCCCTTCAACTATCAGCCAGTGTTTAAAGGCGCCTCTGAAGTTACGCTTGCCAATAACTGCTGTCGTTTCTTGCCAATTACTGTTTCTTATAATGTCAGCTTATTTTACCGTGTGCCATGTTTTTAATCACCCGAAGTCGTTTTTATTAGTTTGAATACACCGATCGAAGCTTTAACAGTTCTTTAACTCGTCTTTTGTATTGCTCATTCGAAAGTGGCAGGTGGCCAATCAAAATACAACATCATCGGCCAAGAATCCCAACTTGCTGGCCTCACGCTACCCAATTTTCAACCCGCACCCCGAAACCGTTACAATATTATCAAGTTTAAGTGCAATACTTTATCTCTGTTGCACATCCCTACTGGTCAAGGATACCCAAGCAACAGGCATAGATTTCAATCTAGATGCCCTACATAAACTGAATCCTTCAAATAAATGATACTGCATCATGAGCTTCATAATTTTTTTTTTGCTTGAAGTCTTTATTCATACGACGTTACAAAACAGGAATAGCTCTTAAACTTATTCACATACCATTGAAATTTTACAGCAAGGAAAGCAGAGACACGAGACCCGTTCCACAAAGAGTTACACACACGTTTAAATATGATTTACTGTTGACTTAGGTACTGGCAAGGTCGTAAGCCTGCTAAGTCTGCCATTTCCTGCAAAGTCTGGTACATGTTTGGAGTATTCATCATTGTTCGCTCTTTGGTGACTTAAATGCATAACGTTTTCTTAGATGTGTAACAACATGATGTGAACTACGATAGACAAAGACACCAATCTATAGTTTCCAGTTGATAATGTAACAATGCGAAAGGGCGCCTCCTTTGGGGGAAATACCGTACCTACATGAACAAACGCAATTTAAGCTGATTGGTCAACTAATTGAATACGACAGTAAGTCTTCTTCCTACGTGGGACAAAGTCTACGGCCTAGGGATAATGTGCTGAATATACCATATGGGGCTAGATAACATTTAGCGAGAAAATGTCATTTTTCTTCTTATTGTTTCCTAAAGACTATTACTCATATGTACCTATTTAATTAAAAATAGGACGTGTTCTAGAAGTGGACAGTATGGACTAAGTGCATTGACTTCATACTGACGATATGTTTCGAAGAATACAAAGTACATTCCACATTTTAACAGCGGGTTATGAATTATATAACAGGTTTTTCATTTGGTCAAACAAGAAATTTTGGGTGAAAGGTTCGATACAGATAATGGGTGTTACAGTGACAGTTTCAATCGCCATTTAGTGCACAAGATTTAGTTGTAGAAAATCCAACCAGTCCGGTGGGTTTGTTGTTATTTTCTATTTAGAATAAGCCTTCAAATGAAAGGACGTCATGGACGTACTTCTTAGTTATCTAGGGTAGAAACCTGTAAAAGAATCCGCAGAATTGTAACACCCAGCATAAGTCAAATGTTGTAGGATTTTCGAGGGGAAATTTGGTTTGTCACGTTCGAAGGGGAAATGAGACAAATCGTTTTCCAATCATGAAGCATAGCACAATCGGCCTGTTCTCTATACATAGGTCCAGTCATTGGATCCATATCCATTGAACTGTCTGGTTGCATTGAAGTTGATGAAAACCGCTATTGCATTGCCTTAAATAAGGTCCTCAATTATTGAGGTTTTGAGACTAATAGTTGTTGAGAGGGGAAAAATGCAGTCACCTCAGTTTGAATAAGTCTATCAGTCTGGTATATGTGTCATGGTTGGCTCTTGAAAGCTACTTTAAATTAGAAACTCATTGCGTTACTTCAAATGTGGAATATTTAAGCGGAATCTGTCTGTTGTATCAAAACAGGTTTGGGGGAATGCTTTTGGAATTTAAATAGAAATGTATTGGATCACTTTAGTAATATGAGTACTTAAGTCAAGTTTTGACTTAGATCAGTTAAGATGTCACATAAAGCAAATAATTGCATTCGAAATGAAATGTCTAACTCTTTTCCACCTCTTTCAATAAAACAAACAAAACATTCATTCTTTGCATATGGGTTTGCAGTGACTGTAATTTTATGTTTTTTAGAGGAAAAGCAGGGTGTCTTGATGATATTCCTCATGGCATATCAACAGAGGTATCCATCGTTGATGTCTCTCCTGACGTACCCTCACTTTCAGCGCTGTGTCGTGAATATTACATACCATTACATCCAGAGTACGCATCGCTTAGTGAAGATCTTTATGGTTGTGAGGATGAGGTAATATCCATCAACTGTGAAAAAAGATATTTAACATTTTCCATAACTAAATAGAAGATACAATTTATGTGACTGGAGATACTGTTTAGACATTTCATGTCAGGGCTTCTAAAGTTTTTCATAATCCCAGCTAAGCATTGCATCGAGAGAAACGAAACCACTGAGGAATCGGACCCTACAAAAATGATTGGAAAACCATGAATTCGGGACTTGCGGATTCGTTTTTGCAATGATTCATTTGTTATAATGTACTCTTCCATGTAATGTGTTGCTTGTGTCCCTAGGGCAGGGTGAAATATTGCAGTTTACACTTAATGGAAGGATAAGGGTGTCAGATAATTAACTTTCGGCGCAGCAGACTAAATACGAATGCGATATAAAGTGGCTCACTTTGTGCCTTTTCTCTTTACAGACTACCTGTTCTTCTTTGTACTGCAAATTTCATTATTATGGAAAATGTTTCTCTATTGGAGTGCCTCCAATAGAAGGGGCAACTTGTGGTCCCTACCGTGACCGGGTAAGTTAACACTTGTACGGCGGCACGTGGCCGATCAAAGTACAACTCGCCTGGAGTATACAATTAACTAACGCTCGTATTCTATCGCAGGTCAAAAAAGCTGTTTGTCATTTGTTGGTGTAACTTTCATCGATGTTGGTGTTTCTTTCAAGTACGTTATATGCATATTAAGGCCTAGGCCTATATATACCTTTTATACTACTAACGATGCAATTCTGTTACACTTAAAACGATTCCAAACGGCCATGCAAAGTTGAAACAGACAAAAAATCTGGCACACAAAAACATTAATACACGTCATGTATATTTATAATTAAAATTGAAATCTCATACACACGCCCGGATCAGATCTAAACGGTCTATTTAGGTGTGCCTGAACCAACCGTACATAATGGTCTTATGATGCAACACTGTTACATGTAAAACAATTTAAGATGACCATGCAAAGTTGAAACAAACAATTTCGCAATGTAACTCTTAAACTGAAAGTTGTGTCTCAAAAACACACAAGGAACCCGATCAACGCGGTTTATTTAGATGTGCCGGAACCATGCATAATGGTCTTAGGATACACTTCTGTTATGCGGTTTTAAAAAACCATGTAAAATCGAAACACAAAAAGTCTCGAACACACACATAACACATATACCAGACTGAGTCTGTGCAATTAAAAAATTAAAAATTTTATCTCCAAATCACGTCCAGGCCCGAACAAAATGATCGATTTAGATGTGCCTGTACCGTACATGGCCTTACAATGTAACTCTTACATTTAAAACGACTTGAAAATGACCATACGATGTCGAAAGAAACAAAAAAAAAATCTTCCACATGCAAGCTTCAAAATGCAGCTTAGATAATTATTAGAATTTCTGATTATATTCTCTTAGAGTTTCAAGAAGATTAATTCACAACCAACAACGGAAAGCAAAGTATGCTCAATCGAAGGGAAGACTTCCTAAGTAGAACTATGGCAGTATGACAATTACTGTAAACGAATCTAACGTCATAAACGCAATTCTGAAAAGTTACAATAGAAAAGTGGGCATATCTCGTCCCAAAAGTTAACCCTTTGCCATGATTATTCCATTTTCCTGCATTCCCTCTGAATCTTTCTTTGTAGTATTGCATAAACGAAGAATGTGTTTCCAACGTTACGGATATTTCATCATTGCAATCAATTGATGGTCAGTTCTCCGATTGGGAAACGTCTTCATGTTCTCGAACTTGTGGTGGTGGAATACAAGTGACCAGACGTACCTGCTCAAACCCGCGCAGCACATTTTCTGGAGCTTTCTGTGATGGCCAACATGTACACTACGAGACCTGTAACAATCAAGTAAGTGGGCCTACTTGTTCAGCCCACTGGACTATAAACTAGGAAGGAACATTCCACAACTGTCAACTTACAATGTTTTAAAGCCGACAGAAGGATCTCGTGTTGTCGATTAGTCTACTTAAAATCCCTTCATTCAAGGCTGTATAACTGTTGGGGCATTGTCGCTTGCTAAACTCTGTAGGTACTGCAGGGTACCAACACTTTTGTTTGTTTTTGTTTGTTAAGATTGGTTCTTGTTAGAGTCTGCGTTTTTACAGAAGCGTACCCATAGCAATGTGTGCACTGGACACATTTCAGGACAAATGTATCGACACAAGTGGGCAAAACACTCTCTGTCGGAAAATGTTGCCAGTGTGAACAGACCAAAAAAGGGGGAACTTATGTCACGACATGTGCCCAACAATTGAGATTTTCATTTTCAGGCACCTTACCACGCTCTGCCCAATAAAAATTCATATTGGAATCAGTTGATCCACCACCTAATCTAGTTTCCTTAAAGTGTGGATTCCCGTAGGGGGCCCGGGAGGTATCTGGTAAGGTTAGATTGAGTGACTTGGGGTATTTTTAGTGTTTGCAAACCTCAAGCATATTGATGGAACGACACATGTTAGCGTTGACAGACGGCATTTATGACGCTTTTTTTTTCATTTTGTATGGCGAAGGTAGTTGAACTGTTTCTGGCTTTGTATGTAGGTGTCTTATATAAAATCTTTGCAGCAATATGTGCTAACTCTAATATCTGGGCCGAATCCGACATACTTCACACTAATAAGTTATTTTGCTTAAAACATTTTTTTCCAGCCATGCAGAGATGGAAAGAACATGTTAGAAGAAAGAGAAAATTCATGTGCCGACATCGATAATGATTTGGGGTTTCACACTTTCCTAGGTGATCAAGGTGGGTTCAACTTTCACTCTAGAGGTATATGCTCCCCTCTGCATAGGGACAAGGCAGCATGTCCCCGAAATACTACATGTTTGAGGTTTTTTCAAGTAATTACACATCTATAAGTTCTCACATAACAAGGAAAATGAGATAAACGGGTTTTGGATGGATGTAATAACATTTAGGTAAACTTCATTACCAGCTTGGGGCAGAGAATTCCCTGCATTAAAAAATATAATCCTGCCCGGAATACTACCTACCGCCATCGATTGGAGCGTAGAGAAATTGGGAGCCCTTAAAATAGGTAGAAATTGTATTTCCCCGGTTTGTAAAAATATATGAAGAATGAGTAGAATATAAAATGCACGTTTTTAATAAAGCTTACTGCTATGCCCAAAAAATTGCAACTCTGCACCCAAATATCAAATGTGTTCTCTTTCTCCTTGTCCCATCCTGTCTGTGCGTCAATGATTTTCATAAAAACAAAACCTGCACTTTATGGCCAATTTAAGTTATCTCTTGTAAAATGTGTTTGAATAGGAAGCCCCTTTTTGGGAGTAATCCCAATAACATATTTTGCATTTTGAGTCAAGGAATTCGTGGTATTGTCACGCTTTTACAAATTTTCACGGTTCGAGGACAATGAGACATTGCTGTATCTTAAGTTTGCCCAAACCTTGACTGATGTTGGGATCATGGTTTCATAGGCTCGGTTAATTCTTACCGCTTGCCAGATATAGTCAGGACTAACAAACTTAGGCAGATTTCAGTCCTAATGAAATATCCTTAGAATTGATATGGAAACAAAGCAAAAATGAAGTTTAAAATTCATTTAGTAGACATCTGTAAACTTGCACATTCGTGGCCGTTGCCATTCCCTCCACCATTGTCATCATATAGACGAGTTTGATTAGCGATTGTTTTTAAGTGACTTTAGGCAGATATTAGTGGGGTTCATGGACCTTAAATCGTCTTTATGCATTGTCTACATGAATTTCAAACCCTCTTATTCAGTGAAATTGAAGGAATCAAGAAACATTTTAGTATACAACCATCCAAGGTTCAGGAAAGCAAGGCAATTGAAAGATTAAAAGGTGATAAACCCCCGTTATGGACCACTGAAATCAGATCATCACTTGCTGTCCGAATTCGTCTATAAGCCTAAAAAGTCAAGGATGAAAATCGCTATGTTGATTCTCCTTTGAAACTTATTGCTTATATTTAGATTTTACCGAACTCACAGATAAGTGTAACTTAATGTCAAAATTAGAAATGGTAAAAGTCCAAGGGATCTAAACGTTTTAAGTAGAGATTCAACCGACAGTGGCGATTCATACCAAAAATTGAAAAAATTGAACTCACTACCGCTGTAAATGCAGCCTCTCCATATAAGCTAAGGCATACGAAAGCAATTCGGTACCCTACAAAGACCATGGACGCTCCTTGATTAAAACAGTAGTTAATAGGTTTAGGCTTAAAACCTTTACTAACTTACTCCATCAACTTTGTCTTATCCGCTCCGGAGAAAAATCATTTTTATTGATTCCTGAAAATCTTCTTCTAAAAAGAGAATCGCTATCTTTTCGTAAGTGTTGAACATGTAAATAGACCGTAGAGACTGGATATACTTTGTTCGATTCTATTGTAAAAAAAAATTGTAGAGACAATGTCAGTGTCAGTATCGGCAGCCTAGTATAAAGCGTTGATTTTGATCGTTTTTGTTTTGCCGGCGGAGGCGTTTTATGTTTGATCCTCACCTGCAGTAAAAGTATTTTGAACTTACAAAATTGTGGTAATTGAAGTATCGGATTCAACATTCATGATTTTCATACGGATGTACATAAAAGTCTTTATAGATGTGATTGTAGATTTCCATTTAAAACCAAGACACCTTTTTTGTAAAGTTTTGTTATTCGATTCAGCAACACCAGGGTTGAATAATCGAAAGTTCGAATATTTTCTTAAAGTTTGGCGGGGTATTTTAAGTTTAAGTTGTAATTTGAATTTATTGTTGGAATGATTCAAACACACTTAGAAGTTTTAGCTACGTATACGTTGATAGTTATAAACAATTAATAAGACGGGAAGTCTTTATTAAACATGAATGTTGTGGCCATTTTGGGTAAACTAGAGGCTAAAGGGTTGTAGCGAGAAATTGTTCGGGCGCAGCATAAAACTGGGCCCAAGACGCCCGTCCCTGGGATGGGGTTGGGGGCGAGGCCTCCGGAAGCTCTGAAGTTTCAGCATATCTCTGGATAAAAAAATTAGTTCCTGGAGAATTTTATTGTTGATGTTTTTCGGTTAACCTAGCTGCGAACTGACCTAACTCGGGGCAAGGTCAAAACCTGGAAGGGGTATATCCCCCCTCTTCTCCTCTCCTCGGAAGCGCCGCCACTGCTTTGGGTTAATATTTGAAATTATATGTCTTTGGGAATGAGGATAGAATTATGAATCAAATGATAATTGAAATACCTTGAGGCCGTACTACCAAACAAGATGATCACAAATTGCATTTCAATTTTAAATGATAATTTATGTCTTGATTTTGAATGTACTTCATAGTGTTTACACAACCGACAAGTTGCCTCAAGGCTTGCGTGAACCACACGTCTAACACCTGGAAGTACCAGGAGTCCTTATATTTTGTAGACGGTTTAAAATGCTGGAATGACATATTAAGGGACAGCTCCAACGTAGAAAGACGGTGTGTTGCTGGAAAATGTGTTGTGAGTACTCAAAGTCACTACTAAATAGCATTCATGATTGTGATAAAACTAAAGCATTTATTACTACACTATCACAAATCAACTCACATTTATTAATTAGTTTTTCTCAAATCTTAGTTGAAATTGTCCCTTCCAGTGATTTAATTTAGCCTTACTATCATTTGACATAGTTAAAAACTTAACGAAGAAATCCATGTTATTGCAGCAATTCAGCTGTTATGGGGATGAAGAAAGCGAAGGAACGTACGACAAGTGTCGGATTTGTGGAGGAACTGGGGCATCCTGTTCACCTCATTACGAATTTATAAATAGCGATGACCTGCAAAGTAAGTTGATTAAGCAAGGAAATGTGTCTGATACTTAACACATTTGACCAACTCTGACAACTTTTTTGGCATGCTTGCACTTTTTCGACTTACCCGCTCGGCCGAACATTTCATTCTTTGAAGTATACAATTTATTCACGAACATTCATCAAAATGTCGGAAACGAAATGCCCATAAAAGCAAATCTTTCCAAGTGCATATGGGAAGCTGTTGGAAGACTTCTTTTGGTTCCCCAACATTGTCTTACACTGTTTGAGCGATTTCACGCCAAGTAGTTGCTTTTGGGTGTTTTTCAAGAAAGACAGATATCAATTTCTCAATTGAAGGACTCCTTCACCATGAAAAGTGACTTAATACAGGCCTCACCTAAAGTCTTTATACATATGACGTCACAATAAAGATACGCCCTCCTTTGGAAGAATGACAAAATTTACCAACATCAACAAATGCAAACAGCTGATTGGTCAACAAGTGGATACGTCTAAGTCGTCTACACACATGGGAGGATTCTACTGCATGCGACTCACCATTTCATCTTGAGTTCTACACAAAGTTCAGTGGTAATACCACGTGTTTAAATGTTATTCCTCAAAAAACGTCAGCCTATCGTCAATGCAAAAGGTCTAATGCACCTGTTGCCAAGGGACGATAAACCTTGTTCCTTTCGAATTACAAAGAAATCTCGAAAGTTGTAATGGTTCTAATTTCACAATGTTACAGCCAAATCAGCAATAGTGAAATGTATAACTTTTTGTGACAGTTTTTAGTGATAGGACGAATTTGGTAGATTTTGCTTGAAAACTTCCACATACAGTTATTTTGCAAAGACCAATGCTAGGTAATACGTTGAGAGAATTCATATTCAAGCTGATATTACCTGCATGAGAATTTAGGTCCTGTGAAAACTGAGTTCCTATTTCCGTTCTGATCAGACTTGATGCAGTCAATTCCTCTGTGACCGTGTGTTACAGACTCCTCCAGTGTAATAGACATGGGAAGATAAGAGCAGGGCGGTGTTATTTGGTGTTATTTGACCTCCCTGGTAAGAGGCTGAAACCTCCATGACCAAACCTGGAGAAAAATTAAGGCAAAATTAAAAGCTGAATAATTTTAATTGACTGTCTTACTTCATAAGGAATCTTAAGAATCACCTGACAGTGTTACTAAATTGTGACATTTTGGTGTAATCGTTGGTTAATATATTTAAAATGTAAGTGGAAACATGTTAGATTTGGAATTGTTTTGGAATAAGTTTGCTTTCCCTTACAAGTAACTTTCATTTTAACTATATTTCCTACAAAAATTTTGTTTCAAGTGCATTCTGATGTTTGCCAAAATCCAAAGTTCTTCTCAACTTTTGTTATTTCAGAGCAAGAAATATTACTGCCGAAGAACGCTACTTCAATTTTTGTTCTTAATCACCATTGCGCAACAGAGAGTACTCGTTTAGGTACATTTTCATCGTATAAATATTTATTCTTTTAAATGTTATCAATATTTGTTTTTATATTCTCTGTCCTTTTCACACATGACTGAAAAGTTCAAATGCTTAATAAATGATTCAGCACTTAAGTAAAATTCTACATTTAGCAAACTACAGGGTTGGAAAGGCGATGTGTTTATGCTCGATTAAATAGCAATAATAGGCATCCATGCAAGTAAGCTTGGTGTTTGCAAAGGACTTTGGCTAAATGCAATTAATAGATACTAGGACGTGGGCTAAAATCCTATCTATTAGAGTTCGATATAGAAAGAATAACGTCCAATGACCTATAGTAAGGCAATAAGGCTGAGATAAAAATAGAATGTTTTCTCTTTTTTTCATTTCCAAAAGTGGGAGAATTTTCAGAAAAACTGGACTGTTGTAAAACGAGTTGATGACATTGCAAAGCACCGTACAGGTGTGTGGAGAAGAAAAGAAAATATTTTAAAGTCCCATGCTTGAATAAAAAAGATCTCCGAATTGTTTACATAAAAATTCCTTCAATTTCTCTGTCAACTTCTTTTCAAAGATATTTCCTCAAAGTAACTGGTTTTTAGTTAGCATGAAAATCTTAACTTGGTGTTCACCATCAACAATTGAGTAGAAACAACAAGCCAGTGAGCTAAAACTGGAATAAGACCGTTGTCTTCCCGAGCTTAACCAGTTGGTTTGAACCTGGGCCTTAAAACCCAATGTAATTAATTTGAAACTTATTATAGTTGTATTTTTACCACAATTCATACGACATTCATTATTTTTCAAGTTCTTTTTAACGCTATATTAAAACAAATACTTTGAACATAAGGTACATTTTCTGTATACTTATTCGAAACGGTTTTCCGCTTAATTAGCAGTGCAAAATCTCATTACAGACTACAATTTGAAACTTTGGACATTTCGATGTCTTTAAAAGAAACCTCAAATGAAGATTTGTTTTCTTATAGCCCTGGACTTCCAGTTGGGAGACCCTTTTTACAGCCTCCATGGAAATATTTTTAAAGTCGGTTTTGAATATATCAACAATGTGAAGTGTGCTGTAAACTTGACCTGCACTGGTCCATTGACTTCAGATATTTTGCTGCCATTGAATCACAGTCGAACAGGAACATATCCAATTAGGCTTTTCAGCGTGACGTACTACTATCCAAAGTCCATTGCAACTTTCCTGTAAGTACAACATGGACGTGTCACTACATGCCATGATGAAATCTGATTTTAGTGATGAATAATTCGCTAAAAGTAATTTTCTCTTATTTAATGCCAACTTTGTGATATGCTCTCTTTGATACAGGTTAGTAAATAAGAGATCCTGCCATATGTTTAAATTTTTTCCAAAATGTATCGCAGAATCTGAATTTTTGTTCATGTGATAATTTGTTCAATAGAGATGAAACAACTCAGAACACGTCAATCGTATTCAACCGATGTATAGAAAATATTCTCAAAAAGCTCCATCGTCCATCATCGGAATTCTATGACAGAGTCTACTTTATTTTTCCCTCTGAAATTTGGTATTTCATTTCATTTAGCCCTAAAAGGTTTCCGACCAAAGACAATTGAACAATTGAACACGAAATCTACAGTATTCTCTCTTTTTTAAAAGGCCACATTTATCACATGTAATCTGCAGGTATATTATTTTTCCATTTTGCCATTTCGTACACATCAGATGGCGTCCTGGACCATTTGGTCTATGCTCAGTCGATTGTGGAAATGGAATACGAACGAGGACGTTAAAGTGTGTAAAAGTTGATCATGGAGAAGAACACCCTGTAGCGGATGGTTTTTGTGATGCCCGAGTAAAGCCTGTGACTACCTTAGCATGCTCAATGCCGTGTTGGTCTTTTATTTTTAGCCCGGTGAGAAATTTTCTTTGTCTGTTTCCGATTTACAATGATCGAATCAAAATGGGACGAAACATATCTGAATTTAGGCGATATAGCGCAAGATCTTTTAAAATCTTCCGGCAGTTGAAACCGTCAAGTTAGTTAGTTTGTTAGATGGAGTTTTACGACCCAGTTTCTAACCAATTGGTTCAAGTCGAGCCGGCCACGGCCTTTTTTTTCCAATTGTGGCCCACTTGTTTTTGTTTTTTTCCTTACCCACTGCTTATGCTAAGCACCAAGCACATTGGCAGCAGGTTCCGTTTTTAAAGTCTTCGGTATGACCCGGCTAGGACTAGAACTCCCAACCTCCCGACTTCAAGTCTGATGCTCTAACCACTTGACCATGCAGTTGGTTGAAACCTTGGGCTACACCTTCTAGTATCGCTCCTTGATAATTCCATCATAAAGCAGACTCGAAATTTAGATAAGCAGTTAACTATGGTTTATTTTATGTTAGTAAGTACACAATCCAGATGATAACTCTGACATGAGCTGAAATAATTGCCGTTAATGCTTTTTCCATATTAAAGGGAAACACTCGGCAGGTTACACACTAAAACATTCGTTTTCTCGCAACCTTGGAAAGTCGGCCGCCGCAAATTTGCAGAGGAAAGAGCCTCGTCTTAAAGGTTCCAGTTTTGTGGTGGGACATGGCATAACTTCTTTTCCCTTCTTTACTTCAAACCAACTATTCCTTCAAGTTTTACATTTTTATTCATTCCCCAGAAAATATTACAGTACTGCGTGAACTCTGCGATTATGAGATTTTAAGCAAGGGAGGCTACAAATGTTGGAGTTTTCTGTAGGGAAAATGTGCCTCGAGCATGTATTCATGTTTTTTTTTTTCGTTGTTTCCGTTTCCAAATATTCTAGTGTGAAAGCGACCAGAAAGGATACGTCTTCACAAGAGTACGGAGTGCCGAATGTAAAATTGGGGACGCAGTTGTAGACTCATCGGAATGCAATCAGGCAACGAGGCCCGTGAATATCCAAATGCCTTGCTCTAACAACAGTGAATGGATCAAATACGAATGGAATGTAGGACCATGGTCAAGTTGTTTCAACTGCACTCGGACCCGCAACGTTATTTGTGTTGAAGGGCCTCATGAATTCCCAGTGCCGTATGCAATGTGTAACCAGACTGAAAAACCTGCAGGATCCGGAATTTGCCCTATATTATCCTGTGGTGTAACTACACCTGAACCAGAGGTACTTAGGAAAAGGGAGACTATCTGGCGAACATTCATTAGTTTTATTTTTTGTATTCCTTAAAACTGTATTTGTTTACACTTTAAATAGCGTATAACGAAAATCTGAAAATTGTAATGTTGTTTATAGAAGTCTTATTATGACAAATCAATTGTTCATACCTTAATTTACTATAACACTTCCTTTCCTCCCTTTCACTTTTGACGAATGGATTGGAAAAGCGTCCTCGGACGGGTCCATGTTTCAATTTACGTCATGAGTGATACGATAGTAACACAATTCAGTTTAAAAGAAAGAGTGGGCCAACACATACTTGTTCTTATCCAAGGTTAGCATAACACTAAAACTTCAACTTAGAGTAAATTATTAACGATTAAAGAAATCCTCAAGGCTTGATTAGGCTAACTCCAGGATTAGGGAAAGGTTAATGGACTTGGATGCCAAGGCCTAACGGACTATTGGCTGGTTTCCTCAGAGGTTCTTTACAAGTTCCAGACGTAGTACGGTAATAAAGCGGGAGAAGAAGGGTGGTTAGGAAATTTGAAATTCAAGAATATGGCAACGTATAATCTTAAAATGCTTATCAACAATCACTATTATACATTTTATTTTCAAAATTTTGTGCAAGATCCAAGTTCCTTTAGTGTCGCCAGGGGATTATATGAAGAGAACCTAAATAAATTATACAAATATATGACATATCAGTTCCAATAGGGAAATGTTTTTGAACAAATTGATATCATTACACAAAATCTATATTCAGCTTTTTATCTACTGTTAATTATTTTTAAAATATGGTATTATCCTCGTGTTGCTACAATGTTCATGACATTTTGGCTTTTCATAGCCCACATAGCTGGATTACAAGAAACTGGTCTCTTTGCTACAATTGTGACAAACTGAATCGCACTGTTTACTGCGTTGATGATCTGAGTGGAAACGTCGTGTCAGATAATCTGTGCCATTCAATAATTCGTCCAGTAGAATCTGAGACTTGCAGCGATGATCCCACTTGTTTAAACAAGGGGATTGATGTCAACTTCCATTCGCAACCCGTTATACACTCATTCATAAAAAAAAAAAATTGTAGTTTTGCATTAACAACATTTTGTATTGTCTAAAGTTGGGTTCGAATTCAATATCTGTCAACGTTCATATTTGGTTTCGTAGGATTTAATAATTATTTAAGAATTATTACATTGGAGCAGTCTTAATTTAACGAGCCTTGAAATGAAGATTATATCAGCTTTTAAGATTTTCATGTAAATTATTCTATTAAAACACGACTTTCTAATCTTCTATGTTTGGTAGGCAACATATAGCTGGCATACTGGGATGTGGTCCGGTTGCTACTATTGTGAGAAACGGTACCGTCTTGTAGAATGCGTTGACGATCTGAAAGCAACCGCTGTGGCAGACGGCATGTGCAATTTACTGGAGCGTCCGCATAATTCTGAAACTTGTAATGACGGTCCATCATGTACCAAAGAGTTAATTCTCAAACTGTTACTGTTAATAATTTATAAATTAAATCCAGGAAGATTTATGAATCATTTAATTTCTTTTGTTCTAGCTTTATCGATGGAACACGGGACCATGGTCTGGATACTCCTACGAATGTGAACAAAGCCGTGGTGTTCGGTGCACTTCCTCTGACACCCAGACCATTGTCAGTTCAAACATGTGTGATCCATCACTGCGTCCCAATGAACGGAGAAAATGTGGATATTGCGAAGAGTGGATGTATCAGGATTGGAGCGAGGTGAGTATCTTGTCTTTAAGTAATAACATTTTTTTAATATTTATCTTACCAACAACTTACTGGCGTTTGTGACTGACATTTTATTTCCCATTTCCTTAGTGTTCTGTTTCTTGTGGATCTGGAGTACAGACAAGGAGGGTCTTTTGTATCTCTGGGGGAAATTCAGGATGCTACAGCAATAGGCCTTCAGAAGCACAAGACTGCCATACACCTACATGTGAGGAAGAATATTCTGGTTTGGCCAACTTATAACTTTCAACTGAAATACTGCTACCCCATATCACATGCGCAAAATGTTTGCCAATATTTACTGTTCATTGTAGATTTATACCTACTAAACGCTTAAAAGGATAAGTTCAAATATCAAATATTTTCATTGATATGGATAATTTCATTAAGATTTTTTATATCTTCTTTTACTTCTAGTCAAAATCTTTCACTTATTTTATTCGATTTTCTCCCAATTTCGGAACAGGTCGTACTTCAATTTCCACCGGCATTATAACTGCAATATTTGTAATTGGAGCATTCTTGATTGTTCTGTGCCCAATAGCTGTTGTTTACATAAAGAGGAAAACGTAAGATATCTTCTATCTTATCAGGGGCGGCACCAAGAGGTGGATGGCCGGGGGCGACTCCCCTCCCATGATTCGCAAGAAAATGTGAAAAGTAAAGTAAAAGAATGGGAAAAGAAGAAAATTGAGCACTCACCCATGCTCCCCCGCCCCCATCAAAATACCGTGGCGCCGCCCCTGTTTCATAATCATATGAAAATATTTAGCAGATCACAAGAATAAAAATTTATCACACTTGTGGACATCGACAAACACAACCATTTCTTGCCTTTTAATTCTCTATCATATAACAAGATATTATTTCTAGTAGGATAAAGAAGTTTTAATAGTGTAATGTATCTTGTATTCTTAAATCTTGACGAAAATAACTAAATATTTATTCGGGAAAAAAGTTAGAGCTTCCCACTCTTCCATACGTTATGTTTACATACCTAGAACGTAGGAAGACTTTCGGTGGGAGCACGGCCAAATCCACTGAGAATTCTTCATAAAAAGGAAGAGCTAGACTTTAAAGATCAGAAATGTTTTCAAATTAATTCTGCTGGAATATATTTAAGAAGGGTAATACTTGAAAACAATTTCTTTTTACTTTAAGGAAAAACCAAACGATCCAATCGTTACGACTTTTTGATTACAACGTTACAGAAGGTATGATTTTTTTCGAATAATTTAAGAAATACCTCTGAAGGTTAAAGACCTATGTGACTCGGCTCAATTAATAACATTTGTTTAACAGCTTCGAAATCAAATGTTGATATTTTGAAGCGTAGCGTCGTAAACAAATTGATGGGTTACACTTTCAATCAAAAAAGCATGTAATGCTAATTTTGCAAAAGGCACGATGTTTTCATCATTTTGGTACAAGTCACTACATTTTTTATGACATTGCAACCAAGCGAAGACGTTTCCACACATTTGATTACCAATATCTAAGATTTCTGTAAATCAGAACGAAAGTGCTAACGGTCTTCGTAGCCATTGCACTACACTTCACAATGAAAAAAGTAATGTACACGTCGAGGGGAACTTCCCGTATTTAGTTGCTTAAACAATGGCTTTTGAAAGGTCGTTTGGACCTTACAGCTGAGTTTCTAACTAAATGGTTCAAGTCGAGCCGACTTCCGGTTAAGCCAAGCTGTGACCAATTGGATTGTTTCCCTACTTCAGTTGCTTATGCCAGGGAGCTGGAAGAGCTGCTCTCTGCTTATGCTGAGCACTGAACACAATCGCAATAGAATCTGTTTTTGAAGTATTTGGTATGACCTGGCCAGGAGTTAAACTCTACACATTATTGCTACGAGTCGGATGCCCTTGAAAGGAATTGTTAAAGTAATTGTTTATCACGTTTTCGGTTATAGCTGTGCATCTTTAGGCAATATTGGAAATGTCTGGTTTATTTATGTGTACATATAATTATAGTTGCAGATGAGTTGTAGATGCTGTAAGTCATGGTATCAGCTAAACCGAAGTAATTAAAATCAGAGTAAATGTGCTCTAAAAATGTGTTTAGCAATGATGAAAGCCTTATTTTGTCCAGACTTTCTAAAAAAGTTTTAATTCGATACTTGTTTATCCATTAAACACTAAATGTTAAGCAATGAAACGTGTTTAAAAAATGTTTACGATGTAGCCTTTAATGGTGTTTACAAGTGGGGAAAACTGTTCATCAAATTTTTAACTCATAAACATCTAAGAAGAGTGTGTCATACGCAAAATATTTTAAATAATTCCTTAGAGGGAGAATACAGTAAAGCCAACTTGAACGGTTTTGTAGACTATCCATTCTTTTCATGAATAGCTCTTAGTTGAAAAAATTTAACAACAGGTTTTCCTACTATTTTTTATGTACTAGTTGTGATTGATTAATTTACCTTGAATCTATAACAATAATGTCTTGAAATATCATGTCTCAATGACCCTTGGAAAACAAGCAAGAAATAAATTTTGAGGATTAGCTTTTATTGCAAAATAAGTTTGGAACCACTGTTTACACCCTTTCGCCAAATGCCTTCCTTTAAAAGAGTCTTTTCTATATTTGAATGAAAATATTTTCTGTCCTCGAGGAGGAGTTATGAAAAAACCGAACGCTGGTACTGAAACATTTCGGTCACTGCGTACTGTTTAACAAGGTGTTTCCTGATTGACTGATGTTATTGAATTGTATCGATTGTATTGTTTGTTAGGGTAAGGAAGTAGGTTTGGAATTAGGGCTACCGTTAGCCATGTTAAAAAATGTTAAGCAGTGTGCATCGCCTCAAACGTTTTGGATCGCTTTGAATGGAGACTAATGGTATCTTCTTTTCATTTTTCATGCAGTTTCCGTTAATATTGGACAAGTGTCCACCGTTTCCGAAAGGATTGAAAGTACAGTGCCAACTTTCAGAGACACCGAGGGCTTTATTCGTCGAATTCCAATAAAGGACTTGCCAACCTGTTTCCTCAACCTTGAAGACGTTGAAACTCTAGACGAAGAGCTAACAGTGCATAGTTTGAAATTTTGTTTATTACAAATCAAGAAAAAGCATTTTTAATTACCACAAATTAAAATTTCCACGCTTCCACAAATACTAAACTATAGTTATGTTTTGTGATTATTGTTAAACTTTATTCTTGCAGTCCAGTATGGCACAAGTTAAAATATAACGCATTGTCCCTGTCACTGACGCAACGACTTAGTTTTGAACAGAGCTGCTTGAAAATTTTCTGAATTAAGTTTAGAGTTCAAGGATTTTAATACAGTTGGGGAGCTGACCTCGGAATCACCAAAATATATTAAGTCCTGATGACGTCACATAATTTTGAACTTTTAGTCGCTTATGGAAATGTACACTTGGAAAAGAGAATAGCTGTTTTATTCTGTATACTTTCAATGACGAACAAGAGTACTATGAAACTTACTAGACTAATTTCGCAAGTTATCATATCACCAATTTCAGGCGAAATTATCGGCTAAAAGGCGCAAGAATCACCGGGAGATTTTAGGTCACCCTTTCTGAACGATGGCGAATGGTCACAAAGTTGTCCCGTAATCATTCCAGGAGCTGTCTAACACTTGTAAAATGCTCTAATTCAATCGAGAAATAAACCTTCCTAGATAGATTCCTTGATAAATCATCCCAATTTTCCTGAAGACGGTCAATCCGGCATTGTTTATGCTTCCAATTGATTTGCAGTACACGTGTTAGTCAGTCAGCCATCTTGAAACGCAATGCATGATGGTACCTGGCAATTTGCAACACTGCCAGGCATCGGGCGTTCACATACCTAAGTGATGCGAAAGTATGTTCATATAATGAATGGATAAGTCTCGGTTTTCATGGAAAGCTTATGACGAAGACTCTAGGCAAAGCTCACCCCCTAACAATGGCTATCAACTTAAACAAGTTTCTTTTGAATATTTAACTTTCTATTTTTCTTCAACTGTTCAATTGCCAAAAAATACTCAATTACGTAAGACGTTGATAACAATTATTGACATTTTTAGCGCGTGTCCATTCTCGCTCTGCGTAGGCTAGCTGGAGTAAGGTCTCCGAGAATGCATCTCAGCGCGAGTGCCGAGGGTGTAAAGACTGCGCAATAACGGTCACGAATGAGAGGCCTGCTTCCCAACTGAATAGATGCTAAATTTATATTAACGAGAGTACTTGTCCTCTGCTTTTGAAACATATTGCATGCGCTCCATACTTATTTGTTACAGATGCTGATTCATCAGCAAGAGCAGACAATCAATATTCCAGGTTTTTCAGGTACAAAAGGTAAGTACATTTATCTGTCTGAGATACATTCAAGCCAATCATATAACAACCTCCCTGTAAAAACAATTACAATTGTTGTGAGCTCAATCTGAAAGTACGTCTTCTGTTATGTTTCAGTTTTTCAAAACGACACAAACTCTCGACAAGATGAAACAATCGCCGATCCCGACAATTTCAGTCCACTGTTTGTAAAGGTAAGGCAAATCTTAGACAATTTTAAAGTCAAATTTGTAGATATAAAGCTAGGCTCACAAAATGTAAGTGAAAACAAGCATGCAAAATGAATAACTTTAAAGCAAAGCTACCAATTCATTTTCATTTATTTACTCAGTGTTGTAGTGCATGGTACTTTTTGTTACTTTGTGTGGATATGATACACGTTAAGCCGACTGCTTGTAAATTGCTCTAGGTCAATTGTTTTGCAAAGCGTGAAGAATATGTAAAGCTAAAATAGTAAATCGTTCCATATTTTCTTTCTTGTATCTCGAGATCGAGTATTTTTCTATAAAGCCTTTTCTTTAGCCTCTGAGCTCTAATGAATTATCCATCTTCGTCACTAAAAACATTCTTTAACTAGACAAAAATGTGCATAATTAGGAGAAAATTTGTGTTTTTATATAATTGCGTACTTCTTATCTAACATCATTCGTAAACCTTCCGACATATTAAAACAAAGATTAGGTCTAATGGTCTTCTCAGTAGTAAAGTACTGTCGGTTAAGTTGTGTATTTGTAGGGATATCATAAACAGGTGTTTAAGGTACCTAATTCATGCATAATAATTGCAAACTTTGCTCTGATTGAAACATCTGGCTATAAGTTCCATTAGGTAGCATCAGTTTTCTCTATAAAGATATCTAAATGCTGTCAAGATACGTGGTAATTTTATAAACTTTCACCTGTTTTCTTCCAATCAACTGAATAATTTAGTTTTTTGTTTTAGTTTAAACCTTTAATTGTAAAAACATTTTCCAATGTGGATGGTTATTGTCGTTGTCTAACTGAAAGAAATCGATGTTTTTGTTGCTGTCTCTAAGGGCCACATTTTAAAATAATCCATTTTTGTGGAACTTTTGCATTCAAAACACAAACTGTTGGTTGCTTTGTACCCACACAGGACGATAGGGGAAGGACTGCTTACATAGTCACAGAAGGTACGTTCAATTGTTCGTATGCGAAGTAAATGATTGTGTGGACATTGTACTTTCAAAGGTCAAAATATGCGCTAAAAGCAGACGCCCAATAAACGAAGTTGGTTGAGCGTTGGGCTGAAGCACCCAGCGGTTAGACCAGTTTACTAGCAGACTTTGCTTTTTGTGTGGAAACAGATGTGAAGCTTTCAACATTAAAACTATTCCTGCTCAGCAGCGGGCTTTAGAATTGACCTTTGCAATGAAGGCCTTGTATACCATACATTACATTAAGTAGGCTATGCGATTTTATTAATGGACGATGAAGCGGTTGGCATAAACTGAACAAGACCT
Organism: Holothuria scabra; assembly: GCA_037179385.1. Taxonomy (NCBI): domain Eukaryota; kingdom Metazoa; phylum Echinodermata; class Holothuroidea; order Aspidochirotida; family Holothuriidae; genus Holothuria; species Holothuria scabra. The sequence goes on along the minus strand of CM074197.1, from coordinate 7,878,137 downwards.
ACTGCACTGGTTGTTCTCTGTATCGTCGGTGGTTCCTTGTTAGTTTCTTCATTCAATTTTTGTGTTCCTTTACCTTTACAAACATAGGATCGTGTCCTTCAAAGGCAGTAACTTTCTGGCAACTTTTATGGGACGAAAATGTGTCAATAATTGTAGACCTTACGCAACGACAAGTAAGTATCAAGATCATGCTCTTTCAGTTTAAATGATTATTGGTAAATATCAAGTTTTCTACAGGGAGATCCTTCGTAGCATTTTCTTCGGTCTTAATTTGCATATGGTCTGATGATTATGGACCTACCTTTGCTCGCTGAAATGTTTGTTGCTGTGAAAAAAGAAATGCAAGCACATTTACATGCTGCTATTTAGTCTTTTTAAGTAGGTCTGTTCTCCTGGAACATCCCAAAAATGCCATCCTATGCATTTCTTCTATCATATTAAACCAATTGACCATTGCGCAAAAACATGAAAAACTATTTTTTTAAATATTTATTTCGTACTCACAGGATGCTTCTTCGATTCAAAGCCCATTACCAACCAGTAAGCAACTAAGTCAATGTGGCGATATTACATTCAAATTGATGAGACAGAATGATCGTCCAGAATATTCAATAATTTCACTCGAGGTCGCAAAGGTGAGACATCAAACGTCTTCATTAATACGCGACCTAGATAATCTCTACCTATTCGCAGAGAATTGAAAATTATAAGACACGGTTGGCTAAAAGAAGCAAATTTATATTCATTGCCGAATGCTAAAGAAGTGTGTTTATGAAAAGACATAAAGTTGGACATTGAAAGGGGGTTCGTTAACAAGATATCTAAAACCAATATTGCTTACTTAAGGGACTTCATTGGGAACAATTATGAAAGCTATAATACCGCACATTGATCGCAAAGTGCACATTGACTTGGGTTAAGATCAGGAGATAGATGGAGAAGGTTTAAAACACGGCATTAAAAAACGGTCTCAAAATTAGTTCAATGAAAAGCTTCTACTATGTGGAAGTCAAATGAACTTTTAATGGTAACGTAAAACTTTCTTTTAGATCTCGTAAAGTTCAAACAATAGCTAATTACAATATCGTGGTGCAGATGTTAGTCATTTTTCTTAATAATATTTCTTTAACTGTAGTAATGAAGTAAAGGGTGAATGCATTTGGAATTACCAGTGGTTAATGGTTGATATTTTAAAGATTGAAGCGTATGGAATTTCTAAAATTCTAAAATGATAAAATACCCTACAATTTCGAAGTAAAGCTGTCAATTTGGTGACTGTTATTTGACGTCACAATAGTTCAAATGTCGAACTCAAAGGTTAACTGTGAAGGATATCATACTTTTCATGTGTGTAATAAAACCCGAAAAAACGGGATTGATCTGAATTCGTTGTAGTGTAACAACAGCAAATGAAGGTGCCATTCTGTGTATAACAGAATATCCAATAACAAAGGGTGTAGTTCTCTCGTTCATTAATTAACTTACGAGATGGTAAGCTAGAGTATTTCATATCTTCGACTGGGTGACCTTTGATATGGCACGGTTTGAATCGTCGTAACTGCAATTATATAATGGTGTTTATCTATATTTCACATGCCTAATATACAACATTTTATTTCAAAATGGAATTTACCACGCCTATTCGATTCAAATGCAAACCAGTCAAGTTTTCTCCTTCTCACAATAATTTAAAGGGATCCGACGTTCGTTACGTGACTGTCTGCATTTTCTCACTATGGCCTGAAAACGGAATACCAGATCATCCTGAGAGTTTCATCTCCTTTGTGAAGAAATTGAAATCCGTAAACCAAGGGAATTGTGCGCCTACTTTGGTTCACTGCAAGTAAGAAAATGCATCAAGTGTAAAAAATGTATATTTCCTAGGCTTCTTCTAAGAAGCTAGTATACAATACTTACATTCTGAATTCTTGAATTGACATACCGTTTCTTCCATCTAAAGTTTAAACAGTTTGTTTGAAATGAGTTAAGCTGGTATGGTGTTTTACGGTCTTTTTGTTGTTAATTTTTCTTTTTTATGCTGTGGACTATCAGTCTGGGTGTGTTTAACAATCAAGTTCCCAATGCAGTAAGTATTTTCCTTACAAACTTAAATTCTTTTGTGTTCAATCTTTCAGTAAAGACTTCAAGCGACCTGGGTCATTCATGACCATATTCACTCTCACGGATCAGTTGAAGGAAAATCAACGCGTTAATGTACCAGAGTTTGTGACTAAGCTGGTAACCAATCACCGATGTATGGTTCCAGATGAGGTCAGTATTGTTATTCCTATTGCTTTGATTGTGTACCAGATACAACGTATTGCAAGCAGCCATGAAAATCCGAAACAATTTCACACATTCAATGTATAGACGAACCCGGAGAGCAAGTAATGATCTGGTTTCAGTCGGTCATATCTGGGGGTCTATCAAGTTTTAATCTTTGAATTTCCATGCTTACCTGTAACATGAATTGTAATGTACACTAAATTGTTTTCTTCAATTTAACTTAATATGCGAGTTTAAAATTTATGTAGACAATAAATGAAGACGATTTAAGGATGATGGACCTCACTAATGGCTGCCAACAGTGACTAAAGATAAGCGCTTTATCGGATTTGTCTATTGCAACCAGCTATGAAAATTCAAAACAAGTTCACACATTCAAAGTATGTCTTACACTTGCTGACGCCTTCAGTCGATTGTCTTTCTGCTTAAAGAGGAAAAGCACTTGGTGCAACTTGAAGTAGTGTAGTACACTTTCCTGATTAATGACGGGCTTTTTAGAGTCATGTGACAATATTTTTCCCCTCACGTGTAAAATTTATTATATCTTACTATATTACCTTAAATATAAATCATATTGAAATCCTAAAACACCATGAAACATACTTTGAAGTGAAATAATTGCCCTTTCCCTTTCAATTAACATATATCTTCTACAAAAGGGTTATTTTCATAAAAGTGCTGGATCCATTTTAAAGATACCTGTCGTCTCATGAAGATGCAATTAAATATTTGCCAGAGTTTGGGGGACGTCACAGAATACCCTTGTCTTAACTTCAATTGCGAATTGGTTCGATGAACCGTTGATAACACGAACGTTTTCGATACATTATCGCTGAGGTGAAAATATCGATACTGAACCGAATCGGTTCCAAATCGACGATAAGGGATGGCCTTTGACGTCATCCAAATTCCGGCTTAGATTTTGTTGCATTTTGATTGAAACGACATGTCATCTTTAAAACCTTATCCATGAAAGGCAAGGGTGATTGCTTGATATTTGAGAAGTTGAGAATTTCCTTTTTCAAAACTTATCATTGATAGGATTGCTTTCCCTTCTAACTTTTAGATCCACTACATTTTTGTGTATGAAGTTTTAACAGCAACATTCTTGGTTCCCGGCGTTAATGTCGAACCACACACCCTAATCAGCCTGGAACTGAAAGGAAATATGCATCGAAGTAAGGCGATAAGAGAGTATAAGGTAAGGATTAGTAGATAGCAACAATTTTTCTGTAGCATAATCTCACATTTAACTATTACATTGTAACTTCAATGTGTCAATTGTTTCTTTAAGTTGAGCTATCTCAAGATTCCTTAATGTCTTACATGAAATGCCTCCTTCTAATTTAACTTTAGAGAACTTTTACCTAATCCAAAAACTATTGACATGTCCTTTGAAAAGGGAAGTAATTTTCTCAGAGTAATTCACTCTCAATCATGTCGGTGTCCTCAAATTAGCTTCTAATATATTGTTTACTTATGATCTCAAATTTGTAATAATAGTATCTCTCAGAAAACGTTTATTTTGACATCTTTCAGGCTCTTTCATATCAACACAAATTTGGTAAGCCAACAAAGAGTGAGGAAGGTTGCAAGCAAAAGAACACAACTAAGAATGGATATCCAAATATCATACCACGTAAGATTTGATTGCCAAGTTGCATTTGATTTTCAAGTATCACCCTGAACATGTTCCTTTGAATAATACTACACAGAAAACCTAAATGAATTGTTGTTATCCTGAGGAAAATTTTCTGGCTTTACACAAAGCAATTTACCAATTTACAAATTAAACAGCTCAAATTCATTGGAACATTTTCTTTGGATGTAATAATAAATCTCTTGAAAATAGGTCGAAAATCTTAAAACAATGTGTTTACCCATTCTTAACATAAACCCCAATCATCTTTGAAGTTTGTTTGTTTATCAGATCCAAATAATTAAAATAATGATTGGGAATTAGTGTATTTGTATCCGTAGGAGCACGAGATGGGGGTAGGTGGTAAACTGTCAATCCCCACAATTTTTTAAAAAAAAATCTGAAATTCCGGCAGTGGTTTGGAAAAATTCGGGCAAACATTTCAGTCTTAATGCAATGTAGCTTTTGTTTTTAAATACGGAATACGATTGAGCGTGCCCAAAGCAGATCAAATATTTGCATAAAATCTTAAAAAGTATCACATTTTTCATGCATTCGGAGAATTCATACAAATGAATTTTTTCTGAGCCGCTTTTTGTAGTCTTACGCAACCCAAAGTCCGAAATGAGGTCCAATTCCGACATTCTTACGAACTTTTGTTCGTATCTGTTATTCAAGGTAACATTTTAATGACAAATTAAAGACAGTGCAAAAAATTTCCTAACATTCAGAGAGCTGATAAAATTATACATTTATTTTTCCACACCCTATTTTTATACTTTTGCTGGAAATAATGCTCGAAATGGTCAGAAAAATAAGGGGACAACATAGTCCAAACAAATTTTCTTGAGAACACAAAAGAATGCAAAATTTCCAACACACCCGTGCGACTAATGAAGAAAGCATTTTTCCAGTGTCCCTCTTCATGCCCTTGAACAATATTTGACCGAAATATAGAATCTTCGGCGAATGTTTTTGGATGTTTTCAATTGCCAGATTACACGAACGCAACAGAAGTAGTGCTCAAAATTTCGTCCGAGGAAATCGATAAAACATCAAAAGCCAAAGGGTGACGTGCTATAAATCTGTCTAAATGACACCCCTCTGCTTAAATCCCTCCCCCAGAAGGGCTGTCAAAAACGGAGACGATAGCATGAGTTTGCCCGTTCTTCAACGCATGATTAAACTGCTACCTGTGCAACTTATAAGGCAAATCTCTTATTATTTTTATCTCTTTTAGTTTGTTTCAATTGATTTCATCATTTCCATGCAAAAGGAAACCTTAAGAGGGCTGTTCAGATTCTGCTTACAAGCTCACAGGAATTTCATTTCCCGTTGTCAGAGGGGTTGCGATTTTTCAAAATTCTTAGAACTCCTAAGCCAACTTATGGTGGAGCTTCGCCTAGATAGTCGTTTGGGTAGGATTCCATTGTGTGGGACGAGAACTTCTGCCTCCAAAAACTGAAATGTTCACCTACGCCTATGCTCAAAGCAGTCAAGTATGCTAAACACTTAGAAGAAAATTTGGAGCGATATGCTTTTAGCTAACCGCAAAGGAAAAATCATTTTTAAGCTTCTCTAAATTAATTTTCAGAGGATCCTTACCTCCCTCTTTGGAAAGGTGCAGACGATGAAGATATTGCCAATTACATAAATGCTACCCTCATCGATGTAAGTACTTCCCCTTCCAACCATCTCAATTTTTCCAATCACCCATTTTCGCTTTCAAAAGTACAAAACGAATACTGTTACACAGGGCAATGTTTGTGCTTCCTTAATGTTGCGCTTTTTTGAACCGATAATGTTGTTTTGAGTGTCACTACCAGGAGAATAAACAATCTGAATCTTAAATTGAAAATATAGCATTTTATTTCACAGTTGATGATTTGGTATTCCTTATTGTGATATTTTTTTTTTTGGGGGGGGGGGGTTTATTGTTTTTGTCGCACAACATGAAAAACATATCAACTTGTTTTACCACACAGAGCTTTTGGAATGCTGATGGGATTATTATGGCTCAGAGCCCACTCCCCAATACTGTTGGAGATTTTTGGAGTATGATATACAGCTACAAATGCGCAGCCATTGTTTCCTTCAACACTTCCACAAATGATACTGAGGTAACTACTTTGCCTAATTGTGGAACTGCAATTCTTAAACAAGACATTTCCATACATTAACTTCTGTTGTTATCGATGTTTGTATATTTTTTTTAGCATGCACCCTGTTTTTGGTCGGAAGGTACCCCTGAAAAATATGGAAAGCTTACCGTCGAGTGTCCTCGGTTGCAGCTTACTGAAAAGTGGTCGTATGTCAAGCGAAATATGTGTATTCGAAAAGAATGTGACGATGTAAGTATTTTACCTGCTACAGTTTAGCATCTCAACCGATATTCATGCAAGGAACCCTTATTTTTTTCCACATTTTTTGAAGGAACCCTGTCGGGGCAAAGAAAATCTCTTGATTGAGTTACGACATTATGAATGATCTTATGAATGATCTTACTTATATTATAAGAACTAGAAATTGATGCAAATTGCGTTGAAAATAGAAATTAATGCAAAATTGTGTTACCACTGTCTACCTATTTGTGAACAAATAATCTCCTCATCGGGTTCTGTGCCATACATGCAGGTAAAAAAGTTGGTATCATAAAGTTATTATTTGGTACAAAGAAGGACTTTTGGGTCCTTGTGTGACGCAGAATATAAACGGGGATGGAAGGCCATATTGTGCAAACCCTGTGACTGTGCTGTCAACGCTTGTGACATTCTCTTTGAATAATATGAGTACTTCCGTATATGCCGTTCCCTGCCTAAAACCGTTATTTTGAAAATAGATCCTTTCCTTACACTGCGTCTTCTCAATGAAAATTAACCTTCTAGAACTTGTTAACATGACTCCTGCATTTGCGAGACATTTTAGTGGGTATTGTCCCCACTTTTGCTTTTTTAGATAATTTGACCCCAACGCTGTTACCTTTTGCTTTTACAGATGATGTTATAAGACACATCCGTGTTGGTATGTTGTTAAGCCCTATAACTAACTGACAGAATTTGAAAGAAGCACCGAACGAAACAAAACAAAATTAATGGAAAAAATGTGTAAACATAGTTTTACTTTGCCCTTTTATATTAAACTAAATAGAAAACGTATACCCAGGTACTGTTAGCCTCAATAATACTACTATTATATTCGTTTCTATATGATCCCTTTATCCGATTCTGGTAACATGTTCTTTGACTTAGTGTTGTTCACGCGCTTACCAGGATTGTGTCATGGGGGTTGGGGGCACGACATGAGGGAAAGTCTAAGGACAGAGAGAAAAAACCGCTATTTTAGGTGTTTTTTTTTTCTTTTTTTGCTTTGCAAGGTTGGGTCATGGGGGGGGGGGGTTCTAACCCCGACCCCCACCCCCGTGGCTACTCCACTGGTGTAGTTACTGCATGTGTAACAACCTATCCACTTCGCTTTCTACGACGAAGTACAAAATCGAATGTAATTGGTACTGGTCTGTAGTTGCACAAGTTGTTTACGTCTGCTTTGTTGTAACAAAATGCTAGCGGTGAGTGAAAGGGAACTGTATCTGCTACTCTGACTAAGAAAGTGTAGTCAAGCCTCGACACCAGCCCTGCACGACACGAGAACGCTAACTACTTTCAAGGAATACGGATTGCTATATGATATGTAATATCACATTTCGCCTACGAATTTCCGTTTGAATTTTTCAAAGCACTTTAGTTTTCGCTGACTTTTAAATTTTCTACGGGACTCCTTTGTCCTTCTCGGACCCAAAACAAGCCTCAAGGACCCCCTGTTCGTCCGCGGACCCCAGGTTGGGGATCACCAATCTATGCAAAAGTTTCCCTTTTAATTAAGTTGAAGACGACTCGACAATTTATCGAAAACAGAAAGTATTTAGAATGTCAACATGTTACACCGAACACATTTAGACTATGCCCTGTCCGTGCTACAAACTTTAAGTGGGCTTAAGTATGTCAAAATTGTACATCTTTTACTAGAAATAATAAAGTAGGATAGAACATCGGCTTCGAAAATGACCAAAAATTTGTAATATTCCTAAAGGTGTCTATTTTATTTTCCATTCACAGATGCATTTGAATGTTGACCACTATGAACTCATGGCATGGCCAACGACAGACCATGATCTGTTTGGAATTCTCGATATTATAGAAGTGATTCAGCCATTGCTGAAAGCAAGGCAACGTATTGCACTTCACTGCTTGTAAGAATCATTTTCAATTTTTCAAACTTTAAAGTAGAATTCAATCGAATCAACTTGGGTGGAAAAGGTTAAGTACAAATAAGTCAACGTAAAGATTTGGTTGGCATTTTGACAATCAGAACGTAAAAACGTCTTTCAAACGGAGCCTCCCTAAATGCAACTTTACTTTTTTGCAGGTGACTGCTATTAACTTACATAAAATGAGGACATGTAGGTATTAGAAAATACTAACCATATATGAATACGAAATCCTTTCAAAAATTATAATTTTAACATTCTCGAAAATCAAACAGCGCGATTAGGGTTGTTGTTACAAGTGAGTGTTACTATAGGGCTTCTGATTTAGTAAAGTCCATTGGTGATTAGTTCGTTAAGATTTCGTTTTATTTAATATAGTGAAAAAAGTGAAATATTACTGGTGAAAGGCAGTGGATTGTGAAAACGTGACGTAAAATGTAACTCCAAGTAGTGAAGAGCACATTTTGCGGAGATTTTTGGTCCCTATTCTTACTTTTTTTTATGTTTATTCATGTGTCTATATATTAAACAGAGAAAAACCTCTTTTATATCATATCGTTAGTCTAGAAGAGCAAGTCTTGGAACTTCAGACTGGTTTAATTCAAATATGTAAGAAGCGGTTAACACCTATTTCAGCACTTGTTATTTGTTATACCAAACAAACGGAACTTATAGGAAGCACGTAAAAAAGTTCATCATGAAACCCCTTTATGATTCGTAACACACGCCACAAATTCGTTTTGCTATGAAATGAACCCGAGATCGTTGCAATTATGAGCAGTGCAAGGGTCACGTACTGGTAGTACTTAAAGACATTATACAGCAGATTTAACGATTGAAACAAATAACAAAATTCAACTTTGTTTTTACAAGGACTGTTTTACAAGGGATGGAGTAGGTCTTCGTAAAATGGCGCGACATACATTTTCTGGCTTTGACGAAGATCGCATACTACAGATGCAGTTGAACGAATTGAACATATCTTCCAAGGGTAATTACACCACAGATTCTTGCTTTTGCAATGACCATAGACGATGTTGTTGACATCGTGAAATACTCCCATTGAGGACATACAAAAATGTCGGGTTTGATGAACACCTCTACAGAGGTTTTTCATATGACGTCATAATACTTCCCGGCGGCCACGTTGGAGTACATGTACCCACGTATTAGACTACAATCGACGCCCTTCCTCGCCCACTAATGTGTATACACACCGCTCATACAGCGTACACTGTGTAGTGCGTTCCGCACAAACTCACGAGTATCTGGCATGACTGACCTCCAGCATGTTGTATTCGTGACGTAATTGCAAAGTCTCTATGGAGAAGTCAAGTTATAACTAGATAAATTTAATGAACCCTTCCCAGCACTCCACGTTCACAGTTGTCCCAGTGAAGAGAGACATGTCTTTAAAAACATAAAAAAAACATGTCACTAATACTCCTCAATCTCCGTATACCCACTAAGATGAAGCCAACAAATTGAACTCTTGAATGCCACTACTTTTAAGGCAGTATGTGGGTGTACTGACATTTTTTCTAAAGAAAACATCGATAGACATGTATTTACATTCGATGAAGGGACGATACAGACCACCAAAACGAATCCCACAAATCGATCTCTTGAATGCCACCATTTTTTGAGGTAGTACATGCTGACATTTTCTCACAAAATATGGGAATAAATTTGTTTACATTAACTACAGGGACGGTGTAAGCCGCTGTGGAATAATGGCCGCTGTGTCCATGGAACTCGGTAGAGTTCAGGAAGACGGAGTGGTAGATTTATTCCAGACGGTCTGCAAGCTCCGCAGACGGAATCCGAGGGCAATCAGTTCTCAAGTAGGTTATCATTTCGATGTCATTAATGCATGAAATTCGAGTTAAGGGCATCTAAGCTTGTTTTAGAATAATAGATACATTTCATCACAAATTGTTACAGTGTGTTCTTCCATAAAGCTGAGTATATTCAAAACGCGTATGAGATTACTGAACAGTTAGGCCCTTAGAAACCTTCTAAAATTCCAATACGTCAGCACAATAAAGTCACGTTTAAGGGAAAGTATAAGTAAAAATTTAACTTTCATATGTTAAAGGAGAACAATAAAAACACATTTTGGTGAAAGTTCCATTTAAATCGGACATGGACTTATCGCGATATCAGTGAATAGTTAGTAGATTTGAGCTCTAAAGTGAGCTTGACCGCAGCAGATATAATATCACTTCCTCACGTTGACAAGGAATGCTTTGTTTTCGTTTGTTTATTCAGACTTTGTGTTGACCTTGAAGTAATGAGAACAAGACCTCCCTGTGGCGAATGTAAAGTATGTAAAGTTCTCATGCCACTTATGCGAAAATTTGATAATTTTTCTATTTTTTGAGGAGAAAATTGCCTTAAAATGAGAAAAAAGAGAAGACTGCCCGTTAAAGTGAAGAAATGATATCATATGTGCTTTCTTCAATTCCACTCTTTCTTGAAAATGTTACAACTTAACCGGCCCGTATCTTGAAAATCACACATCGGCCTTCGATGCAAATTTCACCGATTTTTTAACATGACGTACCCCTTTAACATAATACACTTTGACCGTGTGACCTTAAACCCGTCTTTCAATATTAATTTCATCTCTAAAGATTTCCAGTAAAGGTCTTTCGCGCCAAGGTTTGTCTGTCTAAACCTTGTGCATTGGCGACATCACTGACGTCATTTTGGACTAATAACAAAGTGCAAGTGGTTGAACCACTGATTTTCGTAAAGGACATATATAAATCATTGCAACGTTTGCCCCAAGTGCCGGCAAACCAAACTTACTAATCAGCTGTCTGTATTCGTTGGTATTGGTTTTTTATAAGTCCGAAGTAGGGCGTACTTTTTTGCATCGGGACATTACCCTCGTAAGGCCTATTGGTTTCTTTATAACTTCGTTAGGGGACCTATAAATTCAAGCATCACAACATTTCTAATCTTTCATCATGTAATTAATTGATTTTTATCGATTCTCTCTTCAATAGGAAGAATACGATTTATGCTACATGTTACTGCAAGCTGCTCTGAAAGCTTGGGGGAAATGAGTTTAAAAAGCAAATACGAACAGACAAGTCTTCTAATCATCCAACGCCAGATGGAAGGACGTTAAATTTTCAGAAAAGTGAAGTGTTTGAGAGAATCAGTAAACGACGTTTACTCTGCTTTACCACTTTTAGAGATACCAAAGAGCAGTTTTAAACCACAATATAAGAACTATGTTGTCTGTTGTTGATAGTTTTACCTAATTTGAAGGTTACTGCTTTTTCTTAAAAAAATGCACCATTCAGTTCTATCTCATTGGTGATAAAACTTGGTCCTCGTATGTTTGAAACTTATTTTTTTCCAGTATTACTTGACCTTGAACAGAACAGAGCATTTAGTCAAAGCAATCCTACCGGAAAAGACGACTGAAGCACGTTACACTAACGTAAACAGAACGAAATAATTTCTGTGTTTTTTGTATTGTTGATATTAATCAGTACTAATTTCAGGGAATGTGGTGCTGGCTCATACATCATTAGTTAGAATTTTATATTTTTATTATTCCAATAATTATTGAAAATTTTAATTTGCTTTCAAAAACACTAGCATAGTATTGAGCCAGATGGCCATTCCATAACGAATAAATATTGAAACCTACTACTACTGAACATCTTGTCAAGCTAAAATTTACTTTGTCAAAATGGAGTAAATATCCATCTACATACAAGAGGGAGCATTTGTTTTGAAAGTGGAAACGGTTCGCAACAAGCAAACATCAGAAGGTTTCTATGCCGTGACGTTCCTTCTTGAGAATGGAACATAGACACCCCAGTAGATCATAGGCGGTGCGGGGTGTATCTGGTATCTGAGTTTGTTACATGACTTGTTCCCTCAAGTGACCTATGCGTTCATTTTGCTATCATTGCACAGGAACAGGACTGTTTTAAAATCGTTGTTGCTGTGCCCGTGGCGACACCTTTCATGAAATTGCAAAGCTTAATTTAAGGAGACCGTGTTTTTTTTTTAGCTTACAAACGTACCTACTGTAGCTAAAGCAAGGAAGGTAGCAAAGCTACATCATTGGTAAGTTCGAATATAGCACGGACTAATTTGACCATGTATCACTGAAGATGACATCCCTTGCCAAAATAAGATACAGATGGTGGTTGCTCAGGAATTTTGGTATCTGGACTTTAAAACAACACTAATGAATCATGTTATGTAGTAAGCTGTGTCTATGACTGGTACATTTCTTTAATCTAAAAGGGACGTCTTTGGTCCATCAGTGGATGTGGTACCCCCCCCCCCCCACCTCCCTCCGACGATATGGACGGACACTCCGCTACTGTGTATATTATTTCACATGATCCATTTTTGAATCATTTCACTATATCTGAAAATGTCAATACCCTATATTCGAGAATTGCTAGCAGTAACTTCTCAACTGAGGCATAGGCACACAGACTTCTTTTCGGAAATCGATTTGGGACTAATCAAGTTGTCAACTGTATGTAATCTCTAATCTAAAACGGCAACGTTTAAGTTGTCAAATTTTAAAGACAAATACATATTTTAATTTCCTTGCTACAGTTATATAATGAGGCACATCCTTATCCTCTTGACCACCTCTGCACAATTCATATCAGACGCGTCGATACTGCGAGACATACTGCGGACACCGTTACCGGTGAATCGATGATAAAGTTTGGAAAAAGTTTGGCCCAGAAAATTGAACAAAGAGTGCATCATTTTGCATATAAGCCCCTTCTGAAGCGCACCCCCTCTTCTTATACCCCAGGACGAAGATCAGTAGCGCATTATAGCAGCAACATTTAGCAATGTGGTGCTTCAGAAAATTTAATTGAGGAAGCCTGTTCTAGGATGTCTAAAAGTTCAAACCTGGTTCGTCGTCTGCCAGATGTCGAACAGCAGATCGGGAGTATTGCCAGCCGCTAAAAGATGTAAATTTATTTAACGGTTTGGACGCATTTTGACAAGGGTTGCATCCTGCTTGTCTCGTTCCCTGTATTTTACTCAATTTGAGTATTTCTTGTAGATCATACGAGCGAATGCGAATATGAATGAATATTCGATAGCAATGTTTAGTCTTGTTCCCTCTTTGCTTATTTGCATAAATCATCAGAATTGTTGCATAGCCAGGATTACTGTAAACTGTAGCAATAGCCAGTCGTTTAAAATGTCTGGACAGTGTTTGGCACTTCACTGATGTCAACTACTTACATATAACAGCAAAGTTCGAAATACTCCCTTTAGCTGGATTCAACGTAGGTGGTAATGAGGTTCCCTGGGTAGTAAACAAAGGAATTCCATGCACTTTAGTTCTAGAATCCCTAATTAGCAGAGTTCATCTCCACTTTGAGATCAAACTAATAAGATTGGCATAAATTAAAGGCTCTGATGGATCTCTATCTAATAACACCTCCCTGACTCGAGAAGAGCGAAAAACCGAATTGCTGACAAAAATTGACACACTCAAATTAATGCCTGCTCACATTAAACTTACGTGCCTCGGAAATGTAGTTTCCGGCTACCTCAAAGGTTGTGTTTTTCTGGAGGCTTCGCGCCAACTGGTGGTCACTCTCTGCTTTCGTGCAGGGTTACATATTTCCTTTAGGTTCAAGTTCATGAAATATATATGGCGCATTACTTAAAATAAGTATTCTAATGCGCCTTACAAAAGAAAGTGGAAAAACAGAAAATACTCACTAGAGGAAGAGAGAAAATTCACTCTTCCACGAGTGCCTGCAATGATCGCTCTTTTTTTAAGAGCGATCACTGTGGGCACTCCATCAAGAGGGAAACTTCACTCGTTTTAAGAGAATTTCGCTCTTTTTGGAGTGAACTTCACTCTTTTTGGAGGGAACTTCACTCCTCTTGGAGTGAATTATCACTCTTATGGAGCGAATTTATACTCTTCACTCGATCAAAGAGTGACTAAGTTCACTCTCTTGATTTTAGAGTGTACATAATCATTGTGACGAAAATGCGAGCAAGTGTTCCGATGCGCGCTGTGTAACAAGATAATCTTTATCCTCGGCCCTTACTGTAACAAAGAATACAATCAATACAACACAGCAACAGCCAATAGAAAATGTTAACCAATGCATCAAGTCTGTTTTTAAGCGGCCGTGTAGAGAGACTAATGAATGTTTTGGATTTTTAAACCTCCATCTTAACAACTACCTGATCCAGTGTGTATATGATGGTTTTACCCGTACGACGTTTGAAGGACAATTTCACTTTATTGAATTCCTGATTTTGTACGCAGTAGCAAGTCAGCCATAAAGATATATGACCCCAATTTTAACACTAAGTGATTTAATTTTTTTAACTTTCATCAAATACTACTTGAAGTTTGGTATGCTTGTTGTTGCTTTTAACGTAGTAAACAGAAATCATTCATTTTTAGACAAACTTGTTTTACTTCCTTTATTATCTACATGTTATTGACATTGCTATTTTCATTGTTCATGTCTTTGTTTTTATGTAAGCATAAAATTTGTCGAAACACTCGACATATGACTTTTCTAGGACTGGTTGAGGAAGATGTGTTCTTCTGCTTTTGTAACTGATGTTTTTATAAATTCTTGTAACCGGACAAAATATACTCATGTAGCTTTTATTAGCAAGTATTTCTTGTTTTTTTTTCTGCAATAATAAGAAAATGAAGCATTCCACAACCATGTCATTATGGGAGAGAAAAAGTCCAAGAATGACATCTAGGATTGAAAATGACACTTTTTTATCCTCAACATTTTTTATAGGCAGTGGCATGAGCTCTTAGTCAAGGAACCAGACGTCTGAAGAGTTTTCAGTGTGTTGGGTGTAGAAATGCAGGGCCACTGATTCCCATAGCCAGACGAGCATAACAACCTTGGACGCACTAAGGATTGGAGAGCTTAAAGATGGTGAAACCAGAAACTAAACCCGTGTTTAAAAGAGCCTGTGCTTAAATTTTGCCCCATGTGTTACTTTGCTATTTAGGAAAATTTTCTCCCAAGAACATACCCCACAAGAAATTTATAAAGCCCAAAAATCAAGCAAGAGAAAAAAAGTAAGCCCGATTGGCATTGTAACAATGAATAGGAAACCCAGAGAAATTCTCTACACATGAGGAGAAAAGCCATCATAAAAATGCTGAAGAGGTCATTGATGAACTGTAGCTCCGCCTTTAGCTAAAATTATAACGAAAGAAGTGAGTATCTGAGACAAATGAGTCTCGATCAACTTAAAACATAGGCCGAAACATACATACACACCGAAACAATGCCTTATCGGGACACAAGAACATTTCCCGTCGGTAAACCATCGGATATCCTCTTTTCCTGATGATCGCATGGGTATAACGTGAATTTCCGAAGGGAGGAGGGGCTCCAGGCTACACATCGAAGTGGCCAGTTACGAGCTCCTGCTGAGCAACAACGTATAAGGGATGGGGAAGCAATGCTTTGAGACTACGTGTTCTGCCAAAAATATCTGCGTTGTTTTTTAATAAAATTCGTCTAAGACAAAGCCGATTAGGAAGTGGAGACTTCCGAATTCCTACCCTTGTCGTCTGCTTCACCTGACTGCCTGAGAGAGCTTGAAGGGTGATTTCACTCGTAATTATCAGATTGCCAGCTGTCAAAAAAAAAACACAAAATTATTTGAACTTGGGCGTCCAGGTGCCCCAGATTTAGAAAGCACAGTGTAATGTGTTTGTTAACATTTGTGCATGAATGCAATCTCCGTTCATTCAGGAATCGTTTGAAATGTCACCATCGAAACTTAGTAAGCCTCCCACTGGCTTCAAACAGGTATATCTCTTTCTCATTTTGAAACCAAACACTTCACAGTTTAAGAGTTCATGAGGATTATCTAGTTGCAGTTTGTGACCAAAATTTCTTAAGGTGTAATAACCCCATACCGAGGCATTTCCCCAGGGAACCAACAAAATGAAATGACCTTATCTATAATTTCTAGACTATGTTTGTTCAAATGATTCAAAATTGATTAAAGAATTTCTTAGTTTACGGACTGATCTGGCCTGTACCCTTAATGGGAGATGCTATCGATATTGTTTTGATTTACTAGATGGCTGGGAGGGACGAACTCCCAACCCGCCGCCCCCACCTCCACCCCAACCTCATCCCCCCTTCTTGGCCACAAAACATTGAAACGCAATTTTTAATCATGTAGTAAGGACGGTTATCCTTACATCTAAGTCAGGTGTGTCTCTTCATCCAGCCAATGAACTAAAGAGTGAACGTATCCTGAAAAGGACATGAATTTTAATTTGTAAGTTGGAAATACCAGTATAATCTAGCCTGAGGTATTGACCAACGAATTATCCACCTACTGTTGTTGGTCTAGCCGCTCCTACTGAGAATTGTGGGGCGGAAATATCGTTCAACTCCTGTTTATTTCTGCCATGGTGCTTGGTGATCCGACATAAACAAATTAGTTAGAAACTAAGCGTTTTTTGGCTACATTTTGCTTAATGCCCATCCATTTTCCCTGGCAGAAAGTTCTTTTAATATGCAAACGTTCACTTAATTTCATTTCAGGATCGTTGGAATAGCAAAGTTTTTCAAGGCGGGAGAGAGACACCTCCTCCCTCTGCCCAGGACACACTTCAGAACCTAACATGAAAAACACCTGAAGCAATGCTCTTTAGGGTTTATGATATTGAGCTAGCCAGCTGCGGCAATCTCTTGTCATCTTCTTTTATCTGACTGCCATAAAGTAGTTACAAACGACTTTCATTCAATATGATCAATTCATCCTCCTCGTATTAGCCATATCTTGCCAAGATTACCCTTGATTTCATTAAACCCGTCCAAATGCACTCTAAAATATCATTATCAATTTTGATATTTTTAGACTTAAATTGGTGACGCTGTTCACATAGACGTATGAAGAAAATTAGTAAGCTCAAACATAAACGTGTTAGTACAACTCGCAGAGGGGTGTAATTATTTAACAGCTGTCGTTTTGTTTTAATCTTCGCAGTAATTACCAGAACCTTTTTGAACATTGATTTGGTCAAATATATGCGCCGACTGGAACTATGGTCAAAAACAGTTTATGGTCTAACCATTAAAGGTGATATGTAGTCACCCCAACTTGAAGTACGAAGTACGTAGGCTGTCCTGTTCCACGGTTGGCTCTTGGAAGTCATGCAACAACAACTTGCCTGTTTTTTCTTCTTCTTTTCTTTTCTTTTCTTTTAGCTGCTTGTCTTATGGTGAATGTGCACTCTTGACGGCCTAAAACATTATGAAAGATCATACTTTGAAGAGGAGCTTGTGAGATTTAGCTTTTCCTTCAAAACGAGTATAGGGCGACTGGTTTTGCTCTTTAAATGGTTAATTTCGACCGTAGTTTATTCAACAATTATGTTTGTCCAAAGTTTCGGTCTGTGCAAAGTTAAAATAGTGTTTTTAGAATGTATACAGATACACACTATCAATCATAAAACTTTGGTTTCATCCGCATCACACTCTTAGTAGTTCCATCTGTTGGAGACAGGCAGTTTTCCTTGTTTCAGATTACTACGACACTCTTTAACCGTCAACCTATCGTTTTTTGCACTGAAAATTATCTGGAATGCGTATACGCACCTTTTTTTTAGAGATACCTCTATCATAGACGAGAAATGCTTGAAGTAAACATCGTCATCAAGACATAAATAAACACGAGGGCTTGCCTTTGTTGGGAGAGTTGGGAGAGTTGTTGTTTGCATAGCATATTGCTCAGAGAGGGCTTTTAATTACGTCATAAGAGCATGAGTGATATCAGACCTTGGTACAAAGTGCAGTAACACTCAGAAGAACAAAGAAATACGCAGATTGTAATTTGGGTATTCCAACAATGACATCACAAATTATTACGCAATACACCATTTTAAGTTGAGTAAATAAACTTCAACATTTTATATCACAACTCGGGAATGCCCTGCAAAGATGGGAGTTGGACTGCTGGAATTCATTTTTCATGCTTTTTAATACATATTTTAAAATGTTTTGACTTGAGTTACACTTTAAGCTGAAGCATGTTAAGTGTTTTTTAGCGTCTGACAGGAGGAACTTTTTGAAAGTGTGGTTGTGGAGTCATTACCAGTGCTAACCTGCATTGTTTATGAGTGTGATCAAACAAAGTGTTTAAGAAGTGGGAAATGGCTTACCTTTGTTATGCATTATGAAGACTTATCCAATGTGAAGAGGTTTGGAAGTTACATTTATTGAACTTTAAAAGTTTGGGTTAACAAATTATATTTCCAGAAACAAATTAATGGACTTCTGCCTTTTAGAAACTTATTGCTTGGAAAGTGACCGTCATATTATCTTACTTTGAATCTTTTATCATGTGTAAATAACTACGGGTTTAAAGAAAAAGACCATTTTGTGTAAAACAAAGTAAAAGCTGTACTTCCCTTCAAGCTCAGGGGTGGCGCCAGCGGGGAGGGGGGTCGAAGACCATGGCACCCATTGTGGAACACTACCCCTCCCCCGCCCCGCGTAGGGGAAGGTAGGCAGTTTCGTCGGGTAGGCCTGAAAGTAATACAAAATTAAAAAAAAAAAAAAACTACAAGGACTGGAGTTACCGGATGAGTGGCCTTGACATGATATTTTAATACATATCGGAATCGATTTTCCATCACTTCTTCTTAGCTCTGTTACAACTCCTTAATGTACCTTGTCCTATCTCTTCCTCCGTCGGGGAAGGACGGCATTTTTTCGGGCGGTGGGGGTGGGGCTAAAATGAAAAACGTAGAGGACTGAAGTAACTGGATAGATAGATGATCACAAACTGGTTTTTTTTCGTTATGTATTTTTTCTTTTGTGACGCCATTCTAATGCATATCTGAATCGGGTTTAATTACTCTTTACTAGCTCTTCTATCACTCATCCCAACTTCAATCCGTGCGCGCAAGTTCATGCCCCCGTCGGGGAAGGCTTCCCTTCCCCTGTTGTTGAGAAATCCAATTTCGTCCGGGAGCCTTCATCTACAGGCCCAAGATGAATGTGGGTCTGATAAACTTCAGTCACCCGGGCATTCTTCTTTATTTTGCCTACTAGAAGGCCATATTCCTCAAGGAAACTCACAATTCAAAATCTGACCAGCCGTTGTTCAGACGAATTCTACCGAGGATAACGAAAATCGGCCAGACCGTTTTCAGCTCCACATAATGATAAACAGTAGTGTAAGAATGTCTCCCCATAAGTCTGACTGAAAATTCATTTGATTCCACCAAGCTTGTAACGTGTCATATTTTTGAATAGGTTGTAATTAAAATGATTTATAGTCTAGAGTTCAAGCAGTCACGTAGAAAACTTCATCCATTTAGTGGAACTTGCAATTGACTGCAACGAAGATTCCTAATAGTCAAAAACACTTTGGTTTTCCCCCGAAAAAGACAAGACCATTACATCTCAATTGTAGCAGTACGTTTCATCTGGTCATTTTATGATCACTTAGCAAGTTGGGTTTTTCCTACTGAAGAGAAACTTTCATTTCAAAGGAAAGCTCAAAATAATGACTCCTGTACTTCTTGTCTAGTCACAAGTCTAGGAAATGCTACTTCCTGCTGTCTGGAGGGTTAGATTTTTTAATAATTCTTTGTATGCACCGCACCAACTGATGGTGGCGCTCCGCTTAGATACTGAGTATTTCGGTCGAACAGATTACTTAACAGAGCAAATCATGCTTGTAAATTATTCTTCGTTTTGGGGTAGTATTATGAAGTGAAAATTTTATTGAAAAGGAAAGCTCAAAATAATGACTGTTTAGTTTCAATTACGAGCCCGGGAAGTGCCATTTTCTGCTATCTGGGGGTTCTCAATTATTCAAAAATTTCTGTGCCCTCCACTATGATAGTCATGATTACATTTTTCGGAAAAAAGTCAATTCTTCCCCCTCCCAAACTGGAACGCTCTAGTACGCCTGAGTCAATATATAAAACATAAAATTTCAAATACATGGGAAGCCGAACTTTTTCAGGAGGGGATATTTTCCGATATAAGCCGAGCGCTTTAATCTGCATGATGATATTCAGTTACACCAACAATACTACAGCTCACGCCTACTTGAGTTTTCTTATAAGAAGGTCAGATTCTTTCATAAAAACCCCAAATCTGTCATAAAAGTACAATTTTTCTCCATTGTAAGCTTCAGCTTGTTACAAATGGCAAAAAACGTACAACAAATAACCAAAGCCAACTCTGTTAATTATCCACACATTCTACATAATTTTGTTTTTGAAAGGCATACCACGTAATAAAATAAATTTTCATAATAACCTTACCAAAAAGCAAATTTTCTTTCATTAAATTCCAAAATAACACCAATACATTAAGCTTTTAATTTTCAAATCTTCGTTGAGAAAAGGGAAAAACTTTTCGGGCACACTTCTAGTCTCGACTGGAAGCCTTTGTACGTAGGCCGTAGTTACGATTAAATGCATGACGCCAAAAGAATTTCAGCTGTCGCCTGTATAACGTTTTTTATTTTGCCCATGTGGAGGACAGATTTTTCAATAAATACCCCAACTTTTAAATGGTCCTTACGAAAGTTAAATTTCTTTTTAAATTTTTTTCTCCAAACTAAACACCAGGTTTTTAAGTATTTTTCAAGAGAAAGCCAAAAATTTCGGTGCTTCACAAATTCTGCAAAGTCACATCCACCGGTACACATTGCTCATTGCTTTTGTCGCGGCCTTGAAATGCTAGCCTCCTGTCGGAAAAATCCTGGCACTACCCCAAATTAAGCATTTTTGCATTCTTTTGGCCAATCCATCAACTTACTAGCTTAGATCCAAATTGGCTTGCATTCTAAAAATCGAGCCAGTAAATCTGCAGTTGTATAAAACTATTCCAACTAGTGTACTGTTATGTCTTACTAACCTACTCCTATTGGTGTTTCGTTCCTAGTAACTTGCTCATTTACATGACACGTAACAAACCCTTGGAATGGCTAACGTCATTTTAAAACAACAAATCCAAGGTTATCTTCTGGAGTTTCGAAGGAGTTGTGACAGCTATTGTTGTGGGGAAGTTCCTAATTTAGTGCAGTATATTTGTGGTACTGTCGTGGTCGAACTGAAGAGCAGGTGCCAGGCGCGGTCCAGACATTTCAAAAAGGGGGCTTAACTTAGAGAAAGCGGGTAATAGGGACGTAAGGTTATTTATATGCCTGAATATCCCAGTGGCGCATGGAGCAATATGAAAGTGGGAGGGGGCCACCAATATTGGACCATGCACCTCTCCCTAACCCATTGACCAAAAGGTACGTTTTTTATGCTAAATTTTTTGCTTACTTCTACGAGCAAGGACATTTCTTTTAAACATGAAAAATCTTATTTTTTCTTAGTTTGAACGCTACTGCACTGCGCGAGTAGAAAATTTGGGTCCTCTTACACATTTGTAAATATATATAGAGCTTGTATTGCAAGAAATAGTTTAGATTCAGGGTTTCCTGCATTTGAATATTTGAGGGACTATTGAATGATCTGCGTTTCCTGTTAGCACATATCTCAGATGGCATGTCAGCTAAAGATCGTTGTTGTTACACAATGCTGTATAAGGGGTGCGGATTGAGGCTTCTCGGCGACATTCAGAAAGCTCCCGAAAGTTTTAGACAAAATATTTAAAAATTAATGGAAAGGCCTGTATTGAAGAAACTTCTCGGGAAACGGCTCGGAAAAGTTTATCACTGACTGCTTTATGAGCGACCACTTACTGCATAAAAGGTTGCAATTTAGGGGGCGCGAAGCACGCGGAAAAATTTGACTTTTTTAAACTAATCATTACAAATATGGAGCTTTTAATAGGAAGAATTCGTAATTTTATGAGTTGGGAAAACGGCACTCTATTTGACTGGTGCCTCAAATGGCAAATTTCCGAATTTTTCCCTTTTTCGAGCCAGGGGCAATCGTCCCTTCTGCCATAGCTACGTCATTGCTCTGCAACGTTGATCATTGATAACATTTTGACACTTCAATAACTAAAGAATCCATCTACATAGACTACTTAGCTGACAGGGTAGGAAAGGTATCTGTTGATAGGTCTGTATGAGAGCATTTGAGTACGGTAGGCCAATGGTTCCCTGCCTGGAATATAAAGTCTTGTTGGTCCGGAGCGTACAGAAAATTTTGAAAAATCACCACCACTCAGACAGCCGCCGGAAGGAGCATTTTCCACCGACTTGTAAGTAAAATCCAAGCAATCGTTACTTTAAGCTTTCGTTTGCAATAAAGTTTTTACCTCAAAAAATAATGAGTAAATTGTAAAATGGTCAGAAAATTAGTAGATAAAATGAACCAATACCATTAATTCGAATGGTAATGTGAAGAAAGTTATCTTTGGAACACGAGCTGGTATGGGCATTCCACAAACTACTTGTCTGACAACCTTGCGACGTAAGATCATGATAAGTATAAATTCGAGCAACTTCATTGACCGACGAATATCCCTTCTGAACTTCAAGGGAGGATGACAATGCGTCACATACCTGCTTACCTACTAGCCTTTACAAGTTTCATCAAACTTTACAAGGGTCCCATGTATTTGAGCAGCCTGATTAGCTCAGGCTTAGTGATTTACATGCCTGAAGTTCACCTGAGTGGGAAATTGCAAGAGAATGGCTCTTACAAATCCGACATTTTCGCGCGTTTACCGCGCAAGGGCAGAAGCCTGTATATACATAATTAATTATAAGCATGCCAAACAAAAAGAGGGCAAATTATTTTGTAACCAACAAACAACCAGTCTATATCAACGGTTTCTGCACACTTGTTCTCACAACCGTACACATAAAATAAAAACATACCGGTGCGCGACAAAATATAAATCAAAATCAACGTATAGCTCAATTCTCCGTTGTCGGCATCAACAACTATACCAGGGCTTCAATTCTTACGTGTCGCATTATTGAACATTAACATACTTGAAAATTGTAAGGTGCGTTTTGCGTTTCTCCGATATGATTGTTTTTGATCGCTGTCCCTCTATACTAGGGGTGTACATGTGGGTCTTGGAATGGGAAGGATGTGGGCAAGGGGTGACGGTAAGAAGCCACCTAATATACACCTATATCTGCTCCAAAAGTTTCCTCTATACCATAATGAACCACCGCTGGAAACTGAGGCATGACTAACGTGTCGACCATTCATGGCCACAACAGTTAATTGCACACATGGGCTGACGTGCGACAGTGTGGACAAAGTTCAGTCGGTAAGGTGCATAACGTGATGACATATAGGCCTATTGGCCGAAAGCTATATACATTATTCAAATCTTGCTGTTATGGCCCGGGAGTTACAGCTCCTTGTTGTGGCAAAGGCAAGTCGACAGGAAAGTAAGTAGATAGCCTAATCACCCGGGCTTGATATCATACGATATTCGTGTATTTGGATTTGTGTTGCGAAGGAAAGGATGAGCCTGAAATAGTCCCCTTGAATATTCTCGTAGATAAACATTATGCTTATTAAAGTGTATTTGTTATTGTTGATGTGACAAAAAAGGGGCTGAAGCCGTAAACCCCCCACCCCATTGGATCCGTGACTGAGTGCTGAGGTTCTGTCAAGGAAGATACAACAACTATGAAAAATAGTTCCTCAATTTTGCAGTCATTGCCTCTTGAGCGAAGAAAATTTGTTGCTCTATTGAATTGGCATATCGTCAAAACCAACTCTGTAATAAATTAACAAAAAAAGCGAATAAATATTGAAGATTCAAGGGGTTTTGAACATACTTTGTCTGTTACAACTAGGGGGGAGGAGATTTTCATAGAAATATTTTAACAGCATCGGAAAAATATTGCAAAAGCGATCCGTCGCGATTTCAGTATGTGGTAGTCTGGAGAGGAGAATAATTTCCTAAATCTTCCTGTAAAATCAAGCTATTTAGAAAAGTTTCATGGTTTCTGGTCAGTCTAGAGAACATATATCTCTAAGCAAACCATTTGCGCATTAAAGTGTGTGACTGAAATGTCTATTCGTGAATTAAAAACAGATTTGATTTTTAAGACACCTTGCGTAATCTAAATTTCATTATATGGTTGGGTTCTGGTTAAAGGCAAACTGACGTTCTGGCCAGGTTGTCTACGACCAACTGTTTAAACAATTATCTTTCATGTCAGATTACTTAGATCTTCCTAGCTTGAGATTTCATTTGTACCAGCAGCGACACAAACAACACACCTTCAGAAAACCTCCTCATTTACACCAGACCGGGTCACAACGACGACTTTAAAATGGAACCTACTGCCATTGTGATTGTTGCTCAGCTTAAACAATGGAGCAGGGAAAACAAACCAGTGTACCATAACCTGGAAGAGGCCGTGGCCGACTCGACTTGAACCAATTGGTGGAAAACTGGGTCGTTTAACTCCATCTAACTGATGAACTAACTAGCCATTGATAAATATAAATACAGCCACTTTCTGCACTCTTCCAATCTGATCTAATACCTTTGATTAGTCCCTAGCCTTTCACAACCTATTGATTTCAATAAAGCATTATAATAGCAACCAGCTGGCAAATTTTTTATCAACAAGTGTAGTGTAACACAGTTTAGGACAATATTAGCTTAGGGTTTTACTAAAATAAGCTCAGCAAGAGAGAAAACCTTAGCAATTTCATTTCACAGTATACTCTCTAACTCGCTGTTTCCTGTTTCAAATCTCCTTCTCTCTTGTCTATCCACTTTTGATATCCTTTTTGCTTCTGTGGTTTCCTTTTAGATTTACTTTATTTACTTTGTTCATCACTCAGTTGGGAAGTCGACCTCGGGGTCACCCAAATGTATATTAAGATCTGATGACGTCACACAATTTTGAATTTTACCAGCTTATGGACATGTCCACTCGAAAAGATGAGTTTTATGGTCTGTTCACTTCCAGTTACGAGCAATTAAGCTTTCACCAAACTTACCAGAATTTCAAAAGGTATCATACAATACAATTTCAGGCGAAAAAGTAGGCCAAAGGGGGTGTTTTTGAGTGACCCTTGGAGACGGGGTCAGTTTCAAACTTCGGTTTTCTAGAAAAGCTTACGACGGAGACTCATTACTTTAACGAGTTTCTTTTGAATATTCAACTTTCTGCTATTCTTAGATTACCAAAAACCTCTTGATAACGAAAGTAATGAAAATTATTAAATTTTTTAACTGGTGTCCGTTTTTGCTCTGCTTCGGCTTGCGCGAGTAAGGTCTCCCAGAATACATTTCACCCCAAGTTCTAAGGGTGTAAAGATTGCGCAACGGTCACAGATGTGATGTCTGCTTTCCAACTACACTTTCTAATTTTATAGACGATTTTTTCTTCTGATCATGCTTTATAATTCTATGCTGTCTGTAAATTGACTATACGGTAACTTTTTGTGATTAAATATATGACAAATAAAATCTAAAAGCGACATATTGGAAACCATGATCCTTTGATCAAAGTAATTATGAACAGTGTATATGGTAGAGAGGAATGAGATTTTTACAGTACTCGAATCATTTTTGAGTGGGCACTTATTCTGAATCCCTATAGAGTGAATAGAGTGAATCCCTATGGTGCTGAAAGGCTATAGCTATCAAATATAACATGGTCTATTCTGTTTTTGATTTTTTATTTTTTCGGCTTGGAAGTACTAAAAGTGTAAAACGTGCTTAGAAGAATGATATTCAACTATAACACATAACTGAAGAGTTCACATTCGTGACAAAGTATATAAAGCCAATTTTTTTACCCTAAAAAACCTTTAAACAATATCCATTTTGTGTGTGAAAAGACCGTGTCTCACACAGAGCTAAGGGGGTTGTGACAGAAAAACAGATCGTTCGTGCCACAATGAAATGCCTTCTACAAAAACGACACCTACCAAAAACACTTATTAACAATTATTGCAAATGAAATGTGAAAAGGGCCTTTGGTAACTGATATCACGTGATCCTTTTACGAAGTTTTACCTTTACTCTTTGCAGAATGGATGAATTGTTCTGTACTGTTATGCACAAACGTGTTGGTATTTGTTGCGACAACATTAATGTAACAGCTCATACAAACGTACGTTCTTTCAAACACTGGCTTCTATTTGCCCTACGTCGCACCTTTCAATAATAAAAGAAATGCTACTTCCTCTTCCAACTTTTAGGGGGTGTTTAGACTATACATTTACCTGAATACATTGTTTGGTTAATCAGCCATCAGTACGGTAGCACTGAAGTGCCAGGATAATCTCTACAAATCAATAATTCTTTTGACGTTAATCTATTTGGATGCCACTTATGAATATTGCATGACTCCTGAGGATGTGGAAGACGGTTTTTGCAGCTGTGGCAATTTGCTGCGCTTGTTTGGGTGACACCAAAAGAATTGTAAGTTTAGCTTTATCACAAAAGATTCCCATTTTCTCAAAGGTATTTTCTAAGATATCAGAATTCGATAAAATATTGTGTAACTTCAGTATTGTTGGAGAAATATTAATTGCACCACATACGCAAAATGTCCCAATGGAAACATGCATCTGGTTTTCCATGAAAACTAAGTTAAATGTTCACTAAAATTAGTGCCAAGGTGTAGTCAGAAACTGAAAGGAAAGACGATTTGCTCATGAAAAGTTTTGCATGTCACTTCGTGACCGATGGAATTACTTAACACATGGTGGGCTGTTGGTCTATTTCACTGCATTACAAATCTTCCAATTACTTAAAAATGATCTTACGTTTCGTTACATTTGTACATATTCATGTGTTCAGGTGGAATACAAGTACCAACGAATACTTAAAATCCTACATGGTTTACAATACTTGCTTCCCTGAAACAAAGTGACGGCAGCTGAATTTCAAAACTGGGGGACAAATTGGTGGCAAAGGAAAATTTTGGGGCAAACATTTTTGCGCGCAGAGCGAAGTCAAGTGTGAATATTGAGTTGAGTAGGCCTAGTTCCTTATCCAACAGTGTCGATGGGTGCATACGAACCTTGGGTAACGGTGTAGAACAGTTTGTTGATCGTAGTTGACTCAGTGACATCACGACTCTGTAGTCATCAAGCATACTTGAATACATTCGAAGAAGATTTCATTTGAAAGATTGATTTCTCGTGCTGTATTTTCAGAAAAAGAAATAGTAACTTGGAACATCTTAACTTTAAAACTCTAACAGAGTATTAGGATTAAACAAAGGAGACTGTAAAAGTCTATGAATTGTACATAATCCTTATCTTCTAATGAATAAACTTAATTATAAGTGATCCGTTTCAATGCCTTGGGATAAGGAAAAGCAACTAAGATTACTATTACGTTGACGGGAACTTAAGAAATCGATTGCGCATTCCTCTTCAGGAAAGTGTTTACATCCTTTCGTCTTCCACGTAATTAACATCAAACCTATTTACACTGTCCCCTAGTTCGTGTATTGGTTTGAATTAAGGACTAGGATATTTCGGTTTGAAATTTGGCTATGTTAACGAAACCAAAGTGATGATCCAGCCCTTGTTTGATTTTAAATTTGGATAACGTTTTTTTTTTTTTTTTTTTGCAGTTCTCTGCATTTTGTAACTTGCTGTCAATCAAGAGCTGTGCCAATTTCAAATGTCCGTGTGAAATACTGCACAAATTAAAGTTTGGGGTCAGAGTTGGCTGTTTTTTATCCGTAATTTATTCTTTCTTTAGTAATTCACTTGTCGGTATATCTTTCTCATCCATACAACCTTTTATCCAGTTTCACATTCTCAAGCGTAGTGACATTCTTCAGCACAGCGATGTGTGATTTTAACTTTTCAGTTGTAAGAAGAATGCAGATACAAACAATTTGATGCAGGATAATATTTTTGTTAATAGTTATAATTATTCACAATTTTTACATTCTGGCTCTCTTTTGTGTTTTCTTGCTAGTAATGGTTCTGTGAGTTATTTGAAAAAGTACCTGGTGACGATTTTTTGCAAAATAAATTTGACCGATAAATATACACTGACGAAACATTTTTTGTATGAAGGATATAAATGTAGTGTAAGTTTGAGCTTTTTAAATAGCATAATGAAGAACATCAATTTGAACATTTTTGCGAAAGGTGTTGAATTTCACCACGAAACTCAATAAACCGCTTAAGGAAGAAAGACTTCATTTTCCTGAATTATTGTTTTTCACAGAACACAATATACCTTCCTTGATTGAGCAGCAAATGGATGATTCATGCAAAACCATCTAAATAATGCTTTTGACGGGCATTTCAAGAACAGATCGTATCGCGGCTTTTTAAGTAGTGATTAGTATCATCAACCTCATAGATGAAGCAATCTGCAAAAAAGTCATTCTTTAAAGATTCGAAAGGTTTTTCATTGAAAAATAGGGACTTTCCTCCTTAGGAATAAACATAATATACGAAAATAAAAACATAAATATTGGCATTCATTCTAAAATATATGATTTTCGACATTGCGGTACGACTTTCCAAGTAGCTTTTCATACGTTGGGTAAAGCTGGTCGCTGTAAATGAATATATCCATGTACAAATGAGAAGTAGAACGAAAACATGAAACCAGTATTTGTGACAACTTGGTTTAAAAGATGACGTGTAGTACGAAATTGGCGAAGTGTGGTGGATATATATCCTAACTAAGATGAGTTCCAATAAAAGGGGTCAGGAACTCCAAGCGGATAGCGGTCAAAAGAAATTGAGCGCAAATGATTTTACTGGGTGTTATTGCTGGTGAGCGTTCACTAAGCTGTCTACGAAGTTATTAGGAAACTTAAAGTGTTTTCTTAAGTTTTAGTACAAATGAGAATCACTGATGTAAAAAATAAAATCAAGCCCTCGAAAAAAAGGTTGTTTTGATCCGTGTCAGTTACCACGCATGGTCAGACAAAACAAACATGAAGTCTGCTTGCACTCTAAAAACACCGTGGTCAACTATACACCGACTCAAAGTTATTGTCAAAAAGTTACCAATTAATGGTTAAATTTGACCATAAATTAGCATAGAAAATTTTGAGCAAAGTTGAGACCAATGGTTTGACCATACGTTGGGTCGGTGCATAGTTGACTAAATCAATGGTCAATTTGACCATAGTCTTTCTAGAGTGTGAGTATCTGTCAATAACGTCATAGGAACACTGGCTTATTCGGACAAAGAAAAAAAACAAACAGCTTGATCTCCAGAACAAGATTTTTTCCGTTCAAAAAAGCGTCATGTTCCCGTTGGTCAAAACAGATGAAAGTTGAGTACCTTGAAGATGAATTTCCATACTTTTAGCACACGTTCGGACTAGAATTTTAGGACCAAGCTAACGAAAGTTTTGTGAATTAAAGTGAAGCTAAACCCTCTAAAAACGTACCCTGTAGGGGATTCTCCATTGAAAAACGTCGAAATTTGTATTTTGTACTGAAAGTTAACGTAACCTTCCCAGTATAATACTAGCATGAAAGTGTCTGATAAAGAAGTATAAAATTTAAACCTTCAACGCACGTGCAAACTGGGTCGGTACCTTCTTATTTCATCATTTGTGAGGCGAATATGTAGCAAAATAACACAGTCGCCACACGGTAAGGGAGATCTTTCTGCTGCAATGATCACGATGTTCCTTTATGAGTGATTACTTAGTGGCGTAACCAGCGGGAGCAGGGGGGAAAACTGCCCCGGACACAAATAACGGGAAGAGAAGAAAAAACGGGAAGGGGAGGAAGGAAAGAAAAGAAAGGAAAAAGAGAAAAGGAGAGGAAAGAAGAGAATAGGAAAAAGAGAAAAGCAGGGGAAGGAAAGGAACGAAAGGCAGAAGAAAAAGGGAAAACGGAAAAGAAGGGGACAGGAAAGACCAAGGGGAAAGGAAAAAGGAGATAAAAGAGAAAAGAAAGAAAGTAAGCCAACTATAACATCAAAAGCAAGATTGATCTGCATTCATGGAACACTGTTTTGGTCAATATATGAACGTTCATTTAGTCGCCTAAAGTTAACAAAATAATATCTGGGGTCCATTTTATCGGAGGAAAGACTTTCCTTTCTTGCAATTTGCCAGGCAGTCGGGAGGACTTAAGAAGAGCAATCATTCTCAGATTTGCCACCAATATTTGAAGTAGGTGCAGATTCTTCAGTAATCCCCCAACTCTTTAAACTTAAAGCTTTCTGCAATATGAGCTCCATATCAACAAATTATTGTTTCAAAAGGGCAGAAATTTCAGGAATACATCCCTGATACAGTGGTGTTCATATTTGCAAGAAAATTCGGAAAACTTAGCTACTACGTACAAGCCCGAGAAATGCCATTCCCGGCTGTTTGAGGGGTCGCAATTTTTCAAACTTTTCTGTACGCTCTGCGCCAACTGAAGATAGTCTTTCTAGCAAGACTTCTTATTCTACGCAGGGGAACCATTGGCCTACCGTACGCAAATGCTCTCATACACACCTGCCATCAGATACCCCTTGAACCCTGTCAGTTGTGTAGTCTGTAAATGAATTCTTTAGTTATTGAAGTGTCAAAATTTTATCAATGTTCAATGTTGCAAAACAGTGGCGTAGCTACAGGAGGCAAGGGCGGTTGCACCCTTGCTTGAAAAAGTGAAAAATTCGAAAATTTGCTATTTGAGGCACCAGTCAAAGACAGGGCAGTTTTCCCAAGTTTTCCTTTCGTAAAATTCCGAATTCTTCGTAATAAAAGTTCCATATTTGAAATATTCCTTTTAAAAAGGCAAAATTTTCCGTGCGCTTCGCGCGCCTTAAATTGCAAGTCTCAAAGCTGTGAGTGATTGCTCATAAAGCGGTCAGTGGATACCTTTTCCTAGTCGCTATAGTGCCGTTTCCCTAAACGTTTCCTCAATATAGGCTTTCATTGTTGTCTAAAAAAAGCAACAAAGTTTCGAGAATTTTTAAATGTCGTCGAGAAGCCTTAATCAGCACTCCTTAGATAACACGATCTTCAGTCGACATGCTATCTCAGATATATGCTAATAGGAAACGCAGATTCTTCGATAATCCCCCAAATATGCAAGTTTCTTACAGGAAACCCTAAATCTAATCTATTTTCTGAAATACAAGCTCCATATTTACAAATGTGAAAAAGGATCCAGATTTTTGGTACTTACCTTGTACAGTAGTGTTAACACTTACAAAAGATTAGATTTAGTTTAAAAAAGTTATTCATGCTCGTAGAAAGAGCAAACAATATTGCATTAAAATGTACCTTTTGATCAAATAGGGTAGGGTGAGTTACATGGTCCAAATCCCCCCCCCCCCCACACTTAACTTAAGGCCCTAAGAGACCCACAAACTAACACAGCTCAACTAGTATAAAATCGGGAAACCTCTATGCTATTGCTCCCCCACCCTCGGACAGTCAGGTCTGGGTACACCACTGTATTTACCTGTATTCTTAAACCTCTGAACCCACGTTTGACTCAAATTGACAAGGTTTGCTCCCTTAGTTCAATCCAAATCTGCGGGAGTAATTCGGAATTCTTCATTTACATGCCGTGAGAGACTTGTATCTTTTGCAACTGTTTATGTCTTCATTTTTAATTTCTATAATTTTTTATTCATCCCAGAATGCAGATGAATACATTTCATGATAGTTTACTTTATCATCTAATCGGCTTCGGTATTTTGCTACGTTTGCTGGATTGTCATTAAGACCATCTTGTTGACAAACGTTCTTTCTGTTTATATGTAAAAAGCTATTCATTAGTGATTAGTGATTTAAAACCAGACCGCACAAAAATGATACGTCACCAGTTGCAGAAGCTACAAGTCTCTCGAGCAAGCCAGATCTCTGCTTGCTTATATATGCCCAGCATATAAGCAGGGATTTTCCACGCACAATAGTAACATTAAAACCTGTGCAGAAACATTCAAAGCGATGAGTGTGAGAACTTGAACGCGGGCATTACCACCGACGGGTGTTGGTAGCTGTGCGTTGGTTAGCACTGTGTGTATTGACGTTACAATGAGTCGAATTGGAAAGAGGAGAGTGTGAAAAGTTGGTTTGTCTGCAGCGGTGAATAGTCGAGGCCTAAGGGGCGAAATTAGGGGGAATACTGACAGAAGAGACCATCTCGAGAGACTTGGGGCATGTCTTCTTTGACACTACAACAAAACCTACAACCTGGGAACCAACACGCCGTCACATGTCTGTGTCTGTATAGTACCTAATGGACGAAACAGAGATTGGTGACATTCCCTCCTGTATTCGCGCCGTCTGTTCACGTTTCATGAAGAGCCATTGCTGGATAAACGAATGGTACAAAAAGGGATTGAAGGGTTTTATTCTTTCTTTCGGACACCAGTGTGATGCAGATTGTTTAATGTTGAGCGATGTCATATTCAGAGGTGAAGTGAGGTGCTCATTTTTCCTTACACTGGAAACCGACGTTCTTGCTTGGACATTTTCGTCTCATTTAACCTTTGCTTCCACTTCGCATTACCCGTTTAAATCTCACGCATTAAATTATAAAACGATTTCGTTAAATGTTTCTTTTACACTATACAAAAGAGCATTTCAAAACCCATACGTTACGGGCACGTGCTCCTCGGCTTTCAGCCGCATTATGCTAACTTTCGAGGAAAAATTTACTTTACAGAGTGCTATGCCAATCTCTGTTCCTGTTGTAATTGCATGGATAGTTGTTTGTCCCTTTACATATGATTACATTTTTTTCGAATCATAACCCAAAGTAACACGAAAGAGCAGAACAGATTAAGGTATACTAAGCGACGTTAACCCAGGGGCGGTTTTACGGGGGGCTGGGGGTTAGCCCCCTCCCCAAATTTTTGCTAACCCCCCCCCCCCCAAATGCACAAATGATTTATGTAAACCCAGGGTTAAATTACATTTGAAACCATTCGCGAATGGTCTGAATGGTTCCGAATGGTTTTTCACGCTGTATTTTTGGACAGGTCTGAATGGTCCTGAATGGTTCCATTTGCAAATGGTCTGCGAATGGTCTGGTACGCAAATGGTTTTTAACTGGTCCCAAATGGTGTTGAATGGTACCATTTGCAAATGGTCTTCAAATGGTCTGGTATGCAAATGGTCTTTAAATGGAATGACTGGTCCCAAATGGTGTTGAATGGTACCATTTGCAAATGGTCCTCAAATGGTCTGTCATGCAAATGGTTTTTGAATGTAATGACTGGAACCATTCACAAATGGTTTATGAATGGTTCATGTTATGCATCTCAACAGTTTCAAATAATTTAAACAGGAAACCACCCACATATGGTTTCTATGTGGAAGTTTGAGATGGAAAATACTCATGATGAAACGTTCCCTCTTACTTTTTGTTACATTCTTCCTCTCTGACTGATTAACTCTTATCGCTTCAGGGAGGAAAGGAAGCCCACTACATGCAGACTTGATTAAGTCAAGTTTCATATTTGATTTATTGATTGACAGAAAAAGATGTGTTTCAATACACAAAAAGTTATGTAACATTTGGGGTTAGCTACCGTAACAGCTCAGTCAGCATGTGTTAATTACTTCAGTGTGAACACAATGAAAGCATGGCTCATTTGAGGTCACAGATCATGTAACACACTCAGATATTAGTTACACCCCACACCGCCTTTGATGTACTGGGGTGTCTATGTTGCTTTTTCAAGAAGCGACGTCACAGCATGCTGTACAGTTGCTTCAAAACCAAAATTAATTAAAACAATATAAGAATTTAACTATAGTAGCAACATAATGTATGTTTATTTTATCCCCTGATTGTATTCTGTTAGGCTTACAGAACAGTAATAATAAATGGATAGCACAGACCATGCAGCTGGCAACCCAGTTGAAGAATATTAAATGTAATGGTTGGGAACTGATACTTAAAGGTATTAATGAAGAACAACATAAATAGTCCATATGAGTACAACTTCACTCCAAATTCAAAAGTCAATTGATACTTGGCAATTTTGTTACAAACTTAAAACAGTTCCTGGTGTCCAAAATCATGTAATACGCACTCATATGCAAACACAACACAGACAAAAAATATAGCTTTGTAATTCAAATGTAGGGTAAACCTTTGTAACAGTTAACTGAAGGAATGAAAAATCACACTGTTGGCTTTTTTTTCCAAGAAAGAAAAAGTAGAAAAATCATCGAAAAGAATGTTTTGTCCATAGTAAACAAAAAATAAACTTATGACTTTCAAATTAAAAATCAAAGTTCGGTCAAAATTTTAGAATGGTCCACCAAGTAATTAATACTGTAACTTTAAGCACTGGTAGTAGTTGTTTCACATTTGTAGTTAAAATAATGGGGATTTCCATGGTAAAATGTATTTCATGAAAACTCATAGAGTAGGCTTCAGTCTTCTCACATTTCCCAAATGAAACAAAGCTTGGTAACTGTTTGGTCCATGAATAATATTCTCATGGTTATCCAAGTTGAAAAAGTAAGGAGATGTTTTAACACAATGCCTACAGAGGTTGCACACAGGGCACATGAAAGGTCCACGATGGGGAAAATTTATTTTGTTTCCAAACCCTATGGCTGTATCCTTCATCCGATCCTCCGATTGACTCCTGAGTAAGGGAAATATTCCACACCAATGATTCAACTCTTCTTAATTACACCATCTTGACAGTTTAAACAACACAGTTCAATTTATCAGACTACACTAAACAAGGCACAAAAACTAGGACACCAGGCTCCAGCATTTCCTTGTTAATTGGTACTGGTCCATAGCCATCTGTAGCAAATATCTTTTTGAGCGTTGTGGTCAATTCAAAGATGTCTCTCATTAGTTGTCCTGTAACTGCTTTACAGTATCTACTTCAACACTGTTCTGTAGTTCTCCAACCTCAGGACTTATTCTCACTCCACAGCAAGAGTATCAAAAGTACAGTAGCCTGCATTCATGGATATGTTATAATTCATTTATCAGGACTGCTCATATTATGTGATAACGAAAACAGGCTTTGTAGTTTCAAACAAGAAAATCGCTATTCAAAAGGAAGCAGGCCATAAAAGGTTACCAGTACATTAATGTCACAGTTCAATAGCATGACATCTTGTTCAGTCAACTCCATGGCTGTATGCAGTGCAATTTCCTCACTCACTAAAATGATAAATGCTTGACTCTGCTACATGGTACACAGCAGTCCAGACATAAATGAAAAGTATTTAAGACCCACTGACAAATAACTCCATCGGCTGTGCAGGAGACAGTTTCACTATGATGTCATTCTGTTTGGGAAATGAAAAATAAAATTTTAAAAGTATATAAAAAGTTGTATGTAACTAACTTGGTTTTAAAGGGTAAAATGTTCTTGACAAAAGAAAACTGTCAAGAACAGTCCCCCAAAATTTATTTAAAAGCAACAGCTACAGTAGGCATCCCAATTTTGTTCTTATCTCTCTTCAAAGTATCTTTCATCATATTTTTAGACTTCAATATTGCAAATTCTGGGTAAACCAAGCAAGAAATTTCATACAGTATTTGAAAAGAAACAATGTCACATAACTCTAAACAGCCAATCATGGAACAGGACAGTCTACTACACTACTTCAAGTTGGGGTGACTGCTTTTGTTTTATTAAAGACAGTGTCTCTGTTTGTTTGGGACTGTGGTATAGGCCTAGGCCTGCAGTCAAATTTTTGCTAGAGGCCATATAGGGAGACTTAGTTGAATTCAAAAGCTAATTATTTATCATACGTACACAAATAAATAAAGGGCTAGGCCTGCAACAAATTGTGTACCTGTTAATTATTTAGGCCCGATGCTTCAGAACTGTACATACAGATAAAGACTGAAACATGCAAAAAGGAATTCCTTTTCCATCCTGTTATTTTTAAGTCAGCACCCGAAAGTACAGAGACAATCTTCATAACCAACCCCTCACCCCCCCCCCCCCCAAAGAAAAATACATTTTACTCCAACTATAAATTTAACCATGATCTGGGGTCAACTATTTTGAGTATGACTAGGCCAAGGCCCTTACTAATAGGCCTTTGGCTTTTCAAAACCCTAAATTTGGTTAACTTCCCTTGGTGAACTTGGATTCGATAAAATTAAGCTTGGTTCTCTTTGTAGAGGGTTTTACGTGTATTAATAGCATGTAATATGTCTGTCCCTCTTTTTCTTGTAGGCTGTAATTTTTCCACCCCCCCCCCCCAAAAAAAAAAGGTCTGCTTCATAAATTAGCATTAGTCTTTGTATACTACCATGGCTGGAAAAAACCAGCAATTTGGGAATGTCATTGCAGGGAAATTTTGGTATTTGGAGGGAAATTTGACTTCTTTTGTATGTAAACATGTGAAGTCTTGGGGAAATTGTAATTTGCTTTCTGGAAAACTTTATTTGCTTGCAGGGAAATTTACATTTTTTCCAGCCCTGGTATACTACTAGTACGATAGTACTAGTGCTACGAATTGTCTTATGCAACCGCTACTATAAACATAACAGTTAGGTCTGACTGTTAACATAGCAGCAACCATTCATTGATGCAGTCTTTGGCTCTTCATTTTCACTAACATCTGTTCATTGCTTATTGGTCTCTCTGGTGCAATACTTTAAAAACATGTTTCTTCACTTACTGTTCTTCAGCATTTCGTAAAAGTCCTCTAAGGAAGGCAGTCTTGCACTTTCACTTCACGTTTCTTGAATTCATGACACATGCACACGACTGTATAGAACTCTCTGTAAGTACAGTAGCTCTTGTACTAACTGTGCCCGAGCCTATTTTGTTACATTGTACTGTGCATGTGATGTACAAATGGGTGTACAGCATCTGTGAGCTTTGTATGGTGCAGTGCTGTATCATGCTTTGTATGCATGCCAAGCGATTACGTAATAGCTCCATTCAAACAAGCATTGCATTGTGCTTTGATCCTGTTCAGTGTCACGGTTCATAAAGATGAGCAACTTGAAAGGCAACATACATACATGCATCAGCATGATGGGGTGGGGAGGGGGATATTGGAATTCTGTATGGTGAAAATGGAGAGAAGAAATGAGTACAATTATTTAGGAGGTTGTGCCTCTGGACTGCAGATAATACCAGGCTGCAAAGCTACAACAACAAAAACTTCAAGTGTTTTGGGGGTATATACGAGGATATCAAGTACTGGCTAAGAAAGTGTCAGAAAGTGGAGTGGGGAAGGGAGTCAAGAGGTATCGCGCGTGGGTCGGGTATTGGAATAACAGGAAGAATTTCCTATTCCAGCTGATATCCGTGCTGTACATTACAGTATCTATGTGTATCCTTTCCAATTAAGCCTAGGGGAGGGAGGTTATACTGTTAGGGAAAACTGAAGCTAAAATTTTCAGGTAAATCCAGGGGTGAGGTTCGTGGCCTACTCGAGTTTCTATGGATGGCTTTACTGTAACCCCCAAATTATTTGAGCCCCGAAAAATTTGATAAGTGTGCCCCGCCCTCAGTCTCCAAATTCGGCCTATAAATAAAACGTGCCTGGGGAAATGCAGGGAAATATTCAGGCTGAGAAGAATCTAAACTGGTTTAGGTTCCTACAAAGTTTCTTACTTTCCTGTCTACACCTTCAATTGTACCTTGTACAAATTGTGAGAGATGTATCAAATCTAGTTGGTTATAAATTTGTTTCATTGAGATATACATATCATTTCAAATGAATTTGCAACAGCATGGGCGTCCGCAGAAAAAAAGTCGGGGGGGGGGGGCAAAATTTCTAGGAGGGGGAAAACCTCCAAGTCACCATGAATTGACACAAAGTATGCGAAAAATTTCAGCCCAAAATGCTTTCCAGGTGACCTATTTTTCGCATAGAAACTTAGAAAACACGTTTTGTTCGGGTTTTTGCTTTGATTTTTATACGTTTTTTTCAAATTTTTGATTTTCCAGGGGGCAACTGCCCCCTTGCCCACACCTACGGACTCCCATGTGCAACAGGTAGGCTTATGCCAACAGACAACTTGCCCATTTGTATTATATACATGCATGTTGAACTGGACATGTTCTACATAACATATACCATTCACTGAATGGTTTCCAGTTTGAACCATTTGGAACCATTTGCGAATATCAAAACCATTCGCGAACCATTTGCATTCCATTCAGCTTTGTGATCAGAAAACCATTCAGATGTACATTTCCATTCATATACCATTTGAAATCCATTTGAGACCATTCGGGTCCATTCAGAACCATTCAGAACCATTCAATTTTTCCAAATGGTTTCGAATGGAATTTAACCCTGGGAACCGTCAGTAACAAAGACAAAGCTAAGCTTTTAAAATATTGTTCATGGTACTACATGGAGTCGAATGGTTTGTTTCATGGCATTGCAAAATCTACTATATTCATGGATGGGCATGTTGCCCAATTACCGGAGTTAATTTTTCACTCTTTATAATCAACTTGTTCTGATGTGACATCGAACACACATGCAATCAATCATCGTAACAACGACGTATAAAGAAGTGCACTCTTTGCACTAGTTCTACACAGCTATAAGCCTATCTGTTTATCGTATTAACACATGGGAAGGACACACACTTTTAGGCCTACTCAACCGTACACACAAGTTTTCTTGAGTTGCAAGATTTAATTCTCCATGGATTTGGCAAGCGCTAGCAATGTAGCCTAATTGTGTGTAACTTTCATATTTTAAAAGTCCCCTCGGCCGAAATCGAAGGGTGAAAACCAAAAGATTCAATGTGTGAGGATTTCCTGTTCAAGGTAGTGCATAAAGATATTTGCAAAGGAGGGTGCCATTCTGGTACTCATCGCGGTTCCTTTAACTTGGAGGTAATGACGGTCATTGAAAGTAAAATTGTCATGTTCAAGAATAAATTTGATCAGGTATGAAAGCTCAGTGTGCTGAGTGATGCCGTGAGCCACCTTAAACTTATCACAAGCCAGGACGCCATCGTCATGAGGTAAATTAGTGTAAAGGGCGGAAACATCCATGGTTA
Organism: Holothuria scabra; assembly: GCA_037179385.1. NCBI lineage: Eukaryota > Metazoa > Echinodermata > Holothuroidea > Aspidochirotida > Holothuriidae > Holothuria > Holothuria scabra. The sequence goes on along the minus strand of CM074197.1, from coordinate 7,839,071 downwards.
CCAGAATAACACTCCGATTAATCAGGGACGGAATTGCATCACGCTTATTAAGGGAATAGGTACTATCTTGAATGTAGAAGGGTATGGTGGAGAGAAGAGGTTGTGAAAAACGATCCACACAAGCGGATATATATTCCGTAAAAGTGCCTATACTAGACACAATTGGCCTACGTTGTTGACGGGTGATTATATATATAAACATGACGGAGAAACTGTAAAACAACGGTGCTACAGAATTGAAAGGCTGGATCTCCGAGGAGATACAAATAGCGGAAGGCTAGAATTTAGATAAATTAAACAGCCAAAAGGTTTGAAGTAGAGCTTTCAAGGAATACTACCTCTTTGTCAATACTTGGTCAGAGAATGACAAGGAGTGAGAAATTTTGGAAGCTTTTAAAGGTGTTGACAATGGTCTCACCTCTATTGTGACAGAATAATCCTTCTTAAGGCAATTGAGTGGGTTGATTGACCGGGAGGGTCTGATCGGATTACTCGGGTGTAACCCATCAACAATAGGAAAATCCTCTTGAAAGTAATTAGAGAAATTGTTAGGCCGGAATGGCCTGATCGGATTATTTTGGTTGGTATTATCAGCAAGCTGGTAAATCGCTCCTGATGTTCAAGCCGAAAGGCGATGTGGTTTTGAGATTGAGTTCCCAGAAATTTTCTTTAGCTTTTCTAGCTTTGTCGGTCCATGTATCGTTTTGGTCGATAGCAATGACCCGTAAGTTTTTGATAGAATGATGGGGCAAATTGAAATGGTTTGCAACAGGTTGTTCAACCTTTTTGGTTTTAATTGCTGACCTGTGCTGTGTCATTCTCATTCGAAGAGTATTTTTAGATTCTCCGACATACTGCACACCACATAAATTGCAGTATATGAGATAAATGAAATTTTTGGAAAGACAATTAATTTCTTGTCTAATTTGGAAGGTGCGTGCATTTTGATTGCTCTGGAAGCCTTTTGTGGAATCAACCAGGGCCGCACGTCTTGCAGTTGGAAGGGCAAGGTGAACAACAAAAATTTTCGTTGTTTTCCTCGACTGAGGCTTTGTCCTGGAATTTTGCCCATACCAAAATGTCCCGTAAATTTGAGGGCCGCTTGAAGGCAACAACGGGGGGTTGGGGAAAGATAGACCTTAGGCGATCGGTGCTCTGAAGTGTGGGCATATGCTTTTTGATGAATTTGGCTAGTGGTGGTAGACCGGGATGGTACTCAGTTACCAACGGCACTCTGTCGGAATTGCGCTGACGAGCTTTGTACGTCAGAGTTTGCGAGCGAGGGGTTTCTTTTGCCTTTTTGATGGCATTTTCAATTGAACCCCGAAAATACTGCCGGTTACGGAGGTTACCGGATAGTTCCTTTGCCCGAGTGTCAAAATCTGTTTCAGAGGAACAGATGCGTTTTATGCGGAGTGCTTGACTGTACGGAATATATATATATATATATATATATATATATATATATATATATATATATATATAGGTCGAAAGTGTTGTAGTAATAAATTCGATCATGACTTCGACCTACTATATATATATATATATATATATATATATATATTCAATTTCAAAATTGAACTTTAACACCCCTTTCGACCTATATATATATATATATATATAAATATATATATATATATATATATATACATATATATATATTGTCTGACTGGTCCTTTCAGTCTTCCCTCCCAAAGTAAGAAAACATTTCGAAAAATTTGCACACTAGGTCAGTTTGCAATTTGCGTATGTTATTTATATTTCACGGTCACCGGCTAAGACTTTTGGGGTCTTCATTAGAGAATCCACTCACTCCAAACCTGTATAACCTCTTACTGTTCTTAAAGTTCTCGCAGGGTAAGCAACTGAAAAAAGAGACATTGTTTCAGGCTTCACGGAGCGGTGACCAGGTGACATCCCATTGTTGTTTGCGGTTTTCTATTGTTTAAGAATTGGGCAAGTCATGACGTCCGCTGTAAAAGAGAATTCTTTAACGTTTCATGCTAGTCATGTGAACTTTTCAAAAAAGAGAAATAATAACATAACAAAATTTTATAAAATATATATATATATTTATAATTTTAAGGAGTGTTTTTTCATTGAATAAAATAAAAAGGGTTTATATGACGTACAGATATGTGACTTTCACGGCAGACCGGAAGTGTACAAGTGACTACATATATCCCGTAGCAAGAATTAAAAAAGATTAGACTTTAGAATTGTGTGCACAAAGTAGATGAAATGCTTGACACTATTTACACTCGTGGACTTCGTTTTTTCAGTGGATTGTTTAGAGTTATGGATTGTTACTAGCGATCAATAATCTCTTTGAAAGATATAGTTAAATTTGGATATTTATCAGAGGCTCATTAATAACGAGTCATCCAGGAATAGATGAGAACAGGTATGAAAGATGTTGGACTGGGATTTTCACAGACCTTTTACCTGGCTCCAATTGTAACGCATTTCTTCGTTTCGTGTAGACTCCTTTCCACATATTACTGACTAAATTATGAAAGACAGTTTTTCTGTAACTCGTTTGTGACGCAATAATATTACTTAGGGAAATGTAAAGTCAATAGAAATGTATTCATCCTTTGGTTGCATTTGTTTTCATTTCTTTTCTTCTTTTTTTTTTTTTTTTTTTTTTTTTGAAAATTAACAGACGAGACCTTTAGACGATCGTTTTAAATAATCAGACAAAGAAGAACCTGTCTATGATGCACACTGGTTCCAGCAGGTGCTAAGCTTGTCCTTGCGAAAAGTTACATTGCGTGAACAGCTCTCACAGTTTGTTCACTCAAGCAATGTCTTGCCCCAAATCTTTACATATTCAAACAAACGTTTTACTTCCTCTTTCAATTCTGAGTGGGAGTATTTATTTCAGTGAATAGTTTGAAATGAAGTAGTCTGGTTTATTGCGAAGTAATACACTATAGTCTAAACAATAAACTACCAAAGAAGGCACTACAAAAGAAAATCTAAACAATAAATTTTCCTTTTGAATGTTTTTGGACAACTTTCGTGGCCTTTTGGGTGTGTGACTGAAGTGACGTTTATCGATTTTGTATTCTTCTTCAAGATGTTGAAGTTGAAGATGGTAGTTGGGCTTGTGATGTTAGTTTGCGCATGTTTGGGAGACACAAGAATTGTAAGTTTAACTGCATAACAAAATGTCATATTTTATGTTTCCGACATAGTTTTTAAGTTCTTCAGTGAAAAATCTTTTTTAAAGTCAGTAATGTAGGGGAATAGATCATGTATTTCTATAAATGTTGAGCCCACCAAAGACGTTAAGCTTCAGTCTAATTGTGTCCATAATGTTACATCGAAATGTGAAAGTTTAGTATAACAGTAGGAAATGGAGGCGGAATGCATTACATGGAACTTTTACACCGTGAAGAAACACATCATTTAATAACTGGCGTCGGTCACAACAGCTGCATAGGAGATTTATGTTTAACAAATGCATGGAGTTTTGTTTTCTCCTTAAATTAAGCACCAATTTTACATCAAATTTCAACATTGGTGCCATGGACGCAACACGAGGAATCAGTTGTAAAGCTTCTAGAAGTTCCTCATGGGTAAGATAGTGTCCCTGATCAACACAAGTTCAAAATAATATAGAACGTAAAGACAACCAAGCTTTAGATATAAATAAATGTGAATGAATGGCATCAAAGCTATTTCTTCAGAATCATGTTTGTAAAAATTAATGAATTTTAATTTCTATGCATCTCGAGAAGCGAATATGGAAAATTAATAAACATTTTAGCAGACGGCTCAAATATGTCAAACATACATTTAGTCCTCTAATATACTTTGAAATTCGGTGTTTCACAACTTAAACCCCTTTCATTTATCACAGCGAGATTTGCTTGACGAAAACGACCTTCAGCATTATGTTAGAGGCAATCATGTAATAGAAGGTAAGTAAAATTTTTCTGAGGAAAACTCCTGGCTAGTGCCCTATGCTTATAGACGCAATCAATATTACCCCGTTCGATTCGAAAAGGTGGTGGGGTACCTGTCATCTTCAGAACTACAAGACCTAACTCATGAGTCAATATTTTAAGGCAGATATTCATATTCTCAGTGAAAACTGAATATCAGATTTTGACACCCACATAGAATGCCGACGAACTGCTATCTTGTCGTTGTACACATGAAAAACAGAATGTCAAGTAGAGAAGAAAACATGACACATCTTTACATTTTCATAAACTGTAAAAGATAAATAACCATTAACTCAAGCTTTTGGTAGCGGAAATCGTACAACATATCATGGTTAAAAAGCATTAATGTTAACTTTAACTTTTGCTCGAGGTAACTCGTACAGTCAATTACAATTAAAACAACATGTTTTCATCTTAATTTCCCTTAAAGGATTTCTCTTGTCCTTGTAATACTTGATTCAATCATATCAATACGATTGATGGTATAGAGAAAGTTAAATTAACGGAAGTTTCAATATTTTGCAGGAAATTGTTTTGTTGAAATCGATATTGATGCAGTTTTGTATCCCCAAATCTACGCAACTAAGTCCAAATTTACTTCATATCCATTAAAAATGTCAACTGCAGCACATGAAGTCTTAACCGACTTCCATTTTTAAAATATAATTTTCACTTTCACCTCTTTTAAGAAACCTTCTTGCCGGAAAGTTTACAAATTTATTACAAAGTTACATTTTTTCAAGTGCTGTATAATGTATGAGGCAAAGACATACTCGTTGGCACACGTGCAACAATTTTGCGAAGATCTGGAAGATTATAAACAATCATAGAATTTAGAAGTAAATTTTTAAAATTGAAACTTGTCCTAGGAAAATGAGTCGCAAAACTTACATAACAAATTTTGAACTCTCATCGATAGCGCAATAAAGGGGTTTTTTAACTGTTTTCAACTGTGCAAAGAAAATACGCATCGTCAAACTAACAGTTAAGTTTTCTTGAAAATAAAAATGAATACACAAATTTCCTCATTTCCATACTGTAGTCTACCAACTGCTTGCGTCCGAGTTAGTAAAATATTCGAGTGAAGGCTGAAATTAAGTGTTGGGATGTTTTCCATTGCCCGATTACGCGAGGAGACAGGATGTTTTTGGACCATATGCAGTTTTTAGGAGGTTAAAAGTCTTCTAGTGTCACCAGAGTTCTAAGGGTTATAACGTTGTAATACGATTGATCATGGAAGACAATCCCGCATGTTTCTTTATTGAATAACAATGAAATAAAATTACATATGTTTGTAGGAAGAAATACATCTTTTCAACTTTTTCATTTTGTGCATGAACTGACTAATACAATATTGCATAATTCTGCACTAATTTGACCCATCTGGATTAGTTTCTAACAAATATTTAGCCTCCAACACTAACATTTGACTGATACCCTTTGGTCCATTTCTACGAAATTAGTCATATATTACAATTGGTCAGGTATGAGTAACTACGATTGTTTGTAAAATCAGACACCACTTTGACCAATTTATGTTTCCAATGCACCAATATGTAATATCGCATCACACCTCAAGCCTGTTACTTAATTTACATTGGTCTACAACTGCAATACGAGAGCATCGCCTTATTCTGAAATGCTACTGCAATCCTAACTTGAATTCCATTAATCGTTTTGAATAATTTTCTTTTACGTGACCTCTGACAAACAACATTACATTCATCTACTTCTTTGCACCCGGCCACTTCTGAGCCCCGACATTAATCGTTTGGGCGCAATTGGTCTAACAGTAGCATGCTATTCTAAAGCTCGTTACTTAACAAGATAACCACAAAAACCTTTTGACTCCAAAGTCGATTCTGTTTGCTCCATAGTTTTAAGCAATCACAATGATTTCATTTATGCAAAGCATGTTGGTCTTCAAATACGTCACTGAGTTTATTGAATGTCGAGTTTGATTCGGCCGTAGATGCATGCATGTTTTAAAAGGCTATCCTATATACATTTATGCAGAGACTAAGTAGCAAAGAGATGGTTCATTTGGGAGAACTGTTAGGCATCCTTAAGGGAGCTGATGTGATTAGGTAAGGTTCCACCTAACAAAGGTTACTGCCTTTTAGTTGTATGTGTTTCTCCTCTCTCCCTCCTTTATCATCGCTCAAACCACCCTAACCATCAGTATCTTTTTGCAAAACAATTGAAAGAATAGTCCAAAAGCTTATGAAACGTATTTCATGATGTTGAAAATATTGTAAAGCAACGTTTTGTGGCAGCCTTAGGTTTACAACTACCCATACAGCAGAGTGCGACTGTTCGTAGCCATGCCCTTTTTCTTGCTGGTTCCGTATGAGGATGTGGCACTGTAAAAAAAAACTCCTTTCAGGCAATTTTGAAGGGTTGCTTAAACAGCCGTACCTCTGAACTTCGTAAACTTGGCAGATACGACCTGCAGCTTTATTTTGGGCACATCGGGCATATTGTGTACCGTAAATCTTGTAGATATAATAGACTCCAAGCAGTACTGAAGGTATATAAAGGTAACTGTTAGTCGCGATTGAGATGCATGCATAGTGCCACTTTCCCATTACAGCCAATGATTTCCGATCAATGAATATAGCCCTACTTTTGCACAGCTGAACTCAAATAAAAATATTACATAAGGTGAATTCCTCTCCCTAACTCCATGGGGCACCTACGCATGTTTCCAGTGCTAATGCAGCACACACACGACTGCAATACAAAATTCCATGTACATAGTTTATAAACCAAGTGAATCCCTGACGTCAGAGAAAAAGCCTCATACATATCAACAAGGCAGACTCGTTCGTTTTTAAGTACAAAGTTAGCGACATCTCTCGCCCTGCAAGGCAGATTTTCCTTCAGAAAAAATGGAGCTGAATGAATGAGTTCTTTCAATGGTGTTGTGCCCCTGCCAAATTGTTTTGGCCGATTCTTTTATAAGGTGCCCAGCTGATATGCCGACCGACCGTGTCACAAGGACACCTGACCGATAGAATGACAGCAAGCACGTGGCGGGTATTCTTTCTTTCGTAAACCTCGTTAAAAATATGTAATACCCAACCATTCCCCCTGTCATGTATTTTGAATTAAAATTAGACTAAACTTGCGAATATAAATTAACGAAAGGAAAGTTATTCGAAACTTGGTACGGTACCCTTCTCACTTACTAGTTAAGAAAAGGATTGGCGTTGCTCTTTGGCCTTTCCAAGGCTTGTCAATCGTTTCCATCTGCACTCCAGGGTCTTTGCATGTCCTTGGAGTCGCATAAAAACGTCAAAGGGAAATTCCCACTCCTTTAAAAGATACGCTGGTCTTCTTTCCAAGCATACAATCAGTTAACTGAAGTTACCACTCTTTCCATGAACACTTTCAACAAACAAATTAAAGAATGCATGCCAGCCTTTATTATCTGGGGTGGTCAACTCACATCAACTGTCAATTTTACAAAAAGTCTTAGTTGATTTCCATCCCTTGTCAGTTCACGGTGCTTTGTGCAGTGGACTGCGACTAGTATCAGCTAACCACTCAAAGACTTGAAATCACGTCAGTAAGCAGGACGGCATTTTATGTGTGGAAGTGCCAAAGAAACCATGACTAATTAATATTCGGCTTCTGAGGCGCCCCGGGAGCTTGGAGCGGTTCCCGCATGGCCTTGGAACCTAGGGGTCTTCCGATGTGTTCAAGTGTGGAAATTCTTGTGAGCTCTGAAGAAATGAAGAAAATGAAGGCATTGAAATTGTATAAGGTAGTTTCAAAAGATGGCAATTGACACAGCACAAAATCACAATTTGTTTTTTTTTTTTTTCAGTTGTATTTAAATTATTACATTGTAAGACAGGAAGCTATTAATTATTATTAAAATTAAAGCTGCAATCCTAGATAAAACATCGCTGAGACATCCCATTTCCCGTTCTAGCTACCACCGTTTCTTGTTTGGGGCGTTAAGCCACTCTTTTGACGCAACATTGGGAAGGGAAGTGAGGTGTCATGTTAAATTAAGTACCCGACTAACTGAAATTTAGGAATATTGTGATAAATTGTTCCAACAGTTTTGTCCAAAAGTTTAGCTATTAGCCCAGAGATTTTTGTCAAGAAAAAACTATTTCATACATTTATAATTTATATAAAAGATAATATGGAGGTCAAATGAAAGTTTAAACTTTCTTATTCTTAGATTTTGACATTATTGACCCACTTGCATCTGGTGAAAGATCAAAAAGATCTAGTGTGTCGGAAAGTATACTATTGACATCTCGTCTAAAGTTATCTGCGTTTGATGAGGACTTTCATCTGGATTTGAGTGAAAATCCGCGGCTGGTTTCAACCAACTTGAAGGTGAAACATGTATTTGGTAGCGAGGTACGAGAAGATTACTTCGGTAGGAAAAAGTGTCATTTTTATGGACGTTCAATGAACCACAGTGACTCGCTGGCTGTCATTAGTTCATGCACCGGAATAGTAAGTACTGTATCGGAGATGGATTTCATATGACTACACCGGGAATATCTATCTTGGTGCTCTAACCACTTGACTATACAGTCAATCATACTTATCACGAGAGTTAGAACTCTCTATATCCACCTAGCCTCGATGTTAGGATAGATCTTTGATCAGTTCATCAACCATTTTTCCCCTTTTCACCTGTTGGGCTAGATTTTCTTTTCGATTGTTGTCTTATTTATCAGTTTTTTGAGCTGGGTTTAAATTTGTTCTCTCTTTTTTAAAATGTGTCTTGATTTTCTTTCTTTTGTATTTGCCAACTGCTGAGTTATACCTGTAGACCTGTATGTTTATAATTCACAATGTTCCTTAGGCGTTTGGCTCCAAGAATGCTGCATGACGTATTGTTTGTGTTCGATATCTTGTCGAATTTCATCTTGACACTTCCCATAGGTGTTTTTTGTTTTGGTAACTTTGGTATATTGCCAGCATTTCACTTTTTGTTCAACAGCATGGCATGATTACTTTCAACGAAAAAGAAATATATATAGAACCTTTGAAGCAGGATCACAAGACGAAACTCGCCTCGATAAATAAGTTGAAACATCCCCACATTGTATACAAACGACGTTTGAAAGATGACGGGAACAGTATCTGTGGATTATATGAAGGTAAGCATGTTTCATCGTAAAAATTTTAAGAACTGATTGTCCTCTGCCACTGAGTTCAATCAGTCCGTAACCTTTCATGCCTGTCCACTAATTAAGAGAATAGTATGTTTAAAAGGCAACTAAGTGTGGTTTTGGGACATAGTTCAAGGAGAGCCTAATGAAAAATTATAATTTCTGAGCATATGCACATTATTCACAGTTGTGTGATGCAATGAGTCAAGGGCAATAGGCAAGAAAACTACCATTAAAACGCATTCCCCTGTAGGGTAGCTCTTTCAGGATCCACAATACAAACAAAGGAAATTAGTCACACATTTTTATAAAGTATTTGGTTCTTTTAATAGAAAACCAGTGACAGCTTTATCTTACCAGAACACAATTCATTTTAGCAGTTACCAATGCTGCTTTAAGTTTGAAAATTCGAAATTTGGTCCCAAAAAACTCCTCAACTACAAATTGTAAACGATTTTAGGTTTGGTTAGATTGAGGTTTTGAGGCTCAATTTCTGACTAAATGGTTTAGGTCGGGGCGACCACGGTAAACGGTGTTTTTTATTTGTGGCTCACTAGCTTGTAGTCTATCACTTTTACATGCTTAGCCCCAAGCAGCAAATTGATACAACGAAAAGATATTTGATTGCTTTAAAATACTAACCGAATGAATTTCAAACTTTTTACAGATGTCAGCTATGCAAAAGAAAGGATTAAGAGGGATAATGAAGAAATTGACTTCGAATTCTACGTCGGACCTAAATTTATGGAGATAAAACTAGTTTTGGATCGTTCATTTGTCAATGCTCATTCTCCGGACGCTTCTAATTATGCTCTGGCCATGATGAATATTGTGAGTTGCTCTTCCGATCAAAATAAATGAAATGGTCCATGTTGAACTGAGGCCTCCAATCCGTAACCAGAAAAGAATTAAAATTACTGCTGAGGCTAGTTTTCGAGTTTTCTCTTCCTAACCGAAAGAGAGGTGCTAGTAGAGGGGAAAAATCATTAAAAAAACAGCGTTTTATTTAAAGCTCTAAATAGTGGTCGAAGCTGAAGCGAGATAAAACAGTAGCTTCATTTTACTTTCACCTCTTTTGTAAATGTCACAAACCTGGTGCTATGTACCGGCGAAGTTCCGTAAAATGAAGGATGAATTATCAATAAACAACCCTGCATCTTATTCCCCGTTTCGGTTTTGTCTTCATTTATCGGAGCTGCATAGGGGGTGAAGGGTCAATATTTTAAGGCATTTATGCTTTTATACATCGGTAAATATTTGTACAACAGAAGAAAAGGGCCTCACATGAAAGATCTAAAATTTTGTAATACTTCGTGCATGACTAAGCAGATTTAGTTGAGCATATTAAACTTTTTCGAATGTCATATAGTAACTATATCTTCAGTCGGTCATGGCCACGAGTCGGTCACTGCGTACATTTACCGACCTATGGCAAAACAATGATACTTATAGTAGTAGCAGTAGTAATTTCAACATGTTACTTTGCACTGGCATCATGCTGAAATCTAACTCTAAGACAGAGTAGAAAACTTTCCAAACATCTAAATTTTCTGTGATTAAAATCGCCAAGTGTAATGATGTTTTGTAACGTTTCTTCTACACTCTTTCCAGGCGAGCCGTCGGTTTGTAGATTCTTCTCTCGGATTTCCAGTTCACTTGTACATCACGTCTATTGTGGAAGTACATTACCCAGAACCGGTGAGATATTCGTATATACCCACTACAAATGTGCAATTTTGGAAGATTGTAACCGATTGTGCACCAACATCTCTTTATCTTCCAATTTTGCCATACCCTTTTGGACGATGTTAGAAGGTAAAGTTAGTATAAAGAAGTGGCCGACTCTCCAAAAACTCAGTGACGTGTTCACAGACCAATATGCTGGTGATAAATTTTACCATGATGATAGATTTAGCCCTTGATTTCGCTTTAAAATTCTTGCATTCTTGGATATAACTCGGCAAAGAATAATTTTCAGTGACGTTTTTAATAGAAAACCCAAAATTTTGAGTTAAAATGTTTTTGTGACTTTGTTAGATAACAAGTCATAGCATGATACGCAATAACTACACTCTAAATCCAGTTGGGTAAAAAGCGTTGGGCAAAAAATGCCAAACATGGGAAAATGATTGCCCAACAAATGGATATAAACTGTGCCCATGTTGTTGGACACATTAAGGTTTGATAAAATCCAAGTGTTGGTGAAAGGTGTTGGGCACGTTCTAAAGTACCCAACAATTGGGTAAAATATAATTGACCAATCAGACGATTTGTGAAAGATCAGTTAAGTTTTACAAATAATTATTGTAACGAAAGTGGTTAAAGATAGTATATAATGGTTAATAAATAGCTAGCTGTAGAATAGCAGTTAAAATCTGGACGAAATTACTTAAAGGACAATGATCGAAATAAAAAAAAAGTTTTCACCACTACGTAATCAATGGGATTGAGTTTGTTATTTCAAACTACGGACTTCACTGTTCATTATGCTAGTCCATTGATGCTGGTGTCCCCAACCACTGTAAGAGGACAAACGCTGTAAATTTTAGGGTACTTTGTAAATTTTCCTTCTTGACCAAATCATACAAATATATATCAGGTTATTTGAAATTCAAACAAGCATCCAACAGTGCAGCTGTTGGACAAACGTGTGAAACACTTAACCAACTCAGTTGGGCATTTTTTTACTCAGTTCCGGTCAGGTGGCATACGAACCCAACGGTTGGGTAGAGAAAGCCCAAGTTGGGAAATATTTTGCCCAACAGTTTTTAGAGTGTAGATACGTTTCGCCTGGAAAGATTATGTTCGGAGTTCATCAGTAGCATGGTATATTGTAGGTAAGGAATGGTGCCATAGTTTCACGCAAAAACGGGTTGGATATTATTCAAATACAACAAATGGAACCCACAGTCGGGTTCAAACTGCATTATGTGAATAATTGTAACTCTCAGTAAGCAGGTTTTCCGAGTAAGGGTGTGATTTGGCTGACTTGATAGAGTTACGATGCGGTAGCCCTTTCCGATATAACCTTTACGGGTGTTATTCTCGGGGCCGACCCATGTATCGGACGTTCCGATTAAAAAAATTCATGGTAAATCGGTAATCGAGAACAAGTGTAGGATAAATTGTGTTTCAATAATCAGAAAACCAGCTCAACCGCTAATTAGGGTAATGCCGAAGTAGGGCGTTGATGCAATTTTGATAAGTTGGGTGAGTGAATCAAAGTACTGCTGGTTTGCCCAGTTATGGACGTGAAAGAGAATACACTGATATTCGTAACATTGGAAAATATTTCAAAACATCAAATCATTCACGACCATTTGTCATGAAAGTGAGAACACCAATAGATGACTGACCGTTACCCAAAATCTTCACATTTTACTTGGATTATGGATCTTTTCTTAAAACTTATACCGATTGACAAAGCACTGATGTATCCACACTTGTTTTAAGAAAAATACGCCCATGTCTCCGATTTACACTTAAAAAAACACAAAAAAAAAACCCACACACACACACACACGCAATCGTAACCTTAAACAATTACATATATCCACACACAATTTCAAACCATATCATATTCAACAACAAGTTGTTTGTCGCTGAAGTGATGATAATTTATGTAATATAAATAATGACGTCAAAATATTCTAAAAGGAAAAAGAACAAGCAGATAGCATTAATAAGTTTAACTTATGAAAAAATACCCCAAAATGCGAGAATTTTTTTCTTCATTCAGTATTGCTTGCAAACAAGTTAAAATGATAAAGGAATGATAACGATGACCATTTTAATAATGTAAAAATTGTGTTGGCTTTGTTAAGTTATTTTTACCACATGTTGTTTGCATGTAGTTCGTCATCTACTCTGAGCTGGCCTATTCCTTGATCTCTTTTGAGATTTGGTTGAAGGAGGACTGGATCAAGGACGACAGTAATCCTGATCACTGGGACCATGCAATTTTGCTGACAAGGTAAGCAAAGTCTATATGTGTATACATTGCTTTAACACTGTTCTTAAAGCTAGTGTTATTACTATTTTCATCACGCCAGCTATAATTAATTATTAAGTTTCATCTCTGTGAGAACTTATCAATACTCCCACATTTATTATTGATTACAAAAGATAAAAGACAAATATCACGCTTCGTTGGACACTAAAACTGTTTCAAGTCTTTTACCAACATGCTACTTGAGGGAAGTTCTCGAGAGAATTTATGACAGTCGGTAGTGAAAATATTAAAATTCTTCCCAGGAGAAAATTCCCATTGGAAAAATAAATGGGATCTCATTAAACACCAACAGAATATTAATATGACCCCATCAAATTGTAATGGATCCCATACAAAGTGCCCAAATTCCAAACCTTAGCTTTAAATTTTAACCGGTTTTAATGGGATCCCATTAATTTTTTATAGGATCCCATTAATTTTTTATGGGATCCCATTTATTTTTACAATGGCATTTATTGGAATTTTCTCCTGGGTTTTCTCTGGCAAACATTTTTTAATGACACATTCCAAACCCATATGTGAAAATTTCACTAAGAAGTCCTTACCCCAAAAATATAGCTTTACGAACTGGACTATCCCAAATACGGTTTTGAAAAGCCGGTTCAAAATAAGTAATTTTTAATTTGCAAAATATACAAAGTTAAAAGTCGTACTATATTGCTACTAAGACTGATGCAGTTGATTGAGAATAAACAACGTTGGAACGTAATTTGTGCATGCATGCGTAGGAATGGCATATCCCTTCAGACACTTTTCATTAATTAATTACATATTATATGAGACTGTTCCGTTTGCAATGAGTGTATAACATATCAAATGAGGATTTTGATTTAACACTTACTTGATTTCTAATTTGAAAAAAGCAAATGTTCTTACAGTATGTTTATTTGATGAAATTCATGTGAAAATGTAAATATGAATCCAAATTTTCAAGTTACGGCCTTATTTAGTCCATTATAACTGTGGTCCAATAGCTTTTAATCTTTCCAAATTTTGCTTACCTGTACCATGAATGTTTGCACACTACAATACCTCTTATTTCCATCAGTTTCACTGACTATTAAGGTTTAGAATTGCATGTACACAATAAAACTAAGACCTTAAAAAATTTACGGCGGATGGACCCCACTAAATGCAGTCTTCACTAGCTGTTTCGTCTATAACAAAAGGTTTACCATTGTAAGTATAATATGACTAGCCCCCGACATTAAAAATACACTTTTGCTATAACTTCGCTGTGATGTCACAGTTTTCAAGTTTCAAACAGCAACGAAACCTAGCTTCGGCTCACATAAAAAAATGTTTTCCTTTCATTTTACTGCCACCGATGTAAATTAAAATGATTCTTTGCGTTTCACAAATAGGAAATGTGTAGGGTTTTTGTAAATCTTTCATGATTTGATGATACATGACATTAAAAGTTCTCAAATTTAGAAAGTATCCCGCAAAATACTGAAAAGTTTGCAAGCTCTTTTGAAAAAAGCTTTCTAGTTATAGCCTCCTTAAGCCACGCTTATCTAATTTAAATGAATATTCAATACGTCACACGGTCGAGCTATTTTCAGAAGTGCAGTAAGTGTAGGCCCTTTACGGTTATTGTAGCTTTGGTATATGAAATTTGAAATACTACCTAGCTCATTTAAAGCCTAGATATAGATAGCGAATTCCTGGTAAGTGGGTCTCCCTGCTTTCTGATTCAAAATGCGAGACTTTGTTGGTTGACTATCAACCGAGTAGGCCTACACATTGAGTCTAGTTACTAAGTAAAATGATTAAGTTTACTTACGTTTCAGTTCCTCGTAAAAAAGTGGTATTTGAGATATTTAGACGTGGTCTTCCCCAACATTGAGTTGTCACTATGCCCTCTCTTAAACTTTTTGTGGAGGCGTTAGAGATAACAAATAGAGTTGGGTAGTTTCACCTCAGGTTGCTGTGTTCTGTGCAGCCCCGCCAATGCCGTTGAAACAATATGGTGTCACAACGGAACCTCGTGTCTCGCGAACGAATCTTAGCTGTTGCAAAAGCGGCACTATGGCTCCACTCAACACTACAGTCCCAAGTAAAGTGATAAATGTCGAGCTGCCAGCTGCTGCCCGACTCACGAGACTGTCCGTGTTGGTGGAACGAATAGGGTGCTTTTCACGTGCTTCGAAACGGACACGAGTAGTAGATGAAATTAGCATCGAGATTTCAAGTGGTAGACTTCTAGTAAAATGGCCTAGTTGGCTAAGTAATATTTCCACGAAGGTAGCTGGTTTCAGCGAAGCCGGTGGCTTACTTCAGCGTCTTTATGTTGTGGTTGGCTAGAGTAGTAGTAATCACTAGAAGTAGATGTTCCGCGTGCGAGAGCTAGAGTGGTTCTGGAGAGAGCATGCTGTCCGGCACGTGTTGGACTCTCCATTGACTCGATGCAGCTGATGGTGATTGGTCAGAAGTCCTGACGTCATGAGGCTGATCTCGGTAGCTAATGTATATGTATAAGTAAGTGTGTATGGTGCACTTAGAATGTGTGACCGAAGTGCTACAAACTTATGTCACAAGATTACAAGAAATATTTAACTTGTACAGTGACGACAACACAGTAAACGTTAAAACAATAGTCCATGTCTCACATTTCGTGCCAAATCGTTTCCTGTGTGAAGAATTTGAATCACCCACACTGACACTGGGTCTTTTGTGTTACTATACCCTTGAGATTACCCAAGCTCAGGTAGTATTTAGACGTTTACATATAACGATCGACAGTCCCGTTTGTTAGAATAGTTTTGAAAAAACACGGGTTTTCTCTTCGAGGTTGCTTTATAATGTTTTTGCAATACAGCCAATAAAGGTCTAGTAGTAGAATCGAGCATAGTCATTTGCGTAACAAGCCGAGTATTATGGTGGTATTAGCATTACCACCTCTGGTAAAGGGCTCGTTCTGTATTTTTGTCGTTTTGTTGTATTGAATATTTATATATAAGTGCACTGGTATTGGTTGCGTTACTGACTGGTACAGATGAAATGGGATAAAGGTTGTTGGTTCACATTATCGATTTTTGTATTTTTGTCGTCATTTTTATGGTAATTGAGCAAAATTTGGCAGAATTTTCACGTTGAGGATTGTTTATTCGTCCTCATTGTTCGCATGGACTATTTAAATGTTCTGTGAAAAGTTTGGTCAGAATAATTTAAATTATTTCCCTTTTGTCGATCACAAACTATCACTTTAAGTACTGAATAAGTGCTGCTACCATAACTCACAGAAAAATATTCCTTAGATGCAACACTATCTGTCTTAACATTCCGCAGATTCGTTCCCTGAAAAACCTTGGCTCCGATTTGCATTGTGAAAACGTCGTTATTGCATATCATTAGTTCTTGTTATTAAACCTCTATGACACACTGCACAGTTTTAAACTTCGTCTTTCACAACGAAAAGTTATGAGCATCGTAAGTCATCATTTTATGTACCAGAAAACTACAATTTCTTTGATCCAAGTTAACATCTTGAAGTTAATAAATTTATATTTGATTTGCTAGGTTATTCTCTTTTAAAGTTCCCGTTGTCAAGTTAATTAGTTATTAAAAATCGGCACGGACAAAGATTAACAGTAAGAAATCAGTAATGCCATTATCACTTTAAAGTGGCCAAAAATAATAAAAAGTAACTGGTCTTGGTCCCTACTTTCCAGTTTGTTAAGTTCGTAAAGTGGCCCTACCAGAAACTGGCTTTGACTTGGTTTCTTTAAGTTTTACACCTTAACTTCTTACCCTCTGGTTTCATTCAGCGGTGTTGATGATCTGATCCTTTTCAGATTTAGCGGTGTCGGGACTCTGATCTTCCATAAATTTGACGTTGTCGGTGATCCGATCTTTTACAGATTTAGCGGTATCGGTAACCTGATCTTTTACAGATTGTAGTTTACTGGATTGTTTCCCCATATTCCATCCCCATCCCGCATGCGTAGTGTTTAGCATAACAGTAGTTCAAGTTTGCATTTTTATGTCTTCAATATAACTCGGTTTGAAAATGAATACCATGTGGGATTCTTCCACTAAACCAAACATAGAGTTGGAAGACTTAGAAAAATCAATCAAAAGCTAATTCTAGCTTATATGAATCACAGCATCCAAACTACATAAAAATGATGGTACAGAGAAATATGTCAATATTTACATATATTAATTGAATGAGCTAGTAGGCATTACAATTTTACAATTGAATGGGATATAGTTGCATGATTTGTAAGTAATTGAATCATTGCATTTAGAATTACAGTAATACTTTTACGCACTGACCTTCAGTATGAGTTAGTTGGTAGGATACAATTTCCTCTCTTCCTAAAGTTGAATCTGAGCAGCTAGATAAGTCAGCCATAAGTAAGGTTCATTGGTCTTAAAAAGACTAAATAACATTCTGAACACACAACTCTAAAACGTCATAATAATAACAATGTCGATATCGACAGGTCTTTTAGTGAACAACCATCCATGAAACAGGTAAGCAAAAGAGGAAAGATTTAAGGTGGTAAAACCCAGTTTTGCTCGCCTTAATCAAATCATCACTTGTTTATTTGACACTGGATTGTTTAACATAGTTATTATGGACGCAAAGCGTGCAAAGCGGCAGTAGAATATCTTTGGTAAAACTCGGCCTTGGAATTCAACCCTGGCCATCAGCATTAGACGTGGATAAGGGAAGAAGAAGCTTACGACATCATTGTATTGTGCATAAGTTCAAATGAAACACATTCGTCAAATGATTGGATATTCTTTATAAGAATTGTTTCTTTTAATCCGCAGTCATACGTATGATGAAGATGATTCCGCTCTTGGTATTGGTACCAGGCTGCCGCCAATGTGTCTTCCCCATCCAAACATCACTAGTTGTAACGCTGTTAAAGATTTAGGCTTGCCATCTGGATTTGTGATAGCACATGAAATTGGGCATAGGTGAGATTTTGTTCTCTTTTTGGTGTGAGGGACACCATTCGATTCTATAACAATAACAATACTCAAAGAAGCTGAAATTGAATTGAACTTTTGTGAATAGTTCATAAAAGTAACGAGAATTTCCTGGTAAGTAGGAGATAATAAGTAAATGTTGCCAGGTCCAGTGGCTTTAATCATGGGGGAGAGTGAGGGCTATTGCCCCATCAATAAAAATACTGGGGGAGACCTATCACTTTTTACTTCTCCAATAATTCAGGCAGATTAGAAGAAGAACAGAAGTAACAAAATAAAACGTTGTAGTATACTGTTTACTACAATGTTAAGAAATGATATAGGGCTATGAGAAAACGTCGATTCTAGCCTATCAAAGCAATAATACAACACTAAAACTGCTTTTACAAAATCTGCTTTTTGTACTTGTGTAAATATGAGTGGGTATAGGTCGCGTTTGTTTGCCTGTAAGCATGTGCGGTCGTGTGGGTGGATTGCCTATAGCCGACTGCTGGAAACTGTTTGTCCTGGGAATACCACAAACCATGTCGACACCCCTGGGTTGGTTACTTAAGCTGGTATTCTTGTTTTTTGGTATTTTTTCTTTTTCTCTTTTTTTTTTTTTTTTTTGCTTTAAGTTTCACTCCTTAGAAAAATTGTAACACTTCTTTTCACTTAGTTTAATTCCACTTGAATCACACGACCTGGTGCCTTTAGCGCATTTTTTACCCAAACTGATAGTTGTTGTATTTTATAATTAACCAAAACAATTGAAGTTCAGGTAATTGGCATCGTGAAACGAGCGATGATAGTTCTTCACTTTCGTCGATCTGAACACCTCGACACACTTGGAAATTGGAACCGATAGACGTACTTAATTAAATGAGAAGACCAAAGGCCAAATTAACTTGGATATCATGGATAATATTATTGGCAAATGTTTTGTTCTTCCTCATTTTTCATCGTAATACTTTGACCTTGGATTGATCAGGGAGGCTATCTAGCCCATAATGCATTGTCAAATTTTTAAAAAATTAATTGCTCAGGGTGCACCTGTGATATTAATATAGCAGAGTTCAGGTACATAACAACGGTGGAAACTATAAATAAAACCAAAACATTTTTTTTACTTGAGGTACACTTTAACTAAGGGGGCTACTCAAACATTTGTAACAAAAGTGTCCTACCCTTTATACCCCATTCTCGTTCCAGCAGGAGATTCAAAAACTACCCACACACACCTCACAGTTCCTGCGTGCGTCAAATTGTTGCACTTAAATCGAATTGCCTATGCATAAAAGTAACTTTTTGCACAAATTCGTTTCAGAACATTAATTTTTGAATTTGACCGTACTTCCAAAAGTCACAAAATACTGCATTTTTATGCATCTAAGCACCCTTAAATTTTAGAAAAATCAGGCACCGTTATTCCCTAAACCAATTACTAGAAATTACTGTCTAAGGAGTCTAAACATATCAATTTATGAGGGGTCTCGGTTAGAAAAAAGGTTAAGAACCTAGGAACCATTGAATATTGGAACTACAAAGTAACAGAATATTTACTAATTATATTTGTTCTTTAATGCTATCTGTGTTAAGTCTCGGATTAGAACATGATGATGCCGAAGGAGTCGGGTGCGGAAGTGGTTACATTATGGCTCACCAAGAGAACGAACATCAATCTTCCTTTACCTGGTCAAGTTGCAGCAGGAAACGTTTGAACAAAATATGGAGGTACCTTTGCTTGAATAACCTTATATTAATAAATAATTTTAGATTATTAGCACGGTAATTATTTAGATATGTATAACTTTGATAATATTTCATATCAGTGCGAAATCTCTGCGAGGCAGTTGATATTGGTAAGGTGGGACAGTTAAAACATAAAATACTTTAAGTATAGTAAAATGGCTTATCAACTTGGTATAACAACTTTATAAGCTGCTAAAATAAGCAATTGAACAGGTTCTTTTATCAAAATAAATTTTCCACATTTGCTTGAACAGCTCTCTTCACATAACTCTTCACCAAACCAAACAAAAATTCTAGCTCAATCAATCCTACTCATATGCTATCTCATGGAAAGCACCCGTCCCATTGTCGCTCGTGCGGCAAGAAGTAGTAAATCACAAACTAGAACTACCCCCCCCCCCCCAAGGGTATTGGACAAAGTGGCACTCTTGGTGTCCGCTTGGGTATTCTCGGCATGAACCCAAAAGAAAACAGGCATATATGGATACTATGACGAGACAGGATGGAATATTAAATTAAATTTGTTAACTAGAATTTGCTATTTGAAAATACATGGCTCTTATGTCTTGGTTCCGTGGAGTATCACCATATATACTTTTGAAAATTTATAACTATTCAAAAATTTTATAACGGGAGGCTCGACCGTTAAGTCCATGCTGGCTCGAAATCAGGCTTTCCTGTTGACACTCATATCGAAAAAGTTTCGTAAATTAACCTATTATATGTTACATTGTCGGGATGCGTAGTTGCGACTCCCTGAGAGGCGTACGGTATGTTAAGGTTTTTCGTTGCAGAACTCGGGATTGTAGCATTCTGGCTAAAGTGGAGTTGTCACTTCTAACCTATTACACACCCAGTGAATATTTTGGACAGGTGATGTCTCTTGGTGTCCGCTTGGGTATTCTCGGCATGAACCCCAAAGAAAACAGGCATACATGGATACTATGACGAGAGAGGATGGAATATTAATTTAAATTTGTAAACTAGAATTTGCTATTTGAAAATATATGGCTCTTATGTCTTGGTTCCGTGGAGTGTCACCATATATATTTTTGAAAATT
Organism: Holothuria scabra; assembly: GCA_037179385.1. Lineage (NCBI taxonomy): Eukaryota > Metazoa > Echinodermata > Holothuroidea > Aspidochirotida > Holothuriidae > Holothuria > Holothuria scabra. The sequence goes on along the minus strand of CM074197.1, from coordinate 7,818,217 downwards.
TATTACTACTGTATTCAAATATTTTATAACGGGAGGCTCGACCGTTAAGTCCATGCTGGCTCGAAATCAGGCTTTCCTGTTGACACTCATATCGAAAAAGTTTCGTAAATTAACCTATTATATGTTACATTGTCCGGATGCGGAGGCGTACGGTATGTTTAGGTTTTTCGTTGCAGAACTCGGGATTGTAGCATTCTGGCTAAAGTGGAGTTGTCACGTCTAAACTATTACATACCCAGTGAATATTTTGGACAGGTGATGTCTATCGGACCCAAAATGTTTTTTCATTCCAAATTTACATACGAAAGAAGTTATTTATTTTTCACAAATATATTCAAACGATTTAAAGTGTTTCAGGGAGCTGTGAGTCATATGTATCATTAGAAAAAGAATTCCTTTCATTTTGATATATAATTTTAGCTTAGACCTTTGGACATAAATTGACACTTTACTTGGGGAATAATTTGTTTTTATTTTAACCTATTATTTCGTTTAACCGATTAATCTGTCCTCAATTGTAACAGATCAAACATGTTTGTATACTATGTGCAACCGATAGTTTAACGTACAAACTTTTCCATACAAAAAAGCAACAATCCTGGCTCTACTAGGGTTTTATGCAAAAAGTCTGTCACTCAATTACATGACGGTGGCAGAAACATGATTGCCCAGCTGACTGAAAATGTGACTGAAAATATTTCCATTTTTGCAGAGGAAAATCAGGATGTCTTGATGATATCCCGGATGAAGATGTTAAAGAAGTGTCCATCTATGATTTTTATCTAGATCCACAGTCCCTCACTCAGCAATGTCGTGATTTTATCAAGACGTTACTCCCACAATACGCCCAGTATATCAGCTACGTGTATGCTTGTGAGGCTGAAGTAAGTTTGCACAAGTATCTTCTTTATAAGATAAATATTACTATGCAAAGCAAAGTAATCCCTATGTGGTTTTATCCCTTTCCAAAATTAAAGAGGACTGCAAACTTTTGTCGATCAGTTTATTGTCTAAGGGAAGCTTCATGATCGAGAGCGTACAGATATTACTGGAAGATCGCGACGCCTAAAAGAGTCGGAAATGCCATTTGAAGACCTTAGAGTAGTCCTGAGGTTTTTTTTTTTCAATGAAATGTTAACCCTAAAATCTAACAAGCAAATAAAAAAACGGAAAAAATTGCCACTTAACCATTACCATTTCGGGGAAAATTGTCGGCCTTTATATGATGTACAACTTTCAGTCTGCCCTTGTTTTCTGGCAATCGAAAACATTACAGAACTCTTTCAACTCTTGTTCGAATTGAAAATTGTACCATTTGACTCTTGAACCCTCCCTTTTTCGATTTCCTTTTAATTTTAGATGTGTCGACAAGGAAAATGGATGCTCATTTTTAAATAATTATAGTCAACACAAATTCAAAACAAAACAGCTTTGATACTTGAACAATCCGAACACGTTCAGTGCATGTGTCGTTACTTAACATTCGAAAATTGGATTCTTATTGAATGTACCACTTTTCGTTCGTTAATTTAAATTAGTTATGTTGGGCCCAACGGCATCTCAGTTTTTCTAAAATATAGCATCTTTCACGCAAATTGACAAATAGAAAGTCGAAGAAGAAGCCTAAGTTTAACTATCATTTCACACACCATTGTGCTCTGAAAGGAGGGACCACCTCACTGGCCGTAACATTAGAATTGGTAGGCTGCATTTGATTTTAGCCTCGCCTGAAATTTCAAACGAATTCCAGTAAAATTAAAAGTACCATAGTCACGGTGACTATATAATGAAAAATCAAATATAATTTTAAAGATTTGTTACACACTCGGGCAGCTGATGGAAATGAATCGCTCCTGAGCCTCCCTACATAGGCTTGGCCCAAACAAAGCCCGAAATGGAACCCAATCTGAGAAATCTTTCAAAAATTTGTCGGAAAAGTTAATAGTACTCTCACAGTTACGATAGCATTTCATGGAAACTTGAATAGGGTAAAAAGTTCGCCACTCATCCGGACATCTATAAAAAGGAAAAATTGTTTCTTAGGCTCTCTTAATGTTCTTGCCCAAAATAATGTCCGAAATGGCAAATGTACCCATTTCAAAATTGAGCCAGAAAATAAAAAACAGCATAGAAAAAGTAAACGTTTCATGAAAAACAAAAAGAATACAAACATTTGCAACTCATCAGAGCAGCATATGGAAAGAGCTACTTCATAAAAAAAAAACTTTGCCCAAAGTATTAGAATGTTAGGGCGAACAATTTAAAATGCTTTCAAATTGACGATATACACGGATACACGAGAGGGTGAATAAGTATATCCAGTAACAAACCTTACAGCCGAAAAAATCTGAAGGCGTCAAAATTCATCTTGTGCCGGATGTGCCATATATCTTAATTACGCCTCTCTTCATATATCCATCACCCAGAACGACACGAATTTGTCTTTTACCACTAACTATTAATTCCACTGTCCGTTATTGGGCACATTTCTGATCAGTTGGCACTTTTTCACTTTTTTATAAATGCACAAAATTCAAAATAGCGACTGCCTGGTCCTGCTTGCGATCCTTGCGATCGGGGGTCCATCTACGGCTGTTTAAGTGGTTGAGAGTTTCAACATTTTCTTACACTCCTGGCCAACTAATGCCGTTCACTCGGCTAAATCTCTCGGGCAATAATACAAATAAACAACTGCTTATATTCTGCCTACCAGTTTGGTGAATGCTTATTCCGACTGTTTGAGGGGTTGCAGCTTTTCAAAATTTCCTGTACTCTCTTTGCCAAGATGTGGCGCTCCGCGTAGCTACCGATAGTTTTTCGATCAGGATTACAAAAAAAGCGTCTGCTTATGGAATCTGCTTACAACCATTGAAAAAATCACTGGGCCATAGTGTTTCAAAGCATTTTGAACGCTCTTCGCCAACTGATGCCAACTGATGGTGGGGCTTAGTTTAAGATTTAATACAACGCCTTTCATATATTTCCGGCTTTAGTATCTCAACCTACAAAAGTTAATGGTTGATGGAAAGAAGCAGATGTTACCTGGTATTGTTTATTATAGATGTGCTTTCAACCCAAACTTTAGATTTTGGACTGTGGTATCACATATTAATTCCAGGGACGAATTCTCTCTACTATCAAAAAGTTACAAACAGCTTTTTCAATTCAAGGGGCATATTCAGTTGTTGTCGCATAATTAGTCAAGTTTAAAATCCAAAGGTTACGCACCGAGTTAACTTTTGAAATTTATTTGCAACGGTTTGTTTCATAATGTGAAAAAGTGTTTGGATACGAAAAAATATTCTCAATTTACAAATTATTACCATTTCCAGACGACGTGCACATCACTTTACTGCAAAGTGGAAAGATCTTTATATGATTATGAAAGCGAATGCATTGCCTTGGGAACGCCACCAGCCGAGGGAACCAGCTGCGGTTCAAACCAAGTGAGTTTACAATATACCAAACCTTTAACTTAACAAAGTTTATTGAATATCAACTGCAATGGACAATCTTAACAGTCAACAGACAAAAATCATTATCATAATAGTATTGTAATATCTCGTGTTTATTTCCCTTCATTTTTAATCTTTTGGACATAAACGCTACCGACCCTTCCATCTTTATTCATCTCATATATGTTGTTGCAGTGGGTAAAAGAACTCGGTTTTATCAAGTGTGAGTTCTACTCCATGTCTATATATTTCTAATATGGTTCTAGCTAATGCCATACAAGCTTTATGATTAATTAGTGTACATTAAACCAACTAGTACCGCTCGAGGGAGATTATCGTGAAGAGAACTGACTCGAAAGTGTGCTTTTTCTGACCAGTCAGCTGTTATCTGGAAGGAGGATGAACGTAGAATTTTAATTTATCCTAACGCGCGAAGACACGCAGAGATTGTCATTAAAAAGCTACCTTTTTGGTTTCCAGAATTCCTTCTGCAGTCATTTATTTGATATCAACACGCTAGCAACATCATTCTCGTCTCCTACTCAATCCTGTCACGATTGGCTGGCTCCCACGTGAAAATGCTTTGATAGGTAGATTCACTCCACCACCATGACAGCGGCAGGTGCTACAAAACTAAAAACGACTTTTTGGCTGAAATTAGCCTAAAGATCGAACCTTATGCAAAAGTGCCTCAGAGAGAGACAGGAGTCCAAGCCCTGTGAACACTCTGTAAAGCGACTAATTGCAGCAAGACTGTCTTGTCGTGATGAGCGACTGACAACTGACTAGTTTAAGGAGCACAGTGTCCACATTATGCAGCAAGTCGCTGGTCCATAAAGCGATTCACGCAAAATTCTAACGTTTAATATACTCTTTATTTCCTAAGTTGGAGAGACCGAAATGTGTTCTGTCTATTTCGAATAACTAAACTTAACTAAACGGGTTTCATTCCAGAAGTCCGTCATTATTGTCAGTTGCACGTTTCAGTTTCATTCGACTCAACATGTTCGGTCGCATGAAACTGGGTTGCACGTCTGCTTGCAACTAATCGCAAAGCTTTCCACGCTTTGAAAGGCGTCCGAATTATCTCGTTGCAATAGGTTGCGTCCCATCGAGTGTCATTGTGTGGATGGGGCTTAATTTTTGTCATGTCATGCCTGAAATTTCCTAAAATCTTCTGACATGACCAGGTATGACATCATGTACACATTTTCAGATATAACGTTTCTAAATTACTCTTGCCAAACTAGATGCACTATTTTCCAGCGACTGGCAATGTTTTGGAGGTAGCGAAACATTTCAGGCTGACGTTAGATGTAGCAGACGACTACTTGATTTTGTAATTTATTGCTAGTCTTGTAGGAATTCCAAGAGAGGGATTTTTGTGTGACCTTGATGGTGCAAACCTCAAAACAAATACACCAATCTCCTTCCAAATAACAGCTCTCTTCTGACTGATCTGTTACTCCTATGTCGGAGTGGCCTAACGTTACCGGTATACAACTCAATTATCTAGTGTTAGTACCATTTCTACCGCCACCGTCTTGTTGCAGACTCGTGCAGCTGGCCGTCTTTCTGGTTTCCTTCCTTTTCCTTGTTATGTGTCTGGTGAACGTCAACCATCACGACGACACGACTTCCACGTCTCGCTCAATCCAATGATATCATCATTGATGTAGTTCTATTGATTGATAATCATTGTAAGAGTGCACAGTTATTCATCAATTTATTACACAATCCGGCCGAGTCCAATTCCAACGTGTACCTTTTAAGTTTCAAAGAGACTCGCAACCTGCAAATTCAGACATTTGTCTATTAAACCTCATTTCAAATCGATCAATAAAGACAACCATTCAAGAAAGATAAGCCTGGGGCTTTACTCAACCATGTCTAAATTTACGGGACAAAATGTATTCCTTGTTTGTAATATCTACCCTTCAATTTATTTGTTTCTGTAGTATTGCATAAACGGGGATTGCGTTGATGATGTTGAATACGTTTCATCATCACTATCACCCGATGAGGCATTTTCCTCGTGGCAATCATCATCATGTTCTCGAAGCTGTGGCGGTGGAATCAAAGTTACAAGACGTGTATGTTCTAACCCTCCAAGCGCATTTGCAGGGGCTTTTTGTGGCGGTCAACATTTACATTACGAGCTCTGTAACATGCAAGTATGTATACATCAGATGCCATCATTAAATGTTTTCATGTAACACAGTGGTTAACACGTTGAATAAAACTTGTGCGTCTGATGACGCTCATCTTAAAATTCTGAAAACGTTAGTTAGAACGTCAAATATTTCCTTACCGTTCTGTCCAAACCTTCCAGCAATTTGTTCATGTTCAGTTGCGATTTTCCCAGCAGGACGGTAGAGTAACAGAAAGGTGAGTTTAACACACACGCAAGCGGCGTTCCATCCGACTGTTAAGGTGTTTCGGTTTTAAAGACGACGGTCCAAGGAGAATAACCATGACAATCAATGTACTGCCCTGGTTCTGGGCGAACGTTAAAGTGTCTGGCGACCATTATGAAAACTGAAAGAAGTGGAGGATGCCCTTTGTCCTTACCCCATCTTCCCAAAATGCAAAATTCCTCTCACCCAAAGAACCATTTTAGTTAGGGAATTCACCTGTCTCAAAGCACGGAAGCAAGCATTTTATGTTTCTGTTTTTTTAAAAGAGACACATTTCGTTTCTCTACGTGAACAATTTTTTACAAAGTCTTCTCCCACGCTCCATATTATGTCCAACCTAACACACCTACCCAGCTAGGTACAAAAAAAATCTAAGGAAACAAAAGACCCTGTCTGAAACGCCCAATTCTAGCGTGCAGCTTGTTAGTGTGTTAGCTGGACATGCTTCATACCGCGGATGAACGAAAAAATGGGCTAATACAAAACGGGGAACGGGAAGACCTTCCATTCGGAAAGGACAGTTATATGGAATGATCACAACCATAGAATAATATAAATTCATTAATAAATCGATATGTGATATTAACTACTTCCCGATTCAATCAATCAGGTTTTTATAAAACGTGTGTAGTCTTGCGCCTAGTGCTTTTTTTTTTGCAGAAGTTGTTGTTTTTGGTTCAAGCCCATATTTTTGTCCAGTCCCGGTATTCGGTATGGTAACACAGGGACAAGCTTCACCCTAGATTCGGGCTTCTCCGGACAAAGTCTAAGTTTTCTGGGTCTTTTTTCGTACATGGGTATGTGAGTTGTGTCCAAAACGAAGATCTACAAAACGAAGATAGAGACCCGGCAAAGGTCTTTAGTCTTCAGTCTTCGGTCTTTATTTTGTAATCACCCTGTTCCCGGTGATAAGTTTTTTGATATTATTTTTCCAAACTGTCATAAAGCCTCAGCTTGCTGTCAACCTCACCAGCGAATTTCATAAAATATAGGATTTGATACAAACTTCTTTTCGAGAGAACTACTGAAAGTAATTACTGTTCTTTTCCGAAGGCAATATTTTCCGAACCTATGTGACTTTGCCCTTTGCAAATCGTTATGTTCCTAAGCACCTCCCACTGGAATCCACGTTTTTTACTTTTTTATAGCTATACAGGTTCAGCTTCAGTGCACATTCTTGGCTTCTTGATAAATTCTTGATACGCAAGTGGTCAGGAAATTCCCTACTTCGGAGACTCAGTGTATACGAATGCACAATTGTACATCCAATCTCATGTGTGTTTGATGAGATTATATGTGGTATATATTCTACATAAATGTAATGCCATCGCCAATTTATTTCCCAAATGAAAACCCCGTTGTCCTAATGAACATTTACGTCATTCCCCACGCAACTTGTAGATTTCTCCCTTTGAAATAATAATAATTGCAAATCGGTACAAAACGATAATTCTTTGCTAGAGTGTAAATTTCTCAAGTGTAATCTTTAAAGGCATGTTCTGGTTGCTCCTCACATGGATTTTGTAGGAAATACAAGACTATTCCACATCATGGCCTTCAAACCCTGTCACAATTCCCTTTTCATAACTCAAAATATCTCACTTTAAAGATTCGTTATTTTTGTTAAAAAATACCTGTTTTTAACAAAGCAGCAGAAATTAATGTGGGTGCGTTGCCCCAGACTTATGTCGTGTGTCTTTATAATTGAACACACTGTTTGTCCTTGGAATTTGATACTGTTTGAATGTTTGAATATCTCTTCCTGTAGATCTAGCATTTCCTTTAACCATGTGTGGAGTACAACCAACAATGTTGCTTACTGTTGTCTGCAATGGCATTAAAATCATAAATAAATTGTTTGCAACGTCTGATCAATGTACCGCGATGACATCACAGATTTCCCATGATGCACCAAATCTCAAGAAATAATTGGATTTTTGTAGAAAATTTTACCTTCTCCTTGAATGAGAAAAATTTTCTGCAAATTCTGAAGTTAATGAAGTTTGTCTTCGGTATATGCCTTTAATTCAGCTCTCCCCACTTAGCGATTAAAGTTTGCCATCACTTGAGATTTCTCGAGATCTACTGCAACTTCAAGGTTGCTAGCAGGTCGTCAAGAAGTGGCAAGGTTAGAAGTTTTGCGACATCCTGCTAGTTGTTGAAACAGTGGCAGCACACAACCTCTTTTCCATGGTAAACTTCCAATTTTGAAGGAGACATTCAACCAAGAGTGTGCAAAAGAAATCATTTTTTCTATTTTTTCCCTTTTATCTTTCCAAAGCCATGCATCGAGAAGAAGACATTCCTTGAGGAAAGAAACGATACATGTGCAGAGACAGATCGTCATCTTAGTTTCCGCATACTACCTGGAGATGAAGGTTTGTAATATAAAGTGACATGTACTTTTGTTGACTATTCTTCTTCTCCATTCGGCAAAACAAAATACTTAACAATAATGGCACGGGCGTGGATCTGGTTTGGGGTCAAAACACTTCCAACAGAGGGAGCCCTGTATCGAATCCCGGACCCGTCTCGTTTATAAGCAATCAGCCCACACGAACGTGAACGCTCGCGCACACGCACGCAAACAAACAAGCATCATGCGGATGCACACTAACATTGAAACGTACTTAAACGACACAATGATAGTCCTCCATAGATAAAGAAATATTTTTTAAATAGGCTCAAATAGACGTTCTTGAAAACAGAGTGTTCTGTATACCAAATTGTTACTGTGCTTAATCTGCCTGTTTTAATTTTGATCTTCCTTAATTATTGGAAGACAAATCGATGTTTTCCCCAATATTTTCATTGGAGGTACTTGTCCCCCCCCCCCCCATTTCCGCCAGGATCGACGCTCCTGATTACTAACTTTTTTAGTCTGATGAAGTCATCATTTCATCAGTTATCACCATCAATATTCGTATTTTAACTTTCCACTTTGCATAGAAATCGTTTACAACCCAATGGATTATGATTATAACAACGCTGTAAACAATGCCTTTTAAATGCAATGCAGCAAAGCGGTACGTACGAATCCCTCTCTATCAGAGTAAACCCGCTTGATGGTTTAAACCATAAAGCTATTACGTAATAGCCTTTTGTTTAAAACTATAATTTTAAAGTAATAAAATGTGTCAAATTCTACAAGAGAAGTTACTCATCGATCACACTTTCCTGAATCCATAAATGTAACGTGGATCAAGGTTATCTAAGATTTTATTCACCACAGAAAGTAGTTAATGGAACCTTTTAAGCGCACACCGTTGCAATTTTAATGGACCAAAAGGTCAATGAGACATCTGATTTGCGTAATGTGTTGCCCAAGTTAACTACGAGCGCCTCTCTGAGTTGCATTTGCAGTTCTTAACCCACATTTAACGTTGATAGGACGTCAAAGCATAAAGTAAACTAGAACTGAAAATTTCCACGCAAGTCCAACGTAGTCTCCCTTACAATCGTTCACTCCCGAATGGGGTTCGCTCCCTGAAATAAGCTACAACCCTGGCCGAAAGCTCACAATTCACAAAACTGCACTAACCAACCTCCAGCCGCCTTCGTTGATATCAAGTGTCTCATGCAGCTGTATCAATGAAAGTTCTATGATGCTTTTTACATGCTCATGAACTGACACGGTGAAAACAGACAAACTGAACAAAGCCACAACAGATTACGAAACAAACCTAGGCCTATCCATTTACCCAACAAGTTCCACAATGTGTACACTGTAGCACACAAATTTGGAAGACAACATGCTCTTGTGTTTTTCTGAGTGTGAATAGCCACTAATCAAGCAAATTTTTAAGTACGTAAAAGGATGCATTAAGAAATTAAAGAATCTCAAACCCAAACAAACACCCTGACCGATCACAAACACAATGCCTCACATGCACATCATAGCGCCCAAGCATCCTCAAAATTTGTAGTAGGCTGTACGATTCACTCCACAAACCTCGCAAGGACGTCGATAATTTATTTTGGATGTGCAAGGGAATACCTCCATCCATACCTCTGATTGGTCTACGCAAGTCATGAACGAGACGTGCGTTTGCTTGACGTATCTAGTCAATTATACATGTCACTGATGTGTTAAACAGTAGCCTACGTGGTATAAAGATAGCCGATAAAAATACAAGACCACCACCGTGTCTTAGAACGACATTTTCTAATTCCACTTCGCCAGCACACGTCGCCCAAATCATGAGTCTTTTCTCCCCAAAAGCCAATTTCAACGTCTAATCGTGATTATTTATGTAGACTGCATATATGGCAGTGGGAAACTTCATAAAGACTTTCAGGTTCCTTTGCTATATTTCTTCAGATTTCTTCTTAGAACTTTATTTTGTTTGCACTGGATCATTTAGAAGCTGCGTAATCTTGGTGAAACATCATTAATGGCGATTGTAAATCGTTAATATGATTCCGTACACGTTGCCTGTTATTATTGCAGAAACTACTTTAAACAGTACACATGCAGTCCAGGAGGTTATCTTCTTTTGTACGTTTACTGAGCCCATATTTAAAACCGGTGTTTGCAGCTGTTAAGAAACTTTAGCTGAGTACAGATGTCGTGACCAAAATAACAATTTCGGTCTCTCTTGCATAAAGTGGATTTTTCGTAAGGACGAGGATAGAGCGAATCCTTATCCTTCTAACTTCAGCGACACAGATCAAGTATTTCATGACATGCACGGTCTTTATCTTACTCAAAATTGTTTATTTTACATACAGAATTAAATTAATCTAATTCTATAATATCTATCAAAAATAGTGTGCAAATTTATGTATCAAATCTATGCAGTACAACCTTTACTCTTCAAAACATACCTACCGTACATAAGCTACATAAATGATGTAACAAATCAACAGAATCATTTACAAAATTCCAAATTCTTGTGTCTGACTGTGTCACATTGTGAAAATAAAAATTAGTCGGTCGGTCGGTCGGTCGGTCGGTCGGTCGGTCGGTCGGTCGGTCGGTCGGTCGGTCGGTCGGTCGGTCGGTCGGTCGGTCGGTCGGTCCGTTGGTTAGCCTGGTATTTCTTGTTATCTCATTGTTAATTGCAGTTCCTACGAGTTGTCTAAAGGGTTGTTGGAACGACACATCATCGAGATGGGCTTACCATGATCCAATTTACTTTGAAGATGGTACACAATGCTGGGATGACCTCGTGAGGGAAGACTTTACAGTAGAGAAACGATGCGTCGCTGGGAAATGCGTTGTACGTAATGTAAACATAAGAATTTTGTTGTGCTGACTTGGTTGATTTAATGTCACATCAGGGGCGCCGATCTAGAAGGGCAATGGAGCAATGGCCACTCCATGAAAATATTGTAGGGGTGGATAAACTTTCATTTTGCCCTGCAAGAATTTAGGTAAACTTAAAAACAACAGGCAGAATGAACAAAATATCACATAGTTATATAAAGAGCACTTTCGGGCGGGCTTTGAGAGAACCTCAATCTGATTCACATGTGTGTCACTGTCTGTTTTGAAAATCCCCCCCCCCCCTTACATCCACAACCCAGATCAACGCCCTTTCAGCACATTAATATTTATACTTGTTATCCTATGAAATATTTTGATTGTCTGTATCGATACTTCATTGTTGAAATATTTCCACTGCTTTTGCTGCATTGTAGATGAATCAGAATGGTTGATATTTAACCAGATTCGTTTTAATGTGTATCTCTATATATCTTGTAGCAATTCAACTGTTATGGGGATGAAGGAAACGAAAGTGTATATGATGCATGTCGAGTATGTGGTGGAAACGAAAAATCATGCACCCTCCACAGGGAAACTGTTCATTACAGTGGAGAGGAGAGTAAGTATTACTCTGATGTAAACAATATGTCCCGTCTTTGTTTTCATTCTAAAGAAGCTTTCTTCAACTTGGAGCCATTTTCAAAAGCCCTGGTGCTCTCAACAATTAATTTTTCAAACCCCATTACTTTACTTTCGAAGAGGGGTACTTTAATTTAACAATGCACAGAAGGAAATAACATCTGTCACTGTTCAATGCCATGATTGAAAGTAAATACCGGCCTAACAAATGAATTACTATGCAAGTGTCACCTTTCGAATCATACCTATGTGCAATTGTAAGGAGCTGATAAAGGAAGCAGTTTGAGGAAATTATATGCATCTTCAAGGTCTCTCCAAATGAAGAAAAGGCCTAGCTACACTGTGTCTCTGTTTAATGATCCAACCCATACCCATAGGACCTGCAGCAGGGTAACCTTCCTCCCCCTCTCCCTCCTCACAGAAATTTGGAGGACGAGTGGATTATTTAAATCAAAAAGAAAAATATGAAAATTGAAACGATTAGAAGACGGAAAACGGGATTGGAAGGGCAGGGTCATTGAAAAATATTGGCTTTACAAGTGTAATCTAAAAGGAACAGGAAGCAAATTAATAAAACAATTCAAACAAGCTGGTGTAAAATTTCTGATGCTTGTTATTTGTATTGGGCATGGACATACATGCGCCTGTTGTATAGAGTCGACAAATAGAGATGTTTCCAACGGGGATAGAGGGAAGGGAGGACATGACTCATATTTGACATATCCTTCCAAAAGTCTTTTAAATATCCACCTTTCTTCACATAAATCAAATTTTTTTCGGATTTCCCTCAGTATCAAATCCTGATATTCGATTTTTCCAAACTAAAAAACACCAACGCTCTTCAAAGTTTTTTTAAAAACCATTTAAGGGTCTCATTAAACTGGTATCGATAACTTAATGAAGTTGTTTAAGGGGACCGCTAAATTAAAATGCTTAGAATTATCATGATTTCCCAAGGTTCATATCCAGGAGTTAAGGGAAAAGTGGAAGTTTTAATTTTGTGCTGTCCTCACTTTTAAAAGGTTTGTGGATAATTTGCAAAAGTGCCTGATCACGAATTTGAAAACAGTATTGAGCAGTTTAAAGAGTTAACCTTTGTTCGGTATACAAATGATATGTAATGTAGCATAATTTTAATGTTTCTAATGCACTTTCATGAGTCGAATACCAAACAGCACAACTGGATTACATTGTGATAGTGGTGTATTTTCGTAAACGAAGGTAGTTGGAACAGCGTGTGCTTTTATTTGAGTACCTTCTTACTAGTGTATACAGAAAGTGATCCCTACAAACAACACAGACATAATTTTTCCGTGGCGAGAAAAAAGTAGCCATGCCCTGTATCGTGCTGGTTCTAAATGTGGATGTGGCACTGCAAAGAACTTCTTTCAGGAAATTTTGAAAGGTTGTTTGAACAGCCGTAACTCAGAACTTCTTAAACTTGGCAGAAATGACCTGCAGCTAGGGAGAGGGCGCCACTTTACTTCATTTTCTATTTTGGGCACATTGTGTACAATATAAAGCTTGGAGTAATAATAGACTCCAAACCGTAAGGTATATATCGGTTACTGTTAGTAGCTATTGAGATGCATGCACAGTGCCACTTTCCCATAACAGCGAATGATTTCCAATCAATGAATCGACACTTGCGCAGCTGAGCTCAGATAATAATATGACAAAAAGTGAACTCCTCTCCCTAGCCCCATGTGGCACCTAGGCATGTTCCCAATATTGAAGGCATATCCTGAAGACAAAATTCAATAACTTCAAAATATGCAGAAAGGTTTTCTCTTTCAGGAGGTGAATATTTATAGCATATAGCGTTCAGAAGATACAGATCAGTTAAGTAATGCAATTTGTCGTGAGATTTATTGCATCATGGGTAATCTGTGATGTAATCGTGGCACATTAATTTGACATTTCATTCAATGTATTTATAATAGTATTGATACTGATGCAGGCAATACTTAGCAACATTGTTGGTAGTATTCTACATATGGTGAAGGGCAATGCTAGATCTGCAGGAAAAGATATTCAAACAACCCAACAGTATCGAATTTCAAGGACAAACAGGACTTTCGATTATAAAGAAAAAGGAAAGGAATTTGAGGCAATGTGCCAACATTACATAACTTCCAGATGCGTTTTTGAAAAGAATGGGTAATTTTAACAAAATACCCAATCTTTAAAGTGAGGTATCTTGAGTTAGGCAAATGGTAATGAGACAGGGTTTGAAGGACATGGTGAAGAATATTTATGCTTACAACACCCAGGTGGAGGCCTCCAGAATATGCTTTTGATGCAGCACACACACCGACTGCACAAAAGTCCGTGAACAAAGTTTATAAACCAAAGTAAATCCATATCGTCAGAGAAATGGCCTCAAAAATAGAAGTGAAGCAGACTCGTTCGTTTCAAAGTTCAAAATTTGCGACGTTTTTCGCCTTTTGCTTCAAGTCTGCAATGCCGATTTTCTTCTCTTACAGAAAACTATTTCGGATAATGACAATATTTTCATTCCAGGTCCATATTTACTGTTTCCAGTTGGAGCAACCTCCATAGTTGTGGTGAACCAGGACTGTAGAACCGAGGACAGCCGCAAAGGTTTTACCGAATGTTCTCTATATTCACGTATTGGTTTCGATTAAATGGCTTCAATGGTGCAAAATTAATATAACATGTCCACATTTTTATAAGCATAATTTAAATAAATCTTATAACAGCCATTTTAGAATCAGGAATTCCAAAACTGAAAAGACTATTGACAGTATGTAACAATGACCACCTACGGTATCTGTGCTAAATTATGAATTAGGGAGTTATTAGTATAAACTCTCTGGAGTAGGGGAACAAACCAGTAAGCAACGACTGGAAAAACCCGTAACCGGCCCGAATTAAACCACTTGGTTTAAAACTGAACCCATTAAACCTCATCTAACTATCTACATAAACCTGGCTAGACTTTATCATGTTGTTTACACAGTTAAATTCCTTTCCTTTTGCAATGTTTATATAACCTGTGCCAATCTCTGCAGTCCTGCTTTATCAGTAAGCTCAAACAACAGCTAAATGCGTCAAACTATAGTATGCTGCTTAAATGGTTCTTAATGCTTTTCAGCAGGAATTTTCATAATGAAAGTTTTAACAGGCAACAAAAGTTTCAGCTTTTTGCAGAAATGTTGTCACGTCTATGAGGGAAACTGAAACTAGTGAAAAAAATCTTTTTTATTTATTAAACCAATAAGATATGCGTGTGCACCTTTTGGCGTTTCGCAATTCATGTGACATATGTAGGGGGATCACTAACACATCCACATCAATTTGGTTCAAAACGTCTCTACCGTCCAACCCAACATGACTCCCATCTTTATGTATTTATTTATTTATTCATTTATTCATTCATTCATTTATTCATTCATTCATTCATTCACTCATTCACTCATTCACTCATTCACTCATTCACTCATTCACTCATTCACTCATTCACTCATTCATTCATTCATTCATTCATTCATTTATTCATTCATTTATTTATTTATTTCTCGACGTCTATCTATTTCTTTGTCTTTGTGTCTTTGTTCCTCTTTCAATCAATTATAATTAGAATTTTATTTCATCTTAATCAGTTCTAGATGTTCAGTCGGGTAGCAACTTGTTTGCCCTTCAAGGGAACATTTTCCGAGTAGGTTTTGATCTTGCCAACGGTGAACTGTGCGCTGTCAACATGACATGTACCGGACCTTTAACGTCGGAGTTCCGGTTGCCTTTAGAAAAGTCTCTCCAGACACCTGCAGCCCTCAGTGTTTCGTATTATTTACCAAAATCATCTCCAATATACTTGTGAGTTTTTAACATCTTATTATATTTTAGGTTGCCTCAGATATGGTAAAGTTATCGTGTTTTCCTACATCTGTTGGCTCTGCTGCTAATAGAAGGTTACTAAAATTGATGCTGTCAAAAACACTCAATTTGGAAGAAACATTACCCGATGCTGAATCAATTACTGGAGAAGTATTAAGCAAATTCCTATAACAACCCTTTCATGTAGTTTGGGAACACAATTGAGAAACACGTAAATAGATCAGTAAAATACACGTATTGATGTCAATATGTAAACAATAACTAACACAAAAGCATCAATTGTATATTGATTACATTCAGGTGGCGTCCTGGACCATATGGAAAATGTTCGGTTGATTGCGGGAATGGAAAACGTCAGAGATTACTCTTTTGTATTCAGGTACAAAACGGTCAAGAAACCAAAGTCTCCCGGTATCTTTGCGATGAGTCAAATCAACCTGAAACTGTTACAACTTGCTCCATTCCATGCTGGTGGTTAAAACTGAGTGAGGTTAGTTTTATGTATGGATATATATATGATGTATGATTCTGTAGCACTTTGGGGGTTCCACATAATAGATCCTGGATATAAATTGAAGAATATGTTACTCGCGAACTTTACGCATTTTTTCGGTCGGTTCTTCTTTGAAGCTTTAAACACGCCTGCAACAGTGAAAATGTAATGACTACTATTTATTCCACCAACTGCATTGTCAAATTCGCTAGCGCACTCGACTTGTATCCTGGAGATCTGGAGTTCGACTAGTGGCCGGGTGATAACGAGGACTTAAAGAAAAAGACGTAATGTGAGCTACCGCCATTGTGCTTGGTGCTCAGCAAAAACAATATAGAAAGGAAATCCAGTGAGCAACAAGAGACTGAGAAAGCCGTGGTCCTGACTGAAGTAAATTGATTGAACCCCAACTTTCTAAATAACGTCAAAATATAGCATTTCAAATGGGTGAACCGTTTGCTGTATTATCAGTAATGATAATGGCACGACGTCAGTTGATTTCAATTAACTCTGCAGAGTAACTCTGAATCCGGCATTCTTCAATCTTTTGCCCAAGCCGAATTTATGTTCTTTATTCAATTCGAACTCAAAAATTAAGCAGGTTTTCCATATATCTGTAATCCGCAAGGCGTCATATGTCATCCGTCATTTGACGATTGTATCTTTTTCCATTTATATATAAACGACATGACCAACACGATTTTTCTCTTTGTTGTCACGTGGATCATAGAGGCCTATGTTAGTACAGCCATTTGACCTACGTTAAACCTCAAAATAAGGATCCAGTAGCGATTCAATCGGAGACGTATGACGGATGATGGATGACAAATGACAGACGACGACCGACGGACATATGGAAAGGCTATTACTTTTTATTATAAAGGCGAATTTTGTGGATAATACATGGCGGATTAAAAAGGATGTATGGAAAGGCAGCTTTTTGTGAAAGCTTTTACCAACTTACGAAGGGCTCTAGAAAACAGAAATCTGGTATCAAAACTAGTGACCCATACTAACAAGATTGTATTGTATTATGTGGGAGTTGGCAATTGTTAGCAATTTTAATTCTTTTAATGCCCTATATATTATTAAGTTTAATAAGTTTAGTAGGTAGGTAGATAGAGTTTTACGTATCAGTTTCTACCCAATTACTTTAAAATGGACCTGTCACTACTTTGTTGACAATTGTGGGTCCTTGTGCATGATCAAAGCAATTATCTCAAGTTATTGTAGATATACCTAAAGTGGTTGAACGGGTCATTTTAGTTCTTTCAACTTTATGTTATCAAATCAAATGTACAATATGCCACTTTCACAAGTTTCACGTGAACCATGATTTTAGGGTCCAATTTCCTGCTGATCAAATCCAAACTATTCGAAAGTTTTCATCATATTCCAGTGTAAGACTGACATCAAGGGTTATCATTACACCAAAGTACGGAGGAGTAAATGCAAGATTGGTGAAGATATCGTTGATTCGTCGAGATGTAATCCATCCACGAAACCCGTTATTGTTTATTCACCATGCTCTGCTGATCTTCCATGGATCAAATATCAATGGACACCTGGACCATGGTCAGAATGTCGCTTTTGCCAGCAATCTCGTGATTTTACTTGTACAGCTGGGCCTCATGAGTTCCCGGTGTCGGATACATTTTGTAGCTCTGAGGAAGTATTAGAGAGGTACCAGACGTGTCGCACAATAGAGTGTGGCTGGGAGCCTACCACCCCTGGTATGTATTGATATAACGCGCTGATAGAATTTTTATTGGCCTTTGAAAATGATCCTTACTAGGGTCAACTTCCCATGTGTAAGGGGAAATTAACCCTTTCACAACATGCTTTGCTGTCAGTACTTATAGGCTACTAACAGTGGCGTTACAGCAAAATCTAAAATTCTGGCATCAAAACTTGGGCAAGAATTTGAAACAATCTTGGGCAGCCACTAAAATTTTAAAGATGGCATGGATGTTTAGAAAATACCTAGACGTGTCCGAAATCTTAAAAATACGCTATAGTCGGGGTGAAATTTTGAAACTGTCATGAAAAATCAAGAATCCAAAAACTCGCTACACATTCGGACAGAGCAAAACATATTATTGGTAAGTTATACTTCACAGTCTTTCACAGAACAATGCCCGAAACGGTCGAATATATCCGAATCCTTTAGCTTCAACAGAGAAGTCTCATAGCCAAGATTACATATTTGCGAAAAATCCAAGAGAACAAAACCTCGGGACACATTAAGGAAGCCTGTTGCTTAAAAGAAAAAAAACATCCTTCAGCCTGTTTTTAAATCTTGTGAAACGGCAGTAACATAATACCCGAATTGTCACATTACTTTGTTGCTTTCAAATCTTCGCCTGAAAAATAGAAAACGCTATGTTTAAAGTGAAATTTTTATGGAAAATAAAAAGATAAAAAAAAATAACGATTTGCGACACATGCAGATGGAGCTTGTGAAAAAAGGTTGTCCTCGTCCTCACTTCATATTTCCCCAAATGATAAAATGTTCCGACGAAGGTTGAAAAAATGCTGGGACGTATTCAATTGTCAAATAAATTCAACGGACAAACGGGAGGTTGTTCAAGTTCGGTGCATAATAATTGCCAGCAAAGCGGGCAATTTGTTTTTCAGTACTATATAGATGCAGTGTGAGAATGCCTTCCCATAAGTCTCTGAATATTCATTTAAACCTACCTTGTAACATGATTTTTTTGTCAGAAGGTGTATCAAATAAAAATTAAAATAAAGTTGGAAATTCGGGTAGTCACACAATGTGACTAATCCAATGTATATTGAATTTAACCAGGAGTCGCAATAGAATTGAATACATTTGCATTTTTTCAATAAGCAAGTTTGGTAATTAGCTTTGGTAGCTGTGCACATGCGCAAATTTGTCAGGATAAACAAACCACTACCGCACTTGCAACACGTATTCCAAAAATTAAGTTTACATGAAACATTCTTCTTTTTTAATCCAACCATAACATAAGGAAGAATCATAATTGGGGTTCTGAACAGTGTGGTTTACAAAATCGATTTTTTGGTGTAAAAATTTCCATTTTAATCTGCTTCAAAGTGGGCCTGGGTTCCTTTTTCCGTTTTGGTTAGCTATTCAGATTTATGCTCAGTGTTGTATGAACTTACATCACGAAAACAATTGAACGGCCTTCACTGTGCACTGAGCTCGGTTTGTGTATCACACGCTGTGCCTACAATCCCATGTGCCAACGAATTACCGAAAGCTTATTCCATTTTCTAGTTTAACCATGAAAATGTACGAGACCATTTCATCTAATGGCAGTGGTATATTTCGTGTTGGAACTTTCTGATCAAGATTGCGACCGCTCTGATCCTTCTTTTAAGCGTAGGAGGAGAAGCCATTTCCGTCTGTCTGAGGGTCCATTTTCTTTAACTTTATGTCACTCCTCGCCAACCAGTGTTTGCGCTCCGCTAAAATAGTCTTCCCTTGAAAAAAAACTTCAATGTACAGTTCATGCAAAAAAAAAAAACTCGAAACAGTAGCTACTTAGACCCCCCCCCCCCCCCCCCATTTTGAGCGTGCGAAATTCTATTTCTGGCCAGTTTTTCAAAAATATTTCGACACTCGGCGCGAACTATTGGTGGCGCTTTGCTGAAATAGTCTTAAAAAGTGTTCCTGGCAGAATTGTAGTTTCAAGTGAACACTTTTGCCCAAATCTCAAAATAGCGACCGCTTAGTCTTCCCTTCATTTATTAACCGCAAAAATGCCGTTTTCGACTGTCTCAGGGCCGTTTTTTTGAAAATTTCCTGTACGCTCTGGGCCAACCAATCACCGATGGTGGCGGTCCGCTTTCGTCGTCTTTGGGGCAGAATTACATGTTTCGGGCAAAAACTCTTCTGCCCCACCCAATCTGAAATGCTCCCGTATGCATACATCTATGTCTACTAAAAGCAGATTCAAACAATTTATAGGGCACTTTCACCCCAGAGGCCATTTTTGCCTGCCCCTTATTTTACTCACGAAATTACACAAATGACTGTATGTGGTAACCAGATAGGGTTCTAATATCAGAACAGCCACGGGGTTATGTTTGGGACTGAGTGTTTGAGTGTGTGATGGAAACATGACAGAAATACATAGCAAACTTTAAAGGATCAGCAACAAAGTTAGTGGGTAGAGTTTCTGACGATGATTCCTTGTGTATGCGTCATAAGGACAGTGTTTTAAGATCAAATTATTAAACAGTTACGAAAAGACCAACTCTCCACTTTAGCAATGTTACCGGGAGAAAAAAAGTATAATTATAGAAGCCTTTTTAAAATTGTCACCCTTTTAACTCCCTTCATTTCACCACCAATATTTTATTATAAAGTTTGATACTAGTAGCGTAAACAACAATGAATGTATAAATTTATTACTCTCTACTCCATTGGCCTGTACATATTATCTTTATTTTTCAGCTTTGGACCAGGACACCTCTGACTCAAATCAGCTTTTCATCGTGTGGTTTGGAGTTGGAATTGTAGTTATGGTTTTTCTTCTGGGATTAAGTAGATATTACTACATGAAAAAGTGAGTCAAGCACCCTCATAGGCGAAGAAAATAATTTAATTGTACTGTGTTTGCTTTAAATTTTTAGCCAAACTATTGGTTATTCACCGCTTGTTTGGCCTAACGATAAGAGCATCCGCCTCTCACGCGGGTTCGTTTCCCAGGTCAAGTCATACCAAAGACTCCCAAAAAGGAACCTACTGCCGTTGTGCGTGATGCATAAGCAATGGAGTAGGGAAAACCAGCCAGTGAGCCACAACTGGCAAAAAAAGGCCGTGACTGGCCTGACTTGGGCTTGACTTGAAAGGTTGGAAACTATCCAGCCCGGTCCAGTTTCTAACCAATAGGTTGGAAACTGGGCCGTAAAACTCCATCTAACTAACTCTTTCTTCCTTTTTTGGTACTGTTAATTTTTAGCTGTGAGGCAAACATGTCGAACTCAAATTAAAGACTAATGTCTTTAACGCGTATTTAACTTGCATTCAATTACTTGACAAGTCAGCTGTGTGTTTTTCTTACTCTGGAAGAATATTTAAAGGTCTAAATTTCATTTTCTAGGTGATAATTTCTTACAAATGAAAAATTCTGCTCAGTAGTTGTAGAAACAACAACAACGTCTATTGACATGCAGCAGTGCCAAAACGTAAGTTATGATATACCTGCTACAGCAATCGAAATGTGTTCCCTTACTTTATTTGTAGAAAAGTTCCAAGGCAGAGACTCCGTGAAGAGATTTCCGCAGGAAGTGGTAACTATTGGATTCATTCATTTTTTTTTAAATTTAAGACTACCTAAGCATTCAGGCAAAAATTGCATGTGGCTCTGTTACCTCAAATATTTGGCAATGAATGTTGACTGCATGATTTCAATATCACCTCTAAAGTGTGTCCAACTTTCAAAGGTATGTATATACGTTCGCCTGAAGTCTTAGAGTAGTAATCAACAAGTTAAAATCACTTTACATGTACTAGGTGTAACAATACCTCACCTAAAGATCCTGTTTCATTTCTTCACTTCCTTTTTTCCCTTTTACAGGTTCTGTTACACCTAATGTGGAACTATCGCAGAATGTGTCTGATCGTGGTACATATTCACTCCCGATTTTCAGAGACCACAGTGGCATTATTTTCCCGATTCGACTATCTAACCTACCAAAATATTTCATACATGAAAACTTTGAACCCGAAGATACATTGGTAGATGAACTTACAGTAAGCTGTTACTCTTTTGGTTATTATATTGAAGTTCTAAGATTAATTTAAAATAAGCATAGTTAATTGAATTTCAATCTTTACATTTTTATACTTAAAAAAGACCTCGACCCACACGATTTGATAAAACCTCCAGTCAAACTGGATATGCATTTCCCAAAATGTCTGAAAAAGAAGATTTACTTAACTGAGTGTGATCTCAAATAAAATTGAGGCAAGATGAGGTTGTATCACTTGCTCACGTTGTTTGTGTTTGCATGCTTGGTTGATCTTTTTCTTGTTCTTCGTCTTCTTTGTTGCTTGTGTGTGTGTGTGTGTGTGTGTATGTGTGTTTGTTTCTTTCAAACGTGACTGTCCACATATGATGTGGATTTAAGTTAATAAAGAAGCTTGGTTACTTTTCTCTTTTCTGGGGTCAAAAGAGCACATCTGAAGATGTCGGTTGACCATTCGGGTGAGTTGAATGAAAGTTGAATGGAATGTTATTCGAGTAAATGTTTCCCTAAATGTTTCGCCCATTGCAGAACCTTCTTCCATGGGAAGCCGGTTTCAAGTTGGGTGACGAAACTATTTTGCTTTCTTCACTGGGCAGAATGGCATGGTCAAGTAGTTAGAGCATCCAGTTTTTATTCGAATGGGGGTATCGAAAATCTTGAGTCCTGGTCGGGTCATACCGACGACTTTAAAGAGAAACCTACAACCATTGCGTTTGGTTCTCAACATAAGCGACGGGGTATGGACGACAAGCCGATGAGTCACAACTTGAAAATAGCACTACAACGCCCCACTATACAAAACCTGAGCCTTAAAACTGAGTCTGAATAAGTATGTCCTTCACTGGAACCTAATCATTTTTGTCAAAAAGAATTATTCGTTAATATCTATTTCAGAGGCTACATGAGAAGACAAGCGTCTTGACTGTACAGCAAACCAATGAAATCGGTGAGTGTTTTGTTTCTCCTATAATAACAGAAAAGCTAAAATGTTTGACACTCACGTTTACAATCATTGCCGTTTCACATTTAAGGTTATTGCTCTTAAAGTATAATCAATAATTTCTTTTTCCTGCACAAAGACCTTGGAGGAGGAACAGAGCTAAACGACGTTAGCGCCGAAACGCCGTCACACCAATTGAGCCCAAGTTACATTAAGGTAAACTAGAATTATTTATCGTTTTCTTCAATGGGTGTTCATTTGTTATCAAATTAATACATATTCTTCGCTGCATAACCGCAGCATCACTCTAAACATAATCTAACTCTGTTCCTGCGTTTCTTAGAATCGTTTTTAGTACGAATGTTAGAGGTGTGTTTTGCCTATTGCATCGCGAGGAATGATAAAAATTGACAAGCATCAAACGATGAAATTGACATTGGCGTAACAATAAAAGACAAATGGAACGTTTTACAGGTTTCTGTGATGTTTCGATGACCCATTAAACCCGGTAAAAAAAATCGTTTATTTATCCTAACAGGATTTTGATTGTTATTAGTTTCGTCATTTTTATTTTTTTGCAACATCGCTTTTCTCTGTCTGATTACGACTTATCGACTCAGACAACATCAAATATATCAAAATACACACAAAATTACCGAACATTTGAGGTTAACTTACAGGCCAGTCAGGTATATGTTGTCTTTTACCTATCATATAACAAACTCGGATACCAGTTACATCCACACCGCCTATGATCTATTGGGGTGTCAACGGTCGCATTGTCAAGAGGAAATGGCACCGCATTACCTGAAATCCTATTTAATGACTTGGATAAAGGTTTAACCTGCCTTATATCGTAAGCTGTGAACAAAAAGACTCTCTAGTTAATCCGGAAAATGATCTTCACAAATTTATCTTGAATGTTACAGGTTTCATCGAGTTTTCCAGCGGCGTAGGAGATATATAATCAGTCACGATATGTCTGGTTAGGTTTCAACGAGTAACGTAGAGACAAGCATATGATGGCCTTTATTCTATGTTTTCCTTCTTGCATAGACACATCATATCTTTTACTTAATGAAAATGCTTGTACCTACAATTGTTTTTAAATGGTGTACCCACGTTTTTCAAATGTCTTTGTTCACGCAATGGTTTTGTTACTTAAACGGTAGCTACTCAGTTAAGCTGAACATTAAAATATTAGTAATTGTTGTTTGGGTAGTTATATAGCCAGAATTTTGTAAAGATAATCACTAGTTTAAAAATGCTTCTTAATATTTCTTAGGTCAACTCCTCTTTTCCTGAGGCGATATTTATTTTCAAATTGATGAGGCCTTTCATTTTTTGTAACATGTGACACAATTGCTTATTATATCACTGTGGCGCCCTTACACTAAAACTTGAGCCGGGGCCCTCCCTCCCACATAGAAACACGCCTAAAAACCGCCCAAAATATCCCTTAACCCAGAGTAAAATGTGGGGGATCCCAGCGTCGCGACACCGCATCCAAACCAGGACCCGCTCCAAACTATAAACAAATTAAACTTAATTACTTACAAATTGCAGCCACGTCGACTGCCTCCGGAGCTTTTTTTTTTCTAAAAGTCCCCTCGACTCTCCGGCGAAGAGCCAAGGGGCGAAAACCAAACATATACTCCCGGAGGAGTTCTGCTCCTCCGGCTTCCCCGCACTGACTTCAAAAATACACAAGTTAAGATAAAACTTTTTAGAACGAGAGGCAAGGACTAGTTCTCTCGGAGCCAACACCCCGCTCCCGCAAGACCTCATTTACAAAACAACAGAACCATTAACAAAATAATAGAATTCTTTAACAGAACAACACAAGAATGTGACGACTGGCATGCATGTTCTCTGGCATCGTGCCAACGTCTCGGCCTGCTGAAGAGAAAACAAGAATAATAGAGTTAAGTTCATACAAACCCACGTCACCTTGACAGTACAACTCCGTTCTGACACGCAGGTTGATAAAGGAATAGCAATAAGGATTAACATAAATAGCGATCCCACTCGGTCGCTACAACAGCACATGGAATGTTTTCCAACCTTAAACGCAAAAATCACTTTGTATCGGCTCTTAACTTCAGAGAAAGTTGAATGAGCTTATCTACGTTTTGAAAAATGTTCATAGCTAAATCAGCAAATGGAAACCATATTCACGTAAAATCTTTTTTTTATTTTAATTAAAACGCAAAGCCATTCATTAACATGTGAACGTTTTTGCTCCTGACAGGGCCAAAGAGGAAACCTTGCCTTTATTGTAACTGAAGGTAAGTAGGTGGATGATCGTAGGTTGTAAATGGACGTGACTTTTTTGACCACCGAATTCAAACGGGTTTCCTATCAGAGTTCAAGGAGATTACTTACATATAAAAACTCTCGTAAGATTGGCTCAACGTAGCTTTATTACGTGGTACTCAGAAAGTTCGTATGGTTAAAGTGATGAACCACGTTAGCCGGGACGTTCTACTGCAGAAAATAAAGTGTGTCATATAAATAATTACAGATTGGCGTAATTAAAATGTGACAGCACGAGCCACACCCAGTGTTGTAATGACTCGAGTCAAAGATGTAACTCGAGTCAGTCAAAGATGTAACTCGAGTCAGTCAAAGATGTCACTCCAGTCAAAGATGTGACTTGAGTCTGACTTGAGTCACGATTTCAATCACTCGAGTCTGACTCGAGTCCCGATTTCAGTGACTCGAGTCTGACTCGAGTCCCGAACTCACGGGACTTTACTTGATTCAGTCAGTAATTGCCAGAAACTCGGCGTGACTCGAGTCACCGTAATATAAAATTTGAAAGACGCGACATGACTCGAGTCACAGAAGTAAATGACTCGACTTGATTCGATTCTTTGTCCACAATGACTCGAGTCACACCCGAGATCAATCAAACAGAAACTAAAATTTGTTTTCATCATCGGACGCACCCCAACGGCCGGTCATTACTGCTTTAACCATATGCGCTCCTATCTTTACATAGGGGATCCTATCAGACTCAATGTAGTGTAGTGTAGGAGTTAAGGTATTTGATTATGTCTTAGTGTTCTTGTATGACAAACAAATTATTAGATGAATTATGTCACTGCTCAATGTGTAAAGATTAATATAGTACTAACTCATACAAAATGTGTGTATTCCAATCTTCACATTTAGGGTTGTGAAGTCAAATGTCACCTGAAAGTACAAGTGGAGACATCAGTCACCTTCTAAACCCCCTCCCCGCACCAAAGGCGTACGAGGCGGGGTTGCAAGGGGACACTTGCCGCCCCAATTCTGGTAAAAGCAATTCGTCTAAACATGGTCAAAACATGATAAACGAAGATATTATTCGGGCAAAACATGCTCTTGCTCCTTCATTGAAAATTACCCTCGTATACCTATGTCCCCCTCCTCCAACAAAATTGTGCACTCACTGAGACTCGACACCTTGGGACTGGAGGGGACTCGTGACTCGACATCAAGTGACTCGACTACAACACTGGTTACAACCAAAGCGGGGTGCGTCTTGTTTTGTCTCATGTATTGCAGTTAAAGTGGGTTTCGTTACGAACTCTTATAAGTCGTTTCCGCCAATGAATTTGAAAGATTTTGCTCAGTTAGCAAGTTTTTATAGACTTACGAAGCTTCTTTCGCAAATGTTAATGAATCCGGTCCCTCTTTAAAATTTAATTGTCAGTGCTGTAGTCGAGTCCTGAGAGTCCGATTCACGACTCGCCAGACAATTTTCAGATTTCTAGGACTCGAGTGAGTCCCTTAACTTTCTCAATGGGGGAAAATCAGCTTTTCTTGCCGAATTCTTCAAATTCAGAAATACGAGTCCCAACGCGACTAGAGCCTTTTCATTCAGACATAGTATATATAAAATGTAGGATAAGATTTTCCCTTTCCAATAGCTTACCCAGTCACTCCCTTATCAACCTGTGGGGCTACTTTGATTTGGGGACAAATCTCTAAACATGTTTTGCTAAAAATTCAAAAAATCAGAAAAAAGACGTGTACTCTATTTACGTGAAATCTCACAAGATGGGAATACAGTGTCTTGTCCCTTATTGGATAGAAACTGGACAGCAAATCCCCAACAAACCCTTTTCACATTATTTTCAAACATTTTAAATTTTGTCCAACACAGGATTGACTCCGTCAACTCTTGAAATATTCTGGAAGTTGATATGGCAAGAGAAGATAGCAATTGTTGTCAATCTCACAGAAAGAAAAGTAAGTAATCAACAATTTTGTAGTACCTTACACCTACTCATGTATAACCTGAGCTTTTCACTTTGACAATAGACGAAGAGGAATCAGTTAATAAACCTTTTCCATACTCTTTTCCAAATAGCCAGGATTCCCGGACACCGCTTAGGTGTGCGCTTTCTTTGGCCACGGTCAAATGGTATTAACAAAGACGATTATGTACCAAAAATCTGTCCCATAATCCTTTCTAACTGCTCTTCGGAAAATAGAATGTTGGGGTCACACTAAGTCAGTTAGGAGGCAGACCGAACATATTGCTAAAGTGGTAGACTTGAATCTCTTGGCTATACAGCCCGGTAAATGAATCACAGGTTGTTTACTGATGCAATGAAACAGGTTTGTCTCCAATAGGAGGTGCAATTTCTTTTCTGCAACGTAATATGTTTTAAGTCAATATTTTGTTCACCCTGTCATGCCTATTTTATACCGTTATCATACCCGATTTGTTGAAAACAATTCTCATATAAATGGACATGAAAATTTATCAGTCTCTGGTTGCCTATGTAGGGTGGGGATGGACTGCCTGGTTAATCCGACAAGAGGGACGTAGAACTAGTATGTGGACTGTGGGGTAAATATTTTCGAAAATCCTCAACATCCTGTCGAACCCTGGATCGTTTCCAGGACCGGAATAACCTATAAGCAATCCGCCCTAGGAAAGCGAGCGCACACATACACACACACACAACCAAACAAACAAACACACACTCTCACATTGACAAGCACAAACCCTCCAAATGACGTGGAACCCTTCCGTTTCCCCAAAATGTTATGTTTTGTTTCTTCTGCTTGTTGTTTTTATTTTAAATCTGCCTGAATTATTGGCTGAACAATGCAGTATGTTTACCTCCGCAGTATTCCAATGGGGTGGCAATTGCCCACCTCCCCCCCCCCCACCCCAGATTGCAACGCCCCTGTCCGACAAGACAGGACTGCAACAAGTTTGCAATAAGACTTTGGCTCTCATATTCAGAATATAGGTGCCTAGAATGAAGTGAACCTGCAAATGCACGTACAGTTAATGTACTCCATTTTACGTTTGACTTCAGCTCAAACTTACACATATGGTTAAATACGAGATTTTCATCGAAAATTCGGACTTGAGGTTTGATTGCCATCCGTATGACGTTATGAGAAATTCCCTTTGTTTTATTACGAAAATTTACCTTAGACAGGTTGGAAAACTTCCTGCAATTTGTCACATCGTTTTTACACTTACTCAATGGACCGTATACATGCTGGCCTTTTACTGAACGCTTCTCCTCACCCGCGGCTCGGCACTTGCACTATACCTGCCTGTATACTACTAGTGTACACATATTGTACATTCCTAAACTGCATGCAGTTGAAACGACGACGGAGACATAGTAGCATACCACTATACCGAAATTCCAGGAAATTGCCAGAAAGAATTGTACTCATTTTTTACATTTATGCAGCTGTCTTCATAACTATTTCATAAATCGATTACCGTATAAAATAAATTTGGTAACCAAACGGTTCTAAATAAATTGGTTTGGAAAATTTACATAAAATGGTAGCAAACACCAACTATCTGCAAAGAAAGAAACCCAGTCCACATAGGACAGCATCGTTCGTTCATGACTGCGTCATATCTAAAGTACCAGGCGTATTAGTCTACTAAATATTGTTATTAGCTTACTTAATATTGTTATTAGCTTACTTAATATTGTAATTAGCCTACTTAGTATTTAAATGTAAAGCATTTGAGGAAAATTGTACCGCATTTCGTAATTAGCGACATTTGTCACACAATCTTGTCACATACCCGTCTCGTTTGCTGGACAAATAGTTTCCCAAAAGATCGGTTTGTTTCTTGATGGGAGTCGTCCGATAAACTGCACAAAAGAAATGTAGTCACGTGATCATCAGAAAAAGCGACCAACTACAATAATGGACATGCTGTTATGTCTAATCAATAAAGCGCTGATTCAGACATTTTGAAAAAAGGGCTAATGTGAAACAATATTGTCCCTCAAACAGCCTGATATTGCATTGCTAAGACTTTTTGAGAGAATCTTGGCAGTCATTCTCCCTACTAACAATTGC
Organism: Holothuria scabra; assembly: GCA_037179385.1. NCBI lineage: Eukaryota > Metazoa > Echinodermata > Holothuroidea > Aspidochirotida > Holothuriidae > Holothuria > Holothuria scabra. The sequence continues at coordinate 7,789,113 of CM074197.1, read as the reverse complement.
AATAAAAGTTTCAATCTATTTGAAATGATAAAATAGTAAATTGTAGAAAGAAAACTCCAGCCTATTAAATGTAACACTGTTTTGGGGTGAAATGGATACGTAACGTAGGTTTAGCAAACGCTTCCTGTGTGTTATGGAACTATTTCGAAAATTTCCAAGTTATGCCATAACGATGTAAATAACTTTGAAATGCTTGTTACATAGTAATTATTCTTCGACTTCAAAGGAGAAGGGAAATGCATCTCATACCGACGGTCTAATTTGTCTTTTACTTATAAGTTTTATCGAACTCTACAAAGAATATATGCGTTTAAAGTTTACCTCAAGTCCGAAATTTTGAAGATATATTTTAGAGGTTGCAAAATGAATCTTTTTTATCCAATTCTCATTGTCATAAATCGTTCCATTGTTGAGATATTATATGTTAAAATTATTTTCTACATCCAAAATAGTCCGTCGCGCAATAATTTGAGATTTCCTTGTTTCAAAACTAACGTGTTTCGAATTTCTTTGTGATTAAAAACACAACTTTCAAGGCTTCCTGTTTTCTTGCATTGCACAATTTAAATAGAGGACTTAATAACTTACGCCACCCTAAAAGAGTAACAGGGATTTCACAAATAGGTACAGGTGCAGTAATTTTCTGAAACAAAACACAAAGCAATTCAAAACTGTAATTTGTATGGAACAACAATGACATCATTAATTATTTATTATTTTAAATTGAGTGAATTAACATCAACATTTTATATCCCAGCTCAGGAACGTCCAACAAAGATGAGAGTTGGCTAAATTTGACTTCCGTTTTCGCACTCTATTATTAATATTTGATACTGTAGATATGACCTACACTTTAAACAGTCTGCTTTTCATGGCAGTCCTAGTATTTACACATTCGAATTCATCAGAGTGGGTAACAGAACGGGAACAATGTCTTAACAAAACTCAGTTTTCATTCTTTCAACTTAATTTTTAGACCACACGCACGCTATCTAGGAGCATGTAACCGTTTGGCACCAAATATAAAAACGCATATTATAAGTAATGCGTGATAAGTAATAATAAGTATTAATAATAAACCATTAGTAAATGTGTCATTAAAATTTGAAGATAAAACTAATCCTTTGTGTTCAGCAACAACGACTACAAGTTTGTCAGTTTCTACGTTTCGTAACATGAATCAACAATGCAAAGATAAACTTGAAATAAATATACTTGGAACCATAGGTTTCAGAAACATGGTTGATTACACCACCTATCAGCAATCGAACTCTCCGCTAGATGCAGTGTACGTCAAGGGTGATCATTAGTCTACGAAGAGGTTACACCCAATATTGAATTCGGACCGTTTTAGTGATTTAATAACCCAAAAGTACACTGAACATCATCGGGATTTTTGTAAAACCAAGAACTTAAGTCAACAGGGATCGTTTAACAGAGATGTTGAAAAAATGCAATATATGCTTGAAAGTACTGACTGGGATATTTTTAAGAAAAGATGTGAAACTTTTAAAGGATTTTACTGAAACAACATTAAGCTACATTTGCTTTATAAGAGATGTATGAATACCAAAGACACGTGATAACCCTAAAGACATGATGAAGAGAATACCTGCTGATGGTAGAATTAAGCAGCTTGAAAATGAAAAACAGAGAACAAATGAAGATGGAAATAATAACCTGCGAAACAAAATTAAAAGATCAATAAACAAGTATGTTCATGATATACGAAGTGGGGTGATTGGTGGAATAAAGCAAAATTCTTGTGACTTCTTTTCTGTAATAAAATCTATCAGAGGGCCAAAGGATGATTGTTAAATGACAACACACTCAAAATTTGGAAGTGAGTTCATTGATTATTTTGGACTGTCCACGTGATAAGCATACTTCTATCCCTCAACTTCCTTTTTTAAATGTTAATGAAGTAAAAAGACAATTTCAAAAAGTAAAGAATGTTGTTGCATGTGGTTTTGACAGATAACCTTGGTGAGTTTTTAATTTTTTTTTAAATGAATGAGCACCTGTATATACATACATTTTTTCAAAAAAGTTTTTTAAAGAGTGATTTGCCTTGTTTGAGGAAGAAACGACCCCTGTTTCTTAAGTAAAGATTCCTCCCTGTGTGAATCATTTTAGGCCGATTGATCTTCCCAGTACTGCTTTTAACAGTTAACGCATTTGCACTGGCCCACAATATTGTTTTGAATTTAAATAATAAGGAAAAATCAATATCGAAAGCATTATTCCTTGACTTTTTAGTGCCTTCAAAACAGTATTATCGAATCAATTACTAAGTTACAGAACTATCAACATTTATTGATAAACCATCGTTATTTCACTGGTTACAACAGGTTTTATAGGGATGGGGAAGGCAGGTAAAACTGAACAAAGTTTCAGAAGCTTCTGAGATTATAGTTGGTGTACCACTAGGAGGTCCTTTATCTGCTATTCTCTTAACTATTTATACATATGAAATTAAGTCTAATGTATTTGCATCAATTATAAAATATGCTGATGATACTGCATTGTCTTGTAACATTTGAAGAAATACTGTGACCAGGGATCAACTTCATTAACATTATATAGTATTGTTTCAACATGCATTTGAAAAATTTAATACATAATTCTAAAAAACAAAGGAAGTGTGTTTAATCAATAAGAATATCAAGCATGAAGGTTTACTTTTGTAAAAGTCACAATGTGTCAAAACTGAAGGTTCAGATGTGGAACGCACTACTAAAACCAAATATTAAGGAGTATGTATTGATGGAAAACTGACTTTTTCTCAAACTATTTCCAGCATTTTAAGTAAAGTGTACTATATTATATCTGGATTAGCATATATTGTGTTTTTCTTTCACATGGAGGCTACGGAACGTGTTTTTAAATATGTCATACTCCCACGTTTAATTTACGCAGTGCCAGTTAGGTATCACTTTATTTTGCGAAAAGACAAGGACAGAATTGTAAGATTTTTCAAGTACTCTGCAAAAATTCTACACCTAGATTTCAATTACCCCAAAATTACTGTGAATGTGTTTGCCAAAAATGAGTTTTTAAGAATGGCAACACAAACTAATAATAATCATAATCACCCATTGCATAATAATTTCCAAAGCCTCAATGTACAATCACAAAACAACGTAAGTTATCCATTCATTTTGCCGAAGTACAGAATAACTTCACTCGAGAATTCTTTCGTCTGCAGAACAGTCCTTTTCAACCAATCTAAAGCTTTAGACGATTGGTTGTAGACTTTTACGCCTTTAATGTTTTAACGTGAACTACCGTTCTACACATATATTGTCTTATTGTTGGATTTATAACCTTATTTTATTACTAATTTTTATAAATATTTTATATATTTATAGTGGAATTAATAAGTTGAATTGAATGCGACCGTAGTTTGTGTGAATGACAATACTTTTTAAAGGCTCTGCATGTTCCCTCGCTAAAAATAAACTCAATCATGTAAAATAAATTTTGAAATCGTTTTGTCTTTAATCAGGATTCTATTACATCACATAGTCCACTGCCAGCTACCAACCAAAACAGCGTCTGTGCAGATTTTAACTTTACATCCCTTAAGGCTACTGAGCGTCCTGAGTATTCAATACAAGAAGTGAAGGTTGTGGAGGTAACGTTGAGGTCAACATTTTGTTGAATACATCCTGGTAAAATGATGCTGTTCATCATCTGGTCTACAATGAATTTTTGTAAAGTGTATCTGCCTGTGATGATATATACTCTATAGGGTGTTTTCACTGACGTCACTAGCCTCCTCCCTTTCAACAAGCAAAACCTACCACACTATACTAGCTAGTATAGTCAGCTGAGAAGCATCTAACGACCAGAGGGCGTGATGCTCTAAGTACGACTTGATATTTTGCCAGGCAGTGGGAGGGGTTAACCAAATATGAAGTCACGTGAAAGCACCCTGTATTGGTCATGCGTCGCTTGTTAGATATTAAGAGCTTCACTTTCATCGCTTCTTTTAAATTATTATTAAGGATCACCCAAAATTGAACGTTACAAGCCGTATACCATCACCAGCCAATACCTTGTCTTGGACGGTTTTCAAATTTGTATCGCAAGATCTTCATACGTTTAACTTTCAACCATACCTACGAACTTGGATCTGACTGTAATTAAACTTTTTACACTTTAATGGCTGCCTGTTCCAAAGGTTAGGTAAAACGCAAAAGACCTTCGTTTAATTTATTCCTTGAGAAGGCAAATATGTCCAGCAAAGGATTTTGTTTATTCCCAAGTTCAAAGTAATCGTTTCAGAACTAAAACCGTTCTTGCTTATAAAAAGTGGAACTGGCACAACCAAAGTTACTTCCGTCTTTAAGATAGCATTAAAAATAACTGATAACCATTTTTTGGATTTATCTTTGTTTTGGTAAGCATCTTCCTGTTATTAAAATTTACTATTCAAGGTCTGACAAGCTAGCATCAGACATAAAGAGCAGTATGAGCCACTTCAACAAGTACTTTCAGTTGATAACTTTTATGAATAATTATTTGCAGGGATCCGAAACTCGTTATGTTGCCATCTGTCATTTCTATATGTGGCCTGCAACTGGCATACCATCACAGCCGGAGAGTCTCCTTGGTTTCATCAAAAAGTTGAAATCCCTGTTCCAAGGGCGCTCTTCACCTTTATTGATTTACTGCAAGTAAGAAAACCTTATAAATTAAGGAGCTGCCATTTTTTAACCCACACCGTAATTTTGTCTCGTTTAAAGAACCGCGTGAAATCTATACCTTAACAAATCATTTGCATCTTCTCAAAAATCAACATAAAAAAAATGAAAACTCGACCATTTCAAAATGCTTCATTCCTCGCCTAATGAATTTACTGGTAAATGTACTATGCTTCGAAACTAAAGCTGTTATGTTTTACACACAACTCTCACGAATTTTAACAACAAAACGTATCACAATAATTACGTGGCATGATATGATTCTATTTATTCCTGTCAAGCGACAAAATCGGAAATTGTGGCGCATTCCTGACTATTCTTTCACTCATGGACACTTTGAAGACGAGGCAACCTTTGAATGTACAGGGCTTTGTTACAAACCTTATAAGGAATCACCATGCGATCGTTCCGAATCAGGTTAGCATACGTTTATTCGTAAATATAAACACAAACTAATGTACTAAAACATGTTTAGAGTAAGTGCGCCTATTTACGCTCTAAAACTAAGAAAACCTAATATAATTTAAGAATAATTGAGCATTGCTTTTTGCTGCTTTTTGTGGCGATTTTGTATCATATGTAGTCTAGAGAACAAGAATAGCAGATCTATCCGGAACGTGTACGATTTTACAACATCGTAATCAATATGGTAACCTAGGGAGAAAATTGGGCTCATTGGGTATCAATGGCCTATTATCTCGACAGAAAGCATAGGTTTTGTCCCCACATAGAATGCAGTTGACACAGGTTTGGGGTCAGAAGTTCACGGGACACGGGTTCAAACCCACAGCGCTTTAATTGTCTCCATGGTGCTTCGTCTGTCAACTTTCCTTCTGTGATAAGTGCTACGCTCAATATTCTATTGGTTTCAGTTTAATATCGGAATGTATTACTCTTTACTCCTCGACCTGTCCATTGTAACGTCGATCTACTAATCGCGACTTATTGGTGGATTTTAAATGTCAGTTATGTCCGATGGTTTAAACCTCTTATGAAATAGCAAGACTCAATGAAGCGGCAATAAACGACATCTTCTTGTTGTTTTTGTTGTTCCTATAATTTAGTATTTTCATGATTAGCCGCAATATTTCCTAACGCGTAATGTTTGCTTACGTATAAAGGTAAAAAATGTTCAGTACAATTGTATATAGGAAATGTTTTCTCTTCATTATTTCTTTCAGAGTCAATACAACTTTGTTTATGAGGCTTTATGTGCGTCTTCGATATTTCCCATGGAGGATGTTCAGCTACATACTCTTTTAGCTCGGGATTCAAATGGGTATAACCTCAAATTTCAACAACAAAAAATGAGAGAGTATCAGGTTAGCATTTATCGCCTCACTTGAAAATGTATAAAACTATGTAGAATCTATTACCATTGTGCTTGGTGCTCAGGATAAGTAATTGGAGTAGAGAATACAAGCTAGTGGACCCAAACTAGAAAAAAAGCTCGGCCGGCTCGACTTGAACCAATTGGTTGGAAACGGGGTTGTAAAGCTCCATCCAACCAACTAACTGTGGGATGCTGACATAAAAAACTTGATACCTAAATGTTACGTACTTTATTTGAGAAAACACATTTAAATCCTTTACATGTACCTGCGCCAATTATGTTAACTAAGAAAAATACCAGAAAAAGGTCTGTCTAACATGTACATGTGCATTAAAATGGAACCGCATGCATTCTGTACGAATTGCACAAGATAGTCCTCTTATTGTGAACATAATTTATCCTTGCCATCTGTCCTTTATGAGCCTTTCACTTGCCATTGTATAATTTTTAGGATATAAACCATGTCAATGAACTGTTAAATCCACTCATAATTTGCTTTTATAGCCCCTGACATAATTTTTACAGCAGCGCTCTGAGTTTTACTTGTATATAACCGATCTATTTTGTTCAAAACCTCCGCTAGGCTCTTTCAAAACAACAAAAGTTTGGAACGCCAGCCAAAAGCGAGGAAGGATGCAAGCCAAGCAACGCTGCCAAGAATCGGTACCCAAATATTGTTCCATGTGAGGCATTGCTTTTCCTTCGATATTAATTATATTCAGTTGTTTTGAATAAAGTTTTGGGAGATTTCTACGTGAAGAGGACTTTCTCATTAATTTGTGATGCACTTTCAACATATACCTTCGTCGCCTTTTTTACGATGTAACGCAGAAGTAAACATTTCCATAATGTAGCAACTATCAAATGTCATGGTGATCATTTCTTACATAACATCAATATGATCTACCTTTTAGCAATTATTCTGCGTCGTGTCGCCCTCTTACTATATTACGGGTGCACGAACATAGCAGGTGTACTAGGAAATCTACATTTATACTCAATAACACCGATACAACAATAAATAAGCACAAATTACTATCTAATTTTCATTCAAAGTCACCTGAGTTTGGGACGCAAATGTGATTCTGCAATGTTGTTCAATATATTAGCTGTTTGTACAAAAGACAAGAAAACCACCGTGCAAACAATGATGAACTATTTAGGTTTTGTAAAATCTTGAAGGTACTGTCAGATACCAAAACAGGAAGCCAACTTTTTTCTTCTCACTTTTGATATTTTGCTTTATTTTTAAGTAATCGTGAAATTTTTAGACCCTACACGTTACAAAGTGTTTAGCAACGTATAAGCAAAATTTAAAATGGTATAATTCTTTGCAGAAAACCCAAAATATTCCTTTGTAAGATCCTTCAAAATATTTATTTTCAGTTGATCCGTACCGCCCTGTGTGGAAATATGATGATGATGATGGGGATATCATACACTATGTTAATGCTACTCTAGTCGACGTAAGTGAACATATTTTTTTTAACTAACGGCGAGGACTTTTAACTATTTTTTTTTTTGAACCGGATATCGACTTGACCGTATTATCTTGCTGACACTTTATAACATATTTGTGTTGTTGTATCCTTGAATCGAATGTAACAAACCAGCCATTCAGCTAACCAAATACATAAAGAACACTGGAAGTGATGAATAGTGCTGAAATTAAAGATTGAACAGGAATGTTGCAAAGTGGAAAATATTCCTATAATTTAACATCTTCAGCAGTCCAAAGGTACTTTATACCTAATATGCTTAAACGAATACCATAAAACAGGGTTACTTTGACACGTTGGGGTAACGTTGACAGGTTTGTATTTCCATATTCTAATAGTTGTTACTACAAAACGTACAGAGATGTTTCAGTAGACTTGAACAATGCTTCCATCCAATGACGAACAGGGCATGATTGAACTATATTGTTAAAAAGTTTGTTTCCAGTCGTCCTGCTATTCTAATATATACTATAGGCCCCGGCTTCGTCATCGACGAAAACAAACATAAAGTCAAAGCATATGCAGACGATAGTCTTTTCCCATGGATTACTTGAAAATTACTGGAAGAAATCGTCATTAAAAGGGTTTGGCTACAAAAGCCTTAGCAAGAAAAAGAAAGAGATCTTTGTATCAAATAGCGGCACCTCACAAGATAATGACCGTTTTCGATACATACTGTTTAAAAATTTTGCTCGTTAAAAGATGATCCACGAGCAGCTATTCACGTATGTGATAACGCTGAAATTGTGTATTTTTTGAATACTTGGTCAGTCAAGTGTTGGGTTACCCAAAAGAATGGTGTCTAACCGCATTATTCAATCGTAAATTCAACAATTTGGGACACGTTTCACCCAATTTCAGTATTGTTACTTACGTGGCCAGTGTTGGTGATTGTTTTATTTATTACAAATGTTTGAAGTGTAAGAAGAGCGACCGTAGCATGTTTTCTCCCTGTAAGGCTTTCCACTACAGCTAGAAAGTAACCTCCACCAGCATAGCCTCAGTGTTCATTCAAATCATGCAACCATAGTCGACTTTGTTTCGGCAGATGCTCTTTAAAGACTATTTATTCGATACAGGGCGCAGTGCAGCTGCACTACCTGTATTTTGGTGTCTAATATATGTTAGAGTTTTGTGATTTTTATAATCGAATTTGGCGAAAGGATAATCAACAGTCACCTGGTCGCAATGAAGAAAAAACAAGTTCAGGGTTATTACAAAATACTAATGAACGTGACGAAAATTTATGCAGAATACAAAGAAATGATAGAAATAAGAAATAGAACAGAAAAAGAGAGAACTTTATGGCAGCATCCAAGAGCACCATTTCCGTACACAGCACCCTTCGTAAGCCAAAATTTTCCTAAGGTGGATGAGTCCTTTACATAGACATGACCCAAGAACGGAGATCTGTGGTCACTTCATCCGATCCCCGACTATGAATTTTTTTCTTCTAAATAAAACGATGTTCCTAACCAGGACGATTTTCATTTCTGTGTCTATTTTAATGAAAAGTAGGGGAACTTCTTTTTACTTTCGCAAAATTACACATTTTGCTAAACCCACCAGAGTAAAATACCTTAGTGTTGTCGATAAGAAGCTTGTTATAAGCTTACCAAATTGAACATAAATGTCTCATTCCAGTGTTTATATGTTTTTACGTGTTCTTTTATTTCCACAGAGCTTTTGGAGTGGAAGGGGAATAGTATTGGCTCAGAGCCCACTGCCTAATACGATTGAGGACTTTTGGAGTATGATCCACATCTATCGCTGCACTGCGGTTATTTCACTTAACAGCTTCAGCAACACCGCGGTAACCATTTAGCTTTGCCCTTTGCACATGAGTGGACTGTGAACATTTATACAGTATATATATATATATATATATATATATATATATATATATATATATATATATATATATATATATATATATATATATATATATATATATACATACATATATATATATATATATATATATACATACATATATATATATATATACATACATACATATATATATATATATATATATATATATAATTTTTCAATTGTGTGCAGCTGGATGGCATCAACTTTGATCTTTGGTTAGGGCTTGCGTCAAACGAGAACTAGTGCTGTTCCAAAAAATTAGGCGCCTGCTCAGGAGGTGAATTGCGAGTTGCTTCATCTGTTATTTGAACAAAGGCCAAACCAACTTGGCTTCATGGCCCAGTGGTTAGAGCGTCCGCACTAGAAAGCGGGGGGTCCCAAGTTCGAATCCCGGTGGAGTCAACATCGTTTTTTCACCTCAGCCAGATTTTCCAGCTTTACCAATTTGATTTATATATATATATATATATATATATATATATATATATATATATATATATATATATATATATATATATATATATATATATATATATATATATATATATATATATATATATATATATATATATATATATATATATATATATAACATTTTTATGCACAAAATTGAACAGGGCCTGTTATCCTCTTTTCCCTTTAAACCCCTACAGTATTGTCGTTATATTGATGACATTTTCTTTTTTTTTGGACCCATGGTTTAGATAAGTTAGGTCGTTTTAAAGAACATGCTAATAACTTCCATCATTCCATTAAGTTTACTTTTCAACAATCTTTGACTGCTATAGCATTCCTGGACGTTCGTGTTCAATAACCTCTCTACCTCGGTCTATTACAAACCGACAGATACACACTTATAGCTAAATTATAACAGTTTTCACCCTAAGAGCATTAAGCATTTCATTGTATACAGTCAATGCCCACGAATCAAACGTATTTGTTCAGACCCCAGTGACTTTGATGAGCATATTTTCAAGCTCACGGGCTACTTCCTCTCAGCGGGTTATCCCCTCTTCATTATCAAAAGACAGATCAACAGAGCCAAGAAAAGTAGCCGTTCAGAGCTTCTCGAGTATCGTATCAAATCCCCAAGTACTCGCATTCCCTTTGTGACGAGTTACCACCCCACTGTTAAAAGATTAATGGATACCCTCGAAAAGGACTTCGAATTCGTAAAAGAAGATGTTTCCCTTTTGACCACTTTCAACCAGGCGCCCCTTCCAGCCTTCGGCCAACCCCCTTATTTGAAAATGTTGCTCACCTCCTCGAGACTCCCGGTAGATCGGAAAACCTTTGGGGGCAACACTGGTTGTAAGAAACCTAGATGCCAAATCTGCTCCCACATCACTTCGGGTTTCAAAGTTTTCCTCCCGAATGTCACGTGGCCCATACACCCCCCCCCCCCCGACCCTCACATGTGATTCCAGCAACGTAGTTTACATTTTGTATTGTAATGTTTGTAGTTTGGGTAATTATGTAGGGGAAACAGGTACCACTTTCCGTTTAAGATTCAATAATCACAAAAAATCTGTTCGGTATAGTTTGCCTGGCTTTCCAGTAGCGGAACATTTTAACCTTCCCGGTCACTCTCTTGCTTACCTAAAGTGTATTCTTCTAGAGTCAAATTTCCGTTCCCCAGCATTACGTAAATGTAAAGAATGGAATGGATTTTGAAGATAAATTCCTTTGTTCGGGGTATTAACAAAGACTTAGGATTTCAGACTCCTTACCAATTTTGCAAGGCCTGACCGACCTCCTGACCTGGGTCGGTCAGTGTCCTTAATCCCCCAGGTGTATCAGTTTAACATAACTTTTTTCAATACGCCTTTATACGTATAGTTTTTACTGCAACCTGGGAAGTTTTGTCACTGCACTTTTTACTGCAAATTTCTGCTTTCTTTTATCTTAGCAGTTCCTTTATGAATGTTTTTTATTCTTTTAATGCTGTACTGGTTGTAGTCCATTTTGAATTCTTGTAGGGTTTTAAATCTTTCAATGCTGCTACTGCCCTTTTGACGGTCACTTTGTAAATTTTGCAAGTCTGTAAGTTGCCAAGGACGATCCTAGGTGGATCGAAAATTTCAGCAATAAATATTTTAACCAGTATTCCTATTTCGTCAATTATGAGTTGTTTTTTACATGTTTTCATCTTATTTATTGGAATACACGTGGACCATTTTTCAATTAAATATATATATATATATAAATATATTTATATCTTTATGTATTATGTATATACTAAATATGTTTATAACTATAATAAAGACTAATAGTAGGTGCCTGGTTGATATTGCAAAGTACAAAGATAAAATAAAACATCGGAAATATTCAATGTCACCTGGGATCTTCTTCAACCACAAATGTAATACATTCAATCATGAAATTAACACCGATCCAAGTTGAGTATAAACCCTTATCAAAAAAGGGATGGTTTTTTAAAGAAATACCTAAGAGAAAAATTGAGTCCCATCAGGGGACCGAACCCACCATCCTCCGCTTTCCGGGCAAACTCTGTGACCACTAGGCTATGACAGCTCTTGCTTCACAGCAGCAATAACAGGCTATAAATTCCTCGTGTGAATCAATTTTCTGTCCTTGTTACCATGGTAATTCCAACCGGAAAGAATAATCAGTTGGTAGATACTACATATATATATATATATATATGTGTGTGTGTGTGTGTGTGTGTGGTGTGTGTATATGAATTATAGTATTTGCCTTCCAGTAGCACTGAAAGATAATCAATTCAATTCAATGTTTATTTCTAGCATCTTTGTACAATACTTTTCCTGCAATTTGTAACCATTTAATTAGTGTATCTTAATAACTAGAAAATGAGGAAGAAGGAATAAGACGAATTAACATTTCTTCTTTAAATAATTCAATGATGGTGCTATAAATACAGAGTAACTACAACAAACGGACGACAGTATGCTAGAAAAATATTACGTAAAATAGGATATGCAATTTGAAAGAATGTGAGGTAACAAAGTCTATTGAACAATTACAAACTTTTTGAAACTGTATTTAAGTGAGTTTATACCTTTACTTTCTATATTACTTAGAGCAATGGAATTCCAGAGGTCTACCCAGCAATATGATGTACAAAGTTGCTTTTTTGTTGTATTGCCACGATTTTGTCTAAGATTCCCACTTTGCTTGGTATTATAGTTGTTTGACGAGAAAGAGAAATAAAGTTGAATATTTCTAGGTAATGAAGTATAATATTCCTTATACATGAAGACACCCGTTTTATACTTGATTGACTGAAATAATGTCATGGTCTTTAAGTTTTGACACAAAATGTAGGTGTGAGTTATTAGCTTTTCTTTGCACACAATTCTTTTAGTTCTGTTTTGTTTTAAAAAGGCTGGTGTTACATTACTTATGTATGTATTACCACATACTTCCAGACAATAAATCAAGTATGATAAGAGTAAAGAGTGATATAAGGTATAAAACGCACTTGAATTTAAAAGGTTGCTCACTTTGTGAATGATAGCCATATCTTTGGAGAGTTTATTACATACATTATAAATATGCACATTCCAGGTGAGTTTCTTATAAAAAAAAAAAAAAAAAAAAAACACCACGAAATTGTGTACAGGTTTCCTCGTTGATGTGTACATCATTTATTTTGACTTCAAAATTAGAACTGCCAATTGCATTTTGGTGAATACGATTCAATTACTTTTCCCTGAATTTAATGATAGTTTGTTTCTTGAAAACCAATTGTAAAGCTTAGGCGTCTCACCAATAAATATTAGTGTAATCTGCAAATATTACAAACTGAAGAATGTCTGAAACATTACCAATATCATATACATACAAAATGAATAACTTTGGTCAAAGAATTAAACCCTTTGATACCACACATATAATTTCGCTCAACATTGAATTCATATCTTCATATTCTTTATACTCCTTTCTATTTCGTAAGTAACTTTATAACCACTCGAGGACAATATCTAGGAAGCCATAATGTTGAAGGTTTTGAATGAAAAGTCAATGATCGATTGTATCGAAGGTTTCCGCAGATCGATAGACTCCCAATGTAGACATTTTCTTATCAAGGACAGTCGTTATGTATTGAATTAAATTTACTAAACAGGAGAGGTTGAGCGGTCACTTCGAAAGCCATACTGACTGCTACAAAGAATATTATATTTGTTGGTAAAATCAGTCAATCTTTTATCAAATTGTTTTTCCAGAATCTTGGAGAACTGAGATAAGAGAGATACTGGTCAATAATTAGTAAACATACATTTGTCATTAGACTTGTAAATAGATAAGACTTTGACAATTTTCCATCTGGAAAGCAACCTTGTATAAAAGAGGTTTTAAAAAATAAGTTTAAGGTTTTACAATCGAATGAAAAAACCTTTTGACGATAGCCATACTTACCCCATTATGGTCACCAGATGTTGTACAAACTAAACTTTGTATAATATCTGAAGCTTCACTTTCTAAGGTTTCTAAAAAATGCATGTAATGTTTATAACTCTCACCAAAATAGCTGTGAAGCCTACCATCACAACGCTATTGGAAGCTAAAGAAAGAACCAACGAATTTATTAAATCCTTCAGCAATATTAGTCTTATCATACAACGTGTTATCACCATCCTGGAACGTATCTGGAAAATTACTATCATTTCTTTTGGTTTTACTGATGACCCTCTTTAATACTTTCCACGTCTCCTTTAAATTATTTTTATGTCTTTCTAGTCTACAGGTTCTTTCACAGTTTCTTAGAATTGTTGTTAATTTATTTTGGTACCTTTTATACCTTTGTTCCCTATCATTAGATCACTCAGATGAAACTGAGTGTTTACATTGAATCGCATTTATTCTTTAAAAGGTGCCCCGCTATTGGCTTGAAGGTGCTGCTGCTAACTATGGGAAGATAAAAGTTGAAAGTTCTCGGGCACAACTTGTTAGAAGAGGGACGGTCTTTGCAAAGCGAGGATGTGTATACGACGTAATACCAGCGTATGTATTTACGTGACCAAACAAATTTTTTTATTCTTTTATGCAAAATAAAATATCCCCTTTGTCTGAACTTTAAACAAAAAAATTATCTCACCTAAGAATCCCAATACTCGGTTCGGTCGTTAGATTGTTCAGGATATGCCCAACGATGAGAACTTACTATTTGAAATACGAAATGCGTGTATTTGTCCATAATAATCGGTTTAGAACATGATATTAAGGCGTAACATTTTTCACCACTTGTAGACGCCATTGATTGTCGATCACTATGAATTCCAAGCCTGGCCGTCATCCATCAATAATGTCACTGCAATTCTGGATATAATATCAGTTATCCAGCCGCTTCTGAGAGCAAGGAAACGTATAGTTCTTCACTGCTTGTAAGTACTTGTTTCTATTGGTTATTGAAAAATGCATCAAAATAGATTTTTAAATGATCGCAGCTTATGGAGATGGTAGAGAAAGTAATGCTGTGCTTAATAGGCAGAATTTAACAGAAATTATTGACTTGTAAACACACACAAAAGGCAATGGTTAACAATTAGGTATTCAATACGGTCTCCATTCGAAAAATATAAAAATTGTGCTAACTGTGCATTGCTAAGAGCATGGATGGTGATTCTGGGAGAACATAAAGACATGTCCCCCGCCGATATTCGAGAAATCGCCTATTGACTTCGATCAATTTTTTACAGAGTATTTTTTTGAAAATGAGGTAATGCCCCAACCAGATGTTGAAATCAAATCGCCGTCCTTGGCTATGAGTACAGTCGAGTATAAGACTAGTGGAGTATTTTTTGTCTCGAGCAGAATTACGTGTCCCATTTATGAGCAAAGTGTATATGACCTTTTCCATTAGAGCCAATGGATAGCATCCAAAATTACTAACCTTTAAAATTAGTGCAACGTTATTTCCATGAGAACGAGTCCATACAATTGTTCAAAAGTAGTAGCCTACTGTATACTCACTCGTAGTCTGCGGTAATCACGCCTTATTACCAAAGGTTCACCTCAAACAAGCAATGTAAAAGAAGTGTCGCAAATTAGGGGAAGAAACCTTCTTACTCGTTATTTCAAAACATTTTCAGTTGTCGTAAAGAGAATTAAGGAAAACATAATTTGCAATGGAAACAAGAGATGGGAATGATTCTATTCTTAAAGTCTGTGATCTGAATTAGTCAAAAAAGTTCACACTCGAACTATTGGTCTAAAGGTAACGTGTGACGCAAAACGTCCAGTGCATTAAGTGCGAATCAAAATACATTTCCTATCTCGTCCTTGAGAGACAATAACATTTCAGATAAGAAGCCGGAAGCCACTAAGCAAAAGATTCGAATTATCCCTCGAAAAAACATGTTGTCTAACGAAGGTTAAAAGTGCAGTTTAGGGTATATATTTATTTCTACACAAACTTGTCATTTTCCATTGAAAATGTAAATACTGCCAATGTACTTGGTGTTCAGCATGAATAACGGAGTAGGGAAAACAAGGCAGCGAGCAAAAACTGGAAAAAGGGGCTTTGGCCGGTCCGGCTTTAACCAATTGGTAAGAAACTGATCAGTACCACCTAATATAGTGAACTAACTGACTAACCCTTAATTTGGTATGAATATCAAGTGGCTTGTAAATAAACAAAACCAGACTTTAGATTAGTAAGATTCATCGCTAAAATCTGAAAAGAGCTGTACTTGTCATGACTTCAACAAATCCGCCTCCGCAAAGATGGTTGGCTGATTTTTGGCTAACATGAATATGGCAAGTTTCTACTTAGATTCATTATGGATTCAAAGCTCATTGAAACGTCCATCAAGGCCATTGTAAAAAAAAAAATACACGAAATAAAAACTTCATGGTTTTGCAGAATTTGGGAACAAGACATAAAAAGATTTGAATAAAGCATTTTAGGGCAGTAAGTACAGAATATTTCTAAAAATACATCTCTTTAACGATTTTAGGGACGGTGCGGGCCGCTGTGGAATAATAGCTGCCATATCAACGGAACTCGCGAGAGCAAAAGAAGACGGAGTTGTAGATGTATTCCAGTCCGCTTGCAAACTCCGCAGACGGAACCAGGGAATTATCAAGTGTAAAGTAAGTTTCTTATCCACTCCTTACTGTCATTCGAAAGTTTTGAACTGAAGTCTAATGTAATGTGTTTTGCAGAAACTGCAGTATAAGTAATGTCGACAGACAGCAATGAACTAAACGTGGTCAAATGGACATGCACCTTATCTGACTGATCAAACTCAATCAGTATCAGATATGGAACAGACTCTCCCTCAATGTTCTTTTTGCAGCATCTTCATCCAATTTGATTACCAGACGTTACCATACGTCACGATTTCCGAGAATTCTCTCAATCTTCCGATGAAAAGAAAAAGTTTCATTAAATGAAGGGTTTCATATTTACATTCGAAGCACTTGTTTTAAACACTGACTATTTCCTGAATTGCTTGTATGAGTAACTAAATCTGAAAAGGCACCAAACACAATTTCAACATAATATCGTACTATGGCCAAGTGTGGATAAAGAGTATCTAGACGAGGTTTAATATCATGCATGTTAAGCACTTCAAACTATAAATGGGGAAATGTAAGTCCTGCCTCAAATGGGTATTTAGTTATAATCAGTGAATGGTTAATTTAACCTACATGTCATACGCATTGACTATGTCACAGCTCTTTGATACTTTATGTAAATGTGCACCACCTTTGGATAAAATTACTATATCGCAATGATACTTTGTGTTAATTCATGTGGATTAAAAGCAGACATAGATTTAATAGTGCGTTCGTACTTATTTGGGTGTCGCTGAGAGAAATACACTTTTTAGGATAAAACCATCCACTTATATTAAAATGTTGTATAATTTTCAGCAATTTGCTTTTCAACTGAAATGTATGTGAATCTTTTACTCTCAAATTAGAAAGCCTTTTCGTATACTGTAAATTAATTTAAAACATGTAAGTAGCATATTTACAGTTTTCAACGCATTTTCTGTATTGCAGGAAGAATATGATACATGCTACACGTTTCTGCAGGCTGCACTGAAAGCTTGGCGAGCTGAATTTTGAATGTACGAGAGGAAAGTTTGCAACAACTCCTTGTGGTCACGTAGAAAAATGTATTAATTGCAATTCGGGGAGTTTAAGTATTGAATGAATTTATGTTCCTATAAGTTCGAAAGACAAACGGTACTTTGGTGAGATATAACAAGTTTTTCCTTTTTAAAATTCTTAAGTGAGTTAGAACCAAGGTGTCCCAGTGAGCATACAAGACTCTAAGATGGCCGGTAAATGGTAAGTGGATTTAATTAGAAAACCAAATGTGTAAAAATGAATTTAGCGGATGACATCTAGAAACCTTCGAGGAGGTTTAAGTCCCCTTGTCTCCTCATGGGGTCTTTTCTGAAATCATGGTCATCAAATATTTTAAATATAAGACAATTGTAGGCTTTACACTAAAAATGATTATTTTTTTCAATTGATGTAACATAATTAAAAGTTGCTCTTATATTTGCTACATACTACAGGTTTTGCACCTCAGTCACATGACAGGCATCGAATGCTTGTAAATGTTTGCAACGATAAGTGTACGAAGAATATTCCTTACGTAAGGTTTTTTCTTTAAGCGTGTATTAAACTCTCTTGCATTTGCAAACCACATTCAGCTTTCAACACTACGTCCATAGAGAAACTTAACATTGTATGGCAAAGATATTATGCAGGGGCGGACACAGGGGAGGGTTCCAAGGGGTCCGGAACCCCCCCCCCTTCTTCCTGAAATAACACGTGCAAAGGGGTCCGGATCCCCCCCCCCCCCTTTTTCAGGAGTAAAAAATATTTTCCAGATGGAAGACAGTGGTAGTTACTCTTTCGTATTCACCAGAAGTAGCCTGCTGAAATGACGTAATAATCAGAAACTTATACGAATTTAAACCATAAGTGGTATCCAGATTAATACACTTTACAATTAGTACAACGCTTTACATCACATCCGTTACGTTGTCAGTCATAGGTCATTCAACAATACCAGCACTGTGATTTCTCATTTCGCTGCTATGAAAGTATCAAAAGCAATGCAGAACCCAATTGTTTTGACACTGCCCTATAAAAATCTGTACTTCATATTTGGTTAAATTTCAAGGGACATAGTTATATTCTGTCGATAAGATATTGTAGAGTGGATTTTAGTTCCCGAGGAACAGCGGAAACATAGTCGGGCACTGGTTAACTTAGACGCCAATAAAGTAAGGCATGAGGAGGAGTATAGGCTGGGTGCAAGATACCGATTTATTCATACGAGCTCCTCGGCTCCCTCGAGGACAACTAAAAATATACACAACAATATCAGGAGTGAAAAATGAATAACAATTTGCATAACAGAAATACTAGACTTACTAATTTGCATATACAACATAGCGCAGATAACTGCTGTGCAAACAGACATTGAATGAACTTCGACCTTACAATATCAACATTACCATGTGTGCTAAGTATGGTGCATCACTTGAAACACTTGCCCGGTATATTCGTTTTTTCGATAACTGTGGCTTATACACAGGGTTATAAATGAAAATTTGTTCTTTTACTTATTTTGGTGTGAAACTATTTCCTCTTACTGTATATATAAAGGTTATATAAACATAACCAAACTGCGCCATTGTAAGTATACTTAAAACTCCATGTCAGGAGAGGAAACTACTGCCGAATCTTCCACCCATGAGCTCCTTACTCGTGCATTCGCCACTCATTGGACCCCACCTCTTTTTAATTTTGTATACTTTCCTGAATTATATTTTGTGCTCGTACATGATCACCACTCCTAATATCGTATAGTGCAGCCAGCGCCGTTTTCCAGGGGTGGCACCAAGGTTGGGGGGCATAGAGGGCATGGAGGAATTCCCCCAGTCAGAGCCCAGTCCCCCCACCCCTGTATAAATTGGCACTGTTGTTTGTTTGATGCATTTGTTTTCTTTCTGGTGTGTTAAGAGAAATTTTCTTGCTGTAGTTGTGAACGCATCCCTCTTATACATTATGTAGCCCCTGGTATGCTCGATGCATAAACTTAAGTGGTGCTGCCACTGGCGTTTTCCTGTTGCTAGCTAAAGCAGCGGCGTAGCCAGGATGGAATTTTTAGGGGGTACTAGGTAACAAGTGGGGGGTCTGGTACTTCCGAGGGTCGGGCGTGGCAAGACTATCTAAGCGGAGCGCCACCATCACTTGGCGCCGATCGTACAAGAAAATTTTGGGTTTTACAAACCCTACCGGTGGCCGGGAACGGCACTTCCCATGTGTTTTAAAGGCATATTCGGGAGACAAAATTTACACAAATTTTTAAATTAATGCAAGTTTTCTTGAGATTTGGTGCATCATGGGTAATCTGTGATGTAATTGTTGCACGTTAATTTAACATTGCATTCAATTTATTCATAATACTGATTCTGCTGCAGGCAATATTAAGCAACGTTGGTGGTGAAGGGTTATGCTGGACCTACTGGAAAAGATATTCAAAACTTCCAACAGTACCGAATTTCAAGGACAAACAGGACGTTAAATTTAAAAGAAAAACAAAAGGAAGGGGGGGGCAATGTGCCCACATATTACATAACTTCCAGATGCTCTGTTGAACAACAGAGGTATTTTCCAACAAAAATACCCAATCTTTAAAGTGAGATATCTTGAGTTAGGAAAATGGTATTGAGACAGGGTTTGAAGGACATGGTAAAGAATATTTTTGATTTTCTTACAACAACAAGGGGGGAGGCTACAAAAATATGCCTTTAAGCGGCATGTTTATACCCAACCTTGATAAACGAATCTCATGTCTGCCAACTCTTAAATAATGAGAATAAAAAATAAATCTATGAAAAATGGTAATACATTTTTAGGGACCCCAAAACTGGGCATTTCTGATCTGTGGCCTGGGGGATGAGACTAAAGGGAACCGGTATCTCCCTTTCCCTTGGGAAAAAATTGTAAACTACAGAAGGACTTGGATCGCAAATGCGGCAATATTTGAATGAATTTCAGCTTTAATAGGAAAACCAAAAGCAGTTGTGTCCCCATCTGAGAAACTTTCTTTGCGTTAGATTTCCTACATGCAAAATGGTGCCATGTTTGGCAAATCTTTGAACTGATTATAGTCCTACGTTTTAGGATTTTCCTTTTTGAGGAGCAAAAAAGATTTCAAAATACTCATTTTTAGTCTTTGTAGAGATTTTACAAGTGACATACATACTACCAAAGAAACAATGTTTTCTGGTTTTCAGTGGTGTCTAGACGCAAAATAATAATAATAATAATAATGCTATTTATAAAGCGCTTTTCAAAAACACTCAAAGCGCTGTACAAAGAAAAAAGTTAAAAATTACACAGATAAAATCAAAACTTAAAGCACCGAAAAAAACAAAAAAGCTTAAAATACAAAAACAGTGATCAGTTTAAACAATTAAAAAAATATGTTTTCAAATTCTTTTTAAAATGATTAAAATTAGTTAAAGAACGCACATTAGCAGGCACGCTGTTCCAAACCTCAGGATGGTGTAGTATTCGTTCAATCATCGGTACACTACGTAGTCAAAATTAAAATACTACGAGTAAATCTCTCAAAATATCAAACCTCGCAAAGCAGAAGTAGGGATCATGTGGGAAACATATGAAATCCGGACCTTGTGGACATTTACAAATCCGCCCGGACGCCAGTGCCAACTAGTAAAAAGAGGACTTGTCGAAAAAATCGTTCTATAGTAGCACTTGTCATAGGCAGGAGTGAGGCACGACATAGGCCTACTTGTTAAGGATGGAAAGGCAGAATTATTCGAAGGCAGTACCTTACCCTTACGGCATATTTTGTGTATGAAAAAGTATAGTATTATGTATGTATTACCATTTTTTATAAATTGATCTTTTATTCTCGTTATTTGAGAAGTGGTAGACATGAAATTCGTATTTCAAGGCTGGGTACATCTACCTTAAGACATGTGGGAAGTGCCGTTTCCGGCCATCTGGAGGGTCTGTAAAGCCCCAAATTTCCTTGTACGCTCCGCGCCAACTAATGGTGGCGCTCCGCTTAGATAGTCTTGCCGCGCCTGACCCTAGGAGGTACCAGGACCCCCACTTGTTACCTAGGCCCCCTGAATATTCCATCCTGGCTACGCCACTGACTTAGCGACTACGTGAAGTCTACGAACAAATGAGACCCTTTGAAAATCTATGACCTTGGCTGATACTAAAGGCAATTCAAATTTTATTACCGATATTTATCCGCAACTTGCAGAAGTGAAGGCCTGAGAAGTGTCATTTCCGGCGATCTACGAGGTATATTTAGAGACTAAAAAATTCTTGGTAAGCTACACACCAACCAGTGATGGCGCTTCACGTAGATGGCAAGTTTTTAATAATTACTTGGACCCCCTCCCCCTTTTTGAAAATCCTGGATCCGCCTATGTAATACCCAGTCTGGTGTTTCTAGTTTTTAGGGGTTTTTTTTAAGTTTTTTTCTTTTATGTAGTGATTTTCTTTAACTTTTTTCTTATTAGCGTATTATTAACCTAAAAAGAGGTCCATATAAGGGCAGAAATGGGACAGAATGTTGGCTCAATTTACAACTTTTTCTTCTATTAACTCCCAAAATTTTTATATTTTTTTCAAAACGAAAGGTTACTTACGCCGCACTATGCCGTCATTTTGCTTCGTAAGAATGCAACACAGACACACCAGTAGATGAAAGGCGGTGTGGAGTGTAACTGGTATTCCAGTGTGTTACATGATCTGAGTCCTGGTGGTAGCGCTGTGCTTAGATAGTCTTTCGTGTAGGATAACATATTTTCTGCAGAGAATTTCAGCCACCTAAATTGACGATAAAGTGTATCTACCGTATTATTAAATTGAATTCATCTTTGCATCCATCCATCTCATTTTCGTGGGAAAAGAACATTGCTTCCAGGATTCTATAGAACAATCAGCGGTTACGTCACTAGCTGCTACTGGTTGGCATTGAGCACGTGTAGGAAAATATGCGTGTATGTTATATTATGCGTGTGCAGCGATGTCGCAATTGCTGGCAGAATGAAGACGAATTGGAATCTACATTTCCGCTGTGCCGAAAATGTTAGAGCACCCCATCAAGTGGGACGATGTACACTGGTTAACAAAAATTCCCTAAATGACAAACGACTGAGTTAATTCCTAACCAAATCCCTAAATCTAACCCATGATACAATCGATATCAAACAAAAGCAACAAGCAATTCAGAAATGCCTTGTTAGCTGTATCAAGTCAGTTGTCAAGCAGCCGTTCGACCATTTTTTTTTTTTTTTTTTTGTAAACATGAATGAGTCTTATGAATGTTGTGAATGTTATGAGTCTTGTGAACGCCATTCGATCTTAAGAACTCTTTACTCCGTTCGCTACATGATATTTTTACCCATGAAATGTGTGATTAATAATTTCAATGTTTTCCATTTTTGGTTTTGTTATCACTAGCTTTTCAGCACATTAAGATTGATGAAGTCAACTTTAGCACTGAAAGATTTAATTATTGCTTGAAATTTCTTATTTTGTTGTAGCTTTTAATGAAGGCTAGTACACAGAAATAATTACTTACTTAACAAACGGTTTTACTGTTTTGGTATTTACACATCATTGTCATTGTTATTGTCAAGGTCTTTGTTTTATTAAGGCATAAAATTTGTCTAAAAAATTGAGGGAGGATATGATGCGTATGACTATTCTTGGACTTATTATGGAAAATATGTTTTACTGCTTATGTAGTTGATGCTATTATCAATTCTTATAACCGGACAAAATATACTCGTGCAGCTTTGATTATCAAGTATTTCTTGTTTTTTTTTATTAATATTAAGAGAATGAAACGTTCAACAAGCGTGTCATTATGGGAAACAAGAAGTCCAAGAATGACATTATAGCACTGGAAATGACACTTTTTATCCTCAACATTTCGTGGACAGTGGAAATAACCGTTTCCATACATTTCAAATGTTTGCAGAGATTTGCCAGGCGTCTCTTACGTTGTCCCTTGAAATTAAGGTATAAACTACCTTGGAAGTCTAATCAACGAACTTGGTAAGTGTTCACCTTCCCGTAATCTTTATCAGACACCTAAGATGTCGCTAAGTGTCTGTCAGATGCCAGTGGTGATTTCCCCATCCCCGGGAAGTACGGTTGATGGGAAGGGAAGATAAAGTGACTCTTCCTTCGACAAATTATCCAGCATTCCATTGTGAATACCAATTGGCAGAGGTTCTAAGTATTGATACTAGGTTTTGTCAAATGCTTATTATGCCCACCTCAAACAACGTAAACCTAAAGCGTCTAAGAAGAAAGATTGTAAAACCAGAAACTAAACTCGTGTTTAAAAGAGTCTGTGCCAAAATTTTTACCCCATGTGTTACTTTGCTGTTAAGAGACAGTTTCTCCCGAGAGGACATTCCACAACAAAGCGTAAGAAAAAAGTTAGCCCCCGAAAGGCATTGTCCCAATGAATAGGAAACCCAACGAAATTTTCTCCACATGAGGAGAAAGGCCAAAATGAAAATGCTGAAGAGGTAATTGACTAACTAGCTTCACCTAGTTAAAGTAAAAACGAAATCAGTGAGTATACGAGACAAATGAGTCTCGCTCAATTTAAACACAGGAACTGAAACATACATAGACACACACAATGCCTTATTCGGACATAAGAACATTCCGGCCGTCGCTAAACCATCGGATACCCTCTTTTCCGGATGAACGCATGGACGACGTGAATGTCTGAAGGGAGGGCGGTCTCCAAGCTACCACGTGATAAGCCTTATTAAAGAGGCCAGTTACGAGATCCTGCTCAGCAGGGAGGTATAAGGGTTGCCAGCCGTCAAGATTGTCAGCCGTAAAGAAAAACAAAATTATTTGAACTTGTGCTTTCAGGTGTCCAAATTTGAGAGGGCACAGTGTAATGTGTTTGTTATCATTTGTGCATGGATGCATGGATCTCCATTAATTCAGGAGTCGTTTGAAATGTCACCATTAAAATTAAGTAAAACTCCCATTGGTTTCAGACAGGAATATTTCTTTCTCAACAGTCGAATAATACTGGAATAGGAATAGATGAACAGTCGTTTTGACTAAAAACGATGTAAACGTCTCTCATTTATCGGCTGCGAAGGTAGTAATCGAGCAAGATCTTTTCAATGGAATTTGTTACAGAATTACTGCACTTTGGAAAAGGAGATCACATTGTTAGACAAAGAGGAGTCTTTCTATTCGTAAGTCCATATTGTCTGACAGATTAGGTTGATTTTTCTTCATTCCTCACAACTCCCTCGTCTTACTAGTGAATAAAATATTTTTTTTTTCCAATTTTCTTCCTTCTAGTATAGACGAATCCGGACAGATTGTGATGGTCCGATTTTAATCTGCCATTACTGGGGTCCATCACCTTTAATCTTTAAATTTCCTTCCTTACCTGTTCCATGGATGGTTGTATACTAACGAGTATCTTGATTTTCTTAACTTCTCTGAATATGAGGATTTGAAATTCAGGTGGACAATAAATGAAGACGATTCAAGGCAGATGAACCCCACTAATGGCTGCCTACAGTCACTAAAAACAAGCGATAATCGGATTCGTCTATACGGGTTCAAAAGATGAGTACACACCCATTGTGTGTCGCTGCGAGACTCTTTGTTCTTCCTGTTACAGCCAAGGGAAGGTCAAGTTGCTCTGGCTGTCCCTATTCCCCGACGTTTGCACTTTTCACTTGTAGTCTAATCTTTGTGACGCGACTAGAACCAACTATAACTGCATTTGACTGCGGTAAATACGCAGAATTGTAGTGCCCGTGTGTGGGCGGGTTTGAGGCTGGGGCTTATAAAATGTTTGGATGTGGATCTTCGACTTGTAGCGGTACTAACCTAAATGAAAGCTCAGTCAACCGAAAAATCTGATAAACAACACGGATGGCCTGGCCAATACAGTCGTAAGCTAATTTAACGCTAAGCTACTGGGCTGGAATACACTGTAAATTTGAGTGTGAAACGTTTTCTTGATAGGCCTGCATAACCTGGGTGGGTCTTTTGATCGGAACGCCCCGGTCTATTATTCAGGGTCTTCGTGAAATGACCCGGACATAACTTTTATTTGCAGACTTAAGGGCCAATGATCATCTCACCCCAGACTGCCCAGACTGCCATTTTTGTAGAGGTTAACAGCAATTCTCAATGGGCTTGGCTCTTTAATTGGCAGCTAATTCAAACACGAATGTCGAGTACCAAAGCTAATTTTACACAGCATTAACTGTACTGAGAGTGTTTTGATTATACACATTGAGTTTAAATTTTTATACCCACCCTGAAGCAAAAAACTGAGACTGTGTCTCCGAGATGAGGATGAATTTCCGAAAAACGGGGAGGGGCTCAAGTAAGAAGGTTAGGAAAATTGGTACTGTTTGGGGTGGGAGAATCGGACCTTTAACAGTTTTACAATCTGCCATGACATGTACAACGTTGTTTTCTTTAGAGTGTTTATTCACTGCGAGGCTGTATGCAAGTTTTGGCAAAAGGTGGGGTATGCTTCAAAACGAAACAAGCAAAACATCATAGAAAATGAAAAAATCCTCGACAATCAACGGGGATTAAACCCCAAAACCCCAGCCTGAAACCGCCCCCGTACTGCTTCATTCAGTTCTTCGAAAGAGGTTAACCCAGCTCCCAGTACCAGTTCCATTTCACACATATCGTTCATCTTGTCTAATTATATAATACACTGTACGTGGTTTGATTTCTAGCGGTGCGTGTACTGTGCATGCTATTGTTTTGTCCCAACGGCAGTACGGCCCCTCTCGGCTGGAGGTTCAATATGTCTATGGTGTTTCCCGCCTGTCGAAAGAGGCGCCCGGGAAACTAAATTTGAACTTGAAACATAGGCCTACTTAAAAATGGATTTGAACTTTGAACTTCTTATCGAGTTCACTGACTCTACATAACTGATTGGTGTTGGTAGGTCGTTCATTCTCATTTAACTAACCCAGTGGTACATTTCGTACGAACAGCCCTAAAGCCAGCTGCTCTTGATCAGTTAGTTAGGTGGAGTTTTACGGTCCAGTTTCCAACCAATCGGTTCAAGCACGGAAATACCTTGGAAGCACTACCTCCGACGTAGTACCTAAAGTTCCATGGTTCAAGTCCTGACCTGTACATGCAGTGTATACACATGGAAATAACGGTATACAGTACAGTCTACCTGTCTACGCTTTGCACGTATAGACGAATCCGATACGCGCTTGTGTTCAGTGACTGCAGGTGGCCATTAGTCAGGTCCGTCGGCCTTAAATTGTCTTCATTTATTGTCTACGTGAATATCAAGTGCTCATATTCAGTGAAATTGAAGGAATCAAAGTACAATTCAGTGTATAACCATCCATGGTGCACGTAAGCAAAGAAATTGAAAAATCCGGATTCGTGTATAGCTGACGACGCATATGCTCTCATCACACTAAACTTTACAACAAATTTATCCGTTGTTTACTTCGTTTGCGAATTGCAAGTAATGTATTCTTATCGTGTCAAAGAAAAAGCAAGCGCAAATTCAACTAAAACTTTTTCTGAAATAAAGACTGTCGGTATTCCATCAATCAGCAACATTTCACTCTGCATTCTAAGCTGTCTCTAATTATGAATGAGTACTTCGTCGGGACTAATTTAGTATGTGAGCAAGAAAACGGTGCAAAATCATAGACAGGCTTAATATTAGCTGCCTGCACAGTGATAGTATCGATAGTAAAAACGGAACCGAAGCAGTGTGGATCTTTCAGTTTCAACGTTCAGTCATGTAGGTTTTCCTACCTGTCGTGTAACGCCAAGATTGTAGCGTGTACGAGCACAACAATAATTAACTGAAGTTATGGGCAATAACCTTGTTGTAACTAAAAGACGTATAATTGTTTTGCTTCTTATAGAGTGTTTACTCCCTAGGATAAGTTGTTAAGCTGTACAAAAAGTCCTTCCCAGTGTGTTTTGCCATGTGGACGCCAAGCGCTTACCTCAAAAGTGTTGTCAAAATTAATGTCTACATATCTGTCGTTTTTAGTCTTAGAAAAACAATTTAACAAGTGTAAAGTGTTTGTCTCTCCACAAAAACCAATACATGTGAGGGAGAAAATAAACCTGAACACAATCAACAGTTCTGGCTGAGAAGATCAATATAGGTAGATGAAAATTTGAATGCATACAATTTATAGTTTAAGAGTCCATGGAGACAATCTGGTTACAGTTTGTGTCCAAAATTCCTTGAGATGAAATAACCCCATACAAAGGTATTTCCACAGAGAATCAACAAAATGAAATAGACTTCTATTCTAGATTATGTTTGTTCAAATGATTCAAAATTGATTAAAGTATTCCTAACTTCACGGAGTGATCTGACTTGTGCCCTTTTCATCAGATGCAATCGATATTATTTTGAGTCACTAGATGGTTCAGAGGGACCCATACAGAGTTAATACCGCAAACTTAAAAAAACGGAACCGGCTGCTGCCATTGTGCTTGGTGCTCAGCATAAGCAGTGAAGTAGGGAAAACAAGCCAGGGAGTTGCAACTGGAAAAAGGCCGTGGCCCGCTAGACTTGAACCAATTGGTTGAAAACTTGGTCGTAAAACTCTATCTAACTAACTAACTGACTAACTAACTAACTCTTCGACATCGTAGCCTTTACTCCCCTAGATTGACAAAAGACAGACCTTTGACTTAATTCTTTGTTCACGCGTTGCGTGAGTGTATAGGAATGCCGGGAAACCAACGTTGGCAAATATATTTCTTCAAAAATGACAAAAAAAGTCTAAGACTATTTCGTAACATTACTGCAAAAACTGCGGTCAGTTTTGTTTACTTTAGTGCCAGAATGTAACGCTGCCCCAAAATGTAACGTTCAAGTTTCCATGTGCATGATTTCGTTTTAGCATGTGAGATATCGTTTTTAAAAGGAGAAACACAAACACATACATCTCACCTAGACTCACACACTTTTATGCCCAACCTCGCCATTAACAAATGTAAATACAGCCAGTTCCAATGTGATTTAATATTTGCTATTACTCCACATAACCAGCTGATTTCAATGAAGCATTGCAATAAGAGCCAGCTGGCAAATTTCTTATCAACAACTGCAGTGTAATACAATTTACGACAATGTTTTTTCCCAGAATATTACGTTTCGACGCTTAAAGTTTTGCTAAATTCAGCTCACTAAAAGAGAAAACCCTAGCAATTTCGTTAGATTAAACATTTCACACATTTACCATACACTCCAACTCACTGTTTACCTTTCCAACTCTCCTTCTACCTTTTCTACTTACTTTTGATTGCCATTCTGCCTCTCTGTTTTCCTTTTAAGATTAAATGTCATTATTTTGTTCACCACTTAGTTGCGAAGTTGTCCTCAAGGTCACCGAATATATTAAGATCTGATGACCCCACACAGTTTTGAATTTTAGCCGCTTATGGAAATGTTTACTTTAAAAAATGAATTTTTTGCTCTGTATACTTCCAATTACGATCAATTAAACTCTCACGAAACTTACCAGAATTTCATAAGTTATCATTCACACAACCCAATTTCAAGAGAAAACGTAGACCAAAAAATCCCTGAATTATCGGGGGCTTTTAGGTGACCCTTTCACCCACCTTGGTTGGAGACGGGAAAAGTGAAGTTTTAAACCTTTACTTTCTCAAAATGCTTATGACGGGGACTCTAGAAAAATTTCACTCCACGACGCTGTCTATTTACTAAAACGAGTCTCTTTTAAAAATTTAACTTTCTGTTATTCTTATATTACCCAAAAAAGCACTCAATTACGTAAGCCTATGAATAAGAACTGTTCACATTTTCAACTGGTGTCCGTTTTTGCTTTGCGTACGCTAGCGCGAGTAAGGTCTCCCAGAATGCATTTCACACGAGTGCTAAGGGTGTTAAGATTGCGCAACTGTCACAGATGTGATTTCTGCTTTCTAACTACACTTACTAATTTTATAGAAGATTTTCTCTTCTCCTCATGCTTATCCTTCTACCAGTTCGGGAGATAAACTCGTTCGGAGGAAACCATTTTTCACCCAATCAGGGGAATATTTTGCCACGGGTGGCGCCATTTTCAAATTTCTCGCATGATGCATTGCGATCCTACCCCGCAAAGTCAACAGATATAACGTTCGAAACAATCTTGCAATTTTTATGGAATTTACGAAAGAAAAATTTGGGCATATTTAAAATATTTTTGGATAAATGAACAAAAAAGCTTCGTCATCTTTGGTTGTTCAACGCGCCAATTTTGAGCAATTTTGAGCACGTTACATTTTTTGTCCTAAGCTGAATTAATAGAATCGACACAGCCGCAAGTTTTATGTACTTCATCCTTCCAAAGGTGTGCAAGAAGATCGTGCCAGCATTTGTGTTTGTAAATACGCTGTTGTAGGCATGGCGTCGATTTTTTTGAGGGGATATGTCCCCCACCCCACTTTTTTGAGTGGAGGGGACACTAAAGTAAAAGTCCCCCCACACTTTTTTTGACCTGAAACTTAAAAATTAGGTACTGCCAAAAATTATATAGATGTAGGTTATGAAAGATGTTCTCTACCGATTTCGATCGATTTCTGTATCAATAATTATGCTTTGCGAATCCCCAAATTTTCACGCGCTCCGGGTGCTTGCAATCTCATTGATGTTCTTTTTTTTTCACTTTCACATCAAACATTTCTTTATCTGTTTCTAGGATTATGTCGAATTATTCGAGTACTTATCGCAACAGGTGTGGTTATAAAGGAGCACAACATTATTTTAGGAATTCGAAGAAGAGGAATCGTCCCCTTGTATGTTTTAATGAAAATTGTAATCTTTAGTGAATGACCAGCCCGGCAGGCTTAACACATTTTAAGAAAAATGTCTGGGTGCACAGTCAGCATGCAACTTTTAAAAAAAAATATAAAAAATGATTTCAAATGCAACATTTCGACACGAGCACATCCCACATTCGTATACCGATTCGATCATTCCGTATTTAGAAAATTAATTGGGAAGTAAAATCACACTGAATTTTGCTAGATTACTGACTTCATTCTGGAAATAGAGGTACACCTCCCTCCTCTGTCTGCAAATAGTGTATGATGAGGTATCGTTCTAAGCCCCGAAAGGACATATTTTAATGTTTTATCAACTCCAATCTTACACCGGCAGACCTATGCAACGGTGTCTCAGTAACGCCAGTGGGTACCACCCCGTTGATCTGTGATTTTCCTGAAGTAGATTGAAGTGTGCTCTAATAAGTCCGTGGATTTCCCTTCTTTCATCAAAAATGGTTCCTTACTATTAGAACTTTTGTACAAATCCTTCTCAAACCATTTCAATTTTCGTTGTGATTCTATTTACTTAGGCTATAGAGTATACCCCGTATTTAAAGTCACATTGTTCGTATAGTCCGTTGAAGTAATTATCAACACTTTCAAGACCATGTTTTGAAGACTTTGGAGTTTCCTGTTTACTCAAAATATTGTAACATTTAGCACTATTTTGCATCTGGGCCCCCTTTATTCAGACACCCAGTGGCCTAGCTACAGAGGGTATGCGGCTCTGAAGAAGTGAAGAATTTGGAAATTTGCCATTTGTGAAACCATAGTTATTATACAATCCCTGGCTGGGAAACTCAGCCTGTGAAGGCAGTATGTTGGAATCCGCATATTTACTGATCACGTGACTGTGAGAGTGCACATCACGTCAGAACAGCAATGCTCGGTACTATATTATACAATATACACCACAGTTCTCATCGTGTCGAAAGCAGTCGAAAAGGCTTTTAAAACACGTTGTTTGTGACCCACCCGAGGTGGGGGGGGGGTTAAATTTGCGCGTGATGTTATTATTAGTGTCGCAATTGAAAGAAATGAAGCAGTCCAGCTCACTGAAAAACGACGGACATAGTGCACGTCGTAGGGCGCGAGGTTGCCGTACAAACGGTACAGATAGTAATAGTATACAGTTATAGAAAGTGTAGTTTCGTCATTACTTCGTAGCGTAACATGCAAGCCGACACATAGCAGTGTCTAAACAGCACTGAGTTAGTTCCTTCTTAAGGTATACATATACTGTAACAGGGCATTACTCAGAACACAGCTTTTTCCAGCTCTTGCCTTTTTTGAAACACGTTCCTCCATACTATGGCATGCATTCTTCTGCGACGAACGCTTGCTCTTTGTTTCTTTAAGCCTACACAGGCTTACACATATGATAACATGGCATATTCCGGTTGCAAAGTGATTTCACAGGCTCGTTGCAGCGTCTCGAATTTTTTAGAATAGGCCCAACACAGAGGGCGAAATAACTTGAATGGCCTCTTTGGGTGCTTGAGAAGGTGACCACTTACTTTTTGGTACTACAGATCACTCAAACACCAATCTATTCATTCGTACTTTTCGTGTTTCGTTTTTGTGTTGGTTGTTAAAGCAGTGTTTACACGCGATTCGATCGTGTGCGTCATCAATGCCACGTGGCGCACTTTTCTGAAGTTCTCAACATACCTGCTCGGACTTGTGCGTGTGTGCGTAAAGGTTACACGTTAAGTTTCCCAACCAGGGAAGTATTTATTAACTATGGTGGAACCAGTCTACAATGTGGTTTGGACAACTCATAAAATTCCGAAATTACAACTTCTCTCCAATAAGAGCTCCATATTCGTCATTAGTTGTTTCAAAAAAGCAAAATTTTTCGCACGCTTGGCGCGGGCCGCAAATTGCAATTCCGAAGCAGAGGTTCTCGCCCAAGTTCTCGCTCATACCTTCAGTTTGGTAAACTTTTCCGAGCTCTGGAGGTGACAAAATCGGGAATTTGCTACATGTGACACCAGATCATCAAATGACAACGGTCACTAGAATGCTATTTTTATAAATTTTCTTTCATAAAATTCCAAATTTCCTCCAGGATAAGCTCTTGACTCAAAAATTTCGTCGGAGAGCCTAATTTCCTAGGTTTTGGATAACACTATGTAGCAACAACGATCTTTGGTCGCCGCTCAGAAAGAAGAGAGTAAAGAGATTTTTACAGTACTCGAAACTTTATTAATGGGTACTTTAGTTGAATCCCTACCGGGTGAATTCAGGATATCTATCAAATATAACTTGGGTCGATTCTGTTTTTCATTTTTTTAATCATTTCGGCTTGGGAGTACTAAAAGTGTAACCAGTGCTTAGTTAGAATAACATTCGACTAAAACACATAACTGAAGAGTTGAGTTCAAATTCGTGTCAAAATTTATAATGTCAAATTTTTTACCCTAAAAAACCTTTCAGTATCTATCTCGTCTGTGTAAAGAGACCGTGTCTCATTCAGCCTATAGGGGATTGGGACAGAAAAACAGGTCGTTTGTGCCACAATAAAATGCCATTTACAAAAGTGGCGTCTACCAAAAGCTCTATTTAATATTCTTTGGAAATGAAGTGTGAAAATGGCCATTGGTAACTGATATCACGTGATCCTTTCACGAAGTTTTACCTTTACTCTATACAGAATGGATGAATTGTTATGTACTGTTATGCAAAAACGTGTTGGTATTTGTTACGACAATATTAATATAGCAGCTCATACAAACGTACGTTCTTTCAAACATTGGCTTCTATTTGCCCTACGCCGCACCTTTCAATAGTAAAAGAAATGCTACTTCCTCTTTCAACTTTGAGGGGGTGTTTAGACTATACATTTACCTGAATACATTTTTTTGTTAATCAGCCATCACTACGGTAGCACTGAAGTGCCAGGATAATCTCTACAAATCAATAATTCTTTTGACGTAAATCTATTTGAACGCTACTTATGAATATTGCATGATTCCTGAGGATGTTGAAGACGGTTTTTGCAGCTGTGGCAATTTGCTGCGCTTGTTTGGGTGACACCAAAAGAATTGTAAGTTTAGCTGTATCACAAAAGATTCTCATTTTCTCAAAGGTATTTTCTAAGATATCAGAATTCGATAAAATATTGTGTAACTTCAGTATTATTGGAGAAATATTAATTGCACCACATACGCAAAATGTCCCAATGGAAACATGCATCTGGTTTTCCATGAAAACTAAGTTAAATGTTCACTAAAATTAGTGCCAAGGTGTAGTCAAAAACTGAAAGGAAAGACGATTTGCTCATGAACAATTTTGCATGTCACTTCGTGACCGATGGAATTACATAACACATGGTGGGCTTTTGGTCTATTTCACTGCATTACAACTCTTCCGATTACTTGAAAATGATCTTACGCTTCGTTACATTTCTACATATTCATGTGTTCAGGTGGAATACAAGTACCAACGAATACTAAAAATCCTACATCGTTTACAATACTTGCTTCCCTGAAACAAGTGACGGCAGCTGAATTTCAAAACTGGGGGACAAATTGGTGGCAAAGGATAATTTTGGGGCAAACATTTTTGCGCGCAGAGCGAAGTCAAGTGTGAATATTGAGTTGAGTAGGCCTAGTTCCTTATCCAACAGTGTCGATGGGTGCATACGAACCGTGGGTAACGGTGTAGAACAGTTTGTTGATCGTAGTTGACTCAGTGACATCACGACTCTGTAGTCATCAAGCATACTTGAATACATTCGAAGATTTTTTTTGAAAGATTGATTTCTCGTGCTGTATTTTCAGAAAAAGAAATAGTAACTTGGAACATCTTAACTTTAAAACTCTAACAGAGTATTAGGATTAAACAAAGGAGACTATAAAAGTCTATGAATTTTACATAATCCTTATCTTCTAATGAATAAACTTAATTATAAGTGATCCGTTTCAATGCCTTGAGATAAGGAAAAGCAACTAAGATTACTATTACGTTGACGGGAACTTACGAAATCGATTGCGCATTCCCCTTCAGGAAAGTGTTTACATCCTTTCGTCTTCCACGTAATTAACATCAAACCTATTTACACTGTCCCCTAGTTCGTGTATTGGTTTGAATTAAGGACTAGGATATTTCGGTTTGAAATTTGGCTATGTTAACGAAACCAAAGTGATGATCCAGCCCTTGTTTGATTTTAAATTTGGATAACGTTTTTTTTTTTTTTTTTTTTTTTTTTTGCAGTTCTCTGCATTTTGTAACTTGCTGTCAATCAAGAGCTGTGCCAATTTCAAATGTCCGTGTGAAAAACTGCACAAATTAAAGTTTGGGGTCAGAGTTGGCTGCTTTTTATCCGTAATTTATTCTTTCTTTAGTAATTCACTTGTCGGTATATCTTTCTCATCCATAAAATCTTTTATCCAGTTTCACATTCTCAAGCGTAGTGACATTCTTCAGTACAGCGATGTGTGATTTTAACTTTTCAGTTGTGAGAAGAATGCAGATACAAACAATTTGATGCAGGATAATATTTTTGTTAATAGTTATACTTATTCACAATGTTTACATTTTGGCTCTCTTTTGTGTTTTCTTGCTAGTAATGGTTCTGTGAGTTATTTGAAAAAGTATCTGGTGACGATTTTTTGAAAAATAAATTGAACCGATAAATATACACCGACGAAACATTTTTTGTATGAAGGATATAAATGTAGTGTAAGTTTGAGCATTTTAAATAGCATAATGAAGAACATCAATTTGAACATTTTTGCGAAAGGTGTTGAATTTCACCACGAAACTCAATAAACCGCTTAAAGAAGAAAGACTTCATTTTCTGAATTATTGTTTTTCACAGTACACAAGTACCTTCCTTGATTGAGCAGCAAATGGATGATTCATGCAAAACCATCTAAATAATGCTTTTGACGGGCATTTCAAGAACAGATCGTATCGCGGCTTTTTAAGTAGTGACTAGTATCATCAACCTCATAAATGAAGCAATCTGCAGAAAAGTCATTCTTTAAAGATTCAAAAGGTTTTTCATTGCAAAATAGGGACTTTCCTCCTTAGGAATAAACATAATATACGAAAATAAAAACATAAATATTGGCATTCATTCTAAAATATATGATTTTCGACATTGTGGTACGACTTTCCAAGTAGCTTCACATACGTTCGGTAAAGCTGGTTGCTGTAAATGAATATATCCGTGTACAAATGAGAAGTAGAACGAAAACATGAAACCAATATTTGTGACAACTTGGTTTAAAAGATGACGTGTAGCTACGACATTGGCGAAGTGTGATGGATGTATATCCTAACTAAGATGAATTCCAATAAAAGGGGTCAGGAACTCCAAGCGGATAGCGGTCAAAAGAAACTGAGCGCAAATGATTTTACTGGGTGTTATTGCTGGTGAGCTTTCACTGAGCTGTCTACGAAGTTATTAGCAATTTTGCGGTGTTTGCAATTACAGTCAGTGATTTACCTATTGAACCCCAAACTGTTTTCTTTCATTCTACTCAGAGACACTTACTTAATGAAAACGACCTTCAACATTATGTAAGAGGTAACCATGTAATAGAGGGTAAGTAATACATATGCATCTTAATATACTATTTTATGTTAGGTTGGTACAGTCTTTCAAGTGAAATTCTTCACTTTGGTTTCAGTACTTTGTAAGCTATGTATGACTTCTACCAATGTCCGATCACAGAACCTGAGACTGGGTGATCAACTTAAGGTGTTTTCTTAAGTTTTAGTACAAATGAGATTCACTGATGTAAAAAATAAAATCACGCCCTCGAAAAAAGGTTGTTTTGATCCGTGTCAGTTACCACGCATGATGAGACAAAACAAACATGAAATCTGCTTGCACTCTAAAAACACCATGGTCAACTATGCACCAACTCAAAGTTATGGTCAAAAAGTTACCAATTGATGGTTAAATTTGACCATAAATTAGTATAGTATATTTTGACCAAAGTTGAGGCCAATGGTTTGACCACAGGTTGGGTCGGTAGGTAGTTGAATAAATCAATGGTCAATTTGACCATAGTCTTTCTAGAGTGTGAGTATCTGTCAATAACGTCATAGGAACACTGGCTTATTCGGACAAAGAAAAAAACAAACAGCTTGATCTCCAGAATAAGATTTTTACTTTTAAAAAAAGCGTCATGTTCCCGTTGGTCAAAACAGATGAAAGTTGAGTACCTTGAAGATGAATTTCCATATTTTTAGCACACGTTCGAACTAGAATTTTAGGACCATGCTAACGAAAGTTTTGTGAATTAAATTGAAGCTAAACCCTCTAAAAACGTATCCTGTAGGAGATTCTCCATTGAAAAACGTCGAAATTTGTATTTAGTACTGAAAATTAACGTAACCTTCCCACCATAATACTAGCATGAACGTGTCTGATAAAGAAGTAGAAAATTTAAGCCTTCAAAACCCGTGCGAACTGCGTCGGTACCTTCTTATTTCATCATTTGTGAGGCGAATATGTAGCAAAATAACACAGGCGCCACACGGTAAGGGAGATCTTTCTGCGGCAATGATCACGATGTTCCTTTATGAGTGATTACTCAGTGGCGTAACCAGCAAGGGGGCAAACTGCCCCCCGGACACAAAAAACGGGAAGGGAAGAAAAAACGGGAAGAGAAGGAAGGAAAGAAAAGAAAGGAAAGAGAGAAAAGGAGAGGAAAGAAGAGAAAAGGAAAAAAAGAAAAGCAGGGGAAGGGAAGGAACGAGAGGCAGAAGAAAAAGGGAAAACGGAAAAGAAGGGGACAGGAAGGACTAAGGGGAAAGGAAAAAAGAGAAAAATGAGGAAAGAAAGAAAGTGGGCCAACTATAACATCAAAAGCAAGATTGATCTGCAGTAATGGAACACTGTTTTGGTCAATATATGAACGTTCATTTAGTCGCCTAAAGTTAACAAAATAATATCTGAGGTCCACTTTGTCGGAGGAAAGACTTTCCTTTCTTGCTCTTTGCCAGGCAGTCGGGAGGACCTTAGAAAAGCAATCATTCTCAGATTTGCCACCAATATTTGAAGTAGGTGCAGATTCTTCAGTAATCCCCTAACTCTTTAAACTTAAAGCTTTCTGCAATATGAGCTCCATATCAACAAATTATTGTTTCAAAAGGACAGAAATTTCAACGCGCTTCGCGCGCAGGAATACATCCCTGATACAGTGGTGTTCATATTTGCAAGAAAAATCGGGAAACTTAGCTACTACTTACAAGCCCGAGACATGCCATTTCCGGCTGTTTGAGGAGTCGCACTTTTTCAAACTTTTCTGTACGCTCCGCGCCAACTGAAGATAGTCTTTCTAGCAATACTTCTTATTCTAGGCAGGGGAACCATTGGCCTACCGTACTCAAATGCTCTCATACACACCTGCCATCAGATACCCCTTGAACCCTGTCAGTTGCAATGTGTAGTCTTTGCAGATGAATTCTTTAGTTATTGAAGTGTCAAAATTTTATCAATGTTCAATGTTGCAAAGCAGTGGCGTAGCTACAGGAGGCAGGGGCGATTGCGCCCTTGCTTGAAAAAGTGAAAAATTCGAAAATTTGCTATTTGAGGCACCAGTCAAATACAGTGCAGTTTGCCCAAGTTTTTCTTTCGTAAAATTCCGAATTCTTCGTAATAAAAGTTCCATATTTGAAATATTCCTTTTAAAAAGGCAAAATTTTCCCTGCGCTTTGCGCGCCTTAAATTGCTAGTCTTAAAGCTGTGAGTGATTGCTCATAAAGCAGTCAGTGGATAACTTGTCCTAGCCGCTATAGTGCCGTTTCCCTAAACTTTTCCTCAATATAGGCTTTCATTGTTGTCTAAAAAAGGCAACAAAGGTTCGAGAGTTTTTTAATGTCGCCGAGAAGCCTTAATCAGCACTCCTTAGATAACACGATCTTCAGTCGACATGCTATCTCAGATATATGCTAATAGGAAACGCAGATTCTTCGATAGTCCTTCAAATATGCAAGTTCCTTACAGGAAACCCTAAATCTAATCTATTTTCTGAAATACAAGCTTCATATTTACGAATGTGTAAAAGGATCCAAATTTTCGGTACGTACCTTATACAGTAGTGTTAATACTTAAGAAAAAATCAGATTTAGTTTAAAAAAGTTGTTCATGCTCGTAGAAGGAGCAAAAAAAAAATGCATAAAAATGTACCTTTTGATCAAATAGGGTAGGGTGAGTTGCATGGTCCAAACCCCCCCCCCCCCAACACTTAACTGAAGGCCCTAAGACACCCACAAACTAAAACAGCTCAACTAGTATAAAATCGGGAAACCTCTATGCTATTGCTCCCCCACCCCCGGACAGTCAGGTCTGGTTACGCCACTGTGTTAACTTGTGTTCTAAAACCTCTGAACGCACGTTTGACTCACATTGACATGTTTTCTCCCTTAGTTCAATCCAAATCTGCGGGAGTAATTCGGAATTCTTCATTTACATTAAAGTTACCTAGTTAAAACGTAAGTAAACCTTTGACAAACCTGTGGCAAAGTTTGGCAAGTGGTAAACTTTTGTACAGGAAAGGTCGACTGTACATTACGCACTGCATTTGGAGTGAATGTACTCAACCCTTACCCCGCTACTCAAGGAGTGTAGACTCCTCTCGTTTTGAAACTCTGACCAGGGAGCTGGAAGGGAGGGAGATTGCTCGCTCCAGTCTGTCAGATTATACGCAACTAATTTAATC
Source organism: Holothuria scabra (assembly GCA_037179385.1). Lineage (NCBI taxonomy): Eukaryota > Metazoa > Echinodermata > Holothuroidea > Aspidochirotida > Holothuriidae > Holothuria > Holothuria scabra. Next base: position 7,750,136 of record CM074197.1, on the reverse strand, counting down.
CTCCTCAGGGAACACATTTTGATTGACAGGGCACTTTGTTTCTATTGTTTGTCGTTTGTTGTCTCGCCTTCTTAATGACAATATCCTTCTTTCAAAGTCCATTCATCCTGTAACAAAGACCATTGTCAAGGTATTAATTTGATGTTTATATGCCTCTTCGAGACATATGAAACGTTTTACCGTTTTGATCGAAACCATTGTGCAGCAATTTTTAACTTGTCCTATTCCACTTTTATTCTAATTTATTCATTAAGAAAACAAGTGCAACTTTTTTAAATTCAACATGAGTCTAAATATTCGTGTCCGTATTCCAAACAATTCCGATGTGTCCCTGAAAAAACAAGGGTATTTATTCTTTAAAGGTAACAAAAAACACATTTTACTATTTTAAAACGTTACACCTGGCGGCACCTTGTTGAAATAATTTGTTCCTCAGTTTTGACGGCCTGCAATGTGATGCTAAGAAGGGAAATAATCTTCTGTCTTTCAGTTGTAACAGATCACCAGAACCATTGTCCCCACCGTCTAATCTCTGTTATTTCAAAGAAATTTCAGGAATTTGCATAAAATTTTACAGCATTTTGAGGTAAAGAAATCTTATGCCAGGGTTTTATTTATTGATTTTAGTTCAGCTTTTAATACTATTGTTCCTTTCAAATTGCATTTCAAGTTAATCAACCACCTCAAGCTTCCTTTCTCTATTTGTAATTGGATTTTATACTTTCTTTTAAGTCGTATTCAAGTTGTAAAAATTGTTAGTCGTTCTTCCTCTGTTTTAGTCTTGAACACAGGGACACCTCAAACCTTCCCATTGTCCCCCAAATTATATTCTTTGTTTACATCTGATTGTAAAGCAGTTCATGATGATACTCTGGCTGTGAGGTATGCTGATGACACCACGGTTACCGGTCTTATATCTCAAAATGATGAGTCCAATTACCGCGCTCAGACCGAGTCCATTGTCAACTGGTGTGATGAGAATTACTTGATCCTAAATGTTTCGAAAACAAAAGAAATGGTCATTGACTTTAGAAAGGTTAAACCTCCCATCCCCCCCCCCCCTTTCAATTAATGGTACTGTTGTGGAGCAAGTTTCTTCTTTCAAATTTTTGGGCACGCACATCTCTAATGATCTTTCTTGGTCTGTTAACTCGGCTGAAATCCTAAAAAAGCCAATCAGCGTCAGACTCTTTACTTTTTACGTAAATTGAAAGCTATTGGAGTTAATCCAATCCATTTCTTGAATTCTTATCGTGCAATCATAGAGAGCGTGCTTACTTCTTCAATTACTGTCTGGTACAGCCGTGTCAGCAAATCTGACATCAACAAATTTTCCTCTGTTCTTCGTTCGACTGGAAAGATCATCGGTATTACACTTCCCTCACTTAAATCAATCTACTTAGACAGAACCACAAAGAAAATAGATAAAATTATGCTAGATCCGACTCACCCTGCTTATAGCTATTTTAATTTCTTACCTTCGAATCGCCGTCTTCGTACTTATAAGAGTAATAAACGTTTTACGAATAGTTTTTATCCCGAGGCTGTTATATTAATAATAAAAATGGAAATTTATAATGCGCACACATCCGCAAAAAGCGCTCATGGCGCATGCAGGGCTCAAAGAGATACAAAACAAAACACACACAAAAAACAACACAAAAAAAAACTAAATAAATTCCTAAGAAAACGCAATGTCCATCAAATGAGTTTTAAGTCTAGATTTAAATGTCTGTAAAGTTGAACTAAAACGAATATGTTCGGGAAGCTTGTTCTAAAGGTGAGAAGCAGCAGCAGAGAAAGATCTGTCACCCCATGACCTCGAAGTTTTCGGTTCAACCAAGAGATGTTGGGATGCTGATCTCAAACCGGGGCGTGTTTGGGAGAAAACAAGCAGTTCAGTTATGTATAATCTTAGTTGAGTGTTTTTTTTTTTTTTTCTGTTGCTTTGTACCCTGAGATTGAGGAACTTTTTGATTTTCGATGTCTTTTTATAGCATTGACTGATTAATAAATTGAATTGAATTGAAAATTTAATTGGAATCAGATAATGCGAGGCCTAAAGTGACAGCTTAGAACTTGGTACAGAAGAAGAGCAGAGCGAACAATCTTCATCTCTTCCAGCTCCCTGCTCTGACTAAGAAAAGGAATCGCGATTACGTAATAGTAACTGGACTTCCATTTTTTTACAGAATTTTACTACGGTTTAAAGAATGTAGATATCATTTTGCAGGCACATTTGCCACAGTTAATGTTATTACTACGTTCCAGGATGATTGATCAAAGTTTTGGGGAAAATATGACGGTTTAAATGAAACTCTAAAGCCACAGCTGTTTACTTTTGCAGAGCGTGAATAATGTGTTAACACAATAACTCTAGTGTAACCTGTGTTATATCCACTTTCAAATGCAATGTGTTCTGTGCGATTGTTTTGGCACGTTAATTTTACTGAATTACACATGTTTAGACGTGAAAACCTGTAAACACCAATTTTAAACACATGATCGACAAATCGAGTATGGGAGAAAGTAAAACGCTTCTATTTGTTAAGAATGGCAGTTTAAACCTTCCTTCATCAGACTTTGAGGTTATTGATCCATTTGCTTCTGATGGGAGATCCAAAAGATCAAGCGCAACAGACAGCATACGTTTGACATCTCGTCTAAAGTTGTATGCCTTTAAAGAGGAGTTCCACCTTGAGTTGATGGAGAATCCGTGGCTGGTTCCAACCAACTTGAAGGTCAAACGTGTGTTTGGAAGCAAGGTAAAAGAGGAGCACTTGGCTGGAACAAGATGTCATTTTTATGGACGTTCATTGAACCACAGTAACTCTGAGGCTGTAATCAGTTCCTGTACTGGAGTCGTAAGTATTGTGGCATTATTACTTCTATTAAAACTGACTTTACCTGCAAATCATTCCATCTGACTCTAACTCATCTAGTTAGTTTAGGGTTAACTTATGGAACTTGAGAAATTCGTTGTACTTGTTCGCGTAAACATATGTGTCATAATACGTGAGTCTTTTTCATTTCGTTTTTTAAGAAGCTTTGGTTTGTTTGTCGTTCGGAGTGGACGCTGTGCTCAAGTTTAGCTGTCCTTCCAAATGTAAGTCCCCTGTCTGAGGCAAAGCCTCCCAAGCAATGCATTCTTCCAACTTATCAACTGGACGACCTTTTTATGTGGCCAAATTAGGTTGCAGGGAGTTGTATAATGTTCTAAGATTGATGATATTTAGAAAAATTAATTTCATGACTGACACCTTAAAGGAATAATTTCAGCCTTCCTATTTCTTTCAACAGCATGGTACCATTTCTTTCGACGACAAGGAAATATACATAGAACCATTGAGAAACGATCACAAGACAAAAATCGCTTCTCTCAAGGCAAATGGGTTACAACATCCACACATTGTGTACAAACGACGCTTAAAGGAAGAAGAAAGTATTTTCTGTGGAGTAGATGCAGGTAAGTTTGTATATATATATATATAAATATATATATATATATATATATATATATATATATATATATATATATATATATATATATATATATATATATATATATATATATATATACATATATATATATATATACATACATACATATATATATATATACATACATATATATATATATATATATATATATATATAAATATATATATATATTTAAAGGATTGTAAGGAACGCTGAACGTGTCATTGGCGCAGTTCTCATTCCCATTCACATTCTCTACTAGAATCGCACACTGGTGCGTGTGGAAAATATATTGGACGATGACTCACATCCAGCTCATAAATATTTTGCGTTCTTGCCATCTGGCAATAGGCTACGTTGTACCAGGGGATCAAAGAGGCTGATGACTTCTTTTTATCCATCTGCCATAAAACAGTAAAATGCCTCCTGCAGACGTGAGCCAGTGCCCTCTTTTGTCATGTTTCATAGTTCTTATATTAGGGTTTAGTGCAACTGTGTTTATTTTTTTTTACACATTTTAGTAATTCATTCAGTCAGCAGTCCACTTAGCCTATTTGAAATTCACATCGTTTTACATCCATTTATTTGTTTATCTATGCATCGTCATATTACTTATTTTACATTGTTGTCTTGCTGTCCATTTTATTGTTTTGAGCTCTTACTCAAAATTTCCACTGTATTTTATGATACTGATGGTTGAATAAAATAAATATCTAAATAAATATCTCATATATATATATATACATATATATAAATTTATATAAACTTATATTTAAAAAAAATTATATAAATTTTATAAATATATATATATATATACATTTTTTCCTCAAACATAGGCCAATGTTCGAGGAAAAAATCACCTAAGGTCTTCATGCGACTTTTCAATACCGCACTAGTTCACTTATTCATATAAGGTCGCTACGTCACTCGACTTACTTATATATATATATAGGTCGAAAAGAGGTAGTAAAAAGTGCTTAAAGGTTTGGGGAAAACTCAACCACGTTTCGGTTGAAAACCCTTCATTAGGTGGCAAAAACCAAATTGAACAACCATCAGTTACAATTGGACACGACAAACATCAAATCCGAAGCGATCGCTGTAAAAACAGAACCGGACGAAAGTGACTGTCATAAAACATGAGTGCGAATGATGAAACACAAATCAAAAAAAGAAAAAGAGCGTACTGGATGAAAAAGTGCACGTAAAAATCAAACAAGGTCGGAATATAAAAGAGAAAAAAGTAGACAAAAACTAGGTCCGCAAAAAATTAGGCCTACCCAGTAAAAAACGAGCACAAACGGGTAAGTGTAAAAGGAGTAAAAACTGGTTCAAAAAAGGGGTGAACCTTACAAAAGGTCAATTCTAACGTTAAGGCCGTGTGGAGCGAGAGTACCTAGCCTCATGATCAGTCGGTTTATATATATATATATATATATGTATATATATATATGTATATATATATACACATATATATATGTATATATATATATATATATATATATATATATATTTATTTATATATACATATATATATATACATATACATATATATATACATATACATATATATATATATATGGAAGTAATCACTCAGTCTTCCTTCTATATATATAAATATATATATATATATAAGGTCGAAATGCTGCGGAGCACTGTTGAAATGTGTAGGTCGAAAAGAGGTAGTAAAAAGTGCTTAAAAGTTTGCGGAAAACTCCACGACGTTTCGGGTATAAACCCTTCATCAGGTGGCAAAAACCAAACTGAACAACCAACAGTAACAATTGGACACGACAAACATCAAATCCGAAGCGATCGCCGTAAAAACAGAACCGGACGAAAGTGACTGTCAGAAAACATGAGTGCGAAGGATGAAACACAAATCAAAAAAAGAAAAAGAGCGTCCTGGATGAAAAAATGCACGTAAAAATCGAACATGTTCTTAAAAAAGGGAAAACAGGAGACAAAAACTAGCTCCGGAAAAAAAAAAATTGTAAATAAGGCCTACACAGAAAAAAACGAGCACGAACGGGTAAGTGTAAAAGGAGTAAAAACTGGTACAAAAAGGGGGTGAATATTACAAAAGGTCAATTCTAACGTTAAGCCCGTGTGGAGCGAGAGTACCTAGACTCATGATCAGTCGGTTTTTAGCACTAAGGCGGTCACGATCGGAGCCTCGGCACATTACAGCTGCCGTAACGGTTAAATGCTGTATTGAACAAGGTGAAGGGGGGTTGAAATGTGCAGCCACCGGGTATCCATGGAGATTCTGTTTGATGGACCTAAGGTGCTCGGTGACTCGATCCGCGAGGCGGCGCTTGGTCTCTCCCACATACAACGAGTTACATCTCCCACAAGCTAAAATATATACTACATTTGAGGAAATGCAGGAGAATCTTTGTTTGACAATAAAGCTATTGCCGTTGGGGCCAGAAATGTTGACGAGGTCGTGTTTGCCGACAACTGGACATGTATTACACCTCGGACGGTTACATGGAAATGTACCAGCCGTGTCGTCGAAAGAAGTTTGTGGGTGGGAAGCCCGAACTAAATGGTTGGCTAAATTTTTCTCAACTCTAAAGGCAGTGATGGGGGGTTCCGGGAAAACATCACGGGTTGAGGGGTCTTGTCGGAGCAACTTTACATTTTTGTGGATAGCGTGTAAAATAGGACGGATCGAAGGGTGATAAGAAATAACTAAAGGAATACGTAGATTGGTACCAGATTTGCTCTTTTTCTCCAAGGCTTCTTTTCTGCTGGTTCCTTGAATTCTGCGTAGGGCATTAGAGAGGATTTTGGCAGGGTACTGGCGTTTTTGAAAAAAAGGACAAAATTTCTTCAGAGGCAGTAGAGAAGTCAGAATCCTCCGAACAAATTCGTCTGGCTCGCAAGAGCTGGGAATAAGGGATATATTCAGTGCAAGATTTGGGGTGATTGGAAGGGTACAAAAGGTAGTTATGCGAGTCGGTTGGCTTAAAGTGTAGGTTAGAGGTAATTGTACGGTTGTTGATGGACAGTTTAAGGTCGAGAAAAACAACAGATGAGTCCGAGATACAATGGGTAAATTTCAAAAAGGGGCAAAAGGAATTAACAAAGTCGATAAAAGTTTCTAAATCACGACGGGATCCAGAGGCAACTCCTACAATATCATCAATATACCTTTTGTAAAGTATAGGTCGTGGCCCGGTATACTGAGAAAAAAGTTGTTCTTCAAAGTGGCCCATGGTCAAACAGGCAACAGAGGGACCCATTTTGGTTCCCATGGCCACTCCTTTAACTTGACGGAAAAAACGCCCATTAAACTGAAAACAATTTTGCTTGAGAACAAGTTCCGTTAAACGTAGGAAGGTGTCAGTCGGTACAAGGGGATCACGCCGTTTGTCTAGGTAGTAACGGATAGCTGTTAAGGCAGCATTATGAGGAATTGACGTGTAGAGGCTGGACACATCCATGGTGAATAAAAGACGTTCTCCACAATTATCAGGAAACTCAAAGTCACGAATAAGTCTCAAGAAATGTGGCGTGTCTTGAACAAACGACGGCAAAGCTGAAACTAAAGGGGAGAGCACAGAATCCACATACTCAGAAATAAGTACGGTGGGGCAGCTGTGTGAAGAGACGATAGGTCTGCCAGGGTTGTTGGCTTTGTGGATTTTGGGAAGCAGGTAGAAGTTAGAAATCTGTGGGCAAGGGTGGAGTAGAGAAGTAGCGTTTTGGGGTAGTTGTTTATTGTCCATGAGTTGGGTCAAAGTGTATCTATATCTACATATATATATATATATATATATATATATATATATATATATATATATATATATCTATATATATGTATATAGATAGATAGATAGATAGATATAGATATATATATATATATATATATTACGCTGCTTCGCACCAATAGTCGACATACGATAAAAAGCTACCCTACGATGGAACGAAGAAATGAAATGGAGGGCGGAGGGCAACTAACCATTTCAACCTTTCAAACATGTCTTACTCGATCATGTGTTCCAAGTACAGTATTGAAGATAAAGAGGACATACCGAAAAAAAATATCTTCACCACCAATCCCTTGTTAATATAATTCTTTTTCATAATGATGCTTACAGCACAAATATAAGCAATTGTTTTCAGTTGATAGTCTCAACCATTTTCTCATTTCATCGCATTCTCTGGAAATTCGATTCAGTAACGCATAGCTTCAACCCAATTCTACTTTGAAATCGACAAGCTTATCCACTGATCACTTTATCGACTTCTCCCTAATCTTTTTTAATGTGGTTCTCTTTAACTACTTTGTAAACATGGGTGGCCCCTACCTATCCAGATGTTAACATCACTCCTCCTTATTCGTAGAATATCAAAGACGTAAGAACAAAAGGTGCAATGTTTCTCGAGTTTTATCATCATGTGATCACGTATTACCAAGCAGAGGTTTTCTCTCTTCTAATTTTTAACATGTTCTTAATTCAAAAACAAGGAAAAAACATCTGATAACTAAAAAAGGTGCAATGGTGAAACTGGTAAAACTAGCACCAGATTGCATCTATCTATCGTGATCTTCCTTTAATTTATTAAGGAGGAGAGGGAACCTCTTCCCCTTACATCCCTCCCACACGTCAAAATTTCGAACTATGTCACTGCTTGACGCAATTTTACAAAATTACATCTAGATAATTATTGAGTTACTGTTAAAATTTCAACAGATTTCATTAAGAACCGTGGAAAAGAGAGGATGAAGAAAGATACTGAAGACAATGACTTCGAATACTACGTCGGTCCTAAATTTATAGAGATAAAACTTGTTTTGGATGGTTCCTTTGTTAGTGCTCATTCACCACACGCTTCTGAGTATGCACTGGCGATGATGAACATTGTAAGTTTGTAAATTTACCTTATCAAATGATATCCTTTACCTCGGCTAGGAGCATGCGTCAAGCAAAAAGTGAAAGAGTGAAATAACCTTCGAGAATGATCCTCTGTCTCTTTCCAGAAAAAAGTGAAGCCTCTCTTTGTAGTTTTATGGCAATTTACTTATTTAGAGTCCTTACAAAGCATGGTTTTAAGTCAATTTCCTACTTCCAGTTTGGTTCACGTTTACTCTGCTCTGCGTAAATTACAACTGAAGATATTAAACAAAGTATTTAGCAAAATTGCTTTGAAACGATTTTTCCACCTCCATTCGCTTTGCTTATCACACGTTGCTGAATTCTGAGATATATGACAGTAACACCGTACAGAAAAAGTCTTTAAAACAAATTTCACTACCTTGCAGTGATTAAAATTAAAAATTATTATGAGGCGTTGTAATATGTCTCTCACCTTCTACCTAGGCAAGTCGTCGGTTTGTGGATTCTTCGCTTGGATTTCCAATTCATTTGTACATCATGTCTATAGTGGAATTACATTACCCAGAACCGGTGAGCTTTCCATACGATCTTTTTTGATTCCTTACCGAAGACAGGCAAGGAATCTATGGGATGGTGATGTCGTGTGTATGTGTTGGGGGGTGGGGTGGCATGTATGCATATGTGAGTGTATGTGACACTTTCGCTTGCAACACGATATCTCAAGAGGTGTAGGCGTGACTAATCTCACAATTGGTGTGTTGGTTGGCGATATTGAGGAGGTGATCCAGATTGTTTTGGTGGAGGTCAAAGGGCATTTGGGGTCGCAAGAGGTCAAAAGGTAAAAACTTTGCATACATGATATCTCAAGAATGGTACAGGTGACTAAGATCATATTTAGTGTGTGGGTTGGCCGTATAAAGCAAATTATCCCTATCGATTTTTGTGACTAAGCTCATACTTGGAGTGTGGGTTGATGCCAATAAGTACACGATCCGTAACAATTTTCGTGGAAGTCAAAGGTCATTTGGGGTCACGTGAGGTCAAAAGGCCAAAACCTTGTAAACACGATGTCTCAAGAACGGTATATGTGACAAAGCTCATGTGTGGTGTGCAGATTGTTGGTATTGAGAAGATGATCCCTTTGATTTTCCTGAAGGTTAAAGGTCATTTGGAGTCAGAAGGGTCAAAGCCTGGCAAGCTTCCTTGCACAGGTTTACAAGAAAGGTAATTGTAGGGTCCTGTTACTTGTCATGTAGATGGTGCATAGTGAGTAAAAGGTCCCAAAAAATTTTGGTGGAGGTCAAATGTCATAACATAAATAGCCGTCTTGTTGTCGGCGATAATTGCCAACATAAAAAGAGTTTATAAAGATACCAAAATAGCTCCCACAACATTTTTCAAAGTCATTTGAAGAGAACATTCAGGTTACAATAAAATAAAACTGTTATCATAGTGGTAATGGTTTAAGATTTTCAATGGGCAGTATCCATTTTGCTTTTCTTCGAGTGACCATTCTCATGATAAAGGGCTATTTCTGATACTGCACGATGATCCCATGAAAATGTTTATTTCTGTACTTTTATGGTCTCAAAAGCCAGAAAATTGCATCTAATAAGCCTAGATTTAGGCTACCTTTTATTTATTATGAATTCGGTATCTAAAAAGCCAAGCAGACCTTTTGTCTTGGCTATTTCTTGCAATGTACTTAAGTAATGGCTATTTCAGAGTGGTCCATGATGCAAATTACGTCAATTAGGCCCAATGTTTCTTCGTGTCCTTATCTTGATTTTCCAGATGGCAAAAATGTACACTAAAAATTAACATAAACATACCTAACAGTTCACTCAGTGTTTTCCTGTTTTATATGTGGTAAATAGGCTTTCGAAATGCCATTTCAAGTGATATCAGAGGCATTTGGGGCCAAAACTTTCTTGCGTTCAGCCCCAACTCGTGGTGGCGCGGAGCTTCCCCCCCCCCCTAAAAGAATTTTGTCCCTACCCCGAATTCCCTTCTGCAGGGACCCATGGATAGAAGATTTAACCCTTTACCGTTGTGCTCTAATCGGGGCATATTTGCGCGCCTCGGGAGTGGGCGGAAAAGCGGACGTAGCACGCCCCGCGTCAACTTCCGTAGGTTATTGACCCCGTGACCTTAAACTAATGTCCCTCATTGTTGTGGCCGATTTTGGGGGGGGGGGGTAGCTACTCGCAGTTTCGAGTTCCGCGTGAAACAGTAAAGATGGGTGACGGCCGCGCTCTCCGTATGGGTCCAAAAGGACCCAAACAACGGTAAAGGGTTAAACATGTTTTAACATGGAGCTATTACTTTGAATAATAGCTCCATGGTTTTAATAGAAAAACTTGCTGAGGAGAAACGGCAAAGTAGTCTTTTATCGGGTGCGGAAAATCAAATGGAAAGTCTGAAAAGCAGTGTCTTCGATCGTGCTGAGGCTCGGGGTATTTACTCCTTCGAAGCGCCCCTGCAGACCATTTTCGCCCCCTCTGACCGAAATCCCTACCTCCGCCACTGTCACAAGGGGCAAGGGGGATCTCATTGTAGGAAGATTGGATGCCTTGCATGTGTACTTTGTGGGCATATTACGGAGCCTTGTTAATCGAAAAACATTGCAGAGCAATGTCAATGTGAAAAAGGCCTTACATTTCAGCCGCAAGGAATCACTAAGCCTTTTAGCTATCTGGTTTTTATATCTTCCAAAAGGATACATTTTGAAATGCTTAAAGAAATTTTTGTTGTTTATCTCAACAAATGAAAGGTATAGTCATAAAATTAATGAGTGAGTGAGTCAGTTACGTAGTCAGTTATACTTAATAAATTAGTTGAACTTTTACCACAATGTTCCTAACCGATAGGTTTAAGGTCGACCTTTTTCCTGTTGTTGCTCAGCGGCCTTTTTCGTCAGCTCTGATGCTTATGCTGAGCTCCAAACACAATGGCAGTAGGTTGCATTTTCGGTGTTATTAGATTTAGATATGATTGGTCGGGGGACGAGCTTCCGGCCTATCTGCTGCAATTCGGATGTTCTAACCACGTGAACATGGAGTATAGTCATAGAAACTGCGCTTAAGAAATATTTACCAAAATAAAGTTCAGGTTGTTGATTAATGTGACATGCCGGAATATAATTACACTGTAATTAAAACAACCCTTAGTGTAGGTAAAAAATTTCATATGTTCAAGTATTCTACACATGAAACCGGAAGCCAACAGATAACGAGGGACTTCATAGATACAATCATTGACATCTTTGTAAGTCTTGAAAGCAAAATGACATACCTGATCAATCCAAGGTCAAATCAATGGAATAAAAAAATAAAATACAACAAAAGAGTGTTATCATCAATGTGAATCAATGGTATGGCGCCCGCTTGTAGTAATTCCTCATATTGTAGGAAATGTGGCAACTTCAAATGCCTGAGATTTGATATGTAATTGAACATTTAACTTTTTAACATATTATTACTTTAAGGTTATTTTACCATTATCCACCGAAAGCAGATCTCTGATGTTATCGTTATCGCATGATATTTTAGTAGTTTACTTATTACATGCTTCTTGGAAAGTTCAGTGAGTTCTTCCCTAACATACTCACACTTAAATTTGATATTATCAAATACTCTCTCTCACATCTTCCCTGCCATGTAGTTCGAAATTTACTCTGTCTTGTCCTATACCTTGATCTCGTTTGATCTATGGCTGAAGGATAATTGGATCGACGACGACAATAATCCTGATCATTGGGACCATGCAATTTTGCTTACAGGGTAAATATGTCTCTACATCAGTTTTAAAATGTTGGAAAATATATCTTTTGGGCTCAGCTTATCTCTTCAACAACGATAAAACAATTCATCATTAGTCTGACCTAGGTATGATTTTATTACTGCTCACAAATTAATAATTTTACAAACGATTGAAGAAGAATTTCACAATTTCATATTTATCGGGGAAGTTTTCGGAGGCATGTAGGACGTCCTAATTGGTAATATAAGGATTCTATTGTAGCGCAGACAATTTCAATTACATACATTAAAACCGTGTGTGACGATTTATAGATTTACTATGAAACTTTTACTAACCAAAATATAGCTTTAGGAGCTGAAGTACCCACTGGCAGGGTTTTGATCATTGAGATTGAAAAAGCGTTTGATATTCAGTTGTTAAAATCTGCAGACTAAGTTACAATTCATTGAAAGCCGTAAAAATTACGCGAACTGGCAAAATAACGAGTCATCGGAAGGGAATACACTGTTAAAAATTTCTGTAAATTTACAGACTTTTTTTAACTTAAACTTTTTGTATTTTACTTTTAATAGAGATTTTCTGTATCTTTACAGACACTTTGTATTGCTACAATAAAAAAGGGTTGTTTAACATGTATTTTCTGTTTATTTGAAAAACCATTTCTGTCTGCTTTTTTTAACCAAATTTTACTGCTTTGTAAAACTTTTTCTGTAAATTTACAGAAATTTTAACAGTATTTTGTATTTTTCTGATTTCACATAAATATACTGTCATTTAACAAACATTCATTTTGTTTTTAAGCTGAAAAAGAAACAAAAATAAGCCCAAACAAACAAATAAGAAATGGCCAGAAAATTTTCAATCTATAACATGCATCGTTCTGCGAAGTTTCAGTTAAAAAAGAAAACATTTTTGGCAAATTTATGGCCCTATTTGAAAATTAACTTACATTTATTATAAAAGCATACCTAGTTATTACGTTCTTAGTTATAAATATCATACAACTGGTGTTTTGTCACACATTTTTAAGTAAAAAGAAATTGTAAGGCCCTAATTTCAGAGCACTGACAATTGGTATACTGATATCAACTCATTGCCACAGGCGCTCATGCACTTGATCGAATTAAAAACGTTTCACAAATTTACTTGAAAGAGTCTGTAAATTTACCACTTTATGACGTATATCTCATTTTGCATAAATGGGTGGAGCTTATTTTGTAGGCATTTTCCTAACAAAAGGATTGCTGTTGCTTTGAAAAATATCTTTTTTGGCGTTTTTTAATCAGGAAGTGATAAACTTATTGTTTACCTTGTCTGGAAATGTTTGCAACCAATGTATTTGCATTCTTTGTCACATTTATTTTAAAAACAATTATTATATTGTACAAAAAATGTGACTTTCCAATTACAAAGTTCCTAGAGATAGCAGTCTATTTGACAACAATATGACAACAAAGCATCCTCACTGTGTTTTGATTGAAAACAGCTTCGTAACCACACATTACGTTGATAAGCAAATACCTGATCTACGTAATGGTGAGGTGTATGTTACGTAATAACATATGAAAGGAAAAAAGCGATATTATAATAAATATTAAATTGTAAATTGTAAATTCACATAAAATTAAGGTAAAAAAAAAACAGAACAATTCTGTAATTCGATTTTACAGTAGACATTTGTAAACTAATTTACATGCAAAAACTGTAAAGAAAAAACAAACACTTAATGTTTTTTCATGATTACAGTCTGGCTGTAAAAAAAACATTATTTGGTTGGAAAAAAATTTGCCAGAAAAATTATGTAAATTTACAGAGAAATTTTTAACAGTGTACCTGAACTAACTGAAACTTCCTACGCGTACATGGTAGTCACAAGGTAACAGTCTTTTCAGGTCCTGAAAAACTTCTAAGGCTAGGCCATAATGCGTATTTGTATAAAAAATACCTTGGGAGAAGCCTTTCTTTTCAGACACGCTTTATCAATGACGGTATTATCCTAAATTATTGTTAAGATGTCATTGAAGGTGTAACAAAAGGAACTACCTTTTTGTTGGCTTTATCAGGGAGCTGACTTCGTTTCCACCTCACTAGCTTTCCAAAGTCGACTGAGATAATTGGCCTTTGTTTCATTTGCATGAAAAGGAAAACCATCGTGTAGGGATTTTTGTGCTTCATTCCCTACAACAGAAGCGTGCTAGTGGGAAAGAAAAGCAATGGTGTCAAAATCATGGTTATTGTTATGATGTTAATGTGGACGTGCATAAAAAATATGTAGTAAGGTGCAGTGTGTTCACTGCAACTAGGACCGTGACGTGATATCAGTCCTCCACTTTGAAATGGTATTTTTGCCTTTTCTTTGCTGTACCGAGTGATAATTAGAAGCACTTATACAAATGAGCAAACAAACCTCGCTTCTAGTACACAAAATTTTTCAATGACCTCTCTAGTCGTTACTTTTTCGTTAATTTTATAAATCCCCCAGAACGGAATAAACAACTCACGTGCATGTTTGCCTTTTAATGATTCCACTTCAAGCAATACAAAGTCATGAGTGATTGTTGTCCTCGTATATCCCATAAAAGTTCTAAAGAAGCTAGAACGTTTACAGTTTCCGTCTAAAAAATAAGGTCAACCATTGACTCCGATTTGCAATGTACAATGACATATGATGTACTCGTCATATAATCCATTAATCCATTCAAAGACACACCTCACGATCTCTCGCAGGCTCTCAAAACCAAGATATGGAGGGGAATATTGTGTCATTTTTTCTGTATGAAAGAACTACCCATTTCTATTTTAGAACCTTGAAGTATTTGATTCAAGATAAAATCCTGAAGAGGATTTGACCGTATTTAACTTGGTAGGTTTTCTAGCTTACAAGTAAGAGACAAAGTTTTCAGTCTCCTGGATAGGTTTTTTAGTTAGACTACTACACGATCGACAGGAAACTGTTTTGTGATTAAATCACTACAATTAGTCATTTTTATAGTCAATTAATTGGATTAGGTTTTACCACGATGTTTCTAAAGAAGTGGGTTTAGTCGGGTCGGCCACTGTCTTTTTCTAACTTTTGCTCACTGCTGATTTGTTTTCCCTTCTCCATTGCTCATACGAAGCTCCAAGCGCAATAGCAGTAAGTTCCATTTTAAAGTCTTTGCCCTAACCCAGGTAGGAGTTGAGCTCCAGACCTCCCGGCTACAGAGATTAAAAAGACTGCCAAAATCTAGGTCTGCTTGTATATTTTTAAGCCACAAAAGTTAGTAAACGGAACCGTATGGTTCATTCTATTTTATGGCTTTTTACAGTTTTGTCATGTGTGGCTCCATCCTAAACTGGATGAAAAGAAATGGTACATTCTTCTTCAAACGAAATTGATTGAAAGTTTTCTAATGAGCAGTTCTTAATCCTCAGCCATACTTATGATGGAGATGATACCGCCCTTGGTATAGGCACCAGAGTGCCCCCAATGTGTCTTCCTCATCCAAACATCACTAGTTGTAACGCTGTAAAAGATTTAGGCTTGGCATCTGGATTCGTGATAGCACATGAAATTGGACATAGGTGAGTCTTTGGTCTCATTTCAGTCTATTTAAGAGCTATTGAACTATATTTTCTGTTTAAGTAAACCGTAGCACAACTTAGCAAAACATAAAGTAAAAATTGTTTCGAGTTCGTAGAAGTTGTTAAGTTTTTTGCTCACGTTAGGAGATTATTAACAAATACATCATGCATGCCCGCTACGTGAAATTTTTGTTTTAGTTTTCTTATGAAAATAAATTTGATCTAGTGGAACATTATTCGTTTAGTTCCATTCCACGTCATTTCCACGACTTAAAAACTAATTTAGGCATTCACACATTTTGTAACTTATGATACAAAGTGCGAAATCACATACGAGTCATGATGAAATTAAAGTATATAACTTTTTAGCTAGAATGAATCACCGTGCAAGGGTTTGTCTAGACCTTTCGTCAAAGGGAGGCCCAAACTGATACAAAGTAACCGATCCCATAGCGCTTGCGACCGAGGGGAAGAGTGTGAGAGGTTGATGTGGAGGTTTTTAGTTTTATAAATGTGAAAATACGTGATTTGGTGCATAATTGATACGATATTTTGTATGTTTAAGAAGAACCAATATTATGTATTTTATTACTATTTCAATAACTATTTCTAAGAATTACCGCATTGAAATCAAATGCGCATCTATTGCTAGCAAAAAATGGGTTTGCGCGGAGCGCAAAACAAGAAGGTTTTGGTCCAAAATGCCTCCCGATCGCTGGAAAAGGTATCTTCCGAGCCTGTTTACCGTATATAAGTTGGGAAACGTAAAAAAAATTAATATTTGCCCTCATTTTTCATTAAAGGAAAAACATATAATAGATACATCCCAAGGCAAGTGTCTGGGAATAGTGAGATGTATGCGAAGTGAAGAAATTTGGAATAATGAATACCGATACAGGACAGTGCATGGCAGCAGGCCCACTATCTAGAGGAGATCCATAAGTAGATGGCTCTTAGCGTGCACCAATTTTAGTGAAGATGCTTTCTAAATCGATGGACGTAGCTGTTTAAATAGGGCTTTGCGCCGTTTTGGCAGTCTGGTTTAACTAGCTGCGCCCACGACCTATTTTCCAGTTGCGAGTTAGATTGCTTCCCCTTACATTTGATACGTATGCGGAACACAACTCACAACGATATATGGCTCCGTTTTGAAGTCTTTTGACTGGCCGAACCAGTGTCCTTCCTTTAAAGAAACTGTTGGATATATGAAAATCCTAGGATACAATATATAGAACCAGAAACCAGGTTCTAGTTGCATTCACCGTCAAAAGCAGTTCCATGGTCCCAGGAAAAAAAAAACTTACAACCAATGAGGGAGGGAACTTGGCGCGGATCTCCACCATCTGCTGCAGCGGGGAAATAATTACCAATCACTTCTTCCTGATAGGAGGAAACGATCACTTCCCAAGCACCCCGACATGCATCTGAACCACTTTTGTATTGAGATTCCAGTTAAAAATTAATTCAAATACTGGAGTAGGAGCTGTGGCAGAACAGTCATCGATCTTGTCAGAATTTAAACAGTATACTAGCAAAACATTCTCGCCCTTCCTGAAAGAAGTATAATCAGAGGTTTTGGAGGAAGGTGCACAATTTAAGATAGCTTCAGTTGGTACTATGAAGTCACTCATTCACGCTGAAAGCTGACTACATCACACACCTAATCCCTGAATAAAATTGGTTCATCCATAAATATGTTGGGGCTAAGGTGTTCGGAGGCGGCAACTTTCTCCGCCCTACTAACTCCATTTCCCATTTCTATGGAGAGGCAGTTCGCAGTACTCATCTGTTAGCAACACCCCTTTCCCTTCCATCTTCATTACTTTTCTTCCCTTCCTCGTTTCGTTCATTTTCCTTCTTTTTCCTTTCTTTCCTTTTCTTTCCTTTCTACCGCCTCCTCCTCATTTCCCCCTGTCTCATTTCTCCCCTATCAATAGGGGCCACCCTGCACAAGCCGGTGTCACTGGGTATGTCAATAAGTGGTAATTCTGTAAATGTCATGTGTTCGAGTTCAGTTTAAAAATAGGTGAACGGGAAACCTCATGTTCGTGATTAGTAGAAACGAAAAGTTTAGTCACAAATGCTGTCACACCAGTAGAAACTTAGAACATTGGAAGCCATCACTGGGCATCGTTAAGCCCATAGTTTATGTAATAGTATGTTTTCCGCTATGGAACAACTGTTTATATTTTAATCAGTATTGGAGCAATTAAATTCTCGAGAAAAATTTTTTTCAATCCTCCTTATATTTTATTCTATACTCATGAATATGATCGATTCAACATTAACAAACTAAAGGCAGTGGCGTAGCTAGGATTTTTTTCCGGGGGGGGGGGGGGCAATGGTATAAAATTTCCCCAAAACTTTTCCCGGACAATGTGTATGTATTTCATATAAAATATGCAAACTTACAAGTATAACAACATTACCTTGACATTTTGTAATATTACCTGCATTTTAATCTTAAAGTATAACAGAGAGCAATCGGAAATAACAAAGTATATTATTTTGGTACACAATATCTGGTTTATTTGTATGTACTAAAGCAGTGGCGTACGCAGGATTTCTCCGAAGGGGGAGGGGCATGCAGTATGGTCTAAGGGGAGGGGTGTCCGGAAATTATTTGACGTTTTCAAGTAGTCTACATGCAAAATGGTGCAAGATTTTCGACTTTGACAGGAACAGTGTTAAAGGTTGAATCGTGGTGGTTCATGAGGATAAAACTGAAACTTTTGTGTCTTTACATGCACTCTTATGCCATTTATGCTACCTTACGAAGTAAAACTTGTCAAAGTTAAATTTGCACACTTTTAGAAGTCCAAATAAAAGAGCATTGATCGGTATTTGTGGTTTTTCTTGGTCACAAAATGTTATTTTGTCATAAAGATTATCTAAGCGGAGCGCTACCATTGGTTGGCGCGGAGCGTAGAGAAAATTTGGAAAAATCAGACCCCTTAGATGGCCGGAAATAGCATTTTCCAGGCTAATACGAAGAATCTAGCCATTCGCTTTCTTCTTTTGTCGTTTGCAATAAAATGCTCACTTCAAAATATGGTCGCAAACTGCAAAGTGATCAGAGAGTTAAGAGCTAATTTTAGTCCAAATATGTAATTTTGCCCAAAAGACCGAGCGAAGCGTCACCACTGGCTGGCGGGGAGCGTAAAGAAAATTTCGAAAAATCAGACCCCTCAGATGGTTAAAATAGCGTATTTATGCTTGTAAAGAGAATCTAAACATGTAGTCTTTTTTATCGATGCCACCAGTGGGAAACAGAGTGGCATCGATGGTTGAGAAAAAAGTAAAATTTGGAATTTGACAGAATTTGCCTAGGTCTATTTGTAGGAATTAAAAAAAAAATGACATCACTGAAAGACCTTGCAAGGACAATCCTTCCCCTTTGAAAAATTTTGACAAATTGGGTGTCCTTATAAGCATTCTGGTGCCACATATGCTATCTTTTGAAGTAAAATCTGTGTTAATAAAGTTAGACTACGTATTTTTAAGAACAAAGAAAAAATGGCATCAGTGAGGGGTGCATGGCCCAATGGTCTCCTCTTCGCACGACACTAAGGAGGCCTAATAGTGGCTCAATCACAAAGGATATCCTGTGAGAAAAGCAGTCTGTTTTGTGTAGAAGGCCACAAGGTACTCATTGTCCATTTATTGTTACACTCAAAGTGAGCACAAAGCTATTTTCCCGAACTAGCTTGTAAGTCTCCAAAGATTAGGCTAAGTAACAAAATCCAAGTGTGCCAACGGTTCCCGTTAATTCTAATTTCTAGATTAACTTCAAGTTTATCGTTTTTCATGGATTGTTTCAGCCCGATCCATCGTTATGTACACAGAGTAAAATCGTACAGCTACTGCTAGCTTGTAGAAGAACATAACAACCTCGGGGGTCTACGCGCAGTAGTGACTTGTCAGTTTTCACATCCTTTTACTGATGAATTTCCAAAGTATCACCTGAATAATAGCTTCCTGTGCACTGAAATGCACTGATCATAACCCCGTGCGTATGCAATTAACATTCAATCTGCTACGCGACGAGGACATTTCTGTGGAACGCGAATTGGGCCGGTTCATGAGACACTGACGAAATCTGAGTTAATTTGTTGCATGAAAATACGAACTATGTATGAAAAATGTCTCACAATTTCTATTCTAACAAAAATTTTGAGAAATTCTTGTGAAATTTTTGTAATAATGAGAAGATTCATCAAATTTCCCCATTTTCATCAAATTTCCCCAAAATTTTTTCCAGGGGGGCAACTTGCCCCCCCCCAGTAGCTACGCCACTGACTAAAGGTTCCAAATTATAAACTTCAATGGAACTTTTTCTCCTTTTCTCTCATGTTAAAAGTCTCGGACTACAACACGATGATGCCGAAGGGATCGGATGTGGAACTGGTTACATCATGGCTCACCAACAAAACGAACATCAATCTTTCTTTACCTGGTCTAGTTGCAGCCGAAAACGTTTGAACAAAATATGGAGGTAACTATTACCAAATAGTTTGATATATGAAAATGACAATAGCCTTCCGAAAACGCAGATGAAATGTAGAAATTTGGTCAACCACATTTTAGTCATTTTAGTATGAAAGCTCTACTACACATTCGATTTGTGAAACATTTTGTTGCCGCAGAGTAGTGCCACAGAAAAAACCAGAAGGCTGAGGTCTTGTTTTTCGTACGGAACCGTACAAAGACTTGTTCCGTGAAAACTGTACAAACACAAAAACACGAATTCTTTAACTTCATAGAAGAAGCAAATACACAAACACTGAAACGATACAATTAAACGCCTAAAATATCTATACACAAAGATACCAACTACATTGATACAAATAGAATATCAGAATACAGACCACATAAAGTAAATTAAAGTTAAAATACTCTTACCTTAATGACCTACTCAGTAACGCAATACGCCTTCTTCACACTGTACTATACTCAAACGGCAATGATGATAAGGGCTTGGCTCGGACGGTAGCCAGGTGAAATGCTCATTGTCCAGAAATTAATCAATGCATGATACGAATGCAAAGAGCTACGGTAGCCTTCACTAAAGAAGCCTTCATTACATGGCTCCCCAAAATTTACATTCAATTTTATAATTCATATTTCATATTCATTTTTCGCATTTCAGTTCATACATACGCATTAAATGTAGACTGGACATACTAGATCACATGATCATTTCCTGTCAAGAGATTCAAATCCCTGGTATGACTGACTAAATCGTCTGAGTCAAGATACTATAAGTTAATTAATGTGCATGCACCTTAAACACATCTTGAACTTGGTGTGGTTTTCTGCAACAATCGAGAAAAAAAAATTGGGGACGTCTGTGTGTACTGTCCGTGAACCTATTCAAAGCTGAAAGTGTAAGCATTGCGTTGCGAAATCTTGGTATTTGAAACTGTTACAAAGTTATGTAATAGTTATGTAATAGTTATGTTATAGTTACTTTTACTTTGATTTGTTGAATTTATCATTGTATTCTTGTAGCGAATTACAGTCATACCGCTTTTCTTTCCAATTAACGTTGAAACCTTGTTCATCGAATTAAAACTTAGTGGAATATCCAGTTAAATCCGACAATTCAACTGGGTTGGACATATCATTTGACCCAGTTGAAACCTGCAGTAACTTGGTTCGAACCATTTGATGTTATATGGAATTCGGGCACAACTAACTGGGACCAGCTGAACCCACTTGAATTGAACAACTAGGTCCAACTTTAATTTTCAACGGGGTAGTTTGTGTCCACCATTCCCTTAGCTAACTCCGGCACCTCTTTGGCTTTGAAATGGACAAAAAATATTATTTTGGTATCTTAAGAGGAGCCAAATCTACACAGTATGATGAAACGTCCATTAAAATCAGACATGTGTTCTCGAGATATCAGTAAATGAAGTAATCAGATTTGTATTCCAAAGCTACGTTGAGAGCAGCAGAGATCATATCACATCCCCTTTTAAATGGAATCTTCTGTCTTACTTTCTTTTTTCAGAATTTTTAGACTGTTTGGTTGACCTTGAAAGGTAATAGTGATAGGATCTACCTGTGGGGAATTCCAAGTTTGTAAAGTTCCCATGGCACTTGTGCAATCTGTTATTCTAAGAACATGGGATTGTTGTGAGGGGAAAATTGGTTTTCAGTTTAAAGAAAACTAAAGACCATCAATAATGTCCTCACATTATTGGATGGTCTTAAGTGATGACAGATGCGCTTGCTTTATGTTCACGTTTTATGGAATATTTCCCAACTTTACCTGCTGATATTTTAAGAGTCACATATCAAATTTCAATTCAAGTTTCCCCTTTCACCGAAATGCTAGAAAAGGTGTCCCTCTATCATATTTGAATACATTAAATTGTGTGAGCTTAAACCCTCCTTTTAATTTGTAGACTGTTGTAGTACCACACTTGATGCCTTCAACTTTTGCGTTATGACAATGGAAACAAAGTGTGAGTTTCTTTGTTTTTCGAAGACAAATTTTGTGCACATTAACGTCGAAATAGTAATAACAAACATTTTTGTTTGTTTCTCCCTAGAGGAAAACCAGGCTGTCTTGATGATATCCCGGATGACAATGTTAAAGAAGTATCCATTTATGAATTTTATGAAAATTCTCCATCACTCACTCAGCAATGCCGTAATTTTATCAAGGGGATACTCCCGCAATATGCCCAGTATATTAGCTACGTGCATGCTTGTTCGTATGAGGTAAATTTGAAAAAAAAATAACTTGACATTTGTATTCTACAAGCCCTACTCCTGTCAATTTAAACCAATATGACGCTTAGATTTGACAGTTTAGAGATGTCGCCATCAGAAAACGCCACTTTGAGATTTCTCGAAAATACCGCTAGGTAGATAAATTATGCGGCGTGTATCAGTTAATGGACTGATGTATGAAAATGGTCTAAAAATGTTTTTGTTGTTTCAGGCGAAGTTCACCAGAGTCACAAAAAGGATCTATAGCATAGCTTTATACTTCTTTACAGAGGAAAATTTAAATGCGTCATTAACGTCATATTTTGCACTTATAAGTAGCTTTCTATTTTTCCATGCAGAAGCCTGAGAGACTGCTAAAATTTCTCTATTAAAATAGCAACCTTTTTTTGGTTTCTCTCTGAAATGGTGGACTTTAATCGGTTTATTCTCTGCAATTTGCAGGAGTTTGCCATCTTCTTTTAATTGGTGGATTAAGGTCCTTCCCCGTAGTGCAAAGTTTTATCTCTAAAGTATGTTGCTTTTACGTTGTTTTACTTTCCGAAAAAATTAGCATTGGTCATTATTTTCAAAGATACAGCTGTGTCCAAGGGAAAATCTGAAAGGATTTCTGAGTTCGAGAGCAAACGAATTTACTTAGCAAATTTCTGTTACTGACTTAACGAGCCGTACCATCCTCATTTAATTCCCTCCAACATTTTGCCCCTTTAAAGTAAAAAGTATTCTTAAGCATTTTGAGAATTTTTACTGCATTTTGCAACACTATATAAATGAAGTCGCGATCTACAAATCAATTGTTCCATAAGACTACCTCATAATTTATTTCACCATTTCATTTTTATCATTTCGACTTTTGGATTTAGTCTTAATCCTCTCTTTTAATTAGTGGAGCTTTGAAAGCATCCAACCTTATTTTAATGTAGGATTCCATGGTAATGTATAATGTTGTTTAAATATCTCAAGGATACCTTAAAATGACGGGTGACCATGGTGGGTAATTCCAATGTTCTAAAATACCTATCGACTCTACAAGAAACACCTGTCATATATCAGTAGAACCTCTTTCGCACTGAGCCTTATCGGAGAATAATTAAAGGTTATCGATTTTGGATTTTAAATAATAGCCAACTATAAATACGGAACTCACACGGAACCTCACTTTGTTCGTAAAATACTGGAGACTTTGACTTTAAGAATAACAATATTATTAAAAACGAAAATGTGGTGCTCTATTACTTTTGTTATTCTTAATTACCATTTGCAGACTACCTGCACATCACTTTATTGCAAAGTGAGTGCATCTAGTTATGATACCGAAAGCGACTGCATTGCATCGGGATCACCGCCAGTCGAAGGTACCAGTTGTGGCTTGAATCACGTGAGTTTACTAACAGTCAAATTTCAAATGCGATGATGTGTGTATTTGGCAGACTTGTAGTGTAAGCACAAAATCCCGATACGTTCGTGTACAAGACATCGATTAGTAGTAGGAGAACAAAGCCATGAGAACGAGTACAGAAAAATGTTTCCCAGTGATACAACTATATATCAACATTTGTTTGTTTTAGCAGAAAGTAAGGGAAAGTGGTCATGTTCGTTGTACAGAACACTCACTGAATATATTTTGTTTCATTTATACTTTAATTTTTATTTTGTAGTATTGTATTAACGGAGAATGTGTTGATGATGTTGAATACGTTTCGACCTCTCTATCATCCGATGGGAACTTTTCCTCGTGGCAATCATCGCCATGTTCTCGAAGCTGCGGCGGTGGAATTAAAGTTACAAGACGTGAATGTTCTAACCCTCCAAACGCATTTGCAGGGGCTTTTTGTGACGGTCAGCATTTACACTATGAGCTCTGCAACATGCAAGTACGTATTAATTCGGTGTAATCGTGACAATTTACCTTGTAATCATGGCTCAGATTCACGTATTCATTTCTGTGTTACAATAAGCACTAACTAACTAAAATAAAATTAACTTGTTTCTGTTCTGCACATCTTGTTATCCCAAACCATTCTTTCACTTAAAACAATATGTTACATTGAAACTTATTGTTAAATACTTATTAATTAACACACGTATTTCAATGAAACGAAAAACAAAGACTAAAAAATTACAGTGCCGCCACAACAAAAGGGCCATAGGAGCTCCTAGATTAAAGCGAAAGGTAAGATGTTGGGGCGTTAAACTTTAAAACACCAAACCAAACGGACCCATGGGACACACAACATTTCCCATTGTCCAAACAAAGAAATTTCATAGCCCTTCACCTGTCCCGTCCATAGACGCAATGCCCAAAATGGTTTATTGTGGTACTATTGCTTAGTGTATTTCGTAAGCAAACCTAAAACGCAATAGCAAATTCCCTGCCACGGTTTAATATCCTCTTTTTGGATCGGTCACCCACGCTCACGAAAAGGATTTTCAAAACATATTCAGCGAAATGATACTGCCGCAATTTACATTATGAAAAAGCAAGGGACCGTTTTGACACAGGTAACTATGGAACGCCAAAACCGCCATCGCATATGACGATGTACTTCCATTTGGTGGCGTTATTTTACATATCGATGTTAGTTCAAATGGCCATCTATCCAGGAATGATGACGTTCTTCCGTTTTTCGACGTTACCAACTCAAACGGCATTCGATCACATATAACGATGTATTTCCATTTGGTGGCGTTATTTTCCATGACGATGTTAGTTCAAATGGCCATCTATCCCAGGAATAATGACGTTCTTCCGTTTTTCGACGTTACCAACTCAAACGGCATTCGATCACATATAACGATGTTTTTCCATTTGGTGGCGTTATTTTACATGACGATGTTAGTTCAAATGGCCATCTATCCCAGGAATAATGGCGTTCTTCCGTTTTTCGATGTTACCATCTTAAACGTCGTTCGATCAAACGGCGATGTGTATCCAAGACGTGTATCTCAGGCGTGTATCCAAGGCGTGTATCCAAGGGGAGTTCCTGTTCTCAAATGTACATATTCAGCAAAGTAAAATCAAACCAATCACAATGATTGTCTTTGGCCCAAGTTTTCAGAATTGAAAGTTACACAGGAAGATTGTCTTCGTGTAGGTCACATTGGTTCAAATATATATGTGTGTCACTATACATTACAATCATGTGTCTTCATGAATGACAAACTGCGCGAATTTAGGCAGGGTGAAGAATCCATGTAACTTTTAGTTGTTGCAGTAAGGGAAGACAGCGTAACCAACTAAAAGACAAGTCTGGGACATTTTGTTTTTCAAGTTTTATTTTTAACAGTCTTAATTCTTCACATTTCGTCGCTTTCCACAGCCATGTGAAGAAAAACAGTCATTCCTTGAAGAAAGAAATAACTCCTGCACAGAAATAGATCCAGAACTCGGTTTCCGCATTTTATCAGGAGATCAAGGCGAGTACAATTCCGCTGGACTTACGCTTAGTAACATGAGTATTTAGTTGCTGACGAATCGATTTAAAGGTCAAATCTTACCCACATAGTTCCGATTCTGATAACCTACTTTTACCTAAGCCCCTCCCGCAACTGTCTACAACCTATACTCATCCACACTCCATCCCTCTCGGTTTATTGCTTCAGGGTGAGTATAAAAGACCCCAATGTGTAATCAAAACACTCCAGCACAGTACATAATGTGAAAAATGAGCTACAGCACTCTGCATTTTTTTTTTTTTTAATTTTCTGTCAACCAATGAGCTGTGCAAGTTGAGGATTTCTGTAGACTACTACAAAACTGTAGTTTGCTTTGAAAATTGCCTGTCTTTAAGTCGGCTGCCACGTCCTGTCTTCCAGTTATGGCTCACTGGCTTGTTTTCCTACCTTATTGCTTTAGCTGAACGTCAAGTACAAATGTTTTAGTTTCCCTTTTAAGTCTTTTGAGTAACCCGGCAGGCTCCAAACATCCAGGCTACAATTCGGATGTCCTAACCAATTGACAATGGAGTCGGTCCGGCTGCACATTGAGTCTTGTTATAACAATTTGAACGTTTTAATTAAGTAATTATTTCATTACAATGTTTCTGAAACTGATGAAAACGCCCCTACCAAATCTTTACATAGCCCAAGTTTATCGATCCTTTATATTACAAAAATAGCATCTTTGGCTAATATACCGAATTCGTCTTGAGAAGACCGGAAACATAAGTGTCGGTATTCATAACAACAATATGAATGATTGTGTAACAGCATGAAAATAAATGTTTCCTTTTTGACTCAACGAAAAAAACAGTGAGACGTTTCTTCAATTGTATGTCGGAAAAGTATTTTTTAAATTGTACATTACAGTTCCCACGAGTTGTCTAAAGGGGTGCTGGAACTACACATCATCTACCTGGCATTATCAAGATTCTCTTTACTTTGAAGATGGCACAAAGTGCTGGAACGATATCATGAGGGATGACTTTACAATAGAGAAACGATGCGTTGCTGGAAAATGTGTCGTACGTTAACTTAACATTAGTTTAGCGATGCTAAATCGCATGTATTTGAAATAAGAAACACCTTCAAATGTTCATCATGGTTATTCTCCTTAGCTTTTAATTTCATTTTTTATTTCAATACAAACTACTTTGGTTCTGTTGTGAAGATATTGCCACTGGTTATTGCCTCCTGGTCGGGAAATTGGAATGTTGATATCGACCTACATTCGTTTTAAGGATGTTAATAACGTGTACAGGTGCGTTAGAAAAGTTAGACTGTCCTCTCCCCGATTTCTTATAAAACACCAGGGAACTTATCTCTTGGTTCATTTGTTCCAAGACTCTTTCGAGCATGCTAATTATTATTTTGCCCAGGTAAACAATTTCCTGATCAGACACATGCCCAAGTATATCTACCAAAAGAATAAAAGATGTGAGCTTTCAGAATCTAACAGAGTTGTTTACCTTATTCTCTATACCGCCATATTTCTTGTAGCAATTTAACTGTTATGGCGATGAAGGAAACCAAGGTGTATACGATGCATGTGGAGTCTGTGGTGGAAACGGAACATCATGCACTCTTCACGAGGAAACTGTTTACTATAATGAACAGAGTAAGTTTTTCCTGATTTAATTATCATTTTACAAAATGTATTTCTCTTTACTTCGTAAAAAGCTTGGAAATTCTTTCTTTCAATGAAACAGGCATATATCAATAAAAGTGATAATTTCCACCTAGTTGAATACTACAAGTTTCATGAAAAAAACCAAGAGCTTTGCATGTTGTCGCAAGTTCCTCGCTGTACGTATTACACCTTTCTATAGGTTTCTTGAAGGAAACAAAAATTCTTGCATGGAATTTAAGACACGAAAATACGGATCAAACTGAAAAAATGTATGGGTTACTGCCAACGTAAATCACGTGCTTCTGTCCAGTCACGCAGATGTAAGCGTTTGTCATCATGAGAAAGAGTTGACGATTTTTGCATTCCATCAGATAGTTGCAATATTTTCATTTCAGATCCAGATTTACTGCTTCCAGTTGGAGCAACCTCCATAAGTGTGGTGAACCAGGACTGTAGAACCGAGAGCGGACGTCAAGGTTTTTCAAATTTTTTTGATCTTGTTTCTCTCGTTTGGATAAATAGTAGATTACTACGTTATTCCAAAGTTACACGGAAGTTTCGAAACAAGTTATAAATTAACAACAAAACTTTGAGTAAGTTAGTTAGTTAGTTAGTTGGTTGGTCGGTCGGTCGGTAGGTCGGTCGGTCGGTCAGTTAGTATTCGGTATGATCCGGTCAGGACTTGAACTCTCAACTTCACAACTGTAAGTCTGATGTAATAACCACTTGACCATGCATTCGGTCCCGAAAAGATACATTCTACATTAAAGACTTTATAATTTTAAAGCTAAAAATAAACCAGCATTGTTAAATTTGTATTAGTTTTATTTTAGCAGAGTGTGACATCTGGCCTGAAGTTCCTCGATGCACGGTCGTTTTTACGATTTTAGTACTTTTCGTTACCATAGGGGTCCTTCAATCTGTCGGTATGTATCGCGATATGAGACCAAATGTGGCGTTAGCATAACAATGTCAAGATACAATATTGGTATATAGTAGGATCGCCCATCCTCCAATTCTGCATTGGGTCTACAATAACAAGAGTAACTTTTAAATTTAGTCTTTGAAACGTTAGATTCTTGTTTCAGAGAAAACACCCCTTACGTGCGTCTTGCGATGCTGGTTTCTTTAAAACATATGACTCATACCGGCTCTGTTTTTCGTTTTTGCACACACATGGGTCGATTTTTAAGTCATTTGGTGGGTGAGAGGGCGATACAATGCTTTTACACTCCAATCTAATTTCAAATTTCTGTAACACTCGTAAATTTATTTTGTTTCCCTTAAGCCCTCGATGTTCAGTCTGGCACCAACGTTTTTGCCCTTCAAGGAAACATTTTTAGAGTAGGTTTTGAAATTGCCTACGGTGGTCTTTGCGCTGTCAACCTAACATCTACCGGCCCTCTTGCTTCGGAGTTCAGGTTGCCATTACATGAAACAATCGGAAAACCATCATCGCTCAGCGTTTCTTACTACTTACCAACATCATCTCCAGTATACTTGTAAGTATTTAACTTCCTACCATTTTCTTTTTTCATGAAAATTTCATGAACACAGTATTATCGTAAAAAAGAGGTAAAGGAACCTTTTTCTACTTTCCTCCATTTTCATCTTTTAACTTCATATAACTTAGTGACTTTTATCTTGCACTAGTATTGATGCTTTCAAAGCACACTCGCATATTTGTAGGTGAGAGGGATGCATTTGCAGACGCTGCATACACCACATAAAAAGGGTCATTGAGACTGTAGCTAATTGAATGCGCGGACGTAGCTGTGGAATTAAATAGGCCTATATTGCAGTAGACTACATGAAATATGTCCATTTTCAATTAATATTTCGATGTGAAAAATTAGCAACATTAAAGAACCATATATCTATCTATCACATGCAGGTGGCGTCCTGGACCCTTTGGAAAATGTTCGGTTGATTGTGGGAATGGAACGCGTCAGAGAACGGTTCTTTGTATGGAAATAATAAACGGACGAGAAAGCCAAGTGTCACATGATTTCTGCAATGAATCAAGTGCACCTAACACAGTTACTTCTTGTTCAATTCCATGTTGGTCTTTAAAACTAAGTGAGGTAAGAACCTAATAATTTTTCTTTGTTTCATTCAATTTAAACATTCCCGAATATTTACACCAACAATGACTAAGGTAGCAGAAATAAGTCAACCGAGTGTCTCATATTAAGTTATGGTATTAGTAGACACTTTAGATTTCAATGACAGACTTCATACTTACTTCAAAACGACAGGTTAATTTCACAATTTTCCTCCTGTCACGCCTTCAGATATTTTCACGATATTTCAGAACAAATACATTAAATATTCAGGGTTACTCGACCAGAGACCCTTTTCAAAGTTTTAATAAAGTGAAAAAATATTGTCACATTTTCTCAAAAATTTAATGAAATAGTATAGAGGGTGCCTGTGTTTTCCATGTAGGTTCATGTTCGCATCTTTGAATATTTGGGCAAGTCTCCTACTTTTAAGCCGTTTGGAAGTTGTATTTTTTCTTACTCTCCCTCCCCCCCTCTCTCTCTCTCCTTAGAAGTTGCTCACCTGCTCAAGGAGTTTTAACACCTCCCTGACCTACAAACGGGTCTTAGGTTATGATTTATCTTTGAATAGGCAAACGTTTTCAAACTTCACTAAACATCCACTCTCTGAGTTGAAAACTTTGGAAATCTTTTATTTATTCTAATTGATCAAATAGGTTTTAGGGGGGTTTTATGGAGTGTGCAAATTGTTTCGGTCTTGTTATTTTTTATCGTTACTTTCTACACGGTGATGTCTTCCATATCATGAAATATACATTATCACTAATAGAGTCATATAGTCCAAGTTTTTGTGGCTCACATCCAATATTTCTCATCATATTCCAGTGTAAGACTGGCATTAAGGGTTACCATCACACCAAAGTGCGTAGCAGTGAATGCAAGATTGGTGAAGACGTCGTTGATTTATCGGAATGCAACCCAGCCACTAAACCCGTGATTATTTATACACCATGCTCCGCTGATCTTGAGTGGCTTAAATATCAATGGACCCCTGGACCATGGTCAGAATGTCATGGCTGCTACCAATATCGTGATGTTACTTGCACAGCTGGAATCCACGAATTCCCGGTGTCAGAGACATTGTGCAGCTCCGAAGAAAGACTAGTGACGTACCAGAAGTGCCATACAACAGCTTGTGGCTGGGAACCTACCGCCCAAAGTACCACTTCTCGTATCTTCCTTCATTCCACCCGTCGAACGACGCCTAGCACTACCACTCGTACCACCACAAGTACTACAGCTAGTGCTACTTCTAGTATTACCCCTCGTGCAACGCGTAGAACCACCCATGGCACCAACCCCGGTACCACCCGTCGTACCACACCTCGTGCGACCCTTGGTTCCACACCGCGTACCAACCCTCGTAAGTAGAAGTAGTACTATTGATAGTTATGATGACGATGACGATGAAGATGACGATGACGATGACGATGACGATGACTACAATGATGATGATAGTACCAACATTTGACCTGCATACTACAAATTCAAATTTACTAAACCTAACCCTCTCCCTAACCTCACCATCCATACCTACATTTATATGTATTTATACATATTTCAGCTGTTCATAATATTATCCACCACAGAGCATGTCTACAGTGTAAACTTGAAAATTTGCACAAAACATCTCCGTGAAGCCTGAAAAATTAATATTTTAAGTCAGACTGGGGGTAAGATAATTTTCCACGGAGAGCAATTAGCAGACGACGTTTTCTTCAAAAAGTAAACCCGAGTACACCACCTGAAAGACAGAAGTCGAACCTAAACCTTCAAAGCTATGAAATATCTCCACATTAAAGCTTACTGAATGTAGTGGGACATGCTGATGTAACATGTATATGAAACAGGTAGGTTCACTGAGATTTCCGGATTTAGAAAGAAGAGACTAATGTTTGCATGGTGAATTTTGCGTGTTCCCATCCGTAAATATCCCGCTGAAAATAGTGCGTGTGAGTAAAATTGTGAGGCATAACCACAACAGTTCATAACAAGTACTGAATAAATGTGGTAAGCATTGCGTTTTTCAGCAGTTGGTTGTCGAAGTTTGCAACAATGTATAGGACGTTTGCCTGAACACGCTTTTGTCAGTTTATATCATTTGCCCTTACTTGCTAACATACTAGAATCATATGTCAGTTTTCCAAATTTCGCCTTTGAAAATTCTAACTTCTAATTAAAGTGAACATCATGTCTGAGATTTCAGGAGTATTTTTAGCAAGCATGAAAAGCCAGGTCCAACTCTTCTTTCACAAAACATTTGTAAGCTGAGATCTAATATGTCGAGGTTTATTGACTCGGTTTCAAATGGTAGATTGCGCAATAACTTGTGATGCCATTGTTGTACTACGTGCAATTAAAGTTTAATTTTTGTAGAAACTTTGTCTTTTTTTCTTTCTGAATATTCTTGCACCCTATTTAAAAATATGACCATCGCATTCTTACTGCTATTATGTAACTGAATACGACGTCTATCTACAGCATGCTATGCAATGAAGAGGAAGTACTCAAATCATATTAACAGTTTTAATTTCAAACGAACATAAAGCATTTAAAGTGAATTGTAAAAGACGGTACACTTTCAATTCTAAATGGTCGGTTAAGGCCTTAACTTCAAAATGGTTTACCTCTATGTTGTCTTTGAATGGAAGTGGGCATCGTTACCTACAGATAGTGGGGAAGATGTTGGGATATTTGGGACGACATTTCTCCTCTCTCTCTTTAATTTTCATGTTACACGACTGTTGGATGATATTGTGAATATAAATGTCATTGCTTTTGGAAGAATTTTCAATGTTATAAGAAAGAAACCTTGAAGTTCATAGCGTTTCAATATTCTACAATTAAATAGGCCAGTATAAAATATCATATATTTCAGAATCAGACTGTTTACTAATTACTTACCACACGACCAATATTCCATGTTAGCAATTGAAAACATGTTATCGATAGATGCTCATTAAGACGGTGAGGGAAATCTATACACCCTTCTTACCCCATACGCACACATTCAATTTGTCATAGTAAAAGAGTATTTTTACAAACGTGAAGAGAAAAGAATCAATACAGCAATTAATCGAAGTATTCAATTAGCCTTACAACCTGTCTTAATTTCAGCTTTGGAATTAGATACCTCGATGGTAAAGCCACATCATACCGTATGGTTGGGAGTTGGTATAGTAGCTTCTCTTCTGCTTCTCGGACTATTTTCTGGATTAGCTGCATACTTCATCATGAAAAAGTAAGTCGACTAACAAATAAAGTGAAGAAACAAAATTTCAAGGATATTCCTTTTACGGTTTTGACTTTATGGTGTTTCCCAACCCCCTTAGCAATGGAGAAGAATATGAACCTACGGAAACCGGCTTATGCGCGCTGTTTAACAAGTTGTTTCTTGATTGGTTTTGCCATTGTATTGTATCGATTGTACTTTTTGTTTGGGTCAGGGATTAGGTTTTGGATAAGGGCTGTCGTTAGCCAGTTGGGAAATTTCAAAAGTTTTCTTTAGTTAATCGAAAGCGATAATGCAGTATTGGTAGTTATCAAAGCAACTCAATCTTTAATTTGTCTGAAGTGTATGATTGCTTTGCCAAAGATACCTCACAAATAGCCATAAATACCCGGTTAAGTTTATTTCCTTTTAGCTACACCTCACATCTTCCCTACAACTAAATATCAGGTATAGATACTGTGGAAATTTTGTTAGTTTGGGTCAAACTATATTTCGTCGGCTCCCCCATGATGCCTACCTCCGCCCTGGAGCGTTCCCACTGTTTATACACCTGTGCATCTGCCCATTTGCCCGTGTAATCTGGCAGTTGAAAACGTTCCTTTACTCTTCTACAACTTTCAATCGAATATTCTACCATTCCTGGCAAATCTTTACTTCAAGACTATGAGCAGTAAGGCTTAGTAAAAGTCTTATTATTCCAAGCATTTTCAATTTTCGTCAAAAATATTCCTTGACTTTGATTTTCATTTTATTTTTTGAGCAAATATTTGAAAGAATTTGGTCACGCTTATGAGTTTTCTGTGTAATGAAAAACTTTTAAGATTCGTAAAGGTATAGAGAGTTCAGAGCTCGACCTTTTCCAGGCTGTGCCTGGAACTCTGGTCTAGAGAAAATTTGAGTAGCAGTCAACCCTGCACGCCCTCTACATTCGCCTAGGGTTTAGATCTTTATCGCTTTATTACCATTTTATCTGAATATATGAAACTGTACACTTTGGAATTGCTGTTATTTCGAAACAATTTTGAGACAATAGAAAACGATCAAGAAACGATGAGGTAAAATGGCCAATCTACCACAGCAAAAACTAACCCTTTGGAGAGTCTTCGTATAATTACTTTGTGTATTTCTCTACTCTGGAAAATCTATGTCTATGTCCATTTCACTGCATCTGAAATAATTTACAAGAATGATGATTTCACGTTGTGATCGTAAAACCTTCATCTTTATCCCCACTGGAAAAGTAGCAATTACCTCCACGTAAGCTTTGTTATCACTACATCAACAAATTGAAAAACGTTCTTCTGTTTGCACATAGGAAAGTTCGACGGAGACGGCTCCGTGAAGAAAGCGAAGAGGAAGGTAGTATAAATTATAAAACTTGTAGATTTCCTACCATTTCAGCATAAATTAAAATGTTAGACGATTCTGGGGGCTGGAAGAGACAAGCTCCCTAGACGAATACACATGAAGCTTTAAAACTTTGTGAATTTGGCAATTAAAGACATACGCTTTGGTGGTATTTCATTACGGCCTTCCAGGACAGACGAAAAATATTTGAGACAATGTCCTCTTAACCCTGTCGTAACCCCTTTCCCTTACTCAACGTATCCCACCGTAAAGATTATTTTAAAGATTATTTTGTTTGAAAAATACCTCTACTTTCCGACAAAGCTCCAAAAAGATATGCAATCTGTTCACATTGTGTGCGATTCCTTTTGTGTCTTTTTTTTTTTATTGAATGTTTCGTTTGTCCTTCATTTTTTGTTGGAACAGTTGAATACCTTTAACGGTAGATCTAGAATTACTTTTCATCATGTGTCGCGTATAGCAAAAATGTTGCAAAATATTCCCGGCAGTGGCATCAAAATTATAAGTAATTTGAATGCAATGTTAAATAAATGTGCCGCGATGACATCACTGATTCCACATAATGCACTTAATTTAAAGATAACTTGCATCACTTTGAAAATTACTCTCCTCCAAACACTATTTGCTATTGAGATGAAGTTTTCATCTCATGAAGGAGAAAATTTTCTGCATATTTTGATGTCAATGAATGACGTCCCCTGGAAACGCCTTTAGTCTCGGATGTCTCATGTAGTCATTACTCCTAATGTGGTACGTTTCGAGGTTTTCTTCCGCATCGGTTTGTGATCTGACTTTTTAGGGTTTTTGTTAAAATCTTCACAATCTCTGGACGGAAAAAGCTACAAATTTGCCAACATGTGTAAACATATGAGTTGTACATCAAGACTATGAAAACGAAATTAATTGTATTTATTTTGTACGTCACATCGATAGACACATTTTGTCCGACTCCGCTATCCGATAAAGAGATTTTTGTCGGTGTGACGTCACGAAAAAGTCAGTTTTTATTTTCATAGATTTCAGATGCAACTTTGCAAATTTACACTCGATGACAAATTTTGGCTCTTTCCAACCAAAGATGAAAAACATATTTACAAAAAACCGAAAAAATCGAACCGGAATCCTATCCAAGTTCGTTTTATTGTGACCGCGGCTTATTGAAGACCACGTAGACCATGTGTTTGGTCCAGTGGCAGAGAATCCACTTCTCATGGGGGAGGTACGGATTCGATTCGCACGTCGAGTAATACCAAAGATTAAAAAATGGAACCTAAAATGTTAAAAAAAACGGTAGACTTTCAGAACAAGAAAATAAAGAGCTAACTAAGGGTTACAGAAAATTTTGGGACATTTATTACTAGAACATTACTCTAATCCTTATGTTTTTCTTTAAACTGTGTTCTGTATCCAATACAAAAATCTTCTAAAATATTCTATAGACAAAATTCTGTAGAAACTGTTTAAGATTTTCTATTGAAATTCCTATAGTCCTAAAAGAAAAGCCTATAGAATCTCTATAGAATCCTATAGGGTTTCTTTAGAGCAGCTCTTTAGAAACTCTTTAGAAACCCTAAAGAAACCCCGTAGAGGTTCTTTAGAAAAGTGGGCCACTTTTCTAAAGAAGCTCTATAGGTTTCTAAAGAAACTCTATAAGTTTGTTTAGAGAATAGTGGGATTCTACTGAAGCTGTGTAGAGGTTCTATAGGTAACGTATAGAGGGTCTATACAAACAGTATCGAGGTTCTATAGAAACTGTATAGAGGTTCTAGAAAATCGGCCTCTTTTCTAAAGAGATTCTATAGAAATTGTATGGAAGTTTTATGGATCAATGCCTGCAATTTGGCATTACAGATGTGTAGAAACTGACCATTCAGCACCCTAAGCATCATGTGCATGAAATTTTGCATCCAAAATGATTTTACTTCTTCCAATACCCCCTTAAGTCTCGGGAAAGACAACCAGGGGCGGAGAGCTGTTCTAAAGTCCTCCCGACCCTCTAGCAAAGGACAGTTCGGCGAAACCAAAACTTTCACTGCTTCCCGAAGAAGCTATTACGTCAACTGAAAGACAAAACGGGACCAACCTCATGGCCCTCAGACCATTTACATTATTGGACTGCCACGTATGGCTCTGTTCCAGACTGGATGAAAAGAACAGATACTACGAAAGGCCGAGAAGCGATCTAATTATCCATAAAGGACAATCCGGGCCGGGAGCGGAGTTCCGCTTAATTGTTGAAGACATTGTTTGATAACGTAATATGTGAGCAAATGGTGTATGTACCACGTCTACGACTCATTGGTTATAGTGAAAATGTTATTTAATATGTTTTAAAGAAAAACAGTTCATACATCTTAATATTCTCTATCTATATTGATGAACTACTTATCTTTCCTGCAAAAAAAAAATATCTTGCCAAATATCTGATTAGTTTAGGCCTACTATAAGCATAAATTTACAATTTTTGTGTCAAAATTTTTAGGTCAAAATTTTGGCCACGCCCATTTTACCCAATACCAAAAGTAGTTCAGTGAATAGAGATGGAATTTCAGTAATTCCTGCTCAATTTAGAATAATATTTTGGGAGCGGCCCTTTTTATCATTGTAAAAGATCAAAGAAGGGATTTGAATGAACCTTTTACATTGCAAATTATGCAAATTAATATGCAAACTAGGTGTTCTATAGAAAATGTAGAGAAGTTGTAGGGAACCTTTATGCAAGTTCTATAGAAACGTATCAATAAGTTTCTATAGAATTTCTATAGAGATTTTCCTGTAGAATTAGTTTATAGAGATTGTTCTCCACAGAAACGACTATTCTCTAGAATTCTAAAGGGACTTCAAATTTCTGTGAGGGACAGTAAACATTTCTACCGAAAATCGTTGATTCTATAGAGTTCTATAGAGCTCTATAGGCATTTCTATAGAATTCTATAGAAAACTTTTTATGGGTAAATTTAAAAGAATTTTGAGCCATCGTTTTAGAGTGTACTACTTTGGTGTGTGATGACACATTACCCAATGGAGAATAGGAAAAGCAATTCATTGCTCTATGACTAGAAAAAGCCACTGACACTGTCAGATTTAACCAGAAAACTATATTTTGATATGTCAAACCCTCTCTAACCAACTCACTTCAGCCTTACGTATAATGGATTGTGAAAAGGGAAACCCTTAAGTATTTATAATTCATTTATACATGTCTGTAGCTAATATATGCTGAAAGATGGAGACATTTGCTCTCTTCGTTAATACGTTTAAACTAGTAATCAACTACAACGAGATAAATAGTCACTCTACGTGACTCTACCAGTTCTGACAAAATGTCACATGTTGTTTGTACAGATTCTGATAGTCCTAATGAAGAAAGATCATCGCCTGATTCTGAGAGTGGCACAAATACAATTCCTACCTTCAGGAACTTTAACGGCATTATTTTCCCGATTCGAGTAACTGATCTCCCAAAATGTTTCCTACATCTTAACTTTCAACCGACAGATACATTGGTAGATGAGCTAACGGTAAGATTTTACATAAATTGGTTATTATGCTGTTGTCGCATGTCAAAACCAATTAGTGGAGAGTTTACAAAAGCGAGGCTAAAAGTAAGAGAAAGGGTTTAAACAACAGTTAAATGTTCATATGTAAAATGACGTTAGTACAATTGTGAGCCTTAAGGGTGCTAAAGGAGAAAATGGGTTGTATCATTCCCTCATATGGATTAAGAATGTTCTTTTTCTTCAGTTCGTTATGTTGTCCTGGAAGTTAATAGGATATGACCTGCCATGGGGCATTTGATACTTGTATCATTCCTATTTGTCCCATACAATCACGTTTAATAACATGGCATTGTTGTGGAGTAAACGAGCTGTGGAGTTTAAAAAAGCAAAGAATACTCGTTAGTGTCAGGATGTAAGATGATATATACTTGCACAGGTCAAGTTCATCTTGTGTTAAACTTGCTCATTTCAGAGAATAACACATTGAAATTCAATAAAAACTTCCTTATATTTCCGCGAATATGTAGCCTACCCCTGCTAACAATATTAAAGCTTGATGTGAATTTTGGCCCTTCGAATTTAAATGTAGGACAAAGTAAAATGAAAGGTCTTAACAAATGATAGAGCGTCACTTTCCGTAACGTCCCAAAAAGACTGATGAAAATGAATTATAAGGTATGGCCCCTTATGGTTCTTCTTCCGTTTTGAATGAGGTTTGGTCACTTTTCCATTCGAGCCAGTGTAAAACAATTTATCACCATTGGCGTTGTCAGCTATTACCATTGAACAACTTTTAATGCATTGATGACCATTAAAATTCAGCCAACTCTATCCAAAGTTGAATTTCCTCTGACAATTTTGAAAGGAAGTTAAATGAAATGAAAATGGGTTATGCTCACGGACTTCATACATGGACATAGCACACTGCACTTTAGATTGTCGTTACCGTACGTCTGAGTCTAGGCATAACAAGATGGCTGTCTGCTACGGTTTTGTGTGTGAAAGTTTGGACATGCTCAAGTCGATCAATCAACAGATTTTGCAAGAAAGTTGAAATATTTTCGAAGTTATGCAAGAGAAGGTCAAAATCACTACACGTATTTCAGGAATATGATATTGTTTCTCATTCAAATTTAACTTTTGTTTCAAATATTACAGTCGTCGTCAAATTATACAAATAATAGCTTCACGGCGGCCATCTTGGTGCGCTTTTTTGTGCCAGTCGGTGGCGACAATCTACGGATATGACGAACGTGTTACATGCTCTGTCCATGTAAATAGGAAGTCCGTGGTTATGCTTCATCCATTTCAACTTACATAATCAAATATTCTGCCATAAGAGGCACGCAATATGATTGGTGAGTCTCAGATAAGATTTGAAATAAAACCTTCCCTTCATATCTCTCTTATCGAGTATTTTTTGTTTTCATCAATTTCAGAGGTTAGTCCAGCAGCCACCGAGCATAGGTACACAACAATCTGGTGAAATCAGTAAGTGTTTGGTTCTGCTCACGCTATGGGGAGTACGGAGAATTTCGCATTTTTTAAAATGGAATTTCATACGTCTGAATTCCAAAGAATCTGGTTGACCTCAGATAGAGTCCTTTCTGATATAGATTTTGATTTCTTGTAAGCTGCAGCCATGTCGACTCTTAAGTTTACGGTAAGGAAGACAGAACAATGAAGACATTCATTTTCTTTCTTTTCCATATTACTCCAGTATATATTCTTAAATTTTCGGTCTGACCTCGACCAACCTCAGAATACAACTGACAATAAAACCTTGTTAAAGTACACTGTGAACTGTAGAGGTATAAAAGTGCACAAGAGTGCTGCCAAAAAGAAAGAGGATCAGAAACGGATGAATGAAAATTACACTGGTAAGCCTAGGGAGGACCATTCTATAGTATTGCGCTTCTCTTGACAATCCTTCCAATAGACCACTCTTCAGATCTATTCAT
Organism: Holothuria scabra; assembly: GCA_037179385.1. NCBI lineage: Eukaryota > Metazoa > Echinodermata > Holothuroidea > Aspidochirotida > Holothuriidae > Holothuria > Holothuria scabra. The sequence continues at coordinate 7,710,547 of CM074197.1, read as the reverse complement.
CAAGGGATTAAGTTTAGCTATACACACCCTTTCAGTCTTCGCATAGGGTCCCCAGTGTGGGAATTAAGAATAAAAACATCAAATTCAAAATCTTCACCATTGTGATAATTTGTTTTGTGGTTATAAAAGACAGAGTAATTGAATATGAAATTCCATCATCATCCACTTTGTTTTCATCTATTTTCATATTCAATCACCAAGCATACCCATAACTCTAAGCATATGAGCAGTAAACAGGTCATCCACGAAGATGGTGCCCTTAATATGAAGACGAAGTTACACATACTGACAAATGACCTTGTTAGAATATTGAGGAATGTGTCTCTAAGTCTTCCTGACCATGAAAGAAAAACTGTCATTCAACATTTTGTTAATAAAATGCAAATAATGGTTATCCAAAATCTTATCGTTATGAAGTTTATTGCAGAGCAAAAAACGCTTCAATAATATAGTCAGCAATGAGAGAGATGGGATTGTTCCCATGTTCAGACCTAAAGCATGGGAACGAGAAAGACGTGATAGAGAAAGGCAAGGAAAAAGTTCAATTGGTTTAAAAGTGAGAAAAACTTAGCTGAAGCTGTGTTATTTGTTGAAGGCAGGGAATTACTAAAGAAATATAAAAGTATTATGAAAGAAACGGAACTGAAGGTGAATGTTGTAGAGAGGGCTGGTACAAGACTTGTAGATACATTAAGTAAATCCAGTCCTTTTCATAGTGTTGTTTGTCTAGACCCTGTTTGTAAATTATGTAATATAAAGAAACGTATTTGTAAGAAAAGAGAAGTTGTATATTGTATTCGATGCACTAATTGTAAGGGTGATTTCATATATGTTGGTGAAACCTCTAGAAGCTTAGGTGAAGATATGATGAACATTTTTCTATATGAATGAAACACACTCTATCTTTTATAACCACAAAACAAATTATCACAATGGTGAAGATTTTGAATTTGATGTTTGTATTCTTAATTTCCACACCGGGGACCCTATGTGAAGACAAGTGGCTGCAGGGCTATACTATAGAATGGTCCTCCCTAGGCTTACCAGTGTAATTTTCATTCATCCGTTTCTGATCCTCTTTCATTTTGGCAGCACTCTTGTGCACTTATATACCTCTACAGTTCACAGTGTACTTTAACAAGGTTTTATTGTCAGTTGTATTCTGAGGTTGGTCGAGGTCAGATCGAAAATTTAAGAATATATACTGGAGTAATATGGGAAAGAAAAAGTGAATGTCTTCATTCTTTCTGTCTTCCTTACTGTAAAATTAAGAGTCGGCATGGCTACAACTTACAAGAAATCAAAACCTATAAAATGGAACTGGCTTGATTTTTTAAAGTTATGTGTTCTAACACTATTTTCTATTTCCTGTCTAAAGATCTTCAACAAGGAACAGAAATGACTCAGATTAACACGACCACGAATTCCCACAATCACAGCCCATGTTATATTAAGGTATACGTGAATATATTGTTTCACTTATTTCTTAGAAAAGGCTGCTAAAAGCATTATATTTGTGTCTATACCAAATCGTTGTTTTTTTTTTTTTGTTTTGTTTTTTTTTTTCCTAACAAACAAACAACAACTAAAAGCAAACGATATATAATGGTAACAATGCACATCTCTTGTGCAAGCTAAACTAGTAATAGAATGTTAAATTTGCGTTGTAAATAGGCTATCGTCAGTAATGATCAAACCCGTCAGCTCACAAAAACGCCCTTTTCATGATCCCGCAACTAATTTATCACAGATATTGTACATTTTCAACGTTTAGACAGAGGGCTCTTCACATTGAATCGTAAATCCACGTGAATTTGCACGAATTTATAAACGCCTTGTAACATGTCCATTACTACCGTAATTTAAATTCATTTTAATGGATTTCCCTTTTAGAATTGAGGTCCAAAGTCTTTCAGGTCTACAAAAAATTAAATCGGGCTCTTAAATAAAATGCAAAACTTTGAAGAAACATTGCACGGTTTTTGCTTATTACAGGACAAAAGGGGAAGTGTTGCTTTCATTGTTGTTGAAGGTAAGTGGAATTATAAATAATCTCTTTACTTGTTAGCTAGACATGAAAACATTTCTATTTTACTGGCATTCTTGCATATGGGCACTGGAAGGTTTGGCTGTTTCCGAGGAACAGCAGACTTTAAATTAAATCAATCAGACATGGAACCTATGTGCAAAATGCACTAATATTTGATACAATGGTACATTTACTCTTTTTGCAGAGTCAAAATTGAAAATCTACTTGAATCCTTAATAGGTTATAGAGTTTGATTCTTTTCACTTTGCCAAATATCTATTTTTGGTTCCCACTTGACGTCATAGGAACCTTTCATGTGGCGTATATCAGCCATGTTTGATGGAAACAGATGTATGTACGCACAGGCTTTCACTTAGACATAGCGGTTGTTAATGCCTAGTTATGACGTAACTGAGAACTATTTACAGATTTTAGGTTTCATTCGTAACCGTGTGAAACCATTATGATTTCAGTTTATAAAACGTTTTGTCTTAGTTCGTGGACTCTGTTTGGGGCGATGCGCACTGTTTTACAAGAAATTTCGTAACTGGTTAATGGCACCGCTAATCCACAAGTAATCCCGAACCCTAACAAAGAAAACAATCGATACAATAAAATGACAACAGCCAATCAAAAAAACCCTTGTTAGACAGTGCGAATCAACCTCTGTCTTCCTTCTGTACAGGTTAGTCCAAGTGTCTACATTTTTCGAATTTGCACAACTTTCCCTCGAATTTTACACCTATGCTTAATGTTTTCTCCCAACACAGGGCCAAATCAGTCTTCTCAATATACATTCTGGAAGCTGTTGTGGCAAGAGAAGGTAGCATTTATTGTGGATCTCACCGAACGAAAGGTTAGCAATCAATCATATGTTACTAAGTATAGATATTTGATATAGTTATATACTATACGTACATGCTGTAATACGTTCAACCTATCACATTGAAGATAAAGGAAAGGAGAGAAGATGGTAGACCTTGTAAATTGACGTCATTTTGAAGGCAAACACGGAACATTTTTCGCACTTGCAAGCACGTTGCTATTCCTGCAAGCATGTTTCCAGCTTCCTTTCCAGTCTTATTATTTGTATTTACTATTCTCTTAGCCAAGTTGAAGTGGCAGTAATTTGTCGGCCATTTTTGGAATAAACTCCTCTTTTCGTTTTTCTGTTTTACCAAATTCAATGCACAGTTGCATTCATTCAACTTGCACCTAATGTACTTACGCTGAGGTTGGAAACTATTTGCAGACACCTCCCTTCATTCGGATAAACGAACAAATTCCAAACGTTAACCCTCTATAATGTCCGACTCCAATCTGGGGTTCTGCAAGCAAATTGAGATGCGGCCAAACGGAGGAAAAAATACTCGCGAAATAGCATCCACATGCTGGTAACCAGGTAATCGTGACCGATGGCTTCTCTGCTTGTTGTGGCCGATTTTTGGGTAGCCCCTCGCAATTTCAAGTTCCGCGGTGACTCTTTGAAGACGTGTTGGTCTCGTATTCTCCGTCTATAGCAGAAGTGTAACAGTTGGCAGTAGAGGGTTACAGGTAGCTACAATGGTCCTCATAAATTGCCACCCATTAGCACATACTTGATGTGGGACTTATTGCAAGGTCAATATTTTCTTTAATCTGCCATGTTTCCTATTCATAGCAACATTTAAATTCTAAAGAAATATTTTAAGAGGATATGATGGTGAGAATGTAATTGAATGGTTAGAATTGTTTGATAAACTGAATGTGAATTTTAGACCGAAGGATAAAGTCTTCATCAATTATTAAATATTACTGATGACATCTGCATTCATTTAATCAGGATTCCACAACACCAAATAGTCCACTACCGACTACTAACCAAAACAACGTCTGTATAGATTTCAACTTTACATCCTTCAAGACTACTGAACGTCCTGAGTATTCAATACAAGAAGTTAAGGTTGTGAAGGTAACACTGAAAAGAAATAATGTTTAACAAAGCCTATCCTAGTAAATATATCTGGTATCATTTACCCAGCTTGCTCTTTGTCCACTCCTAGTTGTATACCTTTTCTACAGTGTGATTTAGAATGTAAATAATCAATATTTTATCGTGGTTAACACATCATTCCGTGTTGTTTTTGGTTCCTTAGCTGTAACCACTTACTATGATGGACATGTCATTCAGAACAACCCAAACAGGTATACGGGCGTATATTTGACCCGCCAATTCCTTGTCTGAAGTTATTTTAATGTTTACCACAGTGTGCAATACAACTTCAACTAAACATACATCTGTAGACAGAATTCTGCGAAGTTGAAATCCTCATGCTTCACCAAATATCCGTTTGTAAAGTTGAGTAGAATCCTGCAAGTTGCTCATTTGATAAGCACAGACATTGTTTCCCCTTTTCTTAGGGGACAGAAAAATTTAAAATGAGTGACTGCTCTTTTGGTAATCATGACATTCAAAATATTTAAGGACCTTCATATTTCACAGCATGCACAGAGAGTTTTCTGGTTACTCATAAGAGTCTTGTGTACATTAGAATACAATTTATCCTTAAGTTATAACCTAGATTTGTGTCTGCACAAGGTACAGGGAAACACGGTTGTGGGAATGGATAGAAGTGACTAAGTTGAAAAAATTGAAACTGTCTGGAATGCAAAGATCTGGCGGCAGGCATGAATAGGTATAGAATTATACTGAAAAGCCATGGCTGCAATTACTGGCACAATAACAATAATTATATGTAGATGTCAGATCTAATTTTCAATTTTTTCCTGCTGAAAAAGAACGATAAGCAATCACCTTTTTTGCGTTTTCCTTCTAGTTTGGAATTTAAAAATATTAAGCTTAGAAATTCATACTGGAATAGTGAATATCAACGCGTATGCCTCCAATTGTCTTGCTTGGACATCTTCAGTCGTTAAAAAGTCTGGATCACTTCTGACAAAAGCTTGACCTAATTCAGCCGTATCGTACTCGTTCAAACCACTTTTCTACGTTTGCCTTATTTTTATTTGCGGTTTCATGCCAACACCTTTTCATAAAACAACATTCCAGATTCAACATCCAATAAAATCAGTTACGAAAAGAGCATTATGAACAAATAATATAAACACACTGAGTCAAGAAAAAAATAAAACTTATAGAAATTTTTTAAGCAATCATTTTTTTCTTGAAACAATTATTTGCAGGAATCTGAAATTCGTCATGTTTTCATCTGTAATTTCCATTTATGGCCAGCAACTGGCATACCTGCACAGCCGGAAAGTCTCATCGGTTTTATCAAGAAGCTGAAATCTCTTTACCAAGGGTGTTCGTCACCTCTCATGATTTGCTGCAAGTGAGAAAATCTTTAACATCAAGAACAAAAATTCATATCAAGAACAAACATTAGTTGTTTTGCACATTTTATCTGCTTTGTAATTCTGTTTTGTTTAATGAACAATCATGGGATACATTGTCATCCTCCAACTATTTACAACTTCGTAAAAACCAACATCAAATAGTCTTTGGTTTGGTATTGCCTTGTTTTTGCCTTGTCAAGTTGGTGTTAATAGAATTCTAGTGGCAAAATTCTGATTAACAAAGACATATAAAACTTCACTCAAAAAATTTTACCCCATCAATCATATTAACATTCCCATGATGTTTCCTTTCCAGCGACAACCTCGGAACTTGTTCTGCATTCCTGGCGATATTTTCTCTCATAGACCTTTTGAAGACGGGGAAACGTATACATGTACAAGGATTTGTAGAAAACCTCATAAGGAATGGCCGTGGGATCATTCCGAATCAGGTGAATAAAATATGATTTTTTCTTCTAGTCGTGCTTATTTTCAACTGAACTTTTGGTAAGCAGTCACAATTATGAGCATTGGATCAAACAATCCAGACTCTAAAACAGTTGGGTAAAATGTCCACCAATCTCTGGCCACGTATGTGACCATGAAATTGGCTTAAATTTTTCCAATAATTGGTCCCAAGAAAGTCGTATCTATCTACGTAATTCACCCGAAAATTCAACAGTTTTGGACAAGTTTTACTCAATTCCAGTATTGTAACATACGTGACCAGGGCTAGTGATTATCGTACCCAAATGATTTCAGCCAACTCCCTGCATCAAGGCTGCACAGGTGTATACCGCCATTACTTAATCGTCCCTATAGTTACGGACACCCTGAGTCGAGATTGCCTCTGTTGAGAAAATTCCGCCTTGAGGATATGACAGCGAAGACCTTCTGGGTCCTAGGTGGTGGAGTGGCAGATTGGTCTAGTCCACGGATGCTCTTCGCTGATGTGATTCACATGTGCATGAGTTAAAAAACCGCTCGATTTACGTAGGTTTTTCTCCGGGTGGTATGGTTTCCTCGCACTTGACATTACATCTGCCACTAAAGTCGGTTCCCCAGCCAACGAAGTCAGTTGCGTGTCGCACTAGAGTACCCCACAGGTTGAGTATTTAAGTATTCGACTTTGTCCTGCGGGGTTTTTGTGGCTCTTCCCCCTCCTCCGTCAAAGTCATTAGGACAGATTTATCGTTTAGTTCCCTTTTCTATTTTAAGGCTTAATTTTGTTCAATTCTCAACAATTATCATTGCAGAAAATTCTTCCTTTTCGTATGTTAAAGAGCGTCAAATTGCAGCTCAGAACTTTTGAAACTGCTAATTTTTTTGAAGAGGGATGGGAAACATCTCCTCATGCCCCACACTTAGTTCGGCGATCACACTTCTGAACCCGGTCTGCAAAAATTTCGGATCCGCTCATGTACTTGTCTAAGCCTAGGAGTTTAAAAAATTGACACAGCATTTCACATCTGTTTTAATGAGTAATGGTAGTTTATATCCATGACATGTTATAAAAATAAAGGTTTACTTTTGGTCTCTCCTTTCAGAGTCAGTACAATTTTGTTTATGAAGTTCTGTCTTTAGCTTCGATATTACCCATGGAGGATGTTAAACCATACGCTCTGCTCAGTCAGAGCTTGAATGGTTTGATTGATTATAAGCATCGACATCAAAGAGTCAGAGAATACCAGGTAATCATCATCAGTTTCCTGCTGGAACATGTCACTCACTAAACTCACTGAAAGATGTAGGCATAAACTGTATAACACAAGAAGTAAGGTAGCTTGTATGAGAAAATTTTTCATACCTATTTAACCATGTTTCAAAACTTAATTCCTGATATCATATCTAACATGTACTTATACTAGGACAAACGGAAAGGTTTACAGGCAAGGTGTAATCAATATTCGTTGAAGGAACCACGGAATTCCTTCACATGGACAGAGCATAGAGCACGGTACATTGTAGCTACAGTACGTGTAAGAAAAAGCGTACCAAGATGGTGGTTTTGTGTGCAAAGTTTGGATTTGCTCAAGTAAATCAAAAGATTTTGTAAGAAAGTTGAAATACTTTCAAAGTAATGCAAGGTAATTTCAAAATCTCCACACGTATTGTGGAGGAAACTGATATTACTTAGGTTAAACTTTTGTTTAAATATTACAGAGTCTTTGTCAAATCATAGGAATTGTAGCTTTACGGCAACCATCTTGGTGAGCCTTTTTTGTCCCAGACGGTGGCGACAATCTACGGATAAGACATACGCGTTACATGTTCTATATCCATGTATATAGGAAGTCAGTGAAAGGAACATAAACGATCTTTTCCATCTTTTAAGAGACTTCTCCTGGGCATGGAGCATTTTGTAACATTTTACACCAATAAAATGTTCTCTTCAGTGTACCCAGGTACCTGATGCTTAATCATAACTAAGTATAATGTTTCTCACACCTCGGAATGCAATGAATTCTTGATGGCTTTAACCTGGTTTATATTTTATGAACAACACCTTTGTTTAAAAACTCTCTTAGTCGCTATCACAACAAGACAAGTTTGGCCAGCCATCTAAAGGAGAGGAAGCTTGCAAACCAAACAACGTGGCAAAAAATCGGTATCAAAATACCTTCCCAAGTAAGATTTTGCTTTTCTTTTTTCGTTAAATATTTATTAAAACTTATTTGAGGAAAAGAATTAATCATTGATCTTTTGAAACACTGCAATCTTATTCCTTTATTATGTTTGAGACGGAAGACTGATATTAAAGAAGAAAGAGTAACGCAACACATGTCATGATAAGCCGTTTGTAACTTTAAAATCAACAAGATCTACGTTTTACCATATTATTGTGGACCCTGTTACCTAATTATTATTATGGTAACATGTATAGTTGTTGCACCGAAAGAAACCACCAACAACCCTTATAATAAATCCAGTTACGAGAAGCGTTGGTAAACAAAAAGCAAATTTTTAAGAAGTTATTTTCTGGTTCTCTTTCAAGGTCAACTAATATTGTAACATTTTCTATTTTATCTTTAATATGTTAAATTTATTAACTGTGACAAGACCTGAAATGTAGCACGCACAAAAGGATGAAAAAGGTATCGTTCAGTACATCTTAAAAGGGAAAGCTTGATATAAAATTTTTACTCTATTTTTATTTATGATATTGTGCCACATTTTAGGTGACATTAGAAATATTCAATCGTTCATAAACTGGTGTATGGTGGCAAAATAGTAGACACATATTTATATAGGGGTGATCTTTCAAAGAATTCCCAAAATAATTTCTGTACTAAGATCCTTACACTGCCTATTTTCAGTGGATCCTTACCGTCCTGTATTGAAATCTGCTTGCGGAGAAGATACCATGAGCTATATAAACGCTACTATAGTGGACGTGAGTAAACATACGTTTGCGATTTATCTTTTACCTATAAGTAATAATTTATTTTGTTTTGTTTGATATAAAGGTAATAGCCGGAAATTTAGATCTTGCCAATAGGAAAAATCACACATTTTCCAAAGCACCATCTCAGCAAAACGTCTTGAATTCTTACTTTTCCCTAAAAAAGCTCATTGTGACCTTAAGGTCCATCCCTTAACCTATTGTTTAAAAAAATGTATCATTTACGCAGAGCTTTTGGAGTGAAGATGGAATAGTGTTGACTCAGAGTCCACTACCCGAAACGATTGAAGACTTTTGGATGATGATCGAGAGCAACCGCTGCAACGCGGTTGTTTCACTCAACAACTTCACAGTTAATGCTAGAGTAAGCATTTTTTTTTTTTTTTTTTTTTTTTTCATTTTGCCATGTGCAGTGTTCTTAACGCCAAAATGACTTTTGTCATTAATGATATACGTCTTTTAATATACATAAAAAGGTCATGACATTTGCAACAACGAGATGAATATCATTTAATTACAAAGGAACTTCTAATTGGAATGTTTCAGTTTGTTTTTCCAAAATGATTCCCTTTACATGTGAAGTATGGCAGTGCACGATTTTTTGTGACAGATTCTACGTCAGTGGTATTGACGTTGTTCAGTGTGTGGTAAGTCGAGTCGAAATGAATACTGGATGTAAGGGACACGTTTACCTGATTGTTTTCATGAAAGTTGTTTATTTCTGACCTAATATCATTGAATCGAGTGTAGAGGGTTGTTTCAGTTTTGCCTAAACATATTTTTCCGCAATGAGTGACTGTTATAAGGTAGATTAACCAGGCGCTTTTATAGTTTATGTACGATGAAATAATGAATTCTTGATTTGTGTGCTTTTGTATTTATTCGTGGTATAAATGTGTTTTTGTAGCATACATTTTCTTGATTTATATGGAAAGTATCCAAGGGTTTCGGAATTGTTTTTGCTGAACCTTTTGGTTGTGGGTTCCATTGCTCCCACCATGGGAGGTTTCTTAAAGGTTGATTTATATTCAGGAGAATTTTGTGTTTTGAACAGTTTGTGCACTTTCAGGGGAGGCACCTTTTAACTTTCTTACACATATACTCTGGAGGAGAACCGATTAAGTTTTTGATATATATAAATTGGATATATATAAATATATATATATATATATATATATATATAGGTCATTTAGGTCATTTTTTCCTCAAAAACATAGGCATTGCCTTATACTGAAAGAGGATTTATTTTTTTGAAATGGAAAGCTTAGCCTCAAGCAGGATTCGAACAAGCGACCTCCCGCTTACAAGGCGGATGCTCTGACCACTGAGCTATTGAGGCCTATGTGATTGAGCGCGGTCAACTAATTATAAATACTGTCGGGTTAAGTTCTCCATTGTTACGTCAGAGGAATGTCATATATATATATATATATATATATATATATATATATATATATATATATATCCCGGTGGAGTCAACGTCGTTTTTTCACCTCAGCCAAATTTTCCAGCTTTACCAATTTGATTTATATATTCCACGCAGTTGTCGCCAGCGTTTATTTTCACTTCATCTCTGCTTTCACAGGTTTCTGTATCTCTTCGGAGATCCGCTGGCGAATAAACAATTGTGTTCAGCTGGATAGCATCAACTTTGATCTTTGGTTGGGCTTGCGTCAAACGAGAACTAGTGCTGTTCCAAAAAAAATTAGGCGCCTGCTCAGGAGGTGAATTGCGAGTTGCTTCATCTGTCATTTGAACAAAGGCCAAACCAACTTGGCTTCATGGCTCAGTGGTTAGAGCGTCCGCACTAGAAAGCGGGAGGTCCCGAGTTCGAATCCCGGTGGAGTCAACATCGTTTTTTCACCTCAGCCAAATTTTTCAGCTTTACCAATTTGATTTATATATATAAATATATATATATATATATATATATATATATATATATATATATATATATATATATATATATACACATATATATATATATATATACACATATATATATATATATATATATATATATATATATATATATATATATATATATATATATATATATATATATATATATATATATATATATATATATATATATATATATATATATATAAACATGACGGAGAAACTGTAAAATAACGGTGCTACAGAATTGAAAGGCTGAATCTCCGAGGAGATACAAATAGCGGCAGGCTAGAATTTAGATAAATTACAACAGCCAAAAGGTTTGTAATTCCTGTCTACTTGTATCATTTTTCTTCGTTCAAAAGGTCCCCAGGTATTGGATAAATGGTTCCACTGCTAGATATGGGAAAGTGAGGGTTGGAAGTTCTCGGACACAGCTTGTAAGGAGAGGGGCGGTCTATGCAAGACGAAAGATGTGTGTTCGACGTAATAATTACAGCGTACGTATTATATGATCAAGACGAATCGTTATTCTTTTTTGCGTGACTTTAAGGAGGAAACTTGTCCCCTCAGACAGTTCCTATTTTACGAACCCACCCACGTTTTTATCTTTATATCGTTTTCCACAGCTGCCGACCCAACCCTGCTTAAAGGGGATGGGTTACGGTATCTCCCTAAGTAAGTTGTTGCTATAGCAACTGTCTGTTCCAACATATTTGGGCAAAAACCTGCCTTACGATTGATTTAGACTATTATAATCTTTAATCCTAATTGTTAAAAAATAGCTTTTACAGTCAGTTTTCCTCTACATTGAAAGATCGAACACGGCTTGAGGGGCAAAGTTGCTTCAAGCAATGTAAATTGAGTGTAAATGCTATTGCAGGTGTGTTCTCATGGTTTGGCTTAACATAAGGGAAGGGGTCAATGTCAACTTCGTAAAAAGTACCGTCTGGGCTGGTATTGGAGACCAATTAAGGGCATGTCCTTGTGATCATACACAGGGGCATCGTCAGGGAACATTCGTTAAAAGAGAATGAAAAGAAAGGGAAGGAAGAACTATATGTTAACCCCCCCCCCCCTTCATCAAAATACCCTAGCACTGCCCCTGATCATACAAGGTTTCGTATAAAAACAGGACAACCAGTAAATGCTGTGTAACAAATGCTACTGCACATATTTTGAATGTTAACTAATTGGAATTGTTTTTACCATTGGACTCAAAACGTTTAACATATTTTATAAGTCTTAACAGCAAACAGTAAATGATCGTTCCTGTCAAAGGACAATTTCCACAGTTCTTCAAGGAGAAATTCACAATATCGTAATAATCTCATACCAGAGGACCTGAATATATTGCAGTTACGAAAAAATATTTCTTGGTGCAAAATTCCCGCTTAGAAAGGAACATAAAAGTGTAAAATTTTTCACCACCTCTAGACGCCATGGATTGTCCATCACTATGAGTTCCAAGCCTGGCCAACTTCTGGCCACAATTTGTCCGGAATGCTCGATATAATTGGAGTAATTCAGCCGTTGTTGAGAGCAAAGAAACGAATTGTACTTCACTGTTTGTAAGTATCATTTCACTTGTTTGCTGAAAAACCCTCAAAACATGGTTTTAAATAATCAGTTCGTTTAAAGATGTTTAAGAATAGTATGTATATGATTGGTAGGGAGAATGGAATAAAGGGTACCTCAGTTTATACAAAGGAATTTTTCATCTACGAGGTAGACCTTTTTTAACCAGGGAGTTGTTACAAAGCACTGTTTAGTGTTTTATAAACCAACGAAAATAGATTTTACAACGTAATAAATTTCTACTCGTGTTCAGTATTTCAACTGAGTGTTGCTCGTGCGTTTTAGCGCGTTTGTGAGGCATTAAAGTTTTTTAAGGATTGTGTTTACACTGGTCTAAAAATTCCAGGGCAACTTCAAGTAAGGTTTTATTATTAGTAACAACCCTAACGTTTGTGAAGCTACTAACAAGGGCGGATCTGGCTGACATTTTGAAGAAGGTGAGCCGAACTAAAAAGAGAAAGAGAAGGCAGTTGATGGGCATATCTGCGCATGCGCTTGAGACCTCTCTGTTGAAGTCAATTGGTAACAACACAGGGCTGCGCCGGTCCTGCAAAGCATACTGTCTAACGTGTATTTGCATCCCGCCATTAGTTTAAACACACGTTAAAGCGCAATCCCGTTGACCTTTGACCTATTGCACAATACTGCCCCTTGAGGAAAGTTCGAACTGGACTATTCCTTAACCAAAATGTTTCCCTAGAAAAATCCGTAAGCCCCGGCCAATGTCCTCTCTCTCCCTGGTAATAAACCGTGACTATGTAGGCCTACGTGTACCCACTGTAAATCGCCCTCGCAAATTCAGATCAACAATATTTGATTTTACAACAGTCTAAGTTTGGTAACATGATGGCATGGACCTAACTCAGATAATAAAATCAATAGGTTTTGAAATAGCAATTTGATACAATAAACATGACATAGCCAGGGTAATATATTTCTTCATTAAACGCAGGGACGGTGCGGGCCGCGGTGGGATAATAGCTGCCGTATCTACGGAACTCGGTAGAGTTAAAGAAGACGGTGTAATAGATCTATTTCAGACTGTTTGCAAGCTCCGCAGGCGGAACCCTGGGATCATCAAGTGCCAGGTTAGTTTTCTAACCCAAACGGTCATTCTTTTAAGTGATGCAATTCCAAAATATGGTACTTTTATGTGATGTGTAGAATACTCCAAAAACCTCAGATTGAGATAAAAATTTAATAAATCAACTAATACCTAGACGAAAATAGTCAAATATTTTATGAATTTTGGTTCAAAGATAGTTATTTCACCAAGTTTTCTATCAGTGGTATTTTCGGATCTAGCTTAAGTTGTTATCAGACGTTTATAGAGAGTGGATACCAAACGCCAAGATGTATAGACACAAGCGGCACTAAAAGGGAATTTCACCCATGGCATGGTAACACATCAGATCTCCCAGGGGTCCACCCGTGAGTCCCCATCCCCTCAAGCCAGTTTTCCCTCGTCCCCTTTTTGAATTCATAGTGCCTTCACTGTGCAATAAGGGGCTCTAAGTTAATTGATGAAAAAGATCATCATGATCAGGTGTGTCGTGTTTAGACACAAGCCCTTAAATATTGTAAAGTTCCTCGGATTGTTGTGACGAGTTATTAGTTTCGGTGTCGAGAATGACATTTAATGACATTTAGCAACGTATCATATAACACAATGCCAACTTACTTTATACTCGTATGATTACTTAAAAAATTGTCGTTTCATCGAACAATGTGCGGATCTGTTACTTTCAATTGCACCCCCCCCCCCCTTCTCCATCCCGCCAATCATTCAGACAGATTGAAAAACAACAGGCAGAATAGACATTTACGTTTAAAAAATGACCTTAGGGCTTCCAGAAAATGTCAATTTGGGTGTATGTACATGTCAATGTGAGTGTGTATGCACCTTTATTGTGGGTGTCTACGAGTGCAATCGATTTCTTATGGGTGGATTGCTTAGTACAGATGATTCTGGTATGGAACAAGATCCAGAGGTCAACCGGCTGTTTCAAAAATTTTCCTCCTCCCCACTCCAAAATCCAGATGTACCCCCTTGGAAAGAATATTTTTCGTTACCACATGCCGTGACGTTGCTTCCTAAGGACGCAACATAGACACGCCAGTAGAACAAAGACAGTGTGGAATGTAACAGTGATCGGTATCCGAATTTTTACATGACCTATGTGAACTATGTTCTCAATGTGTTCACACTTTGCAATAAAAAAAAACAATAAACACATACCTTACCAGCCTGTTGGTTAACCCTAAATGTTACGTAACTTTTTGTGTATTTCGGTACCTCTGATTGTATCAGTCATGTAGTCAGCTGTGAAACCTGACTATACCAAGTGCGTGTGTAGTGTGCTTTATTTTTCTTTCGATAAGATGCAGTAAGGTAGAGGATGGTATTGTTTCAAAAAGTAAGAAGGAACTTTTCATCACGTGAAATGTTAATCGATTTAAATGGGCCCAGCGAGATGATATCAATAAGTTTTGAAAGTGTTTAAGGGTAACACCACTAGTGAAATTAGCATAATTAGTCAAGGTCTGTACTCATTAGTTAAGGGAAAGGCTAAAATTTTAGATCTTGTGTTGTTCGGACTTGTAACGGCTTTGTGCATAGTTTTAAAATGTGTCTGGTTACAAATTTTTGGAAATCGAATTGAACCGTTAAGTATACATTCATAAAGCAGGTATAACTATTGGATAAAAGTATTGTCTTATTTCGACCATTTGTCTTTGGTATGGGAAGAAGCCTTAGCAGTGTAAGAAAAATTGGTTGCACTTCATGAACCAACTCAATGAGACGTTCTAAAACATCATGTTCGTTGCATGTTTGACATATACAACAAATTCTTCGATTTACAGGAAGAATACGACACTTGCTATATGCTTCTGCAAGCTGCATTGAAATCTTGGAGAAATGAATTTTAGGAGCAGGAGAGAGTTTGCAACAATTCTCTATATCCATTCAGAAGGAGATATTGAAGGTAACCCAAAAGATTAAAGCAAACAAAGTTGCAAAGATAAGCAGTGTTTTGTTGAGATGTTTCGAGTTTCTGTATCCAATTATTCTATGTATTTAGGATCCGAATGATAGATGTTACAACTGTCTCTTTTCAATTATTTCACACACGGAAAACACGAATACGATCATATACTGACGCAAGAAAAAGAAGATTTTAGGAAGTAAAAATTATTCACCATGCCAAATTGGCTAAAATGTCTTCTTACCATGCAAGGAGGTATAGTGAAATGATCTTAGCTTAATCCAGTTTTTATTTGTTTGAGAGTCCTTTATTGTTAGTAATCTGGTGAAATTTCCAATAAAATCCGATATGTGGTTCTCAAGATTAAAGTGCGGTCACATTTTCACCACAAGGCGAACTTGGAGCAAGCAATTATGACATTGTAGTAACACATTAATGTCTTTTGGTTTGTTTTTTCAGTTTTTCAATCATTTTCATCCTCATCAATTCCAGTCTATCGTAATATGATTGCATAAGAACCATGACAATCATTGCAAACTTGTCATTCCTCATGGGCAATCATATCCTAAATAACTTAAAGGTTGACACAACAGACTGAAGAGGGGAAACGTAACGTAACTTTCCTCATCAATATTAGGAAATGATATAACCTCTGCTTAAGTTCTCTTCCTCTTACAAATGTATAGTAAGCTCACCTTTTGGTATGTGGAGAAATGTCCGATATGCTTGGAAAATGTGTTTTTTTTTTTAGTTTCGTTGTCATTCATACACAGAAATACGTTATTCCTTTAGGATAAGATGCTTTAATATCACTTCTATTCTGAAATAGCGATTTTAAGTTAGTGAAGGTGAACCATGCAAAATTTTTGTGGTACTTTCACTTTTTGTCGAAATAGACTCGTTCAAGGTTACGTCATTGGTTGGCTCTGGCTGGCACGCACGGGAACATATGCTTGTATGGTAGTTTTTTCGCGAGTAGCGATCTCGCAATTGCACGCAGACTGTGGACCAAATAGAATTTATATTTCATTGTGACGAAAATGTAAGGACGCCTCTTCAACTCTGTTGTCAAGCAGCCGTGACGCCAGTTGCTTGTAAACATGAATGAGTTTATAGTAAGTGAAAAGATGAGACCATTTGGTCAATTGACGTAAAAGTAGTCAAGGGAGAAACCTCCCAAAATTCATTTAGGTAGACTAATGACCTAAAATAATGTTATATTTGACCTAAATTTTGTTTAGATGTGACCTTGTCTCAGTTGAGAATAACCCAATTTAAAGCATTAAAATGTTAAGCCCCTATTTGCTTTTTTTTTTTTTTTTTTTTTCATTTAATGTGAAAACGAAAACGAAATGTTTATGTATGGTTCACAAAAGAGAGGATTGAATTCATGTCCGCTATCAGTTCTTTAATGGTCCCTTGCAAACATGATGTTGAAATTCGAATGAATTACCATGATAATTATCCAGGTGTACAATACAAAATTTTCCAAAGTCCTCCCGACTCTATGTCGAGAGCGGTTCGGCGAAACCAAACAATACTCCCGAAGGAGTTCTGCTTCCCAATGAAGCAACCTCCACCCAAGGAAAACACTCAACAATGTACAATACAAACGCGTAAGAGCGAATACATTTGAATTAGGCATATTTAAAGCGTACCTAGGCTCAAGTCTAGAATTTCAAAAAATATTTAAATTACAAGTTACAAAGTCAAGCTTTCTCATCCATCCTCCCATCTTCATAGCTGGTAACATTGTTGAGATATTAAATGTTGAAATTTATCCACTTAAAACAAAACAGTCCATTCCGCATAAATTTGTGACTTTCTTGTTGTACAACTGGCATCACCCGCTTTGTTTACCTTTGAGGACTTTGTAATTTTATAACCTTGAACACTTTCTGTTTGCCTGTTTGCTTGCATAGCAAGTTACACAGAGAGGGTGTAATAATTACATCTACCCATAAAATTAAGAGTGCTATCACATATATACACTGGTACAATGTGCAGTAACTTTTAGAAAAGCAAAGATATACAAAGACTGCAATTTGAGTTGTACAACAATGACATCACAAATACGCAATGCAGCATTCCAAATGGAGTGAATAAACTTAAAGGGCCAATCCTTTCACCCCAAACTACAATTTTGGTACTGGGGTACCGAAATTCTCAATTGGCTCAGTTCTTTGATTGACAGATAGTTTTAACATTGCAGAATATCAAAACTTACATTACACAGCATGAAACGGTGGTGAGAGTGTTTTGATTAGTTTTTCTTTACTCACCCTGAAGCAATAAACTGAGATTGTATCTGGATGAGGATGAATTTCAGACAATTGTGGGAGAGGCCTAAGTAAGAAGGTTAGGAGAATTGGTACTGTTTGGGGTGAGAGAATTGAGCCTTTAAAACATTTCACATCTCAGCTTAAGGAATATCCTATCCAGATGGGAGTTGAATTGTTTGAATTCATATTCATGCTCTGTAATATGCATTTCTGAAATTTTTGGCTTGATGACACTTTAATATATGGTCTAAATATATTCTTAGGTGTCCATTTCCAGATTCGTCTGGGAAAATAAAGAAAGTCAAAGAGCGCCACCTTACTGATAGCAAGGTCGCAAAACTTGAAATGGTTTTAAGGGAAAGTGCATCCCCTATGGAGTGTTTCCACGTGACGCCATAATAAAGTTAACCACGCCCACTGCATGGCAGAAAATCAACAGCCGTCCTGTCAACAGCTAAGGTCTTAGTTAAATCACTTGCGCTGCACAAAAATTTTAGTCATATGAAGTTTGACTAATTTCGGTACCGTATTTTTAATTCTTTTTTCGCAAACATCGTTGAGTTGAAAATAGATTGCCCCAATGTTAGTATTAAACCGAGAAACCTTTTAACCCAGTCAAACGTTTATCAAACATTTTCTGTAAATGTATGTCTTATGATGTCCGATGATGGCTTTTAATTTAAATAGCAATGATTACTTTTTTGACAATTTGTTTTTGCTGTTTTTGTTACTGATCTTCTTTTTGTTATTTTCACCACCGACAATGCTTGAGTGATTTTGTAGCTTCATAAGTAAGTTTTCTTGCTTGTTTATCACCTATAAAATTTACAAACGTAAAGGAATGAAACGATTTACCGCCAGGTATTTTTGCCATGAAGAAAAAGGAGAAGTTTCAATAATGAAATGTGTAAACGTGTGTAAGGCATGATACACATATGATTTTTTCAAACTGATTAAATACGGTATTTCACTTCTTCAGCAATAGATCTTCTAGATTTATTGGCCTCTTCACCGACACTTTTTATTCAGAATGTAGCTTACAAAACATGAAATTTGTGTTTGATCTATTTACTTGAATAACAACAGAGTGAAACGGTTGACACATGCAATTTTGTAAAAAGGAAAATTTGGAAGTAGACTTTGACATTTAAACAGTTTAAAATGAAACTATTTGAAACGCTTGTAGCCGGGTGTATTCACGGACTTCTATATACATAAACAAAGCACGTAACGCGTGCGTCCTATCCGTAGATGGTCGCCACCGTCTGGGGCAAAAAAGGCGCACCAAGATGGCCGCCATGAAGCTGTACTTTGTATTATTTAACGACGACTCTGTAACATTTTATAAGTTTAAAAGTTTAACTTGAATGAGATATAATATCATATTCCTGCAATACGTGAAGTAATTTTGACCTTACTTTGTATTATTCTGAAGATATTTCAGCTTTATTGCAAAATCTATCGATTTACTTGAGCAAGTCCAAACTTTCACACAAAACCATAGCAAACAGCCATCTTGCTACACCTTTTCTCACATGTAGGGTGGCGACAATCTACCGTGTTGTATTCTCTGTCCATGTACGTGGGTGTATTACACGTATGATTGTTAATCATAAAGGGACGGTACACCCCTGCAACTTTTTATATCATTTAAATAATTACCTTAAAGTTTATGTTTGAGAAACATTATCATGTTCGTGAAATACGTGTGGTAATTTTGAAATTACCTTGCATTATTTTGAAAGTATTTCAACTTTCTTTCAAAATCGTGTTGACTTACTTGAGCAAGTCCAAACTTTCACACAAAACCATAGCAGACAGCCATCTAATTGCTACGTCTTTTCTCACGTGTAGGGTGGCGACAATCTACCGTGCTGTTTTCTCTGTCCATGTATAGGAAGTTCGTGGGTGTATTACATGTATGATTGTTAACCATAAAGGGACAGTACACCCCTGCAACTTTTTATATCATTCAAATAATTACCTTCTATGATTTCTAGCGTCCTTACAGAAAGAATTCTAAATTTATACCAACTGGGAATAAGGATTGGTTTGTATAGAATGCATTGAATACACACAACTTAATTTTGGACAGGAGACAAACAAAACGCACGCTGCATGGACCAGGCGGATTCCGCTCACCTGTGTGGTATATAAGCGCGTCTTCCTTTGTATAAGTGTACGAATTAGCAGCTAGCTAATGTAGTTTACAATACTAAACGCTTTACCTTCATCGAGGGCGAGCTTCCCACTTTTTGACGTCATTTTGAGGTCTATAGAGAGCTTTGACTGACGTCACAAGCACCGCCCTTTTGACGGACAAAATCTAGTTAGAACGTTAGCTAATGTAGCAAGCTGAGAAGTAGATGACTACCCACATGTGACTGTCGCACTAAAACACGGTTAATTTTTCCTCGGTGGTGAGCGTAGCTTACCAATTGTGACGTCATGTGAAAGCATTTTTAAGTCACTATTTGTTATTTATCCAGAAGGTTTCCGATATGATATTTTCCTTTAAAGCTATTTGCTTTTCTAGTTATTAAGCCTAGGCAAGCTACGGCTTACAGTCAAATTGAAAAATATGTGAATTTTACTGTGGAATGTAGCCTAAGGTAGAATGTTAAGTAGAAACTTGAATACACAGATATGCAATCAACAAAACAGGTATTTGTGTCTTTGGTTCTTAATATTTTGGTCAATTGTTTTGCATGCTTCCAGATTAATTCTGTACGTGGTCAAAGACTTGAAAAAGTGTTTCATCTCCTGATCAACCGAACGTTGATAAATTCGCCCAATGTTAATTTGAGAGAATAATATTCTACGGAATTTTGGGGGGCTAATCCTTTCTTTTCTCCCTACACAGATACCAACTGCAAAAATCATTTGTAATATTAAGTAGGGATAAATAAAATATGATATCATTTACTAAATTTATAATCTTGTTGCACTGCTGTAGAAACATTGGTTACTCTAGTCTAAAACTGAATAAAATGACGAACTTTGCAATTCAGATTCGGACTTCATGACCGTGATTTGATCTTTCGACTTTTTCTTAAGCTATCAAACAGTACCATGGTCGATGATGCAGTTAAGCAGAATTAGCATTGGCATGTTCTAAAACAGCTAATTTAACTAATGTGGGTTGTGTTATTGTGTGGGTTGTGTTATTGTGTGCAGAGTAATATAACTCCAAGTTTCCAACCTTTCAATGACATTGTGTGAAATGTCAAAATAAAAACCGACAAAGCCCTCATCTCTGGGTAATCCTGAAGTCCTAGTTAGTGGCTTTAGAGTTCAACTATTGAAATTCAATATGCCTTCCATGAACATTGCGGGGATGAATGTGAACATTCAATCTGACCCCATCAAAACTCTCGGGGTTATGTTCGATCCTGGAATGAGTATGAACGTTCAAGTAAACCATATTGTTTAAGCTGCAAATTTTCATCTCATCAACATCAGTAGAGCACATAGATTCCTGACTGCTGATGCTACAAAACTCGCTATACATGCTTTGGTTACATCGCGGCTTGACTATTGTAATGGTATCAAATAGAAATTTCGAATCGTCTCCTCACTCAGCTTCAAAATATCCAGCGGGCTTCTGCTAGACAGATAACTAACCGATTTTAAATTTGATTCCATCAATTCTGAACTCATACAAGTTCACTGGCTTCCCGTTAAACAACGTATTGACTTTAAAACTCTTTTGCTTGTGTACAAAGCTCACCATAACCAGACTGCTGGAAAAATAACCAACATGCTTCAATTAAACATTCGACAGCCACGTCTCCGTTACTCATGCTCCTCTTCCCATCTTCTGCATGGTTGAGCCCAATAACCGCTGTGTACTATTGGCTGATAGGTCATTGGAGCGAACTTCTTGAATATATAAAGAACAGCAGTTATGAAATTTACAAGTCTCGCCTCAAGACCCACTTGTTTCATGAGGTTTTTTAGCAGTAATATTTGTGTATGGTCCTGTGCTGCCCGGGGGTGCACTTCTGCTGCATGCTGGGGCGCGGCCCCACACGTCTTTACTGTTTCACGGGGAGCTCGAAACTGCGAGTAGCTACCCGAAAATTCGGCCACAACAACGCGAGAGACAGTAGTTTATGGCCACGGGGTCAATAGCCAACGGAAGCTGATCCGGGGTGTGCTACGTCAGCTTTTCCGCCGACCCCCGAGGGGTGCAAATATACCTCGATTGGAGCCGGGAATGAGAGGGTTAGGCGCCTTATTTAAAGCACATTTATGATTTGGGCGCTCTACAAATTTGATTGATTGAATGACTGACTGACTGACTGACTGACTGACTGACTGACTGACTGACTGACTGACTGACTGACTGATTGATTGATTGATTGATTGATTGATTGATTGATTGATTGATTGATTGATTGATTGATTGATTGATTGATTGATTGATTGATTGATTGATTGATTGATTGATTGATTGATTGATTGATTGATTGATTGATTGATTGATTGATTGATTGATTGATTGATTGATTGATTGATTGATTGATTGATTGATTGATTGATTGATTGATTGATTGATTGATTGATTGATTGATTGATTGATTGATTGATTGATTGATTGATTGATTGATTGATTGATTGATTGATTGATTGATTGATTGATTGATTGATTGATTGATTGATTGATTGATTGATTGATTGATTGATTGTTTGTTTGTTTGATTGATTGATTGTTTGTTTGATTGATTGATTGATTGATTGATTGATTGATTGATTGATTGATTGATTGATTGATTGATTGATTGATTGATTGATTGATTGATTGATTGATTGATTGATTGATTGATTGATTGATTGATTGATTGATTGATTGATTGATTGATTGATTGATAGATAGTTCTATCCTCAAGCAGATGTGTAACACGGCCCTTGGATGGACCAAGGAGTTGTCTTGAACACTTTGGAAACGTACAATGTGTTCTCCGACGCATCTGATTTGCTCGGAGTTGCATCAGAAATTAGAGAAAACAAATAGCCAGTTATCACAATATTTGGAGGGCTTACAGTTGATAGTTTGTTATTATTAGCACTGGTATTTTTGGAGGTAAATTTTAATTTGTATTGACTAATTCCCTTAAGAGAGCGCTTTCTTTTTTCGTGTAGATCAGGGAGTTGTAAATAAATCGAAACTCTTAAGCCCCTCCCCCACACATGCCAAAGTTCCTCAAAAGGACAGGTTGGAAGTGAATCTGGATCTTAGTTTTTGGAGCATTCGGGCTATGCTGACATGCATGGTCAATGGGGATTACCTCACTTCAATTTGAAGGGAGACAGTCATGTGATATTGGTCGCATGATCTACATGATGATATGCTTCAAGATCGAGTTGGCGGAAGATTTTACTAGGTTTCACAAGAAAAAAAATTTGAAAAGGTGAAATTTTTCAGGCATATCATTTTTCCATTCCTTGCCGATTCCATTTAGCAGGTTTTACAACGTCAGAAAAATTTCCTAATTTTCAAATGTCGACAATTTTCGTATGCGATAGTCACAATTGAAGTCGAACCACAATGTAAACAATTTGTAAACAAAAGTCAGTGAACAATTTTAGTTAAAGTCAGGGAAATGCTCAAAGTTAGTTGCCGTACAATATCAAGTATTCCCTGTTGTAGACTTCATCAGTTGATTAATTGACATATATATACCTCATATATATACCTCATCTATTGTCCAAGTGAGGTATATCAAGTTTCCAAACCCACCGCTGGAGGTCTATAATCATCACTTCATTGAGCTTCTGTTCCACTTAGGTTGCAAAAAATACACGGTAATTTGGGCAGGGTTGTAATGAAAACTACCTCTGCATGCACTGCATACTGTGGCTAAGGTTTCTTGAGGCGGATTAAATGTCTATGAATGGGGAATTTTTATGTGTCAATCATCAAATTGTGTAATGGGCAAGGAAGGACACCAAGTATATATTTTTACCGTGACCAATTCATCATGGATTTTTGTCTCAATACGTAGAGACAATTAGTACTCATTGAGAGAAAAATAAGAGAAAAAGGTTCAGTCAGATTCGGGGTTGATTTTGTGGTATAAACATGAAAAGGGTGCTCCTCCTAGTCACACACGACAAAGTCGGCCCAAGTTACAGGTTGGATGCACTTCTGAAAAAGAACGAATAACATCCAAGAAACCTCTGAAGTAAAAGTGACGTATATGTGAGGGTAGTCATCGTTTTTCCTGCTAGGGATCAAGTATATTACCATGAGGTGGACAACTGTTTTGAAGTTTACAGACCGTGATTAATCTAAAATGGTCCCCTGTAATCATCTGCTTCCTCCTCTCAGCAAGCAGGTAGATGAGATTGTTTGCTTCAACAAGCAGAACAATGCACTTTCTTATCTTTGCTTATGCTTGGGTGACTTCTAGCATATCTTAATTGATGCCATTCCAGTGTCCCCATCCAAATGCCTGATTCGCCGGGTATATGGTTAACAGAGTTCTAAAACAACTGTCTTCGTAATGCAGTCTTTTTCGTTCATTTAGTGTTCCCTGGCTTGTGAAATCAGGGTAAAACAAACATAAGTGTGTTCAACAACATAAACTAGACGTGGTTTTTGACCACAACATTTATCTAGACAATGTTATTTCGACAAGCTAGAAAACGAATCGAGGTAAAATATACATGCACTTTTCGCGTTCCACAGATACGATGTTCATTTCAAAGCAGCAGGCCAGTAAATCAAATGTCCTTACGTCAAAAAATAAATCAGGCGCATAAAATCTGTTTGCGTTTCTCACCGTATTACTCATGAAACATGATCATTTTTCGTCTTAAAGTTGTAAAAACTGATTTGAAAAACAGATTAAGAAAATCATTGTGATTATTCCTTCCTCTTATTTTTCTCTAGGGTACTAGGGTATATCAATAAATTTTGAAGGGAGATGATGATGTCACTGAACGCCCCACCAAAAATCGAACTAACCCCTTAGCGTGATCTCTCCCCATGGTTGAGGAAAGGTCTCCAGCCCAACCCAATCTGGAGAAAGGGATCTGAAGCACAAATAATCAACATTCAGTGCCAGTCTCGTAGCCACGGGGACGCCGGATTTTGGAGGTTGAACCCATCCCCCCTCCCATGACCGAACCTTGATATGCAAAGAAGCCAGATATAGCGGTTGGACCCCTATGACCCAAACTTGAAAAATTAAAGAGAAAAATTAAAAGCAGAACACTACGAACCTTTATAATTCGTTTGAAGCACAAATATTGCATCGCATCTTGTCTTGACACCTACACAACATTTTTTTTCCAAATGAGGTTACTTTCCCTTACCTTTAGACCCCTTTCCCATTTTAAACTCCAAAACCCTTCCTATGGCAAATTCCTGGCTACACGCCTGTGCTAGAGGCTGAACTTATGTTACCATTAGTATATAGAATAAGGATAATTTGACGCACAATTGACATAGGAACTCGAGATCGCGGTTCTTCCCTCACATGATAAAGGTTTAGGTAGACCCCGGCTCTCCTGAAAAGTGTGAATTTGATTTAAAAATAAGTAAAGAAAATAAAAAACTAGCCGTATTCCCTATGAACTCTCTCCAAGCACAGCCCTATCAAAAGGTATTCAAGTTAATTCGACAATCATTTCTGTTGATAAATGCTTTCCAGAGGCGGTCGTTAGCTAAGGAAAATACCACAAGTTTCATATAAGTAAGGTTGAAAAAGTATATGTATTTTAAGACAATCACCTAAAGGTTACGCACCCCCACAAGAAATATTCCAAAACATACTCAGTGGAACGATATTTGCAAAATAAAGCAAAACTAGTACACAGATCAGCGCTCGGCGGTCGTCGCTCCGTTTATCCTCAGGGGCAGGCCCTTTTTCGGGCAGATAGTCCTCTGCATGCCTATGAGTAGAGTACGTGCACTTAGTACTTACATTCAAATCTACCATATTCCGTTAGAAGTAATCGTGGAAATCCACAATTTCAAGACCATGCTTTGGATGTGTTTGAAGCTAGTTTTCATAGTTACACCAGATAACGAAGACTCCATTATCATTTCGCATCAGTCTGGGCCCCGTTCTCTTCGACACTTTATTAGCCTAGGTCAGGAAAAACTTTACGGCCAGATTTTTGCATCTCGGTAAAACAGACAGACAGACACGCCCAAACAAATGAATAAAGACATGGAGATCAGTGTTTGTATTTCCTGATGGCCAGGACAAGACTGTCCTCTGTATTAACACAAATACACCCAATCAAAACTAAGAATGTTTTGCTTGTAGAACGTAAAAATACATAAGTAAACAAGTGCACACGAAACAGAATAACTCATATAGACTGCGTAGCGGAATCTTCTATACACACTATTCAACACAGATAACTCCCTGTCATCCCCACCCCAACTTCGAAAATTTAATCGACCCAACGTATTCGACCTTTAATTTTGAGCTAGAAAGTCTTGTTTGACAGGTACGTGTTTCCCGTCCCGATCCCTGTCCGAAGGGGCAATTCCAAAAGGAGTAAGACGTTAAAAAATAGCTCAAACATGGTCCAATATGGCCATAGATTTTGCTTAATCTGTTTTTCAAATTAGTTTTTACAACTTTAATTCGAAAAATGATCATGTTTCATGAGTAATACCGTGAGAAACAGTGAGAAACGCAAAGAGATTTTATCGCCTGATTTATTAGTCAATATCTTTGACGTAGGAACATTTGATTTACTGGCCTGCTGCTTTGAAATGAACATTATACCCGTTGAACGCGAAAAATGCATGTATATTTTGTCTCGATTTATTTTCTTGTCTAAATCAGTGGCGTAGCCACGGGGGGCCTGGGGGGGCCTAGGCCTCCCAGATTTTCTCCAGCCCCCCCCCCCCCTCCCCAGATTTTTTGCGTCCTGATAGAGTAATTGAAAAAAATAAAAATAAAAAAATGTGCAAAAATTAAAAAAAAAAAATCATGAATGAATGTGTGTAAAACACATTTTGTCCGCACGTATGAAATCAAGCAATAACTTTAAAATGCATACTTTCACTGAATTAGATAGGCCTACCGTTTGTGATCTGCACTGTCGTTTATTGCATTTCACTTCGAAGATGAAACGAAAGTCTCGACGACAAACTTTAATGTGACTTTGTTAGGTTAAGACCCTCTCTGCCTTTCGGATGGCTGATTGATTTACTGAAAATAAGGCAATCGTACACTGGAGACCACTCTTACACGACCATTCCTATACTTTATTATACACAAAATATGCCGTAAGCAGATAAGGGTAAGGTACGGCCTTCGGATAATTCTTCCCTTCCATCCTTAACAAGTAGGCCTATGTTGTGCCTCACTCTTGCCCATGACAAGTGCCACTGTAGGACGATTTTTTTCGACAAGTCCTCTTTTTACTTGTTGGCACTGGCGTCCGGGGGATTTGTAAAATGTCCACAAGGTCCGGATTTCATGTGTTTCCCACATGATCCATACTTCTGCTCTGAGGTTCAATTATTTTGAGGGATTTATTCGTAGTATTTTAATTTTGACTACGTATAATGTACCGATGAACAAATACTGCACCATTTTGCACATTGTTTCTTTGGTAGTATGTATGTCTCTTGTAAAATCTCTACAAAAACTAAAAATATTTTTATATTTTTCATGCTCCCCAAAAAGGGAAAATCCGAAAACTCAGGCCCATAATCAGTTCAAAGTTTTGCCATACATAGCACCATTTTGCATCTAGGAAATCTAACGCAAAGAAAGTTTCTCACAGGGGGACTCAACTACTTTTGGTTTTCCTGTTAAAGGGTGAGGTACTGCCTTAGGTAAGCTGAAATCCATTCAAATATTGCCGCATTTGCGGCTGGGTACATCCAGTTTTAAACACGTGGGAAGTGCCGTTTCCGGCCATCTGGAGGGGTTTTAAAGCCCAAAATTTTCTTGTACGCTCCGCGCCAACTGATAGTGGCGCTCCGCTTAGATTCAAATATTGCCGCATTTGCGATCTACGTGCTTCTGAAGTTTACAATTTTTCCCAAGGGAAAGGGAGATACTGGCTCCCTTTAGTCTATCCCCCAGGCCACAGATCAGAAGTGCCCAGTTTTGGGGTCCCTAAAAAGTGTATGTATTGCCATTTTTCATACATTGATTTTTTATTCTCATTATTGAGACATCGCAGACATGAGATTCATATTTCAAGGCTGGGTACATCCCGCTTAAAACACATGAGAAGTGCCGTTTCCGGCCATCTGGAGGGGTTTAAAGCCCAAAATTTTCTTGTACGCTCCGCGCCAGCTCATGGTGGCGCTCCGCTTAGATAGTCTTGCCGTGCCTGACCCTCGGAGGTACCAGGCCCCCCCACTTGTTACCTAGCCCCCCCCCCCCCAAAAAAAAAAAAAAAATCCCATCCTGGCTACGCCACTGGTCTAAATAACACTGTCTAGATAAATGTTGTGGTCTAAAACCACGTCTAGTTTATGTTGTTGACACACTCATGTTTGGTCTCCCTGAATTCATATCTTGAACTTTGACAACAATATGCTGAGATCGAACAACTTCGAATTACACGACGTAAATTTTAGACAACGGAACGAACTTCGACAATACAATATGTATGTCCTTTTCGCATTCCATGCATACCTGTACCTCTCAAAGGCAAATACACCGAATTAGAGCTGAGGAAAGAACACTCCTAACGTTACATCTTACAGCTTCTGAAATTTACTTCAATAAACTCAGTATTATTCCTTAAGGTCTACACAAGCCATCGACGAGAGTACAAACCACTTTCCAATTCTGTCTGCTGTTTGCGTGAAACTTATCAGGAAGATGAGTTCCAATTTGGTCATTCTTGACAATGGGGCTTACACTGCGAAGATCGGGATTTCAAGTGATGAAGAACCCAGGTAACGCTTGCAGGATACCTAACAGTTAGGCTAGGCCTATATTATTATAGCCTAAGATTTTGTTCACCATCAAGTATGAAAAAACTCTTCCACATTGTAATTTAAGATGCCTTTCGTAGAAATATGTAACGTCGCTTGTCATTTCCAGCATTATTATGCTCACTTTGACCTAGGCCTAGGCCACAGTAAGAGGCTTTAGTGTTAGGGCATACGTTAGTGGTACATATACCAATTCCACGACGTCAGTTTGCTCTGTATTCTTGTGTTTGTTATTTGCGCGAATTTCCAAGTTTAAGTTTGTAGTGTAGCCGTGCCCAGATTGAAATGCAGCAGACTTGCAGTAAATTTATTGCACCAACTACATGCACTCAAGACAAGGACACAGTACCCACAGTAGACAAGATAACCAGACAGAGTAGCCTAAATGAGGAAACAGAAATGATGTTGTCAGGCTCATTGACAGGAACAGAATGAAATCAATTTATTCAGTATAAGGAACAATATGTACAGTTTTGTACACAAAGTAAGGTAACAGAAGCCTGAGGTGGAGTTTTAATCATTTGCATAGTCCTACAAGTGAGTGAGAACTTCAAGAGTTGGACCTATTCTTTAGGTAGACCAAAAGTGTTATGTAATAGGCTACTTAACATGCAGGTGAGTGAGAGTCATCTATCATTATTACTATCAGGAAGACTCAAGATGGAAGTTATGTAAGAGCATTTGCATACAGGTGAGTAGGTGGAAGGTGAAATTAACTTGTAAGCAAGTGTTAGCAGAAGCAGTCTGCTACAAGTTTTGTATCAAAATAAGATAAGGTGCGCCTACCACCCACTACAATTACATAGAGATTAAAAAAAATTGTGTGTCTGTAGAGCACAAGTTGCAAACCATGCAGCCTGAATTGAAGCCTAGGCTAACATTAATAATGTTACTTGTGAGCCGTTAGGCCTAGGCAGGCCTCGATTTTCAGAAAAAATTTATGGTTGTCCTCTGGGCAACAAATTCAATAGTTTTGCTTGTCCAAAAAGAAATTTGGTTGTCGAAAATATTTTTTTTACAACTACAAACTGTACAAAACAGTGAGTGTATTCATGTACAGCATGATTGGTTTTCAATGAAAAAAGATATGATGTTTGGGGAATTAAAAAAAAAACACTTAAGTCTGAAGTATTGTATGATGGAAAAGTTTGACAGGAAATCAGCAGTACAATCTTCAACCAGAAGAAAGGAAACTGCCTTTCAAATCTTACTGAGAAAATAGTTGTCCATCAGGCAATCACCTTCTAACTTTTGGTTGTCTGTATGGAATTTTAGTTGTCCCAAGGACAGGACAACCACAAAAATCAAGCCCTGCTACAGTATGTCAATATGAAGGGCGGAAACAGTTATGTAGCCTAGGTACTGTAGTTACTGTAGAACTTGGTCCTGGGTGAGAAAGGTATACTGATAATCAGTTTTCATTGCTGTGGCCTGTGTGGTTATAAAATAAAATGATCTAGCCTAACAAGGCTACAGTTCTATGCTGCTGAGGTAGTGGAGGCCTACACTAGGCCTACTGTAGGCTACAGTATACTGTATAGCTTAGCTAGTCAATGACCATAAATATTGCACACCCTCAGGAATAGGAGTTTAGGTCTAACCTATTTAGCTTATGCAAATTACAGTCACCATATAGCAAAATTTTGCAACGCATACAGTATAATTGCATCCATTTAGGCCTACTGTAGGCCTTTGCGTATGTTTCATTTGTTTCCTATTGAAAAACTTTCATGATTTTGAAATTTATAACCACAAGTTCCTCTTTGATATTCTTTTGAAAAGCTGCAGGAGTAGCCTAGTGTCAGAAATAATTCTATGTCAAAATGTTTTCTAAGTCATATTGTGTTTCCTAGTCCTTGAGCAGTCCTGAGATGCTACTGTACATCCACTTTGTTTACTCCACACTAGGGTGCTCAAAAACCCTCAACATTATGGCTTTGTACTTGTAGCCCTTCCAAATTTTGAAGCTTAGGCCTACTTTCCTGACACAAATTTCAGGAGTTTCTTTTAACATGTCATATTATCCTCTTTACAGGTTTAAAATTCATTTTCTATGTTATTAAGATGACAGGCCTTGAATTTTGAGGCATGAGTATGGTCACACACCATCACTCACCTCAAATTACTGTGAGGAATGCAATTTTTTGCACACCTAGTTAAACTCAGACCAATATACTGTATTAAGTTTAATAAAACAGCACACCAAGCATACACCTTGAAGCACACCAAGAAAATCTTAAACTCAAGGCCTGAGATGATACAGGTACCTTCCATCATTCCCTGAACCAATCATTTGGAATCTGTACCATAAAACTCTATCTACAACTTGCTCCATCATTCCTTGAAATGTGAAATTTTTTTTCAAAGTCAGAAAATTTATATGTATGACATTTTCCCTTTTGCAATTACTTTACTACACGGCTTACAACATTTTACCCTACACCAGGTTATTTGACTGCTTGTAAGCTTGCCACTGCAACCAGAGTGCCCTTCTAACTCCTGTGATTAATTTTGTTTTACAGTCAATTTTCACCTACAAATTTAACATTCCTGCCCTCCCCCCCCCCCCCCCTACCTTTGAAGCCCAGAAACAGAAGGTTGGGGATACAGGTATTTTTAATATTATGGCAAGGACCAAGGTTGTAGGCAAACAGATGTAAGTGAGGGACGTAAATGGCATCGTAGACTTTCATTTATGTGCAGTACCATAGTCAATTGGAGCAGGTCATTCTCACCTTACATACTGAAGTATAATTTTCATAATTGGCAAGGTGAGAATTTGCTGGAAATGATTCGATGAGGTCAAATTTCCATCTGATTTTAATGGTAATAGTGGAAATTTCAAATATATAAGGGTTAGAAGGGGACCCTTCATTTTAGCATGAAAATGGGTCAGCAAAAACTAGTGTGGATTGTTTCCATACCTTGAATGCACTTACAGTACTGTAACAATCCTCAGAATCCTGCCAAGGATTGTGTACAGTACCTTAACTATCTGCAATCTTCAAGCCCTGAAATGTTATTTCATATTTTGAAGAGAAATAAGAGTTCTGACCTGGCTGTCACTTTGAAATAATTCATATGCAATGATTACTGTACTTTTGAGATTGAAATGTGCAGCATTCTTTTACTGTACTTCTTAAATTTAACATTAGACCAGGTCTCCTGGTCTAAACTGTGGGGCACAACCAAAATAAATTAATTAGGATTACAGGTAAGTCTGCCACAGCATGTCTGCCACAACTTCGTGGAACATGTACAGTTTATACAATGGGACTGCAGTTCACAAAATTTACAGAACTGGCATTGCAAGAAATAATATTACAGGTATGAGTCCATTCAACAGTTTTCTGGTTTTTCTTCCAGACTCATTCAGAATTGCATTGCAAAAGCAAAGAGTGAGCGCAGAAAACAATTTATTGGAAATCAGTATGAAGATTGTCGAGATCTGTCAGGTCTATACTATCTTCTCCCTTTTCAGAAGGTGAGTAACAGACATGGTGGAAAAAGGAGCCACCCTAGCCTTAGGTATACTTGGTTAATTACATTATTTATCATGTTTTGCCCAAATGGACCAACTGCTTTTGCTCAAATTGGGAGGGGGAATGCATTTGTTTTGCAAGAAAAATTCATCCTTTTAAAACTAATATTTGTTGACACAGGTTGATAGATTATCAAAAATGAGATAAGTTTCCCATGGATAGAAATGCAGTTGTTTGTTGCTCAAGAGTAATTTGTTCACCCAAACTTTCAACATTTCAAACGATGCAACACCCATGGCTCTTCTTGCGCAAAGTATTTTGAAGAGATGTAGCTATTGGTAGTACAGATTAAGACTGAACTGCTGGATAGTGTCTGAGCCATTTTCTTTGTACTCTTTGTTGGAGCATTTAGCCTGGACGGAGTGCAGTACTGCCGGAAAGTCTGATATAAGTTTACCACAGTCATTGATCTTTTGTTTTTAATTGTGAACTTCAACAAAACCATGGTACAGTAAAACTGTAAGTCGGTCATGTCAGTCCAGGAAGGCCCTAATATCCAATTATTTGACCCATGCATTATGCCCCAAATACTCTTCTTGTCATTTTGAAGAATTTCTTTTGCATCGTTAAGGAGGTAGTTTTTAAAATGAACTAAGCAATTCATCCTTTTCACAAAAAGTTTACAATATCTTGATAGTTCATTGTGTTTCAATCAGTTAAATTTGTGCTTGATCTGTGGCGGGGTGTGGGAGGGGGGTTACAACCCCCCATGACTCAACCTTGCAATGTGAAAAATGCCTAAAATAGCAGGTTTTTCTCTCTATCCTTGGACTTTTCCCTCATTTCGTGCCCCAAATCCCCCCCCCATGGCAGCAAACCCCCCCATGACACAACCCTGGCTATTCCCCTGTACTTGATGCTGGACTGTTTTTTGTTCCTTTTGTGGTTGGACCATAGGAGTAGTCTGGACGTGGGAATTTTTCTGATACCATTTATTATGGGGAAGGATAGTGTGGTAAACTAATGTTTAAGGGCAGACAATTCTTACCCCAAAATACAATTTTTTGTAGTGGTTTACAGAAATTCTCAATGTGTACAATGTTTTGATTGACAGCAAATTCAAAAACTGCAGAGTACTCCAGCTCATGTTACTGCACACAGTGTGCAGTACTATTTTGAAAGTGTTCTGATTACGCATTGGGGTCTTGTTTGCACTTACAGTACTTTCAATCAATAAACTGAGATTGTGTCAGGATGAGAGGGAGGGT
This sequence comes from Holothuria scabra, assembly GCA_037179385.1. Classification (NCBI taxonomy): domain Eukaryota; kingdom Metazoa; phylum Echinodermata; class Holothuroidea; order Aspidochirotida; family Holothuriidae; genus Holothuria; species Holothuria scabra. The sequence goes on along the minus strand of CM074197.1, from coordinate 7,677,347 downwards.
TGTACAGTAATTACACAAATGGGGTCTCGTTTTGTTGTTCTCTGGGGTATGGCCATCAGCAATCAAAAGACAGTCTGTGTAAGCTCTAAGTGAGTTTGGTTAGTAGTTTGGAGAGTTTGATATCATACTGTAGTTGAACAGTGAGTGTTGGGAGATAAGGTTAGATGTAGTCTTACGGCCCAGTTTCTGACCAATTGGTTCATGTCAAGCCGGCCACAGCCTTTTTTTCAGTTAAGACTCATTGGCGTATTTACCCTATGTTTGTCCGCCTCTATTGCCTATGCTGAGCACCATGAACAATGGCAGTAGGTGACTAGGTTCCTTTTATGGTCTTCGGTGTGACCCGGCCAGGACTCAAATTCCCAAGCTCCCAACTGCAAGTCTGTCGCACTAACCACTTGACCATGCAGTCAGTGACTGTTAAGGGGAAGTATACAATGCAGCTGTTACCTCTTTACACAAAGACTGCATGTTTGGTCTAATGGTAAGAGCATCCACCTCTCACACGGAAGACCTGTGTCTGCTTCCCAGGTTGAGTCATACCAAAGACTCTAAAAAAGGAACCGGCTGTTGTTGTGCGTGATGCTCCGCAAAAGCAATGGAGTAGGGAAAACAAGCCAGCGAACAACAACTGGAAAAAAAGCCATGGCCGACTCTACTTGAACCAATAGGTTGGAAACTGGTCTGTAAAACTCTGTCAAACTAACTAACCTCTTTACACAAAGTAGCACTCCTTTGGAAAAAGGACATTATAATGTGCACTACAATATCTTTGCTACAACAGTAGGACTTTTTCATTTTTATTTTTGAAGTGATTTGGAAAACTAGCACATGTACTGTACAGTACAGTAGCCTCTGATTCCTGAAGTACAACATTGTAAATAGTGTGCTTTCTAGCTTCCCCTCCCTTCCCCTACCTCACTTTACCACTAATGTTTGTTGTACAATGTTTGCTTTGTTACAGGGCTATTTGGTCAACTGGGATGTCCAGAGGCAGGTGTGGGAACATATTTTTGGTAAGGAGGTGATGAATCTGGAACCATCAGAGACATCTATCATAATAACAGAACCTTACTTTAACTTTGGGTCAATCCAGGATGCCATAAATGAGGTGTTCTTTGAAGAATATCAGTTTCAAGCTATACATAGGACGAATGGTAAGTATGGCATACATGGTTGTACTGTAGTTTCAAAGGACAGTGCTCAAGTTACAGGTGGCAGTAAGAAGTTTTTACCCTCTAAAGGGCAAGAGCAGTTTCCCCAAACTTATAGTAATTTTGAATCAACAGCTACAGTAGTAAATCTCACAATTCATTTCTCATTTCTCTTCATAGTATCTTCATAAGCAATGGAGAAGGGAAACAAGCCAGTGAGCCACAACTGGAAAAAAGGCTGTGGCCAGCTCGACTTGAACCAATAGGTTGGAAACTGGGCAGTAAAACTCCGTCTTACTAACTAACTAACTTCATAGTATCTTTCTTATTTATATTAGGACTTGAGTGCATAGTCACAGTAAAATAAAGCAGTTACTCCTAGCATCACAATTGCAGAGAAAGATTATTGTAACATGATCTTTACAGCCAACCTACATCATGTACCAAGTTTATTGCATTTTCCTTGTAGACATTCCTTTGAATTTGATATTCTCTGGAATTAAACTTGCATCTTAATCCTTTGTTGAGTCAGTGAGCATGAATTTGTTGAGAAATGAGAGGACTGCTCCTCTAGATAATAAGGTAAGTTGGTTAGGACTTAGGAAATATTGTAGTTTGTATTGTTCAGTTTCTAACCAAGTGCCTTAAGTTAGACAAGCCACACCATTTTTACTGGTGGTGGCTCACTGGCTTCTTTTGCCTATAGTACTCCATTGCAGATGCTAAACACCAAGCACAGTGGCAGGAGGATCTATTTTGTTAAGTCTTAGGTATGACCCGTCCAGGAGTTGAACTCTAGACCCTTCAGATGCAAGTCAAATGCTCTCACCACTAAAGCATGCAGTCGGGAGTAAATGAAGGGCAGCATGTGTGTCTAAACGTAGAATACTGTGATTCTGTACATAGTAGTACAGTCTGTCTGTCCCATACTGCGACAGTCCCCTTACAATGGTGTGCCATTGTAAAGCAGCATTAGTGGGCTACAGATACTGGATCTTGCGTAGCTGGAAACACAGGGAAAAGACAGATTAGAGTTCCAAGTGATTTAAAATGATTTATTCATTGATTGAGTTCCAAAAAAAGATGATCAACTTTGATTATTTGGCTGGCAAAAAGGATTAATTATTATGTTACTCAAGTGCTCATTGTGTGAGGTCTGCTGCACAAGTGAGAGCTAGCAAAACTTGCAAGCTCAGAGAGCTTTCATGTCTTAAGAAATTAAAACACATGCAGTCCCATGATTTATTAAAAGTTTTGATGCACCAAATTAACTAAATATTAATGAATGTGACCAATGAGGAGGCTGCAGAGGGTGAAATTGGCCACGTCTTAAAAATATGGAATACAGCGTACATGTGGAACTAGGACGAAGTAGAGTGTCACGTTCACCGGTAACACGTAACCGGAAACAGGAAGGGCCTTTGGGAATCTAAGACAGAAGGAAAGGAGAGTTGCTTGTAAACAACAAGATGGCGTCTCTGTTAAAGATCATGGAGGGTGCACTATACTACATAACACTATTTGCATAGGGCACTTTGGATTTGGGTTAGGGTGTCATTAGGGGGCAATTTCAGTGCCTTTTTGGTTCCTTGTGTAACAAAGGAACCTATGCAGTCACCTTGGTGTATGTATGTGTGTGTGTGTGTGTATGTATGTGTGTGTGTGTGTGTGTATGTGACGGATTGGAATGCGAGGTATGTGGTGCGATAACTCAATAACCGAGTGATCAATTTTTTTCAAACTTGGTATGTAGATGTTGTGGAGTAGATGTGCCCTATCGTTTTTGGTGGAGGTCAAAGGTCACAGGTGATCAACAGAGGCCAAAAACCGAATTTCTGTTAGTAGCTGTAACTCAGTATCCGTTGTTCAAGCAGTGGCATCATTTTAGGATAAGTTAGATTGGTAGGAGGTGAAAATGTTGGTACATTAACCAAAATAATTGGAAAGGGTCAAAAGGTCAAAAAGTAATGTTTTATTGATATCTTGCCACTGAAACATTGTAGAGGGGTGATGTAATGGAGATATGTGTTCGTCTAAGTGAAATGCACGTGATGACCCCCCTTGACCTCACTTGACCTCATTTGACCTTTTGACCTTTGTGACTTTTTTGTGACTTTTTTGTGACATCAAGATTTGTCTTGATCAGACGAACCAAAAAGGCTATTTACACTACCCTCCTACAATGTTCGTTACTTGAGTTACTGACATTTAAATGACAGGCTAGTGTGTACATGTAGATCATATGTAGGCCTATTGCAATGCCAGGTATGCGGTGCAATTACTCAATAACCAAGTAACATAGTGGAAATAATGGAAAGTTGTGTTCGTCTAAGTAAAGTGCACGTGAAGACTCTTTGGGTCTTTGTTCAATTGGTTTAAAAGTCCAGCTGAAGTTTAATGCCTTTAGACAAATGCAATGTATAAAAGAAAAGAAGAATTATAACCCCCTCTCAGTCTAAAAGCAGTTTAGTTAACAATCAGGACAGTAATGCAATTATTATTAAAAACAACCATTTCCTCACATACAGTATTGAATAAAGTTATTCACAGTGCAAGCTAAGATTCCAATTTCAATAGTAAAATATGAAAGCAGTTTCTCTTCTTTACCTCTGCTTTTACCCTAGGGACTACAATGCTGTTTCTAACACCCTCTTTAGGTTAAAAGGTCAAGTTGAAAGTCATTTATTAGATTCTACAGAGCTATGTTTGTTTCTTGGTCTTCTAGCCAAATTGTGAAGAAGAAATTGGTGGTAATAAATCACTATCGGGCTGCCTTTAGTAGCAGAATTGTGGGCTTTTCCTTATTTTTGCTTTTCAGGCAAACACATTGGGTAGTCTAAAGGACAACCATGACATAATTTCTAGTCATCCATCATAAATTTTGGTGGTCAGGAATGACCAGATGACTGTTAAATTTCTTTGGTGCAGAAGAGACTGTGTTTATTTAAAATCAGTTTTGATCTACTTTGACTGTATTTGACCTTTGTGACTTCTTTTTAAGGTCTGGATTTGAATTGTTGAGATTGACCAAAAAGGCAATTAACTAACCTCCTATACTACCCCCAAACTCAAGTAAATGACATTTTAGTGAAAGGTGATGAATGTATTTGTCGCATGGAAGTGGGCAGTGTGCAGTGTGATAATTTGAAAAGTTTAGTGTTCCATTTCTCTCAAACGGCAAGTGCTTGTATGATTTTGAAATTTAATGTGCCCCTATGTTTTCGGGTGATGGCCAAAAGTCATTGGGGTTAAAGGTGCAAATTATGCCTTACCTTGGGACTACCTTAATACAATATCATCTTTAATGCAAGGAACCATAGTGCCCTTGGGCTCTTGTTTGACAAATTTTGCCCCAATTTTGAAGTTGTCAATAAACTGGGGGACAGTACACCACCATACTGTAGGTCCTCCTTGCCTTCTTATTTGTGTATGGTCTCTTTTGAAAAAAAAAATGTTTTATCTGTCAGGAAAGGGCCTTTCTCCTTGAAAGTGCTCCCTGGTTTTCAAAGTGTCTTACATCAACCTGGGACTACTAAGAGCGGAGTACAAGCTGACAAGGATTATAAGTAGTCTTTAAACCTGCTTTATAAATTTAAGCCAATTTATTTAAAAATAAATTTTTGATTCTGTATGTTTACAGCTGGGACACTGAGTGCTTTTAAATGCAAGAAAGAACAACCGAAGGAACTGTGCTGTCTCGTAGTTGACAGTGGTTACTCCTTTACACACATTGCGCCATACTATAATGGGAAAAAGGTAGCAAATGCAATAAGAAGGTTAGTGTTGAATAAATGTTAACTGAGAACATTAAAAGTAGGAATATAATGAGTATATCTAAAGCATGACAAAAGCAATCAGATACAGTGTGCGCTTCTTAAAATGTCTGGCAAAGTTGTCACACTTACAATCCAAACTTACAGTAGCAAATCAAGCATAGATTTGACATCTTATACTCACATTACTGAGCAGGTTGTTTTGTTTGTTTGTCTGTTTTTTTTTTTTTGTCTTGTGTTTTTTTTTTTTAATTTCTTAAAATTTAATTACCAGTTCTTTTCTCCCTTCTTTCACAAAATCAGAATTAGCTCTACCAATTTGTGCCTTTTACTGATTAACAAGTATCCTCCAAAATTTCAAGACCAAAGCCATCTTACAAAAATTAGGTCTTGTCAACATAGTTTGTTACTTCAGTGGAGTTTATTGGCCCAGTTACTAACCAAATAGTCAGGCCCATGGACTTCCTACATTATGTACATGGACAGAGCATGTAACATGTACCTCGGGTACGTGCATTGTTGCCACCTCCTGGGGCAAAAAAGGCGCACCAAGATGGCCACCATGAAGCTATAATTTGCATGATTTGACTACGACTGTAATATTTTAAACAAACTTAAAACTTGAATGGGAAACAATATCATATTCCTGCAGTAAGTGCACAGATTTTGACCTTACTGTACCTTGCTTTATTCTCATTTTTGTGGTTATTTCAGCACTTGGAAAATGCTAGAATTGTTAATCTACACTGTACTTCTTTTTTCAGAATCAATGTTGGAGGCAAACTTCTGACCAATCATTTGAAGGAGATTTTATCTTACCGTCAGCTTCATGTGATGGATGAGACGTATGTCATTAATCAGGTGAAGGAAGATGTTTGTTATGTGTCATCACAGTTTATGCCAGACATGGAAATAACAAAGTAAGCATAATGTCTTTTATATAATGTACATATCAGATTTAAGTTTCACTTTCTGACCATTGTGTAGTGATGAGTGAAAAAAGCATCATGATTGTCAGAGTTGTGATTCAGGGGGTGTTCAAGTTCTCCAAGTTTTGTGTCAAGCAACCCGACTATATGCAGCATAGGTGGGTCATATTTTACAGCAAATTTGTTTTAAAGGCTATAAAATGTATTTCAATGCATTTGCTAAAGTGTGGAAGCTAACTTTATAAAAATACTGTTCTATTAAATGTGAGTCAAATTGTATGTAACAACAATTTCATAGGACCTCTATATTTCTACCAGTGCACATTTCCAAGGTATTTTCCTGCAAGTTTCATTTCCTTTTTAGATTGAAAGGCACAGAAAACACTGTTGTTCGGGACTATGTGCTTCCAGATTTCCAGCAAATCAGAAGAGGATATGTCAAAGATGAAACGTCTTCGTCATCTGCCAATGAACAGGTGAAGTAAAACTTTTTATCAGCAACTTTACTCTCCTTTCCCTTTTGCTAAGAAATTTCTCTCCTTTCATATCTTTACTGCAACCAAAATTTTAAAATATTTCTTCACATCCAAAGAAAGATTTGTAAAAAAGTTAGCAAAGTTTCCTACAGTATTGTTCAATTGAAAGTTTTCACAAATGTCAAGAGTGAGTGTAATGAAAAGGAAGGCAATCAGAGTCCAAGTGTGGGACTGAACTTGAAATTACCTACAGAAAGAATTTGAAAATGCATGCTTACACCTGAGAAGCTCTCTAACATCTCAGCTGGAGCTAATAGTTGCTAAGACCACCTAAAGTTAGTTTATAGTTAGATGTAGTTTGTAGATGGAATTGCTTCAAGTCGAGCTGACCACGGCCTTTTTTCCAGTTGTAGCTCACGGGCTTGTTTTCCCTAATCCATTGCTTATCCTGAGCACCAAGCACAACAGCAGAAGGTTCCGTTTTTAAAGTCTTTGGTATGACCCAGTTAGGTTTGGAACTCCCAACCTCCTGACTGCAAGTCTGGTGCTCTAACCACTTGACCTTGCAGTGGGTCACGCTAAGGCCATCTAAAGAACTTCAATACTGCAATGTTGAGGGGGGGGAGAAGAGGGGTGCTTTGTATGGTACATTTTAACATTTACATTAGATTTTTCAAAAGTCATTTCATTCAGGCTGCTCAGCAAAGTATAGTAAAGGAGAAACCCAAAGATTAATTTGAGAGAACTGATTTGCAGATGTTTCAGCTCTGATCAAAGGGAAGGCCTTGACAGTGAATGAGTAAATGGTGTTCTATTGCTTGTGATGACCATCCCTGATGGAAGGCATAGGAAGACATGCACATGTTTCTAGACTTTCATGCTTAAAGACATAATCCTCTCACCCCAAACAGTGCCAATTCTCTTCCTACTTAACTTAACCTTCTTAGGTAAGCCCCTCCCACAACTGTCTAAAACTCATCCCCATCCAGACACAATCACTGCTAAAATTGCTTCAGGGTGAATACAAGACCCCAATGTGTATGAAAATACTTTCATTACAGTACATGCTTTGTTATATGAGCTGCAGTATACTTGGCAATTTTTGAGCTTGTTGACAATCAAAGAACTGTGCCAATTGAGAAATTCTGTAAAGCATCAGTTCTTAAACTGGGGTCCACGGACCCCCGGGGGTCCATGACCACAATGCAGGGGGTCCCCGAAGGCCTTAGCCTCAAGAGAAAATAATACCAATAATACATTGATAACCTCAGTATTTCAGTTCTGTTTCTATTATATTGAGGAACAAAACAGGGAATAAAAGATTTGATTCTTTAGTTATGGGAAGTTTAGATTAGATAGAAGAGTAAATGAGATGAGAATATCATCTGATTTAGATTCAACAAGTAAGAGTTCAAAAAACTCTGGGGTTGATGAAAAACGCATTCATTGGGTGAGATATTTCACCTACCCCGTCCCTTCCTACTGCATATGCATGGTTGCAGTAACTTTGAAACTGTTTTGAAGACTTGTAGTTACAAAATTTTCCAAGACCTAAGCTTATGGGCAAAGCCACTAGGGTCTGCAGATCACAAAATATACAGATTAGGGGTCCGCCGATCTACCAAGTTTAAGAACCGCTGCTGTAGAGTATATACTGCTACAAAAATTGTAGTTTAGGGTGAGAATTGACATCCTTTAAATTGGACTGGCCACTGCCCTTTTTTCAGTTGATACTCTCTGTCTTGTTTTCCTTATACTCTATTCCCTTCTCTAAGCAGCAATCAAAATAACAGTAGGTTCCATTCCATATGACCCTGCCAGGAGTCAAACTCCAGACTTTCTGACTGCAAACTGAATGTTCTAACAACTTGACCATGCAGTCATGATACCATGTGATGCATTTGTTGATGAGTCTGCCTTTTTTATGAACGTATGTCTCTTTTTATGAACATGATACAGCCCTTCAAATGAATGATTCACTTTATCTTTATCATTCACATTTGATTTGCCTACCATTATTTGCACTATCAGTTGTGATATTATGCACCTTTTTATTCTGAATTCAATTACAGATTATTCGTATGAACAATGAAAGATTTTCTGTGCCAGAGTTGTTATTCAATCCTTCTGACGTTAGCATTCAAGAGATGGGTTTACCAGAAGCAATTGTACACTGCATTGGACTTGTTGAGGAAGGTACCTTGAAAAAAGATACTGTTTAAATTTCTTGTCTCTTAACAATTTTTGGCAGAGCTAAGTGAGTTTGCTAGATTTAGTATTACAACCCAGTTTCTAATCAATTTGGGTTCAAGTCTAGCCTGCCACAGCCATTTTTCCAGTTGTGGCTCACTGGTTTGTTTTCTCAACTCTACTGTCTGTATGATAGAGCCAGGAGTCAAACTCCTGTCCAAACTGACCACAAAGCACAATTGCCGTAGGTTCCATTTTTAAAGTCTTCGGTATGACCCCCCAGACTCAAACTGGGAGACCTCCCCAGACAGATGCTCCAGCCATTTGACCATGCAATCAGTCATACTGTTGTTTGGTGATGAATGTTAGGTAAGGTTAGGTTAGACTGAGTTTTACGGCCCAGCTTCTAACCAATTGCCAGGTTTAAGTGGAGTTGACCACAGCCTTCATTCCAGTTTTGGCTCACTGGTTTGTTTGGTGATAAAAAGAAGGCGACAGTTTTTTTTTTTTTTTTACTTTTTTAAACCCTCTTGATGACATCATCAAGCAGTTAGCCTATTGTGATTGCACCAGAACTTTGTAAACCTTTTGAATACAGTATGCAGAATAATTTATTGGCACAGTAGGTTTCAGTGATACTCTTCATTTATAAGCACCTGTCCAGAGCTTTATACAGTATTCCATGTAGGTTCCTTTACAGGGGTGATTAGGGGAAAACCCCCAAGCCTAGCCCCTGCAAGATTGCATGAAATTTTGTGTAGGCTACTAGTGGTGGAGACATACAGTTGCCTAGAAAAGACTATTTTGGGGATTTTTGTGTCCACATGTATAAGTAGGGAGTATCTGCTTTACATAAAACTATACCAATAAAAGGTGGAAGGGTTACTAATGAAAATTTGAATGTGTTTTGATTTGCAGAGATGAGGCCTCACCTATATAAGAACATTCTGCTAACTGGAGGGAACAGCCTCTTCCCAGGATTTAAGGAAAGAGTTGAGAGGGATGTTAGGGCTATGGCACCTCTCAATTATGATGTCAGAGTCATGTTACCTGAAAAGTAAGTGTAGATCATATTTTTTATGATGGGCATGAACCCCTTTGCTCGTTCTGCTTAGGGGGTTGTAGAATATGCACAAGGTATTTCCCACCTGGTGTAAGATGCAACTAGAAGGAAAGGACTTGTTCTCCTAGGCAAACGAGACGGGGGGTGCAGGGGGGTCACTCGCCCTCCCAATTCGGGCAAAAACAGCTGGTCCATTCTGACAAAACATGGGCAAAACATGATAAATGGTGCCATTATTTGGGTAAAAATTGCTCTTGCCCACTTTAAAAAAATTACCCCCACCCCTATGCCTATACTTTTTCTGTATTTGAGCTGTATTTGAAACCAAACTTGAAGTTGAACCCTGTTAGAAACCACATTTTAAATTAACTTTTTTATCTAGTTGACACTATATAACACATTCTTGTTAGTGTGTCATTAAATCACATCTAACTAACTTAAAAAGTGGCTTGAAATGGGACAAGATTAAAAATTCTAGACTGTTTAAAGGAAGTACGCTACAGCACTTTGTTGTCACTACTGTTTTGCAAATACCATGAATGGGTACTACAGTATGGTACCCCAAACGACCTAGATTGTTGGAAATTGAGCTCAAAGTCAAAAATATATCCTGTGTATGTTTAATACTGTTATACGCAAAGTACTGGTCGATGGAAGGGTTGCCCATCCAGAGTTTATGAGTTGTTCATCTTTCTGCTTCCATGCATCCTTTCCCTTCAATGTTCCCTCCCCCTTAAATTCTCTGATAAATTCTCCCAACAGTTTTTAATGAGATTCTCACTTGAAATTTGAAAATTATCTTTATGTTTTACCCACTTTTAAAAGATAAAGAGAATTTCACAGCAGTTAAGGTCTGTGTCTTTTGTTACTAATGATAGATTTTATTCACATTAGCAAACCCAAAATAATGATTAACACCCTGGGACAAGGTCATTCATCCATGTAAAATCAAAGTTTGTTCTCTCCTCGTAGATGTTACGTCAATCCCAACATGCATACTAAAACATGAAAATCTTAAATCCACTTCAAACTCAAGTATTATTGCAGTAAAATTTGATGGCTATAATTCTCAATTTTTTCAATTTTTCATCACCATTTTCCCATCAAAGTTTGACATTCAGACAAATCTTACGATACATTGCAGGTTACACTTCCCAACAAAAGTAAATGAAACAAGTTACCATTCCCGATGATTATAAATGTAGTCATAGACCTGCACTGATAGTTTTCCTCCAAAATGTCTTCATGAGAAAAACCAGGTACCCAAGAAAGGACCCCAGTGAAGGAGTGAGTCACGTTACATTACTTACCTAAACTTGCACAAAAACATAAATTCAAGTACCAAAATAGGATCTGCTCCATGCTTGTTTCAAAAAGTACAGAAAATTTTGAAAAGATGTGACTCAGTAGAAAGTTACCAAGGAAGAACAATACCCTGTGTCAATAAGTGTACCTGTAATGTAGGTTATATAACAAGACCTATTAAGGCAGATAAAAAGTATTAAAACTATTATACATTACTATGTATATTTTTCTGTATTTGCAGACCCATTACATACAGCTGGCAAGGAGGCAAACTGCTTTCTTCATCTGAAAACTTTAAGGAATTATGTGTAACTAAGAAAGAATATGAGGAGCATGGACAGTCCATATGCATGGAAAAATTTGATGTTTGAGGGAGCAGGAACCTGCTCTGTCTGTGGAAGAGTTATGACAGTATACTGTTGGCCTTATTTCTTGGAGTGGTGAATAGAGCGTTATCCTTGTGTGTGTTCCAGATGAAAAGATGGTAACTTCAACTTGGATAAGTACTTCCGTCATCTGATAATAGAAAGCTTCACAGTTGCCATGGTTACTGGTCATAGCAGAATATAAGGCCAATGTTTGGTGTTTGAGATGGTGTCAGCTCTTTATTTTGCATAGGTACAGCAGATGTGAGCAGCGGTGAGAAAATAACTTTTACAGGAGCATCATCAATAGATATGTGAGGGAAGAAGGAGGTTGGACAGTTGCCATGGTTACCAATTACAACAGAATGGTAGGCCATTTTGGTGTTTGAGATGGTGTCAGCTCTTTTTCATGCATAGGAGGATGTGAGCAGCTGTGAGAAAATAACTTCTACAGGAGCATGGTCAATAGATATGTGAGGGAAGAAGGAGGTTGGACAGTTGCCATAGTTACTAATTACAACAGAACGGTAGACCATTTTGGTGTTTGAGATGGTGTCAGCTCTTTATTTTTCGTAGGAAGATGTGAGCAGCTGTGAGAAAATAACTTCTACAGGAGCATGGTCAATAGATATGTGAGGGAAGAAGGAGGTTGGGTAGTTGCCATGGTTACGAATTACAACAGAACAGTAGGCCATTTTGGTTTTTGAGATGGTGTCAGCTCTTTTTCTTGCATAGAAAGATGTGAGCAGCTTCAGAAGAAAAGCTTCTACATGAGTTTCATCCGTGGATATTTGAGGGGAGATGAAAGATGGACATAGTTAATAGTTACAGAAGAACAGTAGGTCATTGGCTGATGTTTGAGTTGAAAGTTCTTCGTCACATTACAAAATAATGAAGATTTCAGCAACTGGAATTTGTACCTGAACTCCATTGATAGCTGGTGTTTGATTGGAGTAGAAAGCTGAACAGTTGAATGGGATTACTTTCATAATCAGAGCAGTATTGTCCTTTAGTGGACATAATAGCTTCTTTGGGAAGCAGTTCATAGTTTGGTTTTGCAGAACTGCCCTTTGCCAGAGGGTCAGGGGGACTTAAGAAAAAGTATCGGTTGAGTTGATATTTGAAAGTTCTTGTAGAGGGTGATGTCAGCAGCTGTTACCTCACGATGAACTTCTTAAATTAATTGTTGAGGAAAAAAGGAAGTTGGACAGTCAGACAGGGTTACTAATAGCAACAGAAAAGTGTGTCATTGATTGTTTTGGGTGGTGTACAATTTCCATCATGCAGAGGAATTTGTCAGCTATATTTTTTGTAAGGGAACTTATGAAATGATGTTTGTGAAAAGAAGAAAGTTCCACAGTTTTCAGGAGTAAATAAATAGCAAGAGAAAAATACCTTTCACTGATGTACTTTTGAGATGGTGCAACTTCCCTATATAAAAGGACTAAGTCATTCACACCAAATGTATTTTGAAACAACAGCCAGATTCCACAGATTTTCTTACTTCACTTCCAAGTACATAATAATATTCCTGGACATAAAATACTGCATATTCAAGGGTAAACAATGAGTTTATCTCCTACAATTCATTATTCCAATGAAACAATATGTCACATGACTCTCTAGAGCTAATCATGAAACAAGGCACTAATCCAAATGGGGGGGGGGGGGGGCTGCATTTCCCCCATTGAAATGGGAGGTGTTAGGTGCTGTACCTTTTATATGAACATCTTTAATTCGTTTCGAAGAGAGGCCTTTGTTTTTTTGAGGAGCTACTTATCAAACAGAGCAGTTTGTCATTGATTGATAGTTGAGATGTTAAATGGTCCACACCTTCAGAAAGAAGATGTTAGTTTATCTTCTAGAGGTACTGTATCAATTCATGTTTGAGAAAAGTAGGAAGTTGTACCTATACCAGGAAATATTAACAACAACTGAGCAGTGGTCTGACGTAATGATGCATACAGAAAATGTACACATGTAGCAGAGATGTAATCCCAAGTTACAACTTTCAAATTTGCCTGACTTGAAAAAACTTATGGCTGATTTTCCTCCATTGAGATAACTTGGAGTCACAAAAATTAGTGTAGTTGACTCCACTTCCACAAAATAGAACATGACCCTGACATGAATTGTCCATCCGCTGACCATTGCCTGATTCTTTACATAAAGATTGCATTGTGAACATGTGTATCTGGTTTCCATGCAGATTTTCACCTTTTTTCCAGAGTTGTAAAGGGTCACTCAACTTTGCAATCAGGTTAACTCCTTTAAATGTAATCTGAGTCAAGTATCTGTATTATATCTACAAGGAAAATTTTGATGCAGTACCTTGAAGATTTGAAGGTTGTCGACCCAACTCATGAATCAATCTGTATGATGATCAATGAAATCAAGGACACCCCCTTAGGAACTAAAAGAGCTTTACACCACCCCACCCTCATATTTTTTAAGACATACCCTCCCTCCCCCACCCCCACACTCATAGTATCAAAGTTTGTTATTCCTCTAACGTTTAACTTGAGGTAATTCTATATAAAAAGGTTAAGAGGAATGTTGTGGATTTTTTTTAGTCTCAGGAAAGTTATAGATATGTCCTGAAAATTAATTCCCCAGAAAGTGTAGGGAACCTGCCTCAATGTCCCTAAAGGGTAGAGCGTCTGCCTCTGACGCGAAAGGCCCAAGTTCGATTCCCAGGTCGAGGCATACTAAAGACTCTAAAATTGGAACCTACTGCGTGATGCTCCGCATAAGCAATGAAGTAGGGAAGACAAGCCAATGAGCCACAACTGGAGTAAAGGCAGTGGCCGGCCCGACATGAACCTTGGAAATGGACCATAAAACTCAAACTCAATGTCCCTAAAACTGTTCCTAAATGAAATGGATCTTAGCACAGAACACTAAATAAAATTACATATGTGTTTAGATCCAACTTCTGGAGACAAGATCAAACATAGAGAAACTTTTAGACTACAGTATTCGTAAAATACATATGAAAGGAACGTAGCCACTTAAGACGACCTGCATATAAAAATGCATGGTTTTACCTATTAGATGATGAACACATTTCGCTCCTGTAAATTACTAAGGGTTGAAGCCCGGTTTCAGTGATTCTGTTTTAAAGGGAAACATTGCGTTTGTTTTACAAAGAAATTCCATCCTTTTAAAACCAATATTAATTGGCAAAGAGTTATACATTATTACAAATAAGGCAGTATGGTAGCCTTCTTTTCAAGAAATAAGTTTCCCTCAGGTAGAAATTCAGTTGTTTGTTGCTCAAGGCTAAGTTGTTTACCCAAACTTTCAACATTTCAAAAGATGTAACTTCCATAACCCTTCTTGTGCATACTATTTTGAGGAGATGAAGCTATTGCTAGGGTCTATTGCTGGGACCGAATGATCGGAAAATGACTAGAGCTATTTAATTTTAATGCTATTTTTGAGCATTTTCAACGCAATATTTCCCTTTAAGGAACATAACCTAGACGTGCTTCTCTATGGTTATGGTTCCCAAGAAGGAGAGTACATCCGTTTTGTTCTAACCACTCTACCATGCAGCTGGTCGGAAATCACAATACCAAATGGAAAGGAAAAGAATACCAAATGGAAAGGAAAAGAAATGATTTACACCATTGGTACGAAACAGATGGACTCTGTTGGACCAATCTGTGACGATAGTTAGGAAACGGCAGTTCATTAATTGAAGATTAAAAATTTTGTGGGAATCGACCGGATAACTTTCACTGACGCCACTGAAGTTCCACCCCTTTTAATGGAAAAAAACCAGTGTCGCACGCTCGTAACGTAGCTAGCTGAAAAGCAGCTGGCGATTCACGCAATGGGCGTGGTTTATAAATTGTGACGTCACGTGAAAGCATTCTACTAATGCTCAATTACAAATTTTTGTGTCATGTTCTGACCATGTGGAAAGAAAACAACCAGAACAGGCCTCTGTATTATTTGTTCTTGTCTAGTAGTTGTTGCAAATAATTTCACTGTATTTACTCTGGAGAACTTTCCGGAACAGAAAAGAAGGGGAGGGAGGTTAGTGGTTGTTAAGGTCACATGTTTTTTCCTTAAGTTATGATTGGTTTATACTGGGGAGTTGTCTACCGTGTGTAGGAACATAGTTCAGTTTGGCTTAAAGATGGAGGGTCGTCATGAAAAAAAAATCCCAAAACGCAAACCTTCGGTAATGTGTTCACTGATTACTTCACGACCACGTGACTCCATAATAATTGATCTGAAATATGAATATTTCAGAAATTAATAACAGAGTCACATGATTCAGAAATTAGTTATGAAGTAACATGGTCGCGCTAGCTGTCCAAGGCCCTAAGTTAGGAAAGATCTTCTCTCTTCAGTTAAGTCAGCACGCTCCCTGGAACATTTTCATTCCTTGTTAAAAACCCACCTGTTGATTGTATCTGATAGGTCAACTTAGTACTTTTTTATTTTCTTTTTCTCTTTTTTTTCATCTTCTTGTAAAGGCGCATTAGAATAACTTTCTTCAAAAAATGCGCCGTATAAATGTCATGAACTTGAACCATGGTCTAGAAATGTCTTTGCTAGACCTTCAATTTAATTGCAAGTATTAAATGAATTAGACCTTTGGGTGGATTTAATGAATTATTGATTCCTTTTTTTTTTTTTTTTTTTTTGATAATTGCGGGTAACAGAATCCCTGTTCTCTCTTTCTGGATGTCTTAATTTTCCCAAATCTCTGCAAGGTGATGTCGTTAAGTAAGAAGTATGGATGATGAAGAGAATTTGCAAAATGAACCAGTAGCGTGTTTTAGGAGGGGGCCGGGGGAACACCGAAGTCAGTCGGGGGAAAAATCACTCAGTCGGGGAATTTAGGGGCCGAGGAAGAGGGAAAGTTTGATGAGACACACTGAGCATTCAAACACAAGCTCCCGTGGGGGCAGGAAAATGGTTGTCAACCCCCCAAAAAATTAGAAAAAGGTTCCCGAAAATTCGGAGAGCTCAAGTATGCCGGCGTGATCCGCACGCCAAGAACTGAATTGCTGAAAAGAAAAATAAAAAGAAAAAAAAGGTCTTCAAAATCCTTGCCAGTCGAGGGAATCACAGGTTCCCCCTCCCCCCCACCACCTTCGAAATGCTGCACACACCACTGAAGTGAACTTGAAAGGTGGTCAGACGGTTGGTTTTTTCAGTTCCATCCTGAATAGTACAAAGTTTGAAGTGGCCCTCTATAGGTCTGGTTCTCTCCCTCAGAGTTATCATTTATACAGTGATAGTGGAGATGAAGTGGTCTTGGGAAAATCGGATTGTTTGAAAGATACAGGTGTTCCTGTAGACAGTGGTCTTGGCTTTACGACAATCATTTAGCACCAAGTGAGCAAGGCGAAAAGTACCACGACCTGCTATACATTTTTGGACCCTCACATTCTGAGCTATCATTCCAGTTGCTTCTACGACCGCATTTGAAATCAGCTACTCCTCTTTGGTCACTTTCATAACAATGTGACATTGATGCTGTTGAAAATGTATAAATCGCTGGGATGATTTCGCATCCTTCAGGATTTAAGTTATCCAGAAAGGTTAAAGAACAACCGTAACCTGTCAATTTGAAAAATTGACATGATTGAGGTTTTTAAAATTGTTTCAGGTGTGTATGGCAAAAATGTTACGGAAGGGTTTCTCAGGCTAATATAGTTACTAATACCCGTGGTCACAGTCGATAGTTTTCTAGATTCATCCGAAGCCTAAGAAGTTGACATTTGGAATGACATCCCTGACCAGTGTAGCTTTATATTCTACTGTTAGTCAGTTTGCGGCGGCCTTAGACATTTTTTGGGCTATAGGTGCCAGGGACGTCATTACCGGGGTTGGGGTGCTTAACCCCCAGAAATTTTCGAGGCGACGTCTGTCGGGACAATTTCCCTCTCGGGAAAAATTCCACTCTCTTTGAGCTACCTACACTCTAAAAATGATTACTCAAACGTTGGCTCCGTATGCCACCTGACCGAATTGGGTAAAAACTGTCCAACTTAGTTGGATAAGTGCTTTACTCATTAGTTGGGCAAAAGAAATTACCCAACCATTTTACCCAACTAATTTTGACCAACAAATTGTTAAAATTTGTACCCAACACATTTGCTCAACAGCTGTACTGTTATATGCTTGTTTGGATTCTCATATAATCACATGTTGTATAATTATATGATTTAAACAGAAAGGAGATTCAACAAAGTACCCCAGAACTTACATTGTTTGCTCTCCAGCAGTGGTTGGGGGCATCAGTGACATTGCACTTGGTTAATTCGGAGTGAAGTGTGTGGTTTTAAGTAATAATCCCAATCGTGCACTTTGTATTTCTTGTCCCATTGATTACGTAGTAGAGAAAACTTTTTTTTCTAATAGTATACGACCATTGCTCTTTACGTAATCTCGTTCAGATTCTTTCCGCTATTCTACCGCTAGCATTTTATTTACCAAATTCAACCTCATTTAGCCATGAGTTCAACCACTTTTATTAAAATAATTATCTGTAGAATTTAACTCATCCTTAACTAATCATCTGATTGGTCAATTACATTTTACCCAAATGCCGGGTATTTTCAAACTTGTCCAACGCCTTTTACCAACACTTGGATTTTATCGAACCTTTATTTACCCAACAAATATTGGTAGATTGTTTTTCTATATGTTGGGCAATAATTTGCCCATGTTGAGAACTTTGGATTTTGTCCAACGCTCTTTTACCCAGCTGGTTTTAGAGTGTATTCAGAAACAAAAATACAAAAATACTCTTTTCGTGACTATGTAGAAAATGTCGGGAAATTTTCAATATGATATCACCCTGCCATCGGTATACAAATGGAAATTCTGTCGTCGGGTGATTCTTTTGATGTTTTGAATTGTGCCTTAAAACTATTCTTTGTAGAGAAATATTTTTTCTCTCATATGCAAACAGTATTACGTAGGAGATAGCTAGTTGAATGGATCGATGGGGTGGTGGGTAAACGTAACATATATAGCTAAAGAAGGTGGATATGAGAGCAGAGCGTGCGCATTGTCGCAGGGGGGGGGGGGGGCTCGGACTTCTAAAAAATTTTTTCTGAAAACGCATTTTAAAACCCTTGGGCCTAACTGTCGAAGTACTATGTGAAGTTAATTGCTTTTTCAAAAAATAAAGCTCAATGGAAGTATATTAACCCTAATAGCATAGTTAGTAAGTTCCGTTTTGTTGTCAGGGCTGTCAATTCTCACACATTCTGCTTGAGAGCCACTCATTTCGGCGTGTCAGGAGCATGAAACATCTGGAAATGGGAAGTATGGGCTTGCAGTGATAAGTTGCATTTCCAGCAATCTATATATATTGAGGCATTTTGTGCAAAAGAATAATCCCGTCGGCGTGACGCTCTGCGCGAACCGATGTTTTCGCTCCGATCGAGTCAGTTATCTCACAGCGCGGCGAATCTCATTCTTACTCTTGAAAAAAGGGGCTCGTTCCTGGTGGTAATTTATGATACGACCTCGCAAAGAAGCTTATTTCCCAATGATCAGCTTACTTTACCCAACCATTTCATCAAATTTGTACAATTTATCTGACAGACCTAATTTTCTAATCGTTTTTTTAATTTTTCCATTTTTCTTTTTTATTGCAGCAGTGAAAAGTTAATTTGCATAGCCTATATGAAAGCTCAAAATGACAGAAGCTTCAATTCTACTTACAAGCCTGGAAATGTCATTTTCGGCTGCACGGGGCTCACTACTTTTCAAAATTTCCCTCACGCTCCGGCTTAGATGGTCTCCTTTGTAATCCCCGCTCCTCATGTCGCCCTAAAAATATTTTTGCGCGACGCCCTTGTGTAAGAGTTTTACAAGCAGTGTGAATGAAAGAGGATCTATAATTCATGATGAGAAAGGGAAATCAAAAGGAAACGGTACAAAAAGACTCTAAATAGTTCCCTGACAGAAAGCCATGACTGTTCACTCCTTTCGTGGTCCCCGTGCCCCCCCCCCCCCCCCCCCAAACTGCTGTTAATCCTATACAAGTCTGGATACTTTCTTTCTTTCTCAATTAACCTCTCATCTTCCTGCGAAGAAGGCGACTTCTTTTTGGCAAAAACCACCATTTCTCTGCAGCTATTACCGGCTATCGTGGTCTGCTGGTGTCGGTGTTTTTCACAGTCCAGACACGTGTTTCAACTCGCTCATAAGACGGCCAAATTAAAGGCCCAGTTCAGTTCAGTACCAATTCTCCTAACCGTCTTACTTGAGCACCTCCCACAATTGTCTTAAATCCATCCTTATCATTAGTCACAATCTCAGTTTATTGCTTCAGGGTGAGTATAGAAAAGCTCTATGTGTATAACCAAAACACTTTCATTACAGTTCATGGTATGTAATAGAAGCTTTGGTAATCTGCATTGTTTGAATGAACAGTCAATCAAAAAGCCTGGCCAATTGAGAGTTTTTGTACCCCCTACAAGAAGTGTAGGTTGGGGTGAGAGGATTGGCCCTTTAAATTGCGGAAAAAAATAAAATTGGTTTATGTCGAACGGATCGGGGCGGATCGTAATGTACGCGAGTAGTGGGAACGAGAAGTAACGGGTTTCAGATCTCAAGCGCACATGTAAAGAAGTGAAGTTCGTTGAACACACATGGCGCAACCGTTCTGCATTGAGCTCGCCAAGTAAGTATGAATTGGGCTTTAATTAACTTTCTCGCAAACTTGATTGGGAGCTTATTTAACAAGAAACTGACTCCCTAGCCCCCTAGCCTCCTAGCCTGCTCCGTCATCCTACACCTACAATACTACACCTGTACACATGCAGGTAAATACAGGTAAACCGTTTGAAGGCGTGTGATGTCGGCAAATCATCGAGGGTATTCCCCTTGGCGCCTATAGTACGCATGCGTGCGTCGCGTGATACAATAACATAAGCCCAACTGAAAAACAGTGACGGCTTTAACGTTAGACTGATTTCTAAAGTTGAAAACAAATTACAATTTACAGTAAGGTCTTACACCTCAGGTCAACAAAACGAGAAAGCAATGGGAGCTTGTCTTGATTGCTTCAACGGTACCAGCGAAGATGTTGCACAACCTGATGAGGTTATCATTGCTTCTTTATAATCATTACGCCTATTTTAACGTTGGGCTAGGCCTGGCTACACTGTAACTAACGTTAGGCCTAAGTTAGTAGGCCTCATGTCAGGCTACTTGCATAACAGTAACATAAGCCTAACAGTAACATGCAACAAAAAAACAAACCACCAACACCTAACAAGCCAAGTAAAGATTAACGTTAGACTATACCACAGTCATGGAAGAACTTTTCAAGCAGTGCACTGAGTGAAATCATGTTGAGGTATAGGCTATAGGCTAGGCCTAATGATAACAATCCACTCAGGCAAACAATTCCACATGTTGTTAACAACCCTAACTTAGATGGCTTTGACTGAGTAACTGAACTCCCTAATATCATTATCAAGTGTAGCAAAAGGCTTATCAATTTTATACAATGGAACCTCAGGATTACTCTTGACCTTAAAATTACTAGCCCTACAAGCTAACAAAGGATTCCTTCCAGAAAGAAATTTGTAAAAGTGGATCATATCTCCTTCAGAAAATTAACATTCTGCTAGAATTGAATAGGACCTTTTAGACTATGTTACCCGAGAAAAAGGGGTTTTCTCAGGTGAAGCTTGTCTCTGTTATTGCGGCAATCAACCCCATTTAAACCAAATTTGTTGCTCTATTGAGCAAATAGTCTTTGAAGAAGGCAGACTCCTTTAACTTTATTGATCTCAAGATACCTGAACAGGAAGTTCTCTGATGGATTCTGGATTATTAGTTGCCAGCTTGAGATGGCTAAAATTTGCTGTTCACTTGAAGCGTCATGTCCTCAGCTGCAAGGTGGTGAGTCCAAGGTGCTTAAGCCTTATGGAATAAGGTAGATTTCTAATATATTTCATGTATTCAAGTGGCTCTCCTCTGAACCATAGGTCATCCTATGGTTATGGTCATTTTCAGATTGATGAAGGAGGAAACTTTGGATTTTGGACACCAACATTTCTACAGAAGTTTTGGTAAACATTTTTACCAAAGTTTGGAAATACTCTGTATAGCACCAGAACGGCATCTTTCTTGCACAAAAACAGAACTGTTTTATCAAGGGGGCATATCCACGCAAATATATTGCATGGCCAATGATTTGCTCTGGATCCCCACCATGGTCGGTACGTTTCGCCCTGTATGTTGGACGGGTATTGTGATGCAATCATTTTCATGAAGTTGCTAAGATGAGATAACTTTACTGAGCGTTACATTAGTTCCATATCTACATGCACGTTCTTAAAGAGGGCGGGGTTTGTGCTGCCAATTGCGTCATAAACGTCAGGTCACCTGTTGCAGCATTTTTCGAAATTGGATTTTGAACCTTTTCCTTCAAATATCATTTATACCATATTGTACAGGTTGTTAATGGGGTGTGAGATGATACAATTTGTGAAATACATGAGGAATTTCTTACCCTATTAGATATTTCACCCGAGTCCCCACCAAAAGCAAGGTTTGGTGGGGTAATCAAATTTCACCCGACTTCCTGCTTAACTCATTCAAGCACACTCCAAGAAACCACAAGCTTGATAAGAGACAGGTAGCAGAAGATGTAAACAAAGGTGAAATAATACAGACCAGATGGTGCCACTGTTTGTGAGGTGTGAAAGGCAAGCAGTAGGGCAACTTCATATCTGCTTTCTGTTGACCTTTGTTCACTGAAGCAAAAAGGTGTGGACAGAATTTTTATAAGCAGGGATATTCAACATGACTGTATCTAATCTTGCAATACACAAAAGTTTATGTGGCCATGTCATGCCCACTTTAAGTGGTGAAAAATCTTGGGATTCTGTAGCTTCCTGAAAACACCACAGCTCAAAGTGTCCAAAATCAATTTCACCCTTTACTGTGAAAATGACCATAGTAAAAAAGACAAGGTTGGTCACATGTTTGTTCACTTGACAGCAGAGGGCTTGGCACAAAATTATACATGATTTCTTGCCTTATACTTGACTTACATCTTTAAATTTTTCAAGAATATTCATATGACACTTGCTAATGAAATAAAACAATTGAAACTTTGTTCAAATCGAAAAAATCTTAGGCCTACATCAAATGCAAAAAATCTTCTCATCCAGTCTAGTGTTAACTGTAATCACGATCACTTGTTTCAGATTCATGACACCACATTTAATGACCATCCAATGGGAGGACTAGATTCCTGTAGAGAAATACCCAAATATTACAAGAAGTCATGAATCAGAAGCAAGTGTTCATGATTACTGTGTTCATGATTTTGAATGTACAAAATTTACAACTCTCTCACTCACAGTACCAAATAGATTTTTTTTATTTTAATAGTGATGGCATGGTTTTCCATTATGATTTAAAATATTGTTGAAACAAGTTTTTAATCTTTCCAGAGCTAAAAGATTTATCAAAAAGTACATTTTATCTACAGTGCTGCACAAAAAAAAAAACAGCAGGTTTTCAACTCAGCAATGTGAGTTTGATGTAAGTTGACCCACAGCGGTTGATGGACTGGTTCTTATAGTGAACTTTAGTCAGTCATTGTCAATCCAGGATGGTGCCTAATCCTCAACTACTTGGCCAGATTGACCCATTCATCATTTCCCTGATCCTCTTTGTGTCCTCCAGAGGAATTTCTTTTGTACTGTAGCGCCCCTAAAATAAAACAAGGGTCCCTGGCCGAGCGGTGGCGTGGGTACTCGGGCAACTGAAGGTCACCCAAGGTCAGGATAGAGGGGCAGGGGCACGACGAAGTTTAAAAGGGACTGGTCAGAAAGGAACGGCACGACTCAAAATAAGAAGATAACCCAAATTTAACTGTACATAAAGTATAATTCAAACAAAACGACTCTTTCAGAGCAAAAACCAGCTTTCAACTATATACAAAACAAAATAATTTCCGGCTCCTTTGGAGCAAATACAAAATTAACCTAAATCTTTACCATAAACTTATTCTCAAAATCATGATCAATATTATTAACAACAAATACTCACAGTGTTGCCGTGGGGGAAACCGCAGACGTGGCCAAAACCTACTCACGAAGCCAGGCACGGGCAATAGAAACGCTCCAAACCCAAGTACTAATTATGGTCAGGGCCCTCCCTCCCACATGAAACAAGCCTAAAAATCACCCAAAACATCCCTTAACACAGAGTAAAACTTAGGGGGGGGGGTATCCCAGCGCCAAGAGCCCGTGCCCAACCCCGGACCCGCTCCAAACTATAAACAAATTAAACTTAACTTACAATATTCAGCCACGTCAACAGCCTCCGGAGATTCCCCGCACGGACTTCCAAAAAGAATACACAAATTAAGAAGAAACTTTACAGAGAGGGGAGCAAGGAGCGAGTGACTAGTTTCCTCGAGCCAACACCCCGCTCCCGCAAGACCTTATTTACACAACAACAGAACCCATTAACAAAACAATAGAAGTCTTTAACAGAACACTAGAAAAGTATGATGACTGGCATGCAGGTGCTCTGGCATCGAGCCAACGTCTCGGCCTGCGGAAGAAGAAAACAATAATAGAGTTAATTCTAGGGGGATAAACATAAATAGCGACCCCATTCGGTCGCTACAGTATCATTGATGTTCAAGTATTCAATGAATGTAGATCCTCCCTTTCACAGAGGTTTAATCTTGTTATCTTGTTAATAGATCTGACTTCAAAAGATGAGTTGAATCCAGTCAAAAATTCTTAATGTTCAACTACAGTACTGTAGTTAATCAAACAGCATTGAGTTGACAGTCAGCTAAGTTTATGCTGATCTTTTTGACAGTACTGTAGATACTAAACTCATGGGAGACTTGCCAACATTTACTAGGTTAAATATAAACTGAGCCAACTTTAAAGCTGCCATGCAGATTTTTACCAGCACTGACTCCACTAATATTACACCTTCAAAAATCAGCACTTGTTTAACAAAATTGGTCAGCTGCTAAAACCTGATGACATGATTGAGCTGAAGCAACTCATTCAGAAATTTATGCTCGGATCTGTAGCATTAATGTTTTAAAAAACCCATGCCGCCTGCTTGACACATAGCATTCTTACAAATTAAATGCTGTGATGTTGGCAGCAGACCACTTTTGCCTTGAGAAGGAGATAGTGTAATGTATCATCCATTTTTTCATACTTTAGGAGGAAAGGAGAAGACAGCAGGCACTGGCAGCAGAGAAAAGGAAAAAAGAGGTATAGTATTTAAAGGGGAAGTTTTAACAAAAATTAAATTTTCATACATGAATAGATTCAGCCCAGTGTGGTGAAACTTACATTCAAATTGAACGTGTTCCTAGAGATATCAGGAAATGATTCGGGTAATTTTAGGATGTGCATTGACAGTATGCAGACAATTTTGTTTTGCTGTATTCAGGTGTTTTGTTACTGAGGTTAGCAGAGGTCAAAGTGGCATTGAATAGTGTAGCCCAATTGTTAAATATTGTTAGTGTGTTGGTTGTGGAAATTCAAAAAAAATTTCCAAACCTGTTAAGTTTTCTTCTTGGCCTTGTAAAATCAAGGTTTGAGAGAACAGAAAATAAAATGGTACAATGATACTTTTCTTACTGCTCTATTTGAAGCAGGAATATTTAAACCCAAGCCGCGAATGACAGGCTTGCTACTGACGAAGCTACGCCATTCACAGTGAATGAGCAAGACAGCAGAAACCGGTCTAGCTTGGTCATAAGAACCAACTTCAAAATATTCACACCCGGCATAAAATTTAAAGCCATTGTTAATCTTTCACATGAGGTCACGAATGATGATCTCGGGCCTTTCCTAAAAAATTACAAGGTTCACTGACTTATAAGGACGTCAGATGGCACACCGCCTACCCTTAGTTACTTACATATCAATGACAAATGGTCAAACTTAGACAATCTACAATACAAATAATTGGTTTGTGAGGGTTCGATTCGGTTATCAAAAGTTTATGACCAGACACTTTTTCAAATTATGCACAAAACCCTTGCAAGTCTGGACAACACAGACTTCAAAATTTTAACATTTCCTGTTGGATATGAAACTTGACTGATGCTAATTGAAAGCATTGTCCTGTGGTAGTGACCCATATACACTTTCACTAATTGATATCAACTCAATGAGCCCCTTTAATAGCAGTTAGGAGGTTTGGTTGGGACCTTTACTTTTTTTTTTATGTAAGACATGACACTTTGAAATGAAAGAGAATACTCTGATGGAAAAAAGAAGGGAAAATGCTTTTCATATTATTAAAACTCTATTTTCTTGATTTCTTTTTCCAAGTCTGAAGGAAGGGGTTTAAAAGATCCAGAGGGTGTGAAACGAAAACAGATGCAAAAGGAAGAAATGGAAAAGAAAGCAGAAGCATTAGAACAGATGGAAGGAGACAATAAATTAAAGGTAGGTACAAAATCTGAATTGATGCTGGATGAAAACAGTGTTATTTGAAGCAATGAAACTTAGAACAGGGCTGTCTGCATGTGTGGTACCAGGTCCTCTGGAGAGGTGGGTCAAGCTCCACAACTGGGGGCAATAACCAGAAGTGCCCACTGACAATGAGTTGCCAATAAGATGAGGATGAAAGAAGGTTTGGCTTTTTTATGAAAATAATGATAATTTAAGATTATCACAGAAATTTCAAAAAATTTTGATTTTTCTAAAACCAAACCTGAAAAGTAGGGATTTTTCTAGGAAAATTTGGGTTCTTCTTCAAATCAATCATGTTTTTTGAGTGACTGAGGTTGTTGTAGTTCCATATATACGTATGTTGTCCTACCGATTAAAGCTCTTGAAAAAAATATTTCCCATATTTGGGAGAGATCAATTGCTAACTAGTGCAGTTAAGTACTAATTAATCTGGTTGAGTAATTAATCATTTGAACAGTGTGGTTTGAAGACACTATGATGAGTGACTGGAGTATTGCACAAGTCTACATTACACAATGTGAAATTTAAGATGATACAATGTTGTTCATGAACTTTTACTTTCCAAACAGCACTAAATATTCATGAAAACATTGCAATGAACAAGAAACAAAAACAATTCGACAAGATAATATGCATTTTACCACATGACTGACTAATAAAATGCTCATTTTTTTCCCCTTTACAGTGGATTTCATAGATCTGCTATGAAGGAATATGAGTATTAAAATGGTCTGTGGGTGGACAACCTTTTGTATGGTATAGATAAAAATTGCCTCATGTACAGTAAGCCTAACCAATTTAGGAATATCTCATTCACTTTGCAAATAGATGTATTTTGCAGAGTCAGTTATTTCTTAAAATCAAAAAGCTCTTGACTGAAATGATACTTTGTTGTCAAACCACCGATCTACTCTACAGTGTACAGTAGGGCTGGATATACTGTACCATGTGGAGTAGTTTTAATTGCAGCATTGTGGAACCCACTTGGTACTGTAATAGCAAAATGGTGGGAACACTGACTTATATACATGGACATAGCATGTAACGTGTACGTTGAATCCATAGCTGGTCGCCACCGACTGGGACAAAAAAAGCGCACCAGGATGGCCGCCATGAACCTAAAATCTCCTGATTTGATGACGACTCTGTTATATTTTAAGCAAAAGTTAAACCTGAATGGGTAAAAATATCATGTTCCTCAAATAAGTGAAGGGATTTTGACCTTACCTTGCCATATTTCAAAAATATTTCAACTTTCTTGCAAAATATGGCAATATACTTGAGCAAGTCCAAACTTTCACACAAAACCATAGCAGACGGCCATTTTGGTGCGCTTTTTCTCACACATACAGTAGCGTTATTGTACTGTGCAGTATGCTCTGTCCATGTATAGGAAGTCAGTGGGTGGGAACTACTCAACAAATCATGGCACTAACTAGGGCTAACTAAGTTATGGATGCAGAATGTATGTTAACATGAAAACTGTATTCAAAATACTGGAAATGTAAACTTCAGGTGGGAACTAAAAGTCATCATGTAAAAGACATTTTTCAATCTTAACTTCATTCATTCAAAAATTTGTATCAGAACAATTTAAATTCACAAAGTGATTCTCTGTATGCAGGCATTAAAGTGTTATTCTTGGGGTTTAATATTTTGAATGCTACTTCTCACCTGAAGTGTGACTTGTTTGGTAGAAATTGTTATCTATGTTTCTTCTCATTAGTGGCAAGTTGGATGAGCCCAGAGGCAGAGAGAGGTCCAGAAAGATGAAGACCAGGATGAAGTGTTCTCAAGAAGCCTAACAACATTGTAAATATGCATGTCATGGTTGTTCACAGGGACAATTGGTATCTACATGTTTTTATATGTTTTATGAGATACTGCACAATCACATTGTGATTAGTTTGCAATGTTGTTTTAGATGTTCCAAGCTCAGGCCTGTGAAAGACACGTGTTAATCACTACAATGGTATACTTACTTCAAACCTCAAAAAAACCATGATGTGTTTCAGGAGGTATACCAAATGGGGAGGGGGCAAGGGGGGAAGCTGCCTCCCCCCTTAACAAAAGTTGGTTTTTTACATGTTATTTCATTTGCAATATTTCTTGTGTTTTAACTATTAATTTGCTGTAAATATGTTTCGGAATTGCAATTTTCAGCAGTCTAGGGGGTATTTTGGGCCAGTTTTCTGGCACAGACCCATGCGAGCACTGGCAGCACATATCAGATCTACCAATACTGTAAGGGGGCAAATTTTAGGCCTACTGTGGCATATCAGGCACACATTGTTTCTAGTGGTAGACCTTCGTACTTAAGCATCACCCTCCTACCTTTCATTATAAACTGTCATGTGATTCTGCATACTAGAATGATAAATTATTTGCCTGCAATATGTGTTTGGAATTTCTAAATGGTTTTTCCTGCAAAATATTTTTGAAAATATGTAAAAACATGTCTCCATATGCATACAGATACTGTATGAATTATGCACTAATTGACCAGAAGACATATTTTAGATTTAAGAAAACTCAAAATTTTTACACTGTCTTAGAGGGGAGATCCCCCTCTTACATGTTTCCTCGTGTACTAGCTTTCTCCCTACAACTCTACCCCCTTCCCTGCATAAAAGCAAACTCTGGCTTGATTGCTTTGCTTCCCCACAGAAACTTCCACTTTGCCCCTCCCCTGACAAGTCCCTTGTTATGCATCTGATGTGCTTTTTGTGTGTGTGGACACATGTACTGCTTGATAAGGTGACCTCTTGATGTAAGGTCAGCCTTCTGCTCTACCCCGGTCTGTAGCAAGTTTTACGTCTATAGTCCCCTAAATTAGTTACAGGCTCTGATAAAAGTTTGCAATTCTCTTTTGTTGGTATTCTCCCAGTGGTTGGCTTGTTTATGTTGCATCAAATTCCTCGATGCTCGCTCAAAGTGAGCAACATCCAGGCAAAAGTCACAGTAACAACAGAGCTTTATCTCACTCTTAGGGAATGTATCTTTTCTCTGTAATAAAGCATATTATTAATTTTCTCTTGCCATTTAGTGGATCGTGGATGTGATGGTACAGTTCGCACAAAAATTGATGAGCAGCAGAAAAACCTTTTCGCAATTCAAATGTAGGTTTCTGCAGTCAATATGTCTTTACAAACTGTCTGCTTTGCTAGGTATGATTCAGTATTACCCAAGGTTAGTGAATGCTTGGTTTAGCATTAACCAACAGGCCTCGAATTTAACGGCAGCCACAATGGCCATTGCCGTTGTACATTTCCTTTTTGCTGTGATGCCCTGGCAAAATGGTTAAAATTCACAGCCAAAGTTGATGTTGTGCCCTCTGCAAAAAGCTGCTGTGCCCTCAGACCTTATTGTGAAGTTCAACTTATCACTAAAATGCAAGTAATACATGTTTGGTTGTCATACATAAAAACTAAAAACTCCTAAAACTCATCACTTCCTACATAAGAAATGCTATTTTCTAAATTCTTTCTGTTTTATCAATGAGACATATGCCTTGCAGTACAGCATTATACAAGCTGAAGCTACGTAGCCTGCTCTGAAGTTGCATACCAAAATACAACAGCAAGTCCATGTAAAAAGCAGTGCGCAAGTAAATTCGATCGTGTGCACTCTGAACTGCACTGCAGTGGAAGTCTTTCGTTTCCTTTCTGCGTGTGTGGATACTGGCTGTGGTTTTCTGTTACAATTTGGTCAGGGCCCGGTTGGGTTCGTTCGCTTCTCAGGGTCTATCTGTACGTACTAAAAAAGCTCACAGGCTACACACACTGCTGTTGTACGGTATTTCGCTAAGCAATGCAATTCGTTCCATTTTGTATGATGCAAATTATTTTTCAAATAGTATTTAAACAAAGTCAATCTGTAACTGAAGTTGAGTCTTTCAAAATGTGCTCATGACCTGTGTACCTTCAATTTGAAATTGATATTGAAGTACATTGGGACAAGAGAGTTTCCAGGGGCTTATAGCCAAGCCCTTTGAGCCTAACTAAGATTGCACGGCGTAAGTTCTACAATTGTGAACGGTCTGACTCTGATAGGCAATCCGTGCACCTAAGACCCAGGAGCTTGAGTAAGAAAATCTCTTGAGGTGGAGTTTGCTAAATGTGTTATGTTTAGAAATTGCCGTCATGCCCTTATTGAGATTTGGAAATGGCCATAACGCCTTGACTTATCCACTTGATGCCCTCAAAAATGGAAAGTGAATGATGGCCGTGCCCCTTGAGATCTGAAGTTCAAGGCATGAACCAAGATTAGAAAACTCTTGGCTGTCATTACCCATGGTTATAGAAATCTAGACTGTTGTTACCCAAGATTATAGAACTCTTGATTTATCATTACCCAAGATTAGTGAACTCTTTATTCAGCATTACCATAGGTTAGTGAACTCTTGATTCAGCATTACCCAAGGTTAGAAAACTCTTGGCTGCCATTACCCATGGTTCGAGAACTCTTGACTGTCATTACTCATGGTACAGTAAGAGAACTCCTGACAATTATTACCCAAGATTATAGAACTCTTGATTCATTATTACTGAAGATTATTGAACTCTTTATTCAGCATCATTACCAAAGATTAGTAAATTCTTGGTTCAGCATTACCCAAGATTAGAAAACCCTTGGCTGTCATTACCCATGGTTAGAGAACTCTTGGTTGTAGCAGGTTGTTATTACCCAAGTTTAGGGAACTCTTGATTCAACATTACCCAAGATTAGAAAACTCTCCATTCAGCATTACGCAATATTATAGAACTCTATTCAGCATTTCCAAAGATTAGTGAACTCTTGTTTCATCATTTCCCAAGATTAGAGAACTAGAGAACTCTTGCTCAGCATAATCAATGGAAAGCAATTAGACAGCCCAACTGGAAAAAAGGGTTGTCGTGTGCCCGACTCAAACATCTGGTTAGAAACGTAGCCATATAACCCCATCTAACTGTTGTATTTTGTACTGCTGGTGTAATCTTTTTACATGTGACTTTAAAGGGAAATGTTGTGTTTAAGAAGCTTCAAAATAGAGTACAAAGACAATAGCTCTAGTGATTATCAAACCATCCAATCTTTACAACAAACCCGAGCAATAGTTTCATCTCCCCAAAATATAACAGACAAGAAGAGTTACGGCAGTTGCATCACATGAAATTTTGAAAGTTTGGGTCAACAAATTAGTCTTGAGCAAGAAATAATTGAATTTCTCTCCGAACTAAATTTATTTCTTTGGGAAAATGCTGCCACACTGCCTTGTTTTCAAAAATCTATCACTCTATGTTGAGAAATATAAATTTTATAGGGATGAATTTTTATTGTAAAATAAACACAACATGTCCCTTTAATGTCTTTGTAATTTTTACCATTCCTTTTTAACCCTTTACCGTTGTGCTCCCATTGGGTCATATTTGCGCGCCTCGGGAGTGGGCGGAAAAGCGGACGTAGCCCGCCCCGCATTGGCTTCCGTAGGCCATTGACCCCGTGACCTTAAACTATTGTCTCTCTCGCTGTTGTGGCCGAATTTTCGGGTAGCTACTCGCAGTTTCGAGCTCCGCGTGAAACAGTAAAGATGTGTGACAGCCGAGCTCTTTGCATGGGTCCAAAAGGACCCAAACAACGGTAAAGGGTTAATTACCTGCCTCTAAAGCCTCCCCTTATAATTAGTGCCACCTGCATTTCATTTTGCTGTGACTTTGCTTCTTCAGAATTGAATGAAGACACCGGAGATCAATAACTATGGGAGTGTGACTGTTACTTTCTAGTGATTGATGCTTTTATTATGTTCACACTGTGAGAGGAGCAATTATTGCCAATGAACATTTATTGGTCTGCTAGTTAACTTAAAACTTGTTAATAACATTTTGTGTATTTTCATATATCTGGTACCGTACTGTCATTCAGTTGGTCAGATGTCAAACCTGACTGTATCAAGTTTGCATGTAGTGTGCTTTATTTCCTCCTTGAGGCTATAAGAGGTAACAGGCAGAGAACTAGGGATGTTTCAAAAATGAACACAGAAAGTTTCATCATGATTTTAGCTGTCTCAAGATGGTTAGACATGTCACTGCTGGCTAAAGGTCTTGTGAAGGACCTCTTTCATTTGATAGTTGTGCAACCTACTGTTGCCATAAACATCAGCACTTAGTTCAAAAAATGCTGTTTATGTACATTAAATTCCAGTCATCGTTCTGGACAATAGCATCTATACGTGTTACTCATGTTTGATTGTACAGAATTGTTTCTTTTAAAAGATGTAGTAGTCTCATGTCCATTTATCATAGCAAATTTATGCAGGGTATGTCCCAGAAAGAAAATGATCTGTGGTACAGTACAATTTTTTACTTTTGAACTCTTTTTTCCTTCATTCTGATTGACATGTCTGTGATGTCAAGTGCCTAAATGATTAAGATTGCTCAAAAATGTCAATGGAAAATTTACCCCACAGAGAGCTAACATCAATGCAGGCTTGATCAAGACATGGTTGGAATGATAGCATGGTGATGATGAATTTCCCCAGGGTCCACAGGGAGCAATGCAAGCAGTATCAATACATGGTAATGATAGCATGATGGTACAATATGTGTGGACAAATTGCAAACATATGCTTCTTCCAATTCAGAATATAATGTGCTCTCATGTGAAGGTACTTTGAACATACATTATGTTAATAAAAGACATTGTTGGGATGTGGTCAGATGTACAGAGGTAACACCTTTTAATTAAGATTTGCATGTCATTATTTTCAGAATAGTAGTATTTTATACCCTGGCTGAAGCACAGTGAGAAGGATTTTTGTAGTTTAGTTCCCCCTTGTCATAGAAAGGTGACAGCCGTCACCTTCTACCGTACTTTAAAATAAGTTTTAAATATTTAGCAAAGTTCCGAGTTGATGAATATTGGCAATTATAAGTGTACCCCTTGATTTACAAGTTACTGTCAGTTCTGAATTAAAAGTTGGTAGCATGTTTGTGATCTGACCTTTTATTATATTCTTGCTAGGATAGGGCTTACACAAGAAAGGAGGAGGTTCTTCTGTGGTTATTTTAATTGAAAAGGTATGCCCAGGTAAAGATTAAATGGTTTGATGTAGTGCATTGGCATAACAAGACCCCAGAGACCAAGGGGACTAGAGACAGTGAAGGCTCTTGACTTATTTCTTAAGGCCCTTCAATTTCCCTGAGAACTTATGGAGTGAGAGCTAGACCATGTAAGCACTAACTCTTATTTTGTTGTGGCCCCTGAAGCCTGGGGACTCCTGGACATTTACCACCCAGCCCCACCCCCTTTATGCTGTGGGTATGAAGAGATGTTTGCCTTCAGAAGTTCAAAAGGTAAAGCAAGCCAAGGTATTTAGGTAAATCAGTTTGCTAATGTTCTATGGTCACATCAGGTCACACCATTATAACATTATTGTCTTGGTGGCGGTGTGGCTTCCTACTTTTTTATTAAAGGAACAGTAAATGAAGCATCTTGCCATTTGGTTGGCATAGTGATTGTCATGGCAACAGCACTTAAACTTGCTTTTCTTCAAAATATGTGTTTTATTGACAACATGGGAGTGGATCAAAAAGCTTTACCTGAGACATGTGTTTGCACATGTCCAGAAGGCAGCTGATCTCCCTTGTCAGAACCTACTTGTGACCTTCAGAACATACACTCCTGATCAATTTGTTGTTGAAATAGTACAGACCCTTATGACAACTTTATTGGTATTTTTATCCAAACTTTGAAATTGAAGTTCCTTTATTTATATCACTAATGAAATTGATGCACTCAGGTGTGAATTCTTTGTTTCATTCTGATGACTTGTACTTTGTTGTAATTAGCATAAGGTCAGACAGATTTGCAGTTCCAAGTTCATTTCTAATATGAAGAACAACTTATTACTTGTTATTTTTGTCATGAAAAGAACAAGAAGTCACCTGAAGAAAAATAAACAAGTGTTGCTCTGTAACCTGTAATGATTGTGCATATGCTCTGTAAAGAGAAAAGCACCAACTGCATGGTCAAATGGCTAGAGCATCCAACTTACATGCAGTAGGGAGGTCAGGAGCTCAAGTTGTGGCTGGGTCATACCAAAGACTTCAAAAACGGTACATACTGCCATGGTGCTCGGTGCTCAGCATAGGCATTGCTGTAGGGAAAACAAGCCAGTGAGCCACAACTGGAAAAAGGCCGTGGCTGGCCTGATGTGAACCAGTTGGTTGGAAAATGGCAATAAAACTCATCTTTAATACCTTACCTAACCAACCGATTTATTGTCAAAACTGGACAGGAGATTTTTGTGACACTTTTATTGGTATTTTACTCCAGTCTTTGAAATTGAAGTTTTTATATTTTATCCCACAACTGAAACTGATGCTAACAGGGGTGAATTCTCTGTTTAATGTCTTGTGCTTTGTTGTAATTTACAAATAGACAGACTGATTTGTAGGTTCAAGTTCATTTCTTATTTGAAGAACAATTTATTATTTGTAATTTTAGTCATGAAAAGACAAGGAGTCAGTGTCAGATGGGTATGTAAAAAATGTTATACAGTAGCATGTTGTGATTGTGCATCCATTCTGTACAGAGAAACACATCAACTGCATCGTCAAGTGGAAACTTGCAGTTGGGAGGTCAGGAGCTCTAGTCCTGGCTGGGTCATACCGAAGACTAAAAAAATGGAACCTACTGCCATTGTGCTTGAGTCTCAGCATAGGAAATGGAGTAGGGAAAACAAACCAGTGAGCCTCAACTGGAAAAAAGCTGTGGCCAGCTTGACATAAACCAATTGGTTAAAAACTGGGCCTTTAAACAACATCAAACTAAAATCTAACTAACTGTAAAGAGTAACAACTGATTCTTCAACAAAACCTTAATTAACCTATGCGATGTGCAATTGTACACCTTTGCAATTTTCTATGTACAGTACGCTGTGGTAATTAGAAGGAAAAATTTTTATGTGCATGAGATTCATGAAAACTACAACAAAACAAAATTAAATGTAATATATTCTCATAATATACTACTCTATTTATATTACAGAAGTTTACTTTCTCTAAATATTCCATTTTTCTAATTAAGTATGAGAGTATAACAAAATGTTTACTTAGATCTGCTTCTGTATTCAAATATCTATAGTACTTGTTACACACAGTGAATAAATTGGAACTAAAAGTTATTACAGTTTCAAGTTCTCTAAGTGAAGTCTTATGATTACACATTATTATAAATTTATAGATTGAGTATTTGTACAACAACTGTACATGCAACAGATAATTTAGGGGATGGAAGCTAGGAGAAAACACAACTGAAGTGTGCAGACTTCCATGGCCCTAGTGGCATCAGGATTTGCCTGGTAGGGTCGTATTCCATAATAAGGCCCATAACCAAAGGCCCTAACAATGGTAATGAGTTGCCAAAATAACTGGGAAGGTCAAATTTTCGGGGGGGGGGGGGGCACTCAAAGGAGGCCAAAAATGTTTGGTTCGTTTTAACCAAAGTTGGAAAATGCGAGTCTTTTTTTTTCTTTTTTGAAGAAGCTCAAGGAACAGTGTAATTTTTATGTAAACAGATCTGAAAATGACATGTTCAGAAAATTGATTTCTTTTAATTCTTTATTGACCCACCTACCACTCCTGGAGCAAAAACTAGCAAATTGTTGGCGCTACTGAGGGTTGTAATTACATATATTATCCTTCAGATTAATGCTCCCAGACGAAGTTGTGAACTTTCCCAATGCAGAGCCAGCCTTTCTCCATGACCACCTTCTGCCCCGCTGTCCTGCTGACATGTGAGTGTGAGGCTAGCTCTAAACGTTTTGGGAAAGTAATTCTGTGTTCTTGTCTACATCGAGCTAGCTATCCCATTACTTTCACATGACAAACTTCTGACCATGGCATTGATAAGTCTCAATTGATGGTGACCATGTGGGGGTGGTAGCCAGTCTTATGTTAAGACGATGGTACACAGTATTTCTCTTCTTCTACTTAAAAGAAGGGTTTAAGGTCATTACAGGATTTGGTATGTCAGAGGGGTACTTATTCTAAGCATTTTGGTGAAATTTGCATTAAAATCCGATATGTACTTCTCAAGATATGAGCACGTACAGTTTTCACATTTTCAACAAAAAGTTAACTTGAAAGAAGCACGTATGACATCATATCCCCACATTAGTGCACAGTCTTTTGTTTTTCTTTAAACTTTACAGTTGATTTTCTCCTTAAAAAACCCACGTTATTAAAATGTGATTGCCTAAGTGGCAAGAGAACTTTACAAACTTTGCATCCCCCCACAGGGAGGTCCTGTTCCAGTTAACTCCAAGGTCAACACAACAGCCTACTAAAACAAAGGGAAACAAAGCATTCCTTGTCAATGTGAGGAAGTGATATAAGCTCTGTTGCCCTCAAACTCACTTTGGAACAAAAATCCACTGACTTCATTTACTGATATTTCGAGAACTACATGTAAGATTTGAATGGAACTTTCACCACACTATGTAGTTTTGGTTCCTCTTTCACATATGAAAATTAAATTTTTGCTTAGACCTTCCCTTTAATAACCTTTTTAGCATTCACGGTCTAAAACCTCATATACTGTAAAGAGGGCACCCTCTTTCCGATATCTGTTCCTTACTGAATAGAATGCACTCCACAGAGCAGGGAGGTGTTAAAGGCCAAATTCTGTCACCCCAAACAGCACCAATTCTCCTTTCCAAGGTTGGGTCATAGAGGGCCCTCGACCCCCAAAACCCTCCCATGGCTACGCCACTGACTAGCTTAACAAGCCCGGACCTTCAAGAAAATACAGCTGGTAATTGAAATTATTGCCCACACAGTTAGAGTAAGCCTACAGAAGTTCTCACAGGTACCCTTGTACAGTTTGCTTTTTCATCGAGTAAGATCATGGGTTTATAAGCAAAATTAATGTGGTAGCGATACAGTTGCAACTGAGTGTGTGAGCAACAGTTGCTTTGGCAGTCCGAGGCAAATGGGCCTCAAGTAAGGGGCTATGTGCTAG
The DNA here is from genome assembly GCA_037179385.1 of Holothuria scabra. Classification (NCBI taxonomy): domain Eukaryota; kingdom Metazoa; phylum Echinodermata; class Holothuroidea; order Aspidochirotida; family Holothuriidae; genus Holothuria; species Holothuria scabra. Next base: position 7,640,620 of record CM074197.1, on the reverse strand, counting down.
GTGGACAACAAACTAAAGAGAGAGGACCGGTGTTAAAACTGACTCTTTGATGCATTACTTGCATATAAACATCCCAAATAGGTTATATGTCCCATAATATTGTGCCTCTTACTCAAAAATTAACACAGGTTTCCCGGTCTTTAGAAGAAATAAAAAAGAAGTGTCCAAATGTGAAGTAAAAAGAGATAGTATTTAATGGTAAACTTTGCACTTTGCAATTACTTATTTGACCTTTCCCACTGGGAGGTACTAACCTATTAAAACTCAAGGTCAACACAACAGTCGTCTACAGACTAAAATAATAAAAAAACAAAGCGGGAAACAAGACATTCGTTGTCAATGCGAGTAAATGATGTAACCTCTACTGCCCATAAACTCACTTTGAAACACAATTCTAGTAACTACACTCTTGCTGATATTTTCAGAAATGTATGTTCGATTTGAGTGGGATTTTCACCAAACTGTGTAAATTTATTTCTGCTTTTTAAAGTGTGCAAATTCAACATTTCCTTGAAGATATCAGCACATATAGTTATGCAAATCAACAGGAACTTCGGGATCTGCCACCGTGACCACTCCAGGTATCCGTCAAAATAATGGTGTTGCATACATGTGTTCCTTATCCAACATTAAATAACGGGCAACCAACCTCTAGAATGATAAAAAATAACCTGCAGAGAATAATGAATGAGCAGTAACTTATTCAAAGATGCAAAAGGATCATTTTCGAGGGGGAAATCCCTCTGTTCACTCGGCTGTTAAGAACAAGCTGTACATGACAACCGCGGGGCCGTCTCTCAGAAGCTTACTCCATTCCCGGGTATTCCTTTCATTTACTGGTCCCGCCGTCACACCTTTCCCCATATAGGTTTAGATTTGCATATCTCAGTGAACACTCAGATTTTGTTTTCCTCTCCAATCGGTGGCTTTTCAGCATTGTGCGTCGTTTCGTTGCTATGAGGGTCGTGTTCCGAGTTGTTCTCAGCAGGAACCGTTCGTACGTACCAGCATGCTGCCCTCTCTTGCCAACTTTCTGGCATCAGCATTATCAAAAAACCAAGGATAATGCAAGCACTGCCTCCGATCTTGTAAGGACCAAAATCACTGTCACGGAAAACCACGTCAACCACTATGAAAAGGATAAAATAATGTACGTGTAAGATAAAACTTCCGAAGCAAATTTTTACAAGTTCCATCAACTAAAATGTTACTCCTGAAAAGTTTATTCTTCTCACCGCAAAAACAACTTAAACTTAAGACGTTTACATCATACACCATTTTCCAAGTACCACTTACAAAGAACTTGGGACAATTATTGGTACGCGTCGTTTTTTCAACGTCATTTTACAGTGCCCAAAACCGACAAACACCAAAAACGCTACACCACAATTCTTTGAAATTGTTAATTGGAAAAGGGTCAATATGTCTGTCATGCATGCTTCCGCTCTTGACTCGTTCAAGAAACAGATAAGCTACGGTCTGCTACACATATTGTCTCAGGGAACTAGGGTCATAGTCCTCCCAGTTCCTTAAATGCTTGTTTTCAAACGTGGAAACCAGTTACGGTGGCGTAACAAGAAGGATTGGGCTAAAGAGCAAATTAAATCTCCCCTCCCCCCTCCCGAAGGTCTTGGGGCTTCTTGTTACATAAAAACGGATTGTCTGAATTGTTGTTTTCTGTAGGGGGTAATTTCACGGATTAACTGCTCTTTTACTAACACAACTCACAATCTAAAATTTTACATATTCTATCAGACATTTGTGTAGCAGGATATGTGACACCATACTTTGACAACGTCAATGTGAAAGAGAAGGCTTTTCAATCCAATAAAATACACCAGGGGTTTATTTGTTGACCCTGCATGGGAATATCAATTTCTGACGCCGAGAAGAGGTATTTGTGTACAATAAATTCGCCGACCCAATTCGAGTCAAGTGACAGCGAAGATTGCTTGCAAAATTTCACCCACGATTCTTATCCCCCAGTCCAAAATCCTGAGTAGCTACCACTGGTGGGAAACATTGTCCTAGTTCATGCAAGAAAGAGGAACGCTATTTAACTACTTCACTCAAGAGCTAAGTGAAATATTTTACTTATAGGTCATGAGGGTTCCGACTAATTGTCGCTTTCCGTTGAGGTGGTCCCTTTTTGTTTAACTTGCATTTACTGGCTTCTCCACCTTTTGGCTAAGATTATGTACAGTACCTGCCCTTTTCTGTTCATCCAGTCTAGAATGGGACCATATATGACAGACCAATGATGTAAATGGTCTGAGGGCCGTGAGGTTGGTCAGTAAATTAAGTGCGGTCCTTCAGTGGACGTGGCTTCCTTGGGAAGCAGATTCATCGTTTGTTTGTTTGTTTGTTTGTTTGTTTGTTTGTTTGCATGTATGTTTTTTGTTTGTTTGTTTGTTCCGTCAAACGGCTCTTTGCCAGAGAGTCGGGTGAAATTAAGAAAAAAGCTGTCCTGGTTAACAAATGTTAAAAGGGCACTTCATTGCTCTAGCCAAATGATCGAGAAGCCATTTTCAGACGGGGGCCGTGCAATGAGAGTACAATGCTATTTGACATGGTTTTGATGTTAAAGAATTTTTCATTGGAAGGAACAATGTTTCTTGCACAAAAAAGACTCTTCACAATATAAAAGGATTAATAAAAATTGAACTATACAAATGTATCGGGTTGTAAACATTTTCAAAGAAGGTTGATAATAAGGATATTGTTCCTGATGAAAATAAAAAAATACCTGCATGTGAAGCAGTAACAACCATCTTATTTTGAGTAAAACTGCTTACAAAATTATGCCCCATCCTAATAAGTATGATAATACTACATTACGCCGAAAAGCTTGAAATATTTACAGATGTTTTTCAGTATATTTGAGAGATGTTGAATATTCTAAAATCATCATCTTTTTTCCAACATATTATGTGCGTATGTGACAAAATATCAAATGTTTTTGTCTCCAAATCATTTGTTATCAAATTATATCAATTTACATAATGTTCAACAGTGGCATAGCCACGGGGGTGTGGGGGTCAGAACCCCCCATGACCAAACCTTGCAATGCAAAAAACACCTAAAATAGCGTCTTTTTTCTCTCTATCCTTAGACCTTTCCCTCATGTCAGGCCTCAACCGCCCCCCCCCCCCATGACACAATCCCGGCTACGCCGGCGCCTGATGTTCAAACAGGGATTTAAATTTGCCGAAACCTCTCCTCGTGACTGCAATGACTATAAGACATGTTTAATTAAAGTATGATTTTTGTTTTAACCCAAACCAATTAAGAGCAAAAACATGTTTCTTAAGTAACATTATAAAACAACAGAAAGAGACAAAATTACTGTATTTTTGCAGTGCAGTAACCTCTGATAAGCAGAACGAAAACATTGTTTCTCAGATAATGAGACCTATATATGTTAACTATAATTCGAAGCAATACATACTGTCTGAAAACACACAGCAAACGTGTAATGCAAGAGATTATATAGAACTTTATTTAAAAAGATACGTTAATATGCCTAAAATGTTAACTGTTTAACTAATTTTGTAAAACAAACCTGCATTTAACGGTATTCCAACAACAGTACCCAGGGCAATGAATAGAGGATACGTCACAGCTATTCCAAAGTTTACTAGAAAATTGAAAACTGAAAAAAAAAATTGAATGAAAATTGACGATAAGAGATTGGCTTCAATGAAAAATTTCATAGAACTCTGACACAAGGATTTCATACCAAATTAACAAGCAATTTCAAGTGAAATTGAACCTTTTGCTTATTTTAAAGAACGTCTTTGGTTTGAAAACAGCCTTTTAATTACAACCTATTCTCTACCTAATAGAAGAAGTGATTAAATTAAAGCTACAATTCTCTTTCATTTTAATCGTAGATCAATGCACAGTAAGCTTTAGTAAGTTCGCGTCCATCGGTCTGTTTAACATTGCGCCCTCTTTTATGTTTATCTTTCAAACAGGAGTGCTCAAAACATAAGCAAAATAGAGGGCGCAATGCTAAGTGGACTTCAAAGCCGATGTGTGGTGGACGCAAACTAACCAGTGTCTTGAAACAAGACTACGCAAGGTAGGGTATGCACTTCTTACCTACTGACATGGCTGCACTACCACAAAGATAATCCCAGGGCATATCTCCCCAGTCCCAGTACTCAAACTCTGTGTAGTAGACTGCGAGAAGAAACGGCCACAAGACGAGAGCGTTGAACAAACCCAGCAATGTCAGAAACAGGGAAACTTGACCGTAGTTTGCATTTCCAACATAACGTTTAAAAAGAACCTGGGAGTTGCAGTAGGAAAGAAGGAAATCTTATAACTTCATAAAATGATCAAACGGACAAAAAGAATGAGGGGTTTGTCATAAATTTTTCATACTCAGTGGAGATTACTATGGCAGGACTGAGCAACCATTTGAATTAATTATCCAAGTATTTCGTTCAGTAATTATGTCGTTTACGTTCAAGATTGATGGGTCAGTTTCTGGCTCAAGTTAAAGTTTTTTTATCGATTTAATGTTCATAAAGAATGAATGAATGAATTATATGGGAATGGAGATAAAAAAAATTTTCGAAGGAAGAAAACGAAATACCCGTCATGTCCTTGAAATGAGTTTGACGCAGATGATTTGGTGAAAAATCACAATTTGAAACGTTGTTTAGAATTTTTGTCCCCACCTTGGAAAGTAACATGTTTAAATCTTTACCAAACGTGTCTAATTCCTAAACATTTCGTTTTTAAATAAGTTTAATCGCTAAACATGCAGTGTTTCATTGCTGAACATGTCTAGAATTTAACGTGTTTACCCAAAAGTTAGGTTTAAGAATTATGCCAAAATAAGTTCAATGAAATAATATTGTGAAAAGGAAGAAACATCATTAAATAGACGAAAACTGTTATCGACGAATCCGAAAAATATTTTAAATACCTTTTCACGATTATTTTGAGTCATTTCTGACGTCTCCGTCATACCTAGCTAACACTTGATGAAAGTTAGACTGACTTTTTCCCTTAAATTTAACCAAGTGCTCATGAGACGATCAGAATTGGTTTATTATGATACGCCATGAAACCCGCCCTTTGGTACTCTTTGTATAGACAATGACCTATAGCTATATGTACTGACCGATTCAAGATCACTTGGATCGATGAACTTTTACAATAGTTATCGAAAAAGCATTCTCGGATTAAGTACTTCCCAAATCTTTCCAAGTTGTATACAAGCTTTTTGCACAAGTTTACATGGAGTTCTCTACAAGTCTATGCTAATTTTACCTCCTGTGAATGTGCATAAGATTCCAGAGACTCACACATTTGAGTATTGGTAATCTTATAAGATATTTTTATATTTAATTATTGTTGGGACCAGTCCTGAAAAGTTTTTTTTTCAAAACTTACTTCTGGTTCCACTTCCTGCTTGCTTTCATGTTAACCCTGTTTTCATTTCAAACATTGTTACAATAATTATAAATGTTTGTATATGTATATACATGATGATGTTATGTAATATACTACGCAAGATGGAAGAAATAAACTGAACTGAACATTTCATAATACAAGTATACTCACGGTAATGAAGCTGATGCCGCCGTCGTCTGGTGACTTTAATATACAAAGTAAAGCTCCCTAACTCCCAAACAACTCGATTATTAAATTTTCAGTTGTCTATAGTTGATGGTTGTACCAGGTGTATACGTACCTTGTACACAGCTGCACCTATAGCTGAACCAACAGATAAGAGAGTTCCCCTCAGACTGGGCCCTTCAAAACCTTCGGCATAAGAAATTAAAATGATGCCCAATATGGAGAGTAGGACAGACGTCCCCTGTTAAAACAGTAAAACATTGAAAAGATGGTAACTGTTCCTACATGGCGGTCAAATAAAAGAAGTCAGAGTTACAACATTCAATTGAACAATCAAGAAATCAGTAGACCGGGTACGAAGTTTTTTTTTTCTTACGGTAAAGGTGGCTGAGCTAGTACCTGCCAGTACAGAAAAAAAAAACCCTAAATAATGAGGATCCCTCAACATAAAAAATACCAAAATATCAAAAGCTTGGCAGAATGAAGCCAATGTAGACTTAGGACAGAAGTATACGCACCAATCTAACCGATAGAGAACAAGATGTCTGCATTTGTTGGTGGTAAAAACAATGAAAGTGCGGACCTCTATTGGAGGGCGCACCTTCTGCTCTTTAACGTCACAAGAATAACACGCACTGTAAATTGGCACTGGTTTATAACGCCAATTGAAGAGAATTTTCTGAAAATCTTATGTTACGATATTAACTTGCGATACTTTGACTTAGAAAATAAGAAGCACTTAAAGAAGTTATCACTGACCTTAGCCGGAAGTAGAATCAGCCGTTCTTTTAACCAGAACCACGAGAATAAATAAATAAAAGCCGTGTTACTGGAGAAAAGTGCTGTGACGTCTGCAGCTGCTATGAGGCCCAGGGCCCAGACATACATATAGTTGGTAATGAACCAACACACCGTGAAAGGAATAATTAGCAAGCAGAATGATCGGACTGTCAACCCACGACGTCCGAAAATTGATTCGGAATCTCTGCAGGGAGAAATTAAGGTGATGACTTTGTATTTTCTATTCTTGAAGAAGAAAAAATCATGATATTAAAAATTATAATGACTAAGCCTGCATGAACGTAAAAACGAATAACGGACACAAATTATTTTCCATTTGATCTTTTATGGGTGAGAGGGTAGTTGGGTTTGGAAGGACAGAACATGATGGAAAATGGTCACTAAGGTGTCCAATCTGTTGTGACATCCCTTCAGTTTTCAACGTGTGTCCCTCAGTTCCGACCAGTTTGCGCCCGTTCGCTATTCGATCTAAGCAACTTAGTTTGTGCCTTTTCGGCCTATATATATATCTATTCCATGGCAGTACGGGACCCTGTCTCTCAGGGGGACGGTGCTCAGGGGGTGGGGAACTTTTGCCCGAGTCCCGATCCCCTACCAGGGCATAATTTCTGCCCAATTCAGCTAGGATTTGGCCAATTGGGGGACTTCAGCCCTCGCTCCCCGCCCCATGATCTATTCAGTCTGCGTCCTTGCGGTCTTCAGACATGTGTTCCCCTCGATTTGTCAGTATGTATACCTTCAGTTAGCGAGAGTGAAGGTCCATCACCGGGTTTACTTTTCAAGCTTTTGTAGGTGCGTAAGCATTAGTTATATTCGATCCCCAAGTCATTACGATTTTAAACGACGATGTTTGGAAGAGAAGGAAAAGACTTGCTGAAATGAGAAATTCTACGTGCGCCGAAATTTCTAAGCCAAATTTTAAACTTAACAAAACTCGAGAATAGTAAAATTGGAGAGTATGGTACCCAAATAGGGATGGCTAACCGCTTGACGGGTCACTGACCTCAGTATACATAGACAGATTAACACGGATTTAGTCGGAGAATTGTGCGCAATTCTAAACATCTGGATAAAAAACTAACGATCGTTATAAATAATAATTTATCCATATAAGCAACCACTTGTCCAGAAAATTAAGTCCTCTTGAGAGCCTAGTCAGTTGATGAGGCTGAATTTTAAACAATGTTGGGTGGGGCTTAAGTAGGAGGGTTGGGAGAATTGGAACTGTTTAGGGTGAGAGGATCAGGCCTTTAAGCGCCCTGAGATACAATATAATGCAACATTAAGGGTCTTTTGAAGACAATTTTCGTTCCATTAAAAATTTTTATTACTATTAGAATTCGATTGGGGGCACGCCCTTAATCCCCTTCTCACCGTACCAATGGTTTGTAAAGAATAAAAAGTCTATAGTTGCAATAAAAGCAAAACATGTCATAAGACAGCAGTACCTGTATATTTCTTTGGTGGTCATCGATGGCCACGGTCGTATAATCCAAACCCCAACGATGAAGACAGGATAGCACATTATCATCCATGTAGTTGAAAACCAAACGTTGAAATATGGCGCGAAAAAGTTAGGCGAGTACGTGCTTTGGGAAAGCTGTGTTGCGCCAACCCAAGAAACGGCGATGCCAATGACAATGAGAAATCCAAAGAATAGTTTTCGTGACGTCATTTCAAAGCTGTCTGAGGATGGGGGATTGTCTTCATCGGTCGCTTCCCGTTCTGGTTCTTCCATTTTGTTGGGTGAGCCTTAAAAAAAATTATGGATCATATTTTACATTTTGAAATATACAGTCTCGTAATTGATGAAAATATAATAAAAAGGTAAAAGGTATACAGAGTGAATGAAGACCTGTCTAAAGGCAGTTCATTCTCACCTTAAGCTATAACTTTTGAAGTAGTCATAGTCCACAGAAATTCTCAATGAGCCTTGTGTGGTAATTCGTCTTGGTGGCTGTGCTCATGCGTACATCCTCCAAATCGTCGGGATAATCAAACCAAGCCCTCACCTATACAACACGTATTCCAATATTTGAGTTTACATGAAATTTTGATGAAATCGCTCTTTCTTAATCCCTTCATAATGTGAGGATGGATCTCAAGTGTGTTTTTGTGCAGTGGATTTTTGTCTACATTGCCTTTTGGTGTTGAGATTTTAATTCTAATCTATCGTAAAGTAGGACAGAGACCCCTATTTTCGTTCGACTCGGCCGTACAGTGGTGTATTCACGTACTGACGAAAACAAGGGAACGCTGTAAGGTACGTGCTGAGCTTGGATTGTTTATCCCACGCTGTGCTCCACAAGTGCATGCTACAACGAATTACCGAACTCCGAACTCGCTTATTGGCACATATCTTTGACTGGCAGCAAGTTGAAATATTGCAGAGTACTGTAGCTCATATTATACAGCATGTACTGTGCTAGAGTGTTTTGATTAGCCTACATATTGGGGTCTTGTATATACTCAGCCTGAAGCAATAAACTGAGGTTGTGTCTGGCGGAGGATGCATATGGGTTTTAGACATTTGTGGGAGGGGTCTAATTAAGTTGGTTAATTAGGAGAATTGGAACTGTTTGGGGCGATAGGATTACGGCAGGCCTTTAAAAGTACAGAATAGACCACTTAAAAAAGCGAGCTTACGTCTCCAGAGATCGCATTTTATGGAAGCTATAAAGAATTTTGTACATGCATGAGAATATTTCTTAATTTTGGTGTAGACATTATGCAGTAATGACTTTTATGCTTGTTGCACTTTATTTCATTTCCATTGTTTTATACCGGTATGGCCTTCCTTGCTTGCACTGCTCATCAAGAAGATCGGGGCCTCAGAATATGTAAATATGAAGTTGACTTCAATTAGTGGTTATTTTATGTGCGTGTGCAATATTTCATATGCTGCGATCATTGAAGACGCTTATGCTCGTTTTACTTAAAAAAGAAGTTTAACCATAAGGTAAATTTCCACATGTGAAAGGATAACGAAATCTACACAGTGTGGGGGAGTTTCCATTCAAATCGGACATATATTTCTTGAGGTATCAGCAAATGAAATTACTAGATTTGTATTCCAAAGTGACTTTAGGGCAGCAGAGGTTACTGTATATCACTGCCTCACATTAACAAGGACCACCTTGTTTTTCTTTGTTTTTCAGACTGTTGTGTTGACCTTGAAGTTAATAGGAATACCACCTCCCTGTAGGGAATGCAGAGTTTGTGAAGTTCTCATTCCACTTGTGCAATCACATTTTGATAATATTGGGCAGATGAGGAGAAAACAAGCAGTAAATTTTAAAGAAAATCAAAAGGCTGTCCATTAATGTGGGGAGGAGATGTCATATGCTTGCTTCAAGTTTACTTTTTATTGAAAATGCGACAACTTTACTTGCTCATATCTTGAGAACCACATATCAGATTTTAATGCACATTCCGCCAAAATGCTTAGTGTAAGTATCTCTCCAACATATCGAAACTTGACATTACCTTAAACCCTTCTTTCAAGAAAGATGCTTACTAAGTGAAACATTTCTTTAAAGGAGAAGGGAATGTAATCCAATATAAAAGTTTTAAAACAAAATTCGACTCCAAGCACTTTTATTCCTTCGATTACTTTAGTGTTGTAGCTGCAATTCCACCAACACTGGAGAGACAACCAGGGTGATCCAAATTCATATAATTCTATTACAGAACCTGTTTAAGTATGTTTCTTACTAACAAGGTTAAGACACTCCAAAAGTTGGGTAAACTATCACCAGCACTGGTCACTTGTGTTAATACAGAAATTGGGTTAAAAACTGCCCAAATTGTTGAAGTAACAGGTGAATCATGTGGTTAGATACCACTTTTCGGGTAATCCACCACTTGGCTGACCGATTAATGGTAAAAATATCAGTACTATCATTGGTAGTGACCAGCAGTAACCGCGCTACGGGGACAATTAGCTCCCCCAATTTTGTCCTTTAAGCACCCCTCTCAATAACCCCTACCCCCTCCCCCACAGTTTTGTCATTAAGAAGTTGGGGTCACCGAAAAATATAAAAAAATATCGGTTAATTACCTCTCCAGAAACCTAATTTTTCACCCAGAGATATGCTAAAACCTCAAGAGTTTTCTGGGCTTTTCCGCCTTGACCCTGCACTCCCAGGAACAACCGCCTTGGGCTCGGTTTCTCGCTGAGCCGAAACATTTCCCAAACATTGTCATTTGCCCTTAGCCCCCCCCCCCCCCCCCCATCTGACGTTCTGGTACCGCCACTGGTGCCAGCAGTTGGGGAACGTTTTACCCAACAGTTCTTAGACTGTATTCCCGGCGCCTTGGGAAAATGAGAATTTTGAGTGCCCCTCAACCGACTGTTACCGGAAAAGAATTCCAAAACACAGTATTCCAGTACCGTTGCTTTAATGTATTATACGTGTCAACCATTTTATGCAGAGGATTGGATTAAAATAACCAACAGTCCATTGTGTAAAAATTATGTCGAACTTTGCAATATTCTATGCCAAGAGTTAGCCTATATTTTCACTCGCACGATTAATAATAAAAAATAAACCAATGGTGGGATGTTCCTGTTCTAAAATTTATTTTCAAGTATATATATTTTAAAGAAAGAAAGTGAAAGATTTTGCTCTTGGAAATTGGATGAATGTTTTAAAGATAATTAAGAAATGTGATGTTTGCTGTTCACATTAATGTTTTAACAAAAAGTGTGATATAATTTTGAGTTAATCATCAGGTCATCATCAATTGTTAAAGAGAGAGCATAAACATGGATGACGAAAAAGGAGGGTTGGGCCGGCCTGTTACGCTCCCGCCTATAGATCGGCTACCTGTACTGAATTTTACATGAGTTTGATTCTCAACCAGTATGCATAGGCGAAAAATTTGAAATTCGTTCAGAGGTCTGGAAAAATTTGGGCAGCTCTTCAAAAAATCTGGCTGATGATGACATGTTTTTGATAACACAGAAAACCCTTTACAATTCCTGAATTGTTTAAAACAAATCCCCCGTCCCAAAGAAAAGAAAGAATGGGGTATCCGCAGAGTCAGAATGACATAGAGTTTGCCACACGTTCGGGCATCTGTTATTAAAGCAATTGTTCCTAAGCTTCAGTTCATAGTCTTGTACAACCTAATACCCGAAATTGAGCCCGAACATCTGAATTCATTCAAACATTTGCCCGAAAAAGTAATAGAATCCTATATATCCAGGGTAATATTTTCCAGTAGAAGAATCAATGAGGACACTGAACAAAAATGACTGACACATTCGGGGAGCTAATTCAAAAAGCCATTTTCTTTTCAGCCTCTTTACATATAGTCTTTCGCAGTCCAATTCCCGAAATGGTAGACCTACAGTACAAAGTAATGCGTCGATTTTTTTCAAAAAGTTTGTCCCCAAAAATCACCTTATTTAAAGTGTTAACGTTTCATGACAATTCAAGTAGAATAGGCTAACAAAATGTGCAACACATCCATGGTCATCTTATCAAGAACCAATTGTTACTCTGCTCCACTCCATGCCCTTGAACTAAACTTAGTCCGCATATAATTAAAAATACTTGGGTGACGAAAACCAAGTTTAGGATGTTTTCAATTTCAGGTCGGATTTCGCGGGCAGACTTGGACGGGACGTACAGGTTTATGAAGAACCTGGCAATACTTTTCTCGCAAATGACCCATCAGCCATCTCGTGACGTGCCCTATTTCTTAATTACACTTCCTCGGTCCCCTTTACCACTCCCCAGCGCTGCTGCCTAGAATGGAGACTAAGGCCCAACTTTGTCTCTCCACACAATGTCGTCCCCGGCACTTCATTATGCAAAAAAGCTGATCATTTTGCACTAAAGAAAGTAAAGTCCAAAATAGTTACTACTAAGATTCTGCTTGTAAGCACAGAGAATGCCATTTCCGGCTGCCTGAGGTGTTTTGATTTTAGTTTTCCGCAGAGAATCTTCTGACCCCACCAAACTGAATTGATTCTGTGGGCATATGCCGGTACGTAGGTAAAGCCTACTGCAGATTCTCGAAAGCAATATTTTCATCGTGGACACATACACACAAGACAGGCAGTGTGCGACTTAACAGCTTTCTGACTATTTGTTATAACCAACGGTCAAAGGTTAAACTTACCAAAGTATCCATACTTACCGAGCTCAAAGGATTCCTTCTTTTCCTTTGCACTCCCATTTCTATGTTCCTTTTCCATATTTCAATGTGTCAGACAAATTTCAAGGAAATTTACTTATGTGTCATACAATCCTTCGGATATAAGTCCGATTACTATTCTATATGTATTCTGAGTCTAGGTATAGATCCGCAAGTCATCCATGATAAGTGCGCTTCCCCTGATCGTACCATTTGTTAGCTAATTGATGGTTTTATTTAATTTTCCAGATATTCCAGATAACCACTGTTAGATGTAAATCACAAGTTGAAGGCATGCTTAGTTTTATTACAGCGATGTAAACAGACTGTTAAGTAAGAACAGGGAGGTGTTATAAGACTTACCAACTACCTGGTAATATTTAAAGGTACAGGGGTATTGTTATTTTGTAACCATGGTATGACATAGAAGTACAATACCTGTTTATACTGATGCTGGCCTATGTTTTCCAACTCTCACGGTCAATGTTGGGTCTCACTGTTTCGGGTAATATCTAGCGGTCGGTAACGCCAGGTCTCCGCACACGGTTAAAATAACCTTAAAGCTTGGCTTAATGGCTTGTACAACCAACGTCATGTGCATCAACTCGGTTTCAATGCACCTTCCGGTTTTTTTTTTTTTTTTTTGAACTTGAAGTGAGCCACTACATAAAAATATGCACATGGAAGTATTACACTAACAACTTCCTTGATCAGTGTTAAAAAACCTCACCATCAATTTGTATGACGATCTAACTGACGAGCGTATGAGTTTGTGGAACCGTTTTCCCAACAAAATTGAAAGACATCTAATATATATATATATGAAGTTGTAATAAACTTTTGCCAAGTCGTCCATTAAAAGTTTTGTACAAGTGTTTAAACATTTGTATGACGATCTTCTGAAAAAATGCACATTAATATTGCAGACGGAACTTAGGACTTTCATGTTTTCAAACAGCCTGCAATGTAGATGGCATCCTATCTTTACTAAGAGGATAAATACTTGCTAGTTCGATAAAAACTCTATAATAACTGATAACACTCGAGCTGTTTAAAATCTCCAGATTTAAGATTTGTTTGTTTGTTCTTTTTTTCCAAAACATTTCAAATTTTCCATTGTTAAGGTTGTAAATTTGCTATTCACAAATTCTAAAACAGTACTGACACTCGTGGCTGAAGACTCTCATGCGATTTTCAGACATCGGGTAGGTGTGAGCACCGACGAAGAGCTTGCATTTCTGTAGGTATAGTGAGTGGCCACCTGATGAGTATATTTGCCTTCACCATCGACATTATCCTAAGCCCACCAAAGATATGTTATAGAAGTAGGTCTTACGGTATGTTTGCACATGAGCCCGAAGCGCGCTAAAATTTCTCAGGTGGCAAGGTTTTCCATCTCTTGTACTACATAGACGTAGTGGAAAGTCTTTACAAGTAAACGAAACAATGTCATAGTCATGACTGTATGCTTCCTCAGCTTCTCAAACTGGCAGATGAAGGTATTTCAAACTTTGGTGACATATTAAACAATAGCTGTCATAGGGTCCCGTATGGAAACGTTTTTACACCAAATATTCATTTGTTCATTTCATAGCAAATTTCTAAAGGGTTTCAAAATAAAGTGACCTCATTACATTTTGAAATAATGTGTTTAGGTGAAAAGAAATCATAAAATGTCGTTTTCTATTTAAAGTGGGCCTATGTGATTTTTGACGGCATTAAATTTTGAAATGTCATCTAGGGGGTTTCTCCATTGCCAAAGTTATTGTGCGATATATGGGCTGTCTAATAGTAGTGATACGGGAGGTTAGAAGTTGTTTACGAGCAACTCTCATTTCTCTGTCCTGGATTCCCAGGGTCCTTCCTGTTTCCAGTCACGTGTTACAAAGTGAAGGTGGCAATCCACCTCGTTCGAGTTCCACGTGTACGCTGTGTCCCATGATTTCAAGGTGTGGCCAATTTCACCCTCTGCAACCTTCTAATTGGTCATTTAGATCAGCACATTGATAAATAGTTATTAATTCCGTGCGTCATAACTTTTGACTAATCAGGGGACTGCAATTAGTACTAGGATCTTCCCACAACCCTCGTGGCTCGGAAGTACAAGACAAGCCCCGAGCCCGCAAATTAAACTCACTAGTGCTTCGGACGATAAGCACTGGAGCAATCTGTTAATATTTAATTAATATTAAGGCCGGTTGATCATCTTTTTTGAAACTCAATCACCTAATAAGTCAATCCTGTGAATCAATTGGAACTCTCATCTGTTTTTACTGTGTTTCCGGCTACACAAGATCCCCGTTCAAACGGAGGAAGAGCGGTTGCGAATGGCCAGCTAACGTTATTTTGCATGATAGGGTCGCGGACTTCAACTTATCTTGACACATTTCTTTAAAATAATGTGGACAGGCTTTTCGAGGAACTTCAAGGTATAAGGATGATAACGGAGACAGTATATTCAGTATTTGAATAGGTCAATATTGATATGTTCATACAACAGGGACGTTGTTCAATCTGGGCTAATGCCACCTTAGTTTTGTATCCAGTATATAGGGAGAATGCACCCTCCCCGTTATAACACATACCGCATATGTTCTAATCAAAGGTGTGTTATAACAGGGAGGTTGTAGTCTCCCTATATAATTAGAGAATAAATCAATTAGTTACACTCTAAAATCAAAAGAGTGAATTTAGTCACTCTTTGATCGAGTGAAAAGTATAAACTCACTCCATAAGAGTGATAATTCACTCCAAGAGGAGTGAAGTTCCCTCCAAAAAGAGTGAAGTTCACTCCAAAAAGAGTGAAATTCCCTTAAAACGGGCCAAGTTTCACTCTTGATCAAGTGCCCACAGTGATCGTTCTTAAAAAAAGAGCGATCATTGCAGGCACTCGTGGAAGAGTGAATTTTCCCTCTTCCTCTAGTGAATTTCACTCTTTTTGGAGCGAACTTCACTCTTTTTGGAGGGAACTTCACTCCTCTTGGAATGAATTGTCACTCTAATGGAGTGAATTTACACTTTTCACTCGATCAAAGAGCGGCTAAGTTCACTCTTTTGATTTTAGAGTGTATCAAGTAATTGAAGATACGTGTCTTTCGACCTCGAAAATGTGCACATTGACCTCTTCCTTCTGAAGTCTGTCAAGGTTATTCGATTGTATTGAACTTGGACGGAATCCAAAAACAGACGGCCTTCAGACATTCCGAAAAAGTGCTCTCAAACTGCAAAGTCACCTTTTACGTGGTTGTAACTATACACAGATCTGTCGGTTGATTTATGTTTGTGTAAGTACTGACTGCATAGAAGGCTACAGACGGTGAGTAAACAAATAAGCTATCAATGAGTAGGTGACTTTCTTCCCTGGCTGTGTTTAAAGGAACGGTATACTCGACCCTACAGCAGTAGCGTATCTGCCGGGGGCAAGAGAACAGTGGCCCCTCCTCCACCTCCCCCACCCCTCCCCCCACCCCACCCCCCACACCCCACCCCATTATTCGAAAAGAAATGTATTAAGCTAATTTTCGCAGGACTTGAATTTAAGGCAACTTAATTTGGCCTGAAAAAATTGTCTTAACAACAAGGCATTACAGTCACAGTAACATTTTCATCAAAACTTAAAACAATTACAAAAATCGCGACTCATTCTGGTAGCTTTTAAAACACTTATTCCTCAGCCTCACTTCATAGTCTTGGTTAATCCTTTGCCCGAAATGGTAGAAGAGTCGTGTGAAACTTCTAAAAATGTTCTGATATGATTTCAATTGCCAGGTTATACGGAAAGACGAGAGTACACAGGTCTATAATTAGACATCTGGCAAAAATTTTTTCCCGAAGAAAATGGTAGTGGTACATTTCATGTGTTTTTTCTGATCATTCTGAAGGCTAATTTGCTGGCCATTTTTTTAAGGTAAGCATGAAAATGCTACAGTAAGCAACGACTGCTTACATTCTATTCACGAGCCTGGGAATGCCATCTTCGGCTGTCTGAGAGGTCGCAATTTTTCAAAATTTTCTATACGCTGGGCTTTAGCTGATGGCTTTAGGACAGAAGTAGATATATATCGGGCTTAAAAATCTCCTGCCCCAAACTGAAACTGATCCTACACTCCAAGGGCCTAGCTTCACGTAGGCTCCTTAAAAAAATAAATCTTCAATAACTCTCGGCCACTAAATAATATGTAAAGCCTTTGCCACGAACGGGGAAAATGGAATTTTTCACCTGGTAAATATGGTCATTCCCTAACCCCCCCCCCCCCCTCCCGCCCCCGAGGAGTGACTCCAGATACGCTACTTTCCTCTACAGTATGGTACAAACGAAAAGTGCAATAAAGAAAAATAAAATAATATTTGAGCTAAATTTTGTATAGGACGTAGCGGTGAAGACAAGCAATACCTGGAAATGATCTTTATCCGGTTTCAGCAAAAGTTTCCCAAAGGGGTGGGGGTACACCCCTAACCGTGATCCTTGCCCTCAAAGCAGCGAACGATCAAATGTTACTCCCCTCTACAGAAACTTCCCGGATCCTTTACCGTCCCTGACACCTCCAGTGTACATAGCCTATTTGCAAATATAACTATAGGTTCAAGGTTAGATGGAGTTGAAAGGCCCAGTTTCTTCCAGCCAATTGGTTCAAGTCGAGGTGGCTAGCTACGGCCTTTTGCCCAGTTGTGGCTTACTCACTGCATTTCAGGCCAGGGAAACATCTTGAACATAAATTTACTTTAAAAGTCACTTAACACTGCACCAGTCTGGACCTAAATACTCTTAAATATTTAGCAAAATCAAAAGAGGAGTGGGTACCCTCTCATGACAGCAATTCCCTTGCCGTCAATTAATGGCCGTGGTTTCCTCAAACATTTCAGTTTTTCAAAAGGACAGAGAAAGGTTAAGAAACTAGGATTTAGATGATACTATTTATGACTTTCTTTGGGCTAGTGATGGAGAATTTAAAGTTGGCAGCTATATTTCCCTGTTTTTTTTTTGTTTTGTTTTTTTTTTTTTTCAATTCGCTCAAATTACCTTGGATGGTTGGGTGATGTGGAAAAAAACTGGTGCAGGAGCAGATCCAAGGGGAAAGCTTTTTCGGCTTCAGCCTCCCTTTTTCCCCAGATCAACAATAAAACATAGTACGGGAAATTAGCAGTGCAACTCCCTCCCTTCACTTCTTTCTCTTAAATCAGCCCCCCCCCCCCCCCCCTTTGAAATGTCTGGATCCGCGCCTGTCGTGAAATGGTGTATTATGAACAGTCATCAATTCATTCAAGAGGAATCAGTTTGAGAATGAAGGGCGGGGCTGTTAACTTGTGCTATACCTCCGTCGGAGACTGTTTTTAATAATCTTCCAACAGTCAGAACCTCAGATCGTGTCTGTGACCGGACTCATCCGTCCACCCACACCAACGCAAGCGCACACATATATCCATACAAACATGCATACCACACTTATATTGACACGCATATACACAAAAATAGATAGACAGCTATAGAGCATTATAAATTTGCAGAATTATTTTAAATTGGCTCAAATTGACTTTCCTCAAAGCTGAATTTTCTGAAGTCATCTGTACACTTCAATGTTACATTTTGTTTATTCTTATTGTTTTTTGTAAATCTGCTTGAATAAGCAGTGAGCACAACGATGTTTCCCCACAACATATTCATTGGTGAGACGAATGCGACCTGCCCCTCTTCAGGATCGACGCCCCTGGTAGCATGCCTCCCATACGATTTATCTTTTGCTGCTCCAGAGCAAGAAAATTAAGACTACGGGCAAATTCCTGAGCTTTTACAGCGAGAAACGCCGTAAAACTGATTAGGTTTCGGTTGGCCTTTAAGATTTTAACAGGGATAATTTTCTACGAATAAATTGGCCACTGTTGCATCACAGTATTTGCCAAACTTGTTTGTGAGTAAACACATCAACAGTTTTACAATTACCCTCGGACGTTGAATGACCGAGAGGCGGCCGAACCTACTGACAGGGAGCGAGAAATGGCGGAAAGGGAGTGTCATTATGTCACTATATGTAAATCCATGAAAAAATCCAGGCCAGATACGTTTATGCAGAAATACATGCATTTAACTGTACGAATCGTTTGTAGACGTGTGAGTGAACAAATTCGGTGCACGTTACGTCAGGCGCGTATCCAGGATTGAGTCAAGGGGCGAGGGGTTGGGGCTCGACATGAGGGAAAAGTCTAAGGATAGAGAAATAAACCGCTATTTTAGGTGTTTTGGGCAATGCAAGGTTGGGTCATGTGGGGGAGGTGGGTTCTGACCCCCCTCCCCCCTTAACCCCCCAAACTTACCCCTTGTGCATACACCACTGTGTTACGCCATCAATAATCAATGTTAATGGAACGTGTGGACAGGTCCTTATGTACGACACTACAACTTGTAGACGGAATTGTCACTCCAAACAACCATTTTGATAGAAAAAGTCTAAAAAAAAGTTTGTTAAACAGTTCGCATCGCCCCAAAAGTCTCATTGGGTAATAGCTTTGACGGACATTACTGAGAAGCAGATCGATATATAGTTCATATCACACAGTTTACACAGTGTGTGTTCTAATTACACATGGTGACCTCGTCTGCATGCTCAAGAGAATTTGCCTCAAGCAAATCAAATCGGATTGTAACTGAAGCAGCATGAGTAAAATAGTTTGAAGGGGGAGGGGGGCAGAGTAAAATATGTTTGGAAAATTGGAACTGATGTCTGGGATGACAAATGTGACCTTTCAAGAGATAAGCTTATTAAGGATTACTGTGTACGGCAATTGCATTTTTCCCTTGCATTAGAAGAAGCTGGTCACTAGAGTTCAAGTTTGAGCGAGCAAGAAATAACGAACGAGAAGTGAAATTGGGAAAGAGGGAACCAAAAGATATCATAAATGACATTTTTCCTGCAGAAACCTGGTTTCAAAACTTCACAGATTCATGGACATTTTTTATTTTATATCAAACGAAAACTAGACATGCCAAAACAATAAATCAAAACAAGAAAATGTTGGCATTTTTAATAATTTATTACCAAAAATGATAGCCAAATATCAACTAACATACCATTGACTCTGAAAGGTAGAATGATTTCCAATAATTAAAAGTTATTCCATACATCTTGGTAAGCTAAAATTTCAAGTAAATGAGAGATGATTTTCAGCCTGAAGACTTGAGAACCATGCCATGCGCTTAAGGACATTTTACTCAAATCGTCTGATATTGTATCTGCCTTTGAAATCTGAGGAATTTATGAACAACTATTAAAGGTCCATTTCTCAAAAGTACCTTCAGTCAAATTTCAAAAACAAGGACCTTTTTTGTGGTCATACCAAATGCTGCATCATGGATATGATGTACTGTTTCATGAAATCATAGTTGTAAAGTAAGCCAACTTCAACCCTCAAATATTTAAGCAACAATACCATCCCCATTCCTCGTCTCCCCATTCCATAATTTCAAGTCCTTGCCCATTTCCTATGTTGAGAGTAACATCACACAAGTGGCCTAAAGCAAATATGCATATCTGAGTGTAAATGTAATTATTTTGCCACTCAACAAGGTTCAAACAACTACCATTATTTACTACATAAAATTTTGTATTCTTAAAATAGATAAGATCAAAGGCCTCCATGTGTACACGGAATAATTTATCCTGTATCGCATCGCATCGCATTTTGCTACACAAAATAGACAAATTGCTATACAAAAACAAAATTGTGTAGCAGATTGTCTATATTAAACGTATGGGTTGTTTGTGATTTTGTGATTGAAGAGCCCTGAAACAGCAAAATTGCTATGCAAAATTTGAACACTAAATTATACCCTGATTTTGTTTTTTCCCTGTAGAAAAACAAAACAGGCTTGAGAGCAAACCTATGAAAGTAATTCAAACCAAGTATGCCACTCAAAATACAGGAAAACCATCTGTCCAAATTCCTGCTGATAAAGAAGCACAAGAAATGTGCTTAGTGGATGGAACGTTTTACTTCACAGAAATGAGGTATATGGAACTTCATTCAGTGACCATGTTACTGTATGCACCTTTCTAGACCATTGCCTGCACGGTTTATATGCACAAAATATAAAGCAACGATTCTTATAGTAGATACCTTAAAATATTCACTTATATGATTAATTTTGATAACTCTCATCAAGTAATTACCCTGACTCTATATTACATTGCTAGGAACAACTGCAGTGTTGTTTAATTATAACATTAAAATAATTGGGTTGGGTTAATGGGCATGCACTGTCCTATGGCACATTTCCCCTTTGAAGTGAGGGCAAGCAGCACATGAATGCCTGAAGGGAGGGCGGGCTTTTAGATGTCATGCAAAGATATTATAAACATAGACACCAGACTAAAAATGGTGGGGTGACTCCTAACAGAGGCCGATTTGGAGGGGCGGAAGTGCTGATCATGGATCAGTCATTTTGAAAGCTAACAGTTAATTGATATCTTCTGGTAGTATGATTTTAAAACATTGAAATGCTTGCAAACACCATTCTTCAATAAATTTCTCTTACATGAAACAGTTTTAGGCTTCTTTGAGGCTTTCTACTTAAAAACATTTGAACATTAACACACAACGCCTGGTTTGAAGTTCATTGACTTACTGATTGGTCAGTTTCTATGGTATCTTCACAAGCGCACATCTATGCACGTGTTTACATTCCTTCACACTTACAACACAAAATCAACTACTGCATTCTTTTGCCAAGCACACGGAAGTACGCATCAGTTTCTTCGGACTGCACACAGAGAAATGCATTGTGCGTGTACAGAACTTGCTTTGAAAAGGTACGCACGCTGACATTTTGTCACAATGGAATTTTCTCTTACACATACCTAATTGTGCACGCAGAAAACGGAATAGACCTGTGCGCATGTCAAATGAACACTTCTGACCCTCCGATTGAGCCTCCGTGAGTAGTCAGCGCCTTTAACATTGTAGGGGTAGGAGTTTGGTATCTACGTTAATAATATCTTTGATGTCATGTGACAGACCTCCTAGCAGCAACAGTATTTTCAGGTAGCTACTGTACGCCAGTTACAAGCTCTGCATGAGTAAGGAAAGAGGGAGGCTGCTATGGCAGTGTCTGTAAGAACACACACATGATGCACACAATGTGGAAATTTGCCTTTGTAACATAAGAGGTACTGACTCTTGTTTCATTGCCTTTATATTAATAGGTATGTTTCCACACAAATGAGTTTTCATCTCTCAAGTCATCCTGAAAAGGAAGTCATTCTGAAAAGGACAGACTGTGGAGAGTACAGATGATACAGAACATGAACGTTTGAATTCAGATTGACCCACAGAGGTGCATTTTTCCTGAAAAATAAAAAATCAGCATTTGCTATAGACCTTAGGCATATGATGTCAGAGAGAGGAAATTACACCCTCCTTTGAGGGCAAAACAAACCAACATCGACAAATGCAGACAGATGATTTGTCAATCAGTAGAATATGTGCATAGTCTGCTACAAGTGCAGGGCTAATTCTTATGCATGTGTCCATGTATTCCATCGTTCTGCGCAACGAACAACGTCAGTGTGTATGTGTCGTCAATGCACAAGGTCTATTTGCATACGTAGAGAGGCATGCTGTACAAAATATAGAGTCAGCCATGAAGGACAATGAAAGAGAAGGAAGATCAGTTCCTGTTACTCCAGTGAATGAAGCAAATTACTGCAAAATGGCCAAACAAGTCTCTATGTTCCTGTGTAAATAAGAGAGGCAAGACCCCAGTCTTGATTTTTAGCAGAGGCAACAGCAAAATCGTGGCACATGTCATTACTATCAAAATACAGAAGACACCACGCCCCTCTCTGAGGTCACAAAGACTAACATGTGTCACAGAACAAGAAGAATATTCTTCATCACAGACTCACAGTCTTCAACCAAAAAAAGGTAGCAAAATGCACCACTTATATGGTAATGATGGTTTCATTCACCTCTCAAAGGGTAAAGACAACAGGTTTGATGACACTATCTCTTTGACAGTCTACATTTCCTTTTTTGAACAAAAATGAGGAAATCATTTCAATTAATGTTTTCGAACCTGCTTTTCCTTACTTCCAATGCTTCTCAACATAAGAGAGAACTTTCCTAGAAAGCTTGAAAAGTAGTAAGTTAATTTACTTAAAGACTACAGTGTCCAGCATAGCACCTATGCATTGTACAATATTTGACGTCATCAGTACTTCCACATGCTCTTGAAGATGTCTCTTTGGATCCAGTTTACCGACATTTTTCACTGCTAGTTGTTCCGGTGTCATACTGTCTTCTTCTTCAACAGCCTTAGGCAAAAAAGGAGGAGAAAGAAAAATTAAATCAAAATGGGAAATATTCAAAGTAAAGTGGGATAAATCTCATCAAAATTTTCCCTTACAACTAAAGTTTGAGCCCCTCCCCTAAAAATTAGAATAAAATAAAACAACTGTCTGAAATTTCTCTCAGACAAAACTACAAAGATTCATGGTGGTGGGTTTTAATTTGCTAAAGGCCATATACTATCACTTTTGCATTTGTGAGCTGTCTGTTAGAGACAAGTTATAACTGCCAGATCAGAGAGATGCCTTACTTTGAATTTACGTCAATCAAACGAAGCCACTTAAAGTCACTACAGATGCATGGATTCTTCTTAATATGTTTTCGATGAAATAACAGCCCAATAAGTTCACATTTGAAACTGTTTCAACCATGTAATAGTCATATCAGACTTGAAGCTTCTACTCACACTTTGATATAAAGGTCTAAACAACTTTTAAAACTTGTGAGAATGATATAGTCCACCTACAACCCAAGCCTGTGAGGAAGACCTCGCATGACTTTTAGCCAAAAAAGATCCCTGGGTTAAACACATCCTTCCATGCAGCAAAGACCACTTAAGGTGACTATGGTTTAGTTACTACATTCTCATTTTACACTGTCTCAATTTAGTTAAAGTATTGATGTGAAATACAGTTGGGTAGTTCATAATTTAAGTCTTGTAAAACAAGTAAGGGGTCATTTTGTTCCCTTTTCGATATGGTGGAACCACAAGTCATAAGAGGACATGTAGGGGTCAAATAGCCCCTTAAAGGCCCAATTCTCTCATTCCAAACAGTGCCAATTCTCCTTACCTTCTTACTTAAGTTAAGCCCCTCCCACAATTGTCTTAAATTCATCCTCACCCAGACACAATTTCAGTTTATATTGCTTCAGGGTGAGCATAGAAAAGCTCAATGCATGTAATCAAAACACTCTCAGTACAGTTCATGTTGTCTCATGTAAGCTTTGGTACTCTGCATTGTTTGAATTAGCAGTCAATCAAAAAGCTGACACATGTGTGAATTTCTCTTACCCCCTAAAAAAATTGTACTTTGGGGTGAGAGGATTGCCCCTTAAAATGCTGCATATTTTGGCATTGGAAGTTCACTACTGGAGTTAATGCAAAACGGTGAAGTGGGCCAAAAATTACCAAACCTTAGTTTTTCACATCTACTTTCTTTACATGAAAACATTCCTCCTAATTCCATGACCTGTTAAATTGTACTGCATGATTTGTCTTTTAAAGCTAATAGTGCAAGTGTCTACCAGGCTAGGGAAGTAACTGGTGAAATCAATTTGTCAAGAACTCTATGGGTAAGTATGATAGCATCATTGACTCAAAAATACTGAGTCTTGCACATATTACTAGATTCATACCAACTTCTCAGATGATTCGATTTCACTGCTAATTTTTTCTTATCCTTCTGGGTTTTTTTTGACCATTCATTCACGTTTCATTCTGCCCTTCCAACTTGTAAGAAATAAATCAAGTTCACCCCTTTCCTAACAAAGACAATGAGTCAACCCTACCTTGTTATAATTCTTCGCTAGCTTCAACATGGCTTCCACTGTGTCTTCATTAACCTTGCAATGGTCATTGTAGTCCTTTAATGTCAGGCCATCCATCCAGCTCTTTTTGTGCAGGTTTAAAAGCATCTAAAAAATGAAGGAATGCAAATGTATGTTCAAAGAACTGACTGTCTTAAGTTATTTCAAGGTCTTAATATATTTGTGTTTTTTTTTTCTCCTTTTTTTTTTGGGGGGGGGGTAGCATTGAAGTCCAATTTGTATTTTGGCTCAAGAAAATGACCAGTTTTCAGAGTTTATGAAACAATGACATGCACAATGGGGACAAAATTTTCTGCTCAATTGAAATCCATCACAACAGAAAACTAACTCTGCCAGCATCAAAGCCAGATTCATCCTACTTTTGTCAAAATTACTCCATATGTATTCAAGCCAATCTAATCGATGTTAAAGAACTGGTTCAAACAAAAAAGAATCAAATGTGTCTGGGGTTCTGCAAAGAAATCTTTGTCAACTGGTTGCAGGTTCTAGGGTACACATCCTATTTCATGCAAGTCAAAATGAGTCCATGTGCAGGTTAGACTTTCACTAGTCTGACAGTCACCCATGTTTAAAGGCCTTATGCTCTCACCTGAAACAGTTCTAATTCTCTGACCAACTGACTTACTTCCCTCCCAGATCTGTTTAAAATTCATCCTCATCCAAACACAATCTCAGTTTAATGATTCAGGATGAGTACACAAGACCCCAATGGTTATTCAAATCACTCCCAGTACAGTAAATGCAATGCCATATGAGCTACAGTACTCTGCATTTTATTTTTGAGCCGGCTGTCAATCAAAGAGATGTGCCAATTGAGAATTTCTGTGGACTACTACAAAAAATGTAGCTAGGGGTGAGAGTTGACTGTCTTTAAATATAATCAAATTAAGTCTTTAGGCCGTGGCACTCCTTTCTGTGAAGTGTGATAACAATACAAAAAAGGATTTCTTATGTAGAAAGGGGAAGTATGAGAATGGTGCCGGGTACAGTTTAGGGCTGTCAATTTGCGATTAGTGAACTAAACGTTTAATCGCATCTTTTTGCAATTACTCGGCGATTAATCGCATTTGCGTATGCATAACCAACCAGTGTAGTAACGTGTAGATATCGGTAATAGACCTGCACTGTACATATATGTGTGTGTATCCGTAGTATAGTAATTCGCAATCGCTTGCCAATATTGAGTTAGCGTTAATACGACACACAGGTCCGCCTCGAAGCAGACTCCATTTTCATTTTAACTTTTTTACCCCTCTTTCTTTAGTAACAAACATTTTGTGCGAAGCAATTTTTGGAGAATAGCTTTCATTGGAGGCTGATATAGGTCGTTACACCACACACCAGTCGCTAGATGAAGTTTCAGTATTTCAAAGCAACGATCGTTCACAAAGTATAGGCTAGGCCCCAATACAGTATCCACGGCGAAAGTAGCCGACGAGCCCCCTATGCAGACAGCTGCAGGACCGACTACGATATATTTAATTTTGACACTTGCCCAATCAACCCATTTGTTTCATTTCTAATTTCCCCCCCAAAAAATAGTGTGACTTGAAGCCACAACAAAAACTAGGCCTAGAGCCTAGCCACCTAAGTTTACAGTTCAAAATGTAACGTAAGAGCTAACAATAATAGGCTACGATCAAATCTAGACATCGTAGTTTTCACCGGTCATTTTATGTTTAAGTTATCGCCTGTACTGTGTAAATAGCCGTACGTACGTTCGCAGCACATAAACAAGACCCGCTAGCTGCTAGCTACATGCACAGTGTAATATACATACATGCCTTCAGCTGGCTGATCGGCTCGCTCAGCGTGTATCGTTAAAAGCGCTCAGAGAATGGGTGTACTTCAATTGGCAATAACATGACACCCTCCCTTAATAATTACGTTAGAAGCAGGGAATCCTCACACTTTTAAAGAAGCCGCTTCATTCATAAATGCAAGCAGCCAATCAGTGAGTACGATTCTTCGTAACAGAAGTTCGTTCGATGTACAGCACGAAGCAGCGGTGTATAAATGATTTTCAGCCAACTGCTACCGTGTGCAACTGCTGCTATGTACGCTGTTGGTCTTGATAAACAGCGATCGAAACTTTTTTGAAACTTTTTTCAGTTCATGACTTACAAACACTCCTATTTGATACAAGGACAGGAATAACATGGTTAGAAAGCTGAACTTGTAATTTTTTGAAATTTGTTGATTTCAAGTTGAAATTTTGGGAGACGTACGCCAGTAGCGAATTGACAAGTGGCTGTTGAAATTGAACTATTACGGCGAAGTGCACAATGGCGCATAGGGTACTTAAAAGACACTGTGGCGTATGCATATGTTAAGTGCTTTCAAATTTCATTGTAAATTATGTTCATTACAAATGTATTGATGGTGTTGAAGTAAAGCCTGTCACAACAGGTTCCGTGTTTGGGGTTCACGGATGAAAACGTCCCCATGACACCGCACACAATCACATGTAAACTAGCGGGGGTTGGGTGGATAACAGGTGCATGTCAAAGCTCTGCACAATTTTTGAGCTTGTTGTTCATACTGTAGACATCGTATGCTTTGTCAAGGCAGCTAAACTTGCGAAGAAGGAGGATACATTGTTTACTTAACGCAAGTCAGAGTCCCCGGGGCATGAGATGCGATTAATCGCATGTAACATTTTACTAAACGATTACTTGGCTGACGATTAATCGGCGATTAATCCCTAATCCCTGACAGCCCTAGTACAGTTACACAATTTTGACAATCTATAGAATGAACATCTCACACACAATCTTTTAAACATTTGTAAAGCATACCCTGAATATTCCATATCCTTATTATCTGCTATGCATGATAAAAATATGCCTAAATACCTCTAGAATGTATTCACACATGTATTTCCAGAAAAAGCTATTTCAGGCAAAATGAGTTGTGAGACAAGGACATCACAAAATACTGCTCACTCAACCATTTAAACTTTTGACTACATTTGAAGGGCAAAAGCAATCACCTCACCCCAAACTTAATTTGAAACAACAGCAAAATCTTACTTCTTATTTTCTTCAAAGTATCTTTCATAAAATTTTAGAACTTCAATGTTGCATATTCAAGGTAAACCATGCAGTTACTCTAGAAAATTTCACATTTGATTAGGAAAAATGTTTTCACATGACTCTCAAGAGCCAATCATGAATTGCTGTCTACAACATGACTTACTGTCCACTGCACTACTTCATGTCTGGGTGACAACATTTCCCCTTTGACCCTTTTATGTCACAGTTATTGCACAGGGTGTGGTAAAAAGAAATTGGTTCATGTAATTATTTTCCAGTCTTATTAATTAATCCTTTTGATACTGAAGGGTCCATACAGCCATTATGAGCTATGAATTTTATTACATTTACACAGTATGTATGTATGAAAGAGTTCTGTGAATACAAAGTTTTTGTATGGCTGCTGTCATATTCTTATTCACTATAATCCAGAGGGTGTAGATTTGTAAAAGATCTCCTATTCAAGTGAATTCTGTGTCTAAAAGGTTACACCATTTGTTTAGTCCAAGATCTTCCAGGATGCAATAGTGAAATGCTTTTACTGCAAAACCTTAACTACATAGTAATGGTAAATTAAGGTTTTGCATTGAAACCATGCGTAGTAAAGGGCTTATAGATTCTGAGCATCCTCAAACCCCCACAAACATCTCAACCACACGGGACTATTTTACTTTCACTGTATTCCTACCTTTTGCTCTAATTCATTCTTCCTATAATTGATAGCTATAGAGTAGTAGTGTCTATTAAGCCCATGAATCAGTGCCTGGATGGATGGTTTCTGTAGATGACCCAGGTTAGAGGTAGTCTGTCTTGGTTCTTGTCCTAGTACCATCATGTTTGGATTTATCAGCCTAAATGCATCTATGACAACCTGCAATAGAAAGAAGAAATGAAAGCAAGGTTGAAATAAGGGTTAGGGTGAGTACCATCATGTTTAGATTTATCAGCCTTAATTATGCATTTATGACAACCTGCAATAGGAAGGAATGAAAGCAAAGTTGAAATAAGAGATAATTAAACTGGGAGTCACTTTCTATAAAAAGTTTCTCCTAGTTTCATTGTTTTTGGTATTACCAGGAGACACTTTGTGGTGTCCACAAGACAATGACAATTTTTTACTGATGTATAGATGCAACTCATGTTCAAGAATGATGGGTACAGCTCTCAGTAAAACAGTGGGGCCTAAAAGTATGTATTTAAAGAGGAAGTTTAAGCAAAAATTTAATTTTCAGATGTGAAAGAGGAACTAAATCTACACAGTGTGGTGAAAGTTACATTGAAATCAGACATGTATTTCTCAGTTTGTGTTCCAAAGTGAGTTTGAGGTCAGCAGAGCTTACATCACTTCCTCACATTGACAACGAATATGCTTTGTTCCCCATTGTTTTATCAGACTGCTGTGTTGACCTTGAAGTAAATAGGAACAGGACCTCCCTGTGGAAGATGCAAAGTTGGTAAAATTCTCATAACACCTATGCAATCAAATTTCAATAATAAGGGATTGTTGAGGAGAAAATCAACTTTAAAGTTTAAAGAAAATCAAAAGACTGTGCACTAATGTGGGGATATGATGTCATATGTGCTTGCTTCAAGCTCACTTTTTGTTGAAAATTTAAAAACTTTATGTGCTCATATCTTGAGAAACATACATCGGATTTGAATGCAAATTCCACCAAAATGCTTAGGATAAGTACCTCTATAACATAATAAATCCTGTTGTGACCTAAAGGGGTCTAAGAGAAGCTATTTGGCTGGAGGTAGCTGTCACTCAGCACCTGTCAACAGCCAATTTTTAACCTTGAATGAAAGTATGACTACAAAACTCAATATTTACTGATGGTCTGGACTGGATGTATCATCATAAAGACAAAAGTATGATAGCAAAAGGGACAGTAAGATTTAACTTTAGTTTCAGCCATCCTGCAGGGAATAATTTAGCATTTAAATTTTGCACAGCAGTTTTGAAGATTTTTGAGGTCATTCACACATTGTTTGTGAAAATGCAAGGGTTATGCACACAAAAAATGGCTACACAATTTCTCATTTGTGTAGCAACTTGGCCTGTGTGTGTAGCAACTTGCAATGCGATAATGGACAAATTATTCCCGGTCCTGTCCAGTTAAGACTGTCTGTTTTACTGAGAAAGATCATGGTAAGTATTTAAAATTTATGAGAGAGCACAAAATGATAACAAAATTCATTTGGGGCTAATTAATTTTAGTCACTGAAGTCAACCTGACATCAGTGACTAACCTGCTTTCAATCAAAGAGATACATTTGTCAATGGACAATTTCTGTAGACTACCACAAAAATTGTAGATTGGGCTAAGAGTCTCTGCAATGATGAATTGCTCCAAAACCATTACAGAAACATACCATGCAAATCAGATACGCAACTCCTAGAATGACTTCAAATACCATCAACCTTTCCCACTACTATACCTAATGTTAGCTTTCACTGACCAATGTCATACCTTTCCTTTCACACTCTGTATAGGGTCAACTACAACAGCTACAGCCCTCTCGGATAAAGCTTCAAAACTTTGTTGTGTGTTTATGTCCACCCCTGATAACCAGCAACCAAATCCAGGATGAGAATGGTACCAACCAACCACCATTTCTGGTCTTCCAGTCTGTCGCAACATATCCAACATTTTAGCTTGAAACACGGGGTCCACTGCTTCCACACTAACACCCTACAAGAACAAAAATAATTCAGATTTCATTTCTTAGTTCAAACAAGTTTCTAAAATTACTTTCCCAAATGTTCTCTACCTTAAGGTGGTTCACTGAGTTGGCCCATAAAATTCAGCAAATTTTTCTAAACCTGTTAAGTTTCCTTCACATACCAATGACAAATGGTAAAAGTTTAGACAATCCCATATCCTACATACAAATAACTGTTTTATGAGTGATTACTTTAATGGCTTAATTGAGTTTTCAGAAATTCGTAAAACAGACACTTTTTCAAGTTATGCACAAAAACGTTACAGACCAGGTCACAACAAAATTCAAAATTTTTAACCTTTCCCGTCAAATTTTGGACATAAAACTTCATTACTTCCTTAAATTATTAACATTGTCATGTGACAGTGACCCTTTAACATTCTCATTAAGTAATCAATACCAACTCAATGAACCTCTTTAAATAGGCCAACTCTTATTGGTTTTCGTATTCCAAAAAAACTTCAGAATGGAAGGTCTTTAGTAGATAGTTTTACAGAGTTGTACACCTCAACTTATGACCTTCTGGTTTAATCTAGCAGCCCCTGTCTGCCTTTTTCTAGTTGTGAGTTTCTGGATTGTTACTCCTACTTCACTATGCTTACTGTATTTGGAGCATCACACAACAGCAATACTTTCCATTTTCAAAGTCTGTTGTTTGACTGAACCCAAAAATTGACAAGGCCTCCCACATGAGAAGCAAATGCTCTAACACTGGAACAAACCTTGTGATTCCTTTCTGCAATTTATTGTCTTCTTTAATAATATTTAGTAGCCTTAATGACAATCATTCAATAAATTTTGCAAAAAAGATTCTTTGTGATTGTTGTAACTGTGCCTTGTTAACCACTAACAACATAGACAAACAACTCTTGAGCAAATCAATCATATCTCACTAGCTGAATAGAAACAAACTCTACAAAGTGACCATCCATGTGATTGGTCAAAAAAGGGACAAAGTTAAAAATCATGTGATTGTATCTCCACTCTTGTGCACCTGTCGGTATCAATGTAGAAGTCTAAGGCACCTCATTGTGCAAATACCGTACATGATTCAGTAGGCCCACAGTACATGCCCCTCTCACACCATTAAAGAATTTAGGAAAATTAGGAGATCTCTCCTTCATAAAATAACTCATATGACTCTCTAGAGAGTCATGTGACAATATTTTTCTCCTCAAATCTGAGGTTTACTAAGAGAGTTACTGCTTCATTTCCTTGAATATTCATTACTGAAGTCCTAAAATATTGTGAAAGATATTTGGCAGAGAAATAAGAAGAAAATTGTAAAATGTAGCTGTTACTTCAAAATAAGTTTGGGGCAACTGCTCTTGGCCTTCACTAAAAATTTCAATGGCTTTTCCAAGACTTCCTGAATTTCAAGACTTTTCCAGGCTGTGAAATTTTTTCCCAACTTTCATGACTTTCAAATATTTCATTTCCATGACAACAGAAACCCTGTTATACATAATGTTTGACAGTTTGACTGAGTAGATTCCTTTGACTTACCGTTCCCGACTGTGGCATTGCAAAAACATCAATAACTCTTACAGTGTAATCATCAACAAACTCCCCCAGCATCAATCCCATCACTTCCATAGGTACACCAGCTCTGCCATGCTTTAACATCTGTGAGGAATCACAAACAAGTTTTGTTCAGTGCAATCTTTAACATTCACAAATTATAAATGACAACAATTCCATCCTCAGAAATGGAATAAGTCCCAGTCTAGAGATCAAAATGTTTTAAAAAGCAGGCAGGGTTGTAACCAGGTAGTCCAGGATGCAACTCTTGTAGACTTTCTAAGCAAGTGTAGTTCACCAAGATCAATTGATGCGGAGCATAGACAAAAAGTTTGGTGAAGGCATGCTTCACACATGGCAGGAAATGGCACTTCCTTTTTTTTTATCTTTCTTTTTTCTTTCTCAAGTTATAACTGAAACTGTATACTTTCTATGGGGTATTTTAGAGGCTGGTGGAGAGGGTGGCAAGTTGAACATTCCTGGAAGAGGTTTGGTGGTAAATTACCTGCTGTTTTATAGTATTAGTCGGAATCTGTGATGGTTCATCAATTTGGAGATCTATACTGTACTTCTACTATAACAAGCAATGACACTGTTCAAAACAGTGTTTGATACCTCATTCACTGTTCTTTGAATAAAAAATATTAATTTGTTAGAAGATTGTAATGCAATAGTCAAAAATTTCAAAAAAATCTTTTCAAAACAGCAATTACACATGATTGTAAGATAGGGTTTTGGTACACTTTATCTTTTTTTTTTTTTTTTTTTGAAGGGGGGGGATCAATGGCCTATTATTATTGCAAAAAACAAACACCAATATTCCATCCCACCAAACTTTGTAATACTGTAGCTATTTTAGAAAAGGGTCTATTGCTTCATGATACACTACTTGACTCAAATCACAAATCAGTATATACTGTATATAGGATGTAAATTCTAGCTACTAGTCATTTCCTAAACATTGAAAGAAGTAATTTGTATGTTAACTTCTAAACCATGATGGAATAAAACCCTTAAATTAAGAGAAATTATTCATCTTTTCTACACAAAGATAAACTGAAGTTTTTTCTATTGGACAGAAAACACCAACTGCCTCTTAACAAAATCATCAATATACAGTATCAAATGTTTCTGTTGTACTGTACCTTAAGCAAGGCGAGAGATGAAATGTAGACTTGTTCAGCTGTGTCCACTGCAGGAGCATCTCCAGCGGTGGTTCCCTGCCCCAAACCAGGCATTCCTCTGCCTAAGCTTAAAAGTCGCTCCATTCTGGATAGATTATCTGAAACTCTTTACAGTCACCTCTCAGTCCTGAAATATTAACAATCAAATGACAGATGGATGTAAATCCTTGGCAATAAACAATATCAATAAAGACCCATTCAGGTTTCCATTTCTTCTAAAGGCTGTTCTTTATATATACAGAATTAAGTTAATGTCTTGTGCAATACTTTTACCAAAAACTACAGGGGTGGTATTTGTAAGAAATCCATGATATCCTGAGCCGCATGCATGAGGTTAGCATGAGATAACAATTCTCTATTGTATTGTTACCTAAAGCTCAGCAGACTAACAGGTTTTGCATGTTTGCCCTTAATCTACTGTACAGTAGGTGAACACTAATGTTTGATGTACAGTACTGTTTTTTTTTTTCTTTTTTGAGCTTTACAGTAGTTAAGAGGAGTAAAAAAATACTTTTGCCTTGTATGAGAGGTAATCTTAAAGGGTTCAGATGACAAGTATCCAATCAATTACTGTATGCAGTCATTTTAGACTGCAAGCATGTACAGGAGATGTTGATAAATTTATTCTGGGGGTAAAGGATAGCCAGTGAGCCACATCTGGAAAAAAAGCTGTGGCTGGCCTGACTTAAACCAATTGGTAAAACTTCATCTGACCAGCTCCTTGAGATTATTAAATTAAAAGCCTTTTTCTTTTCCACTAAAATTGCTATTTTTTGTTGGTATAAGTCAGGGCAAACTAGGGCAGTGACTGTGTAGGAAAATGGCTACAGAAAATGTTGAATGGCTAAAATTTAGCAATCATTTAGCAATTAATCACATTTTCCAACCTGTAGAACTGTAGCTTCAAAAAGTATCAATACTTACTTGCCTATAGCACCTGTCTACCCTACATACTCATTCTATAAATGGGGAAGTCTCACACCATTTTGCATGGATGAAGCTGGAAGTTTTTCAAACACTCACATGCAGCTGGCTGTGCAATATCACTGTAAAAATACTGTACAGCAGACATTGCTTGTATGCATGGATGGAAAAATATTCATTTCTGGGAAGCCGTTAAATTTTCCCACAACTCCTTTAAAAGTTTCATTAAAAGTCTTTCAAAGAAATTTTACACCAAACTCCAAAAAAGCTCCAGATTTTCAGATATGACTTGAACTTATACCATTCTTGTCTCAAGGGACACATGAAGAAAAAATTTGAAACACAGGTGTCTCAAATTTTCACAGCAAGTGCACTGGTTTACGTACAGTAGATGCTATATTAATAGGGTCAAGGGTTTGAATACAGGTCTAACCCAGGTTTTTTTTTCTTCCACAGGCTAGGCCTATTATGCTATTTTTCTCTGATTTGAGAAAGAAAAAGAAACACATTTTCCTTTGGGAGAAAAAAAAGGAGTAATTACAGAATACCCTGCACTTTTGAAGGTGCATCTAGACAGCGAAGTCGCAGTCCCAGGAAGGGCGCAAATGAAATCACGTGTTCCCTTGTTCATATAGGCCTACACTTGCGTCTGATTTTGAGAACCACACAACATGGGTGGCTTTAGAGCCAAGTGATCTTATTTTTCACAAATATTCTAAGTTCACTGATTTGTGGCCAAGTCAAAGTTGCAGTGACACATAGTTAAAGGGCCAAACCTCTCACCCCAAACTACAATTTTGGTACAGGTGGACCGAAATGCTCAATTGGCTCAGCTCTTTAATTGATAGCTACTGTAATTCAAACAATGCAGAGTACCAAAGCTTACATGTATGTTACACAGCATGAACAGTACTGAAAGTGTTTTGATTATATAAATTGAGTTCTTCTATACTCACCTTGATGCAATAAACTGAGATTGTATCTGGATGAGGATGAATTTTGACAATTGTGGGAGGGGCTTAAGTAAGAAGGTTAGGAGAATTGGTACTGTTTGGAGTGAGAGAACTGGGCCTTTAAAATATTCTCAGTTCACTGGTTTGAGGACTATAAGGTTAAGGTTAAGATTAAAGGGCCGAACCTCTCACCCCAAAATACAATTTTGGTAAGGGGGTACCAAAATTCTCAATTGGCTCAGCTCTTTGACTGACAGCTAATTCAAACAATGCAAAGTACCTAAGCTTATATTAAACAGCATGAACGGTATTGAGAGTGTTTTGATTATATACATTTGAGTTTTTCTATACTCACATTGAAGCAGTAAACTGAGACTATATCTGGATGAGGATGAATTTCAGACAATTGTGGGAGGGGCTTAAGTAAGAAGGTTAGGAAAACTGGTACTGCTTGGGGTGAGAGAACTGGGCCTTTAAGGTTGCAAAACTTGATATAGCGCACATTACTGTGATGAGACACACTCAATGGCACTTTACAAAGAACAAAAATCAAGAAAAAGATATCCTTAAAAGATAAGTTTTCAAAGCATCCTTTAAAGAATTAATAGAAGACGTCTGCCGAATATGAATCGGGAGGGCATTCCAAAGCTTCGGGCCAGCGACCATAAAAGAACGATCTG
The DNA here is from genome assembly GCA_037179385.1 of Holothuria scabra. Lineage (NCBI taxonomy): Eukaryota > Metazoa > Echinodermata > Holothuroidea > Aspidochirotida > Holothuriidae > Holothuria > Holothuria scabra. Next base: position 7,605,167 of record CM074197.1, on the reverse strand, counting down.
CAAAAGAACTGCGAGTGGTGAAACAAACCTTAAAAAGTAAATCTTTTGAAGATCTAGTGGCATAATAGGAAGCTCTGAGTTCAATCAACCCTGATAAATAAGATAGATTTCAAGATATGTTTGGAATTGGAGTCGAACTGTCAAAGTTGCAGTGACAGAGGCTTTCAAGATACATTTTGAGAAAAGGTAAAGTGGCAGTACAAGTTGGCTTGGGTCCTTTTATACTTTGAACATGCTTAACTGTGACTCCCATTCCACTTGGGGTACTCTATAATTGTACCAAAAAAAAAATTGAGCTTTGTTCTTCTCTGGACACTTAAAGTTTTAATTTGAGAGCTGTTTAAAATGATGTCATTTCTGGTCACTAATTCTAAATTAAGGTTTCATGGTACAGCTGATAGTTGGTACAGTACCTTCGGTACTGCCACAAATGGTACCGGTAGTACAGTACCTCAGTACCGGTACTAGAAGATTATAAAAAGCATGACTTTTAACACATGCAAATATCTGTAGAAACCCCAAGCATTGACAAAAGTGAAGTCTCATGATACTTTCCCTGCTCCCGTTTCACATTTTTTCTTATAACATTTAGTCACCCCACACTCAACATAGTGGTAAACAAAAAAGGTAAAATTCTCCGCATATTAGTGTCCGACATATCCGGGAGGGACAGAGACTTAAAGAGCAAGAGCAGTGATCCCAAATTGAAGAAATGTAGTAGACTGTCCAATTTCATGATTGGCTGTTGGGAGTCATGTGACAATGTTTTTTCTCTTCAATGTGAAATTTACCAGAAATTACTGCTTGGTTTACCTTGAATATGCAATAGTAAAGTCATAACATGTAATTAAAGAAAGATAATTTGATGACAAATAAAATTAAAATTGTGTTATTTAGCTTTTTCTTCAAAATAAGTGTGGGGAGACTGCTCTTAACCTTTAATCAGTGCTGCACTGCAATTCCGCATAGAAGAGCCAAACAAGATGACAAGAGCACTCAGAATTGTAGTGTAGATTGCAAAAGTAATTTGTAAAAATGATGAATATCACCCTCCTAAATTATAACCAAAAGTTGAAGTAGAAAAAAACGAAGTAGAACTTTACCAAATTATTTCCATAAAATATTGATTTATCAAGCTTTCTTCCCACTAAGTTATCACTATTGAAACTCTTTTCAAAGTTTTTCTTGTTTGAATTTCCTGAATGCATCGCCCAGCAATCTATTGTACAGTAACACTACTTCAGTAGCTATCAATACACCGAAGCAATTAAGTTGATTCCACATGACCACGTGCCGATAATTTAAGCAGGATTTAATGGGTGTTAAGTCCCATTGTTTAACTGTGTATACTTTTGAAAGAATATTCATTTCATAGTATCTGACAGGTATCTGACTGGTGAAACGGCTGCGAATAGTACCCTTTTTCATAGGGCAGTAGACTTCAATACTGGGGTCACCCAGGGTCAATTTGATGTTTGAAACTTGCTCCCAGCACACGTCATGATTGCACCTTCTCTAAAGGGGTTAAGGCTAGGCCTAGTCAAATTTCGTTAAGTTTGGACGCATAGGCGTAGCAAGGTTTATAACAATTATACGGCTATACTGAGTTAACGAATTAAGGCTTACCAGGTAATGGTCTATGGCCAACAACAACTGATATTGATGATGATGAACCATTATACTACTGGGTCCGTTAGTTTCTGCCCGTTACTTTCCGCCCCTAAAAACCTTGGGGCAGAAGGTTATGTTTAAACTAACCTGTGATAACAATCACTGTAAACTTCAAATTTCAAATCCAAGTACAAGACAACAATGAAATTTGTGGCTAGGCCTAAAACTTTTTCACTATCCTCATCAAAAATCATCGAAAAGAATGAATTTTATGACCTTTTTTCTAAACGTCATGTCTAGTCACAGACTTTTATTTTTTTACGTATAAGTAGTCCCCTTGTCTATAGGTAGGCTTATGCTGATTGTGTGAACAATTATTCACAGCAATGAATATCATATACCTGTACGTAAGTACGTAAAAGTATACTTAAGTCTACTACAGTGAGAATGTTGCTTGGAAAGTCGTCAACATGGCAGTATAGGGTGGCGCATTGAATAGTAAAAGACATCGATGAAGTTTGAAACTTAAAGGAAAAGTTGATGGAATCTTCATTTGACGAAAGTACCACTGATATCACATTCCATTCCATTACTTTCTGCCTCCCAAAAAGATGTTTTCTGCTTAAACTAAATGGGGCGGAAAACACAGTTTTTGAGGGGCAGAAAGTAGCAAGGGCGGAAACTAACTGTAACCATACTAGGCTAGGCCTGCAGTAGGCCCTAGTAACTAAGGTTAGGCCTAGCCTAGGCCTAACTTTGGACCCGACATTTTCAGTTGGTGAACATACAATTGATGAGTATTTTTAGTTGCACAACACGGTTACAAATGCTACACTAACATACTGCATAGCCTAACGTTACAGCGTACTAGCCTAATATTGCAAACATGCACGCAAATGCACAGGGAAGCAAGCATGAGAAAGCAAAATAGCAGCTTAGGCTGCGCTAGCCTAACATTAGATCTAACGTCACGGATGGGCAGAGATCGTGACTGTGCAGAGGAACCAAAACGTTTATCAGAAATGTACAAAAATTGAGAGACGACGCTAAACAAGTAAAATTTGCTAGTTGCGATTTAACGAAATCATGATTAAAGTTCAGTACACCTTAAGAATTGAAGAAAAGCCTCACCTTTCTCGTCTCTCTGACAGGGCTTGTTCTTTACTGCTGGGCCTAATTGCTAAGAATTCAAGTTGATTAACAAAACATGCACTGTTACATTGTACTCTTCCACAATTCAGATAACTTCTACGAGTTAAATTGTGATATTAAATCAAATATGTTTCTTAATTCAAAAATTTTCCAAACTATGATTAATTTTATACTTAGATTTTTAAGGAAATTTGAGATTTTAGGCCAAAAAACCTATTTTTTAGGAGAGAAAAATGCCTCTATTCAAATCACACTGCTAAGCAGACACAGTTTTTACGTTCAGGAATATGATGTTGCGAAAAAAAGCGGCAGCCTGAGTTTGGGTGCGACAGCCACGGATCATAATGCGCACTATGCAGGCTAGTTCCGTTCTCTAGTAAGTGAGTCACAGGTTCATCATGATGGATGGTTAGATGATTTTTTTAAGGCCTAGTTGTTTCAGGCCAATTGGTTCAAGTCGAGCCACGGGCCTTTTTCGAAGATCATATGATGGAGGATAATGTTTTGCGAACGGAAAGATGCGTATTGCGAAGGAGAAATCTTCATCAATTTAGTTAACGACTTTTAGGGTGCAGCAGCCGGCGTCTATAGACTCTAGACCGACGGTCGCCAAACTGTGGGACGCGTCCCACAAAGTGGGACGCATGAAATTTTGGGTGGGACGCCTCGCCTTTTGGTCAAAGAAAAAGTTATAAAAAGTTCGGCTGAGAAAATTGTGGAAAGTGGAACCTTTGCTTATTTCGGGAAAAAAAGCTATCAACAGAAGCCAAGAAGTGACATGATATAAATATCAAGATAACTGCCGTATCTTGTAATATTAGCGCTTATTTTGGGCAATGTTTCTATTTGGTTCTGAAACTAGTTTGTGCAGATGTCTGATAAGGAAGAACAATCAATATAATTTTAACTACTAAGTATTCCAAAATGTCTAAAATAATCGTATATATGGGAAACTTGCTTTGTTTGAAAATTCAGATGAGTGGCAGCGCAACATTCTGTTATAATCATTTTTTCAAGCTCATCTCATTGAGGCTGGACGAAACTAGTGACATACTTTGTAATGCTAGTGCTTCGTTTCGTTTAGTAGTAATAAAAACACTGAGTACAATGTCACAGGGTTCAATTTCTATTCAGAGAATGTTCAAAATAATCAGATATAGGAAATTTGCTATGATTGAAGATTCATATGAATAATGACAACGGAGAATGCTTTTATATTAATTTTTGTTCATTCCAAATTGTGTTTTCTTTGTTGACATTTCTGTTCAACCTGTCGTAATCTCAAAAGATGTATTTTTCCATGAAAACATCACTGACTGCTTATTTGTTTGATTTTCAAATATTAAGAACAGGTGTTCAGCTGTGTTGATGAAAAAAAGATGATTGATGTGTTGGCAGAGAGGAAAGAGAGATCTGAACCAAAAATAGAGAGCTCAGGCAACTTGAATTCTATCGTGGATTTTTCTTTATCATTGCCAACATAGCCGTTCAACAGGTCACTGAGAAGTTATTGAAGTATTCGACATAACTTCGGAAACTGAAATAATAATTACCTTTTACAAATTTGGTACAGGTGGGACGGTTCAGATTTCCAATTTTGTTAGTGGGACGCCAGCAAGAGAGTTTTGAGACCGCTGCTCTAGACGAATCCGATTAGCGATATCATCCATGGTACTGTACCTGTAAGAAAAGAAACTGAAATCAGGGAGTTTTCAGGAACAAATCATCAATTTTAGTATCATAATTAATTTGTATAAGCAGTTGGTAAGACGACATCTTGACTATGTAAGGTGAGAAACTTCAACCTTATCATGCTAGGCTTAAACCGCATCTTGGGCTTACCAAATTGGAGTTATTAAGGATTGGGGGGGGGGGGGGGGCATGCTCCAGGTTTACAAGCAGACTTTCTGAAAGGGATCCTCTGTTTTCTTGTACGTGCCCACAGCAAAAAAGTGCGGGGTCTAAATTAAGCCCTCCTAGCTCCCTCCCCCCCCCCCCCCCATCCGAACAAATACGACCTAAATGGGTTAATGAGTAAGGAAAAAGGTGCGTCCCGAATTGGCCTTATCATCTCCAGCATTTTACGCGGGGGTGTTCCATCTAGTTTGTCCAAGACTGAGTTTTTGTCAGCTAAAAAATCGGAATTAATAGTTTTACGACATTGGTTATTTTGGCAAACTTCAAAGAGCATTGGGGACCGTTCGGCGAAACCAAACTTTAAATAAAACTGTCTCTATAAAAAAGCTGTACGTCTACTGAGAGAAAACACTTGACCAACCTCATACCACGGCGATCAGACCATTTACATCATTGGTGTGTCATTTATGGCTCTATTCTAGACCGGATAAATAGAACCGAGATACTACACATGTTCTAACCCAATAGAATATCGTAAGTTAATGCTTGTGTTGCTGATTTTTGCCTTTTTCTGTTAATTTACTTGGCTATTGCATGTAACAGTGTGTTGAAATGTTCTGTTTTCGTTAAGGATTTGTTTCCTTTGTCTTAATTTTAACCTTTCTTTTATTTCTGATATAAATTGCAATGAAACAGACTGTTATTGTTTAATTTAATATGTTCAAAGATTAAATAAATTGTAAAAGAAAGCCAAAAGGCTACTGGTTCTAAAGTCCTCCTGACCCCTGGCAAAGGGCCGTTCGGCAGAACTAGAACTTTTACTGCTTCCAGAAGAAACTAGAAAGCCAATACTTTTTCTAAAGTCCTGCCGGCCCTCTGGCAAAGGTCCTTTCGGCGAAAACAGAACTTTCACTGCTTCCCGAAGAAGCTGGAAAGCTTTTTTCTAAAAGTCCCCTCGACTCTCTGGCGAAGAGCCAAGGGGCGAAAACCAAACAATTACTCCCGGAGGAGTTTTTTTTTTTTTTTTTTTGAAGTGAAAACTTTAAATTTATTTACATCCAGACATCAGAATATGCACAACATTTACAATATTTACATTAAATTAAGGGACATGGGAATAATGAAAATAAATACCTTCCTGGAAAGAAAACAATTGTGAAAAAGTTTTCACAAGATGAACTTAAGACCACGATTTGTCATTTTTACGAATGATTTGTTTTCGACCCACATTTCTTTAAATTTATCAAATTTTAACCTACTGTGATCCGCTTTTACCCTGTTTTTTATATTTTTAATGATTGAAGAAACAATAGTTTTACTTGGATGATCTTCAGATGGAAAAATACGGACACACCTAGATTTCCAAACGATGAACTTTGTGACACAAAACACATACCAAATTCTTATAAAAACTACCTTAGATGCTTTCAACTCAGGAAAACCTTAAGTGAAAGGGTGTACTGAAACTGTTCAGAAGCATTGTCACCCAGCATTTGCTTTAATATTTTTTGTAACCAGTCACGAATAGGTTTAACTTTTGGACAATTCCACATTATGTGTTTGTTTGTTTCGATTTCACTGCAAGTGTCTTTTGGGCACAAGCCGTCGCCCATCCCCAGCTTCTAATTCTTTGCCTCGTGTACAAAATTCGTGTGCGAACCGCCATTGGAAGTCTTTCAACTTATTATTAATGTCACTGAACGTTAACTTCCAAATATTGTCCCATGGAAAGGTGGGATGTTTCTTGAGAATTGTCACATCGATATTAACAGTTTGCAGCAGTTTAACAATGTCCTTATTCCTCTTGCAATCATGATAGAAGACCTCGCTTATATTAAAGAGCCGCTTTAACAAATCACTTGCATAAACAAGGGATGGCGAACAAAGATCTGAATTAGGCCTTGAGTTCGACCAAATACAAGAAAAGGAGACTCGAAGTGGCTTGGCTAAAAAATAACGAGCGCGGGAGAAGTATTTCGGATAGCTTCCGTCTAACAAAGGAAACAAAGGTTCACTGGCGGCGGAAGCGGGGAGGGGGGTGGAACGGGGGGACAGCCCCCCCCCCCCAAATTACTTAGCGAGGGGACGTCCCCCTAAAAAAAATCAGAGAAGAAGTAAAAGAAACTTGGGAGCCTTGAACCAATTTAAAGTTGAGACTATAGTTAACCCACCACCGAACAGAGCAGCCGAAATTGACTTAGCCTATATGTTCTGCCATTGTTTGGCTGATTCTTGTCACGGTCCCCTGCGACCATGCATGCTCTATGCCTGTGACCTAGAATTTGGCTACAAAGCATTACAAAAATCTGGCAACCTCAAAACAACCAACGATTTAGATTCTAGACTATGCTATTGCAATAAAAGGTCACAAACACTCGAAACCTACAGAAACCGGCGACCTAACTTTGAAATATGATTGCCAAGAAACTCAACCACAAACCTAGTTATTTTAACAGATTGGAATCCGGAATCCGCCAAAAATGAGCGAAACGTATCATCTATGGGAAAATCGCCAAATGGTAGCTCCGTTCGCCCGGTTGGAACTTTGGAAGAGTAAGCTACCTCGCTATTATACCGAGGTAGCCTATACGTTGTTCAAAAGTTCGGATTCATCCTGATCAGATAGGTGTGCATATAGACTGATTCCAAGGTAAATATTAATGAATTTACAGCAGATTGAATGTTAAAATGAATCCCGGTGAAAGTACAAGAATTTCAAGAAACAGACCTTCAATTAAAATACAAAATCAAAACAAACTTACATGTGCAGAACCAAACCAAGGGCGAGTACAGGGGCAACTTGATTTTAGAGTAGTTAGGTAACTGCGCCCCTTTTCCTTTGGATTTGAAAAATAAATTTAACAAAACCAAAATTACAAACATAACAACGCAACTGTTGATATCCAAGAAATAGCCTATAGGCTATCTGTGAACGCAAATATTTCGCACATTTTTGTTCATTGAATTCACCGTAAAATGTTCCAAAAACGGCTTAGATTGCACGAAAGAGCTTGTAGAATCTCAGAGCTTCCAGGGCCCTAAGGCGGGCCCTGGACCCACGCCAGTGGGACTTCGCGCTCGTGATGTGCGCTACGCGCACATAGGGTTCGTTTCACGCATCCAACCATTCCATCTTGTTCACTGATTGCCCCCCCCCCCTTAATTTTTATGCTTCCGCCGCCACTGCAAAGGTTTCACGAACAGAGCATCTACTTTAATTCTCAGATTATCGAGGGCTAACCCACCACCTTGCTTTGGCAGTGAAGTAACTTGTCTAGTGACTAGGTCAGGTTTCCTCTCGCCCCATATGAACGAAAACACAACTTTGTTCAGTTCCTTCACAAAGGCATCTGGCATACGGTAGATAGGGGCTATATAATAAAATAAGGGGTAAATAACGGTGTTAACAACTAACACTCTACCTATTTAACTTAAGTGACTGTTTTTCCACATGTTCAAAATTCTGATGGCTTTATTGAGCTTGCTGTTCCAATTAGACTGAATGACTTCAAAAGATCCAAAGAAAGGAGGAGGAGGAGTTTTGCTCCCCAAAGGACCTTAACGTCCCCAACTGGACAAGTACGCACTCTAAAGGGCAAACATGTGTGGTCTTGCTCTAGACTGGCTGAATAGAACAGCCAAATCTGAGTCGACAAGATAGCAGAAAATTTTCATCGATAAAATTAAATAAACCTCGTCTACAGATTTATAAAATAAACATTGAGTAAAGTTACAATTACCTCAGTGGGTTTAACTATACTCAATCTTCATTATCCTACAGAAGGTACCGTACAATAAACTTCCAGATTTCCTACGAACCAGAAATATTGTGACGTTTTAGTGACGTTTCTGTGACGTACAGTAAGCCTCCATTTGGAGCGGAAATGAGAAATATTAGGAAGAAACATCAGTCGTAGAGTAAAATCTTGTAAAAACATGCAAAAATAATTAAAAACTTTTCAATGAAGATTTGATAAACATAATTCCTTTCTGCCTACACTACATCTGGCTGAAATTTGTACTTAGAAAATTCCACTCTAAGGTGTGATAGATGCAGATGTCCAACCTATATAAGACTTCCTCTACTATACCCTGTGCGGCACGTTGACGTCAAACCGGACGGTAGTGTTCACACATGGTCCTACTCTTATTGCACTGGGAGGCGAGTAGTGTTCCTCCCCAATGTATCGCCGGTCCTTGAGGGGAGTCCCGAGGAAAGATTCCTGTCGTATACAAAGCACGCTGAGCGTCACTGTATGCAGAAGGGTACTAGAGAGGCGCCTGAGTTGGTTCTCTGTTGTAGTTGACAGGATACATAACCGGCCAGAGACCTTGAACGCTTGGCTTCAATCTTTTGTGTTTTTTTTTTCTTTTTTTTTTTATCTTATTTAATTACTTTTTTTTTTTTTTTTTTTGATGGTGAGGCGCCACCTTTTATAAAATCTGAAAACTCAAGAAGCACGGCAAGGTAGCATATGCCCCCATTAAGTCCTCCATTGACTTACACACTGAATCCAAAAAGTAAACGGGCCTCTAAAAGCTTGTCGAAGTTTTTGCCAGGTGCAAGCTACCACTCATTTGAAAGCTGACAAATTGGCCATTCATGGCATTTTCAATTTTCTATATCATGACCGTGAAGATTTTTTGCTATTTCAGCTCAAAGTTTAATCACCGTTTTCCGAGCCTTGTTTTTCACTAAAAGCTTGCCACCCCTCCGCCAGCTTCTAAAGCCCATAATTTCCACAAAATTGCTTCAATTAAGCCATTTTTCACCAGTGGTACTTCATATAATATACTTTCATAAAATAATTACAAAACACCCCATCCTATTCTATATCGTATCAAAAAGGGCTCCCCATTTTGGGGACTCTATCTGAGGGCGAACAAACGCACGTATTAATACACCTGCTCATTGGGTTATGCTCCCATAAGAGCTAAAGACAAGAAAACCCCCAGTTTAAAATGAAAACTTTTTAGGACAATCTTACAGAGGCCGCAGAGCCAATTTTGAAGTGCGGGGCTAATCATCGAAGCGGCCCAATATGTCCATTAATACAAATGCAGTTTAAGACGGCCCAAAATACAGTTTAAGGTGGCCCAAAATGCCTACAGCAAAAAAATGTGCGGGGCTAAAACCCCCCTAAGTACTAGCCCCCGTCTTCGCGATCCCTGTCTTAACTGATGCTGCTTTGATTTCTAATTCCAAACCAATACGACCTAAATGGGTTAATAAGTAAAAGAAAAATGGTGCGTAACGAATTGGCCTTATCATTTCCAAAATTGCACGCGGGAGCGGGAGTGTTCCATCTAGTTTTGTCCAAGACTGAGTTTTTGTCAGCTAAAAAATCGGAACTAATGGTACGACATTTGTTATTTTGGCAAACTTCAAAGAGCATTGGGGGCCGTTCGGCGAAACCAAACTTTAAATAAAACTGTCTCCTAAAGAAGCTGTACGCAGGTACGTCTACTGAGAGACAACACTTGACCAACCTCATACCACGGCGATCAGACCATTTACATCATTGGTGTGTCATGTATGGCTCCATTATAGACCGGATGAATAGAACCGAGATACTACACATGTTCTAACCCAATAGAATATCGTAAGTTAATGCTTGTTTTGCTGATTTTTGCTTTTTTCTGTTAATTTACTTGGCTATTGCATGTAACAGTGTATTGAAATGTTCTGCTTTCGTTAGGGATTTGTTACCTTTGTCTTAATTTTAACCTTTCTTTTATTTCTGATGTAATATGCAATGAAACAGACTGTTATTGTTTAATTTAATATTTTCAAAGATTAAATAAATTTCGAAAGAAAGCCCAGAAGGCCAATTTTCTCTAAAGTCCTCCTGACCCTCTGGCAAAGGGCCGTTCGGGGAAACTAAAACTTTCACTGCTTCCAGAAGAAGCCAATAGGCCTTTTTTCTAAAGTCCTGCCGACCCTCTGGCAAAGGTCCCTTTCGGCGAAACCAAAACTTTCACTGCTTCCCGAAGAAGCTAGAAAGCCAATAGGCCGAGAGACTGAAAGCATGCATAATCGTTATGGACGATCTTTAATGAGCAAAGTTACGGGCGTCAGGAAAAGGATCTTGTCCCAGATTTTGTAGGCCTGCACAAAATGAACTGATCTATTACACTGATAGGGATGATTATTTTAATTCTAGTTATTTTAATTCTAGGTGTTATTTCGCTCTCAAAATACCCCCATTTAGAATTACATTTCAACATTTATTAATCAAGTTGGTAACACTATTAAAGAACGACTCTCTTTCTATCCTTACAAAAATTATTAAAAAGTAAGATATACCCTAATAAATAATGAGACATACACCTTAATGCAAATCAGCCAGATCTGAGTCGACAAGATAGCAGAAAATTTTTAATCGATAAAATTAAAGAAACCTCGTCTACAGATTTATAAAATAAACATTGAGTAAAGTTATAGTAACCTCAGTGGGTTTAACTGTACTCAATCTACATTATCCTACAGAAGGTACCGCACAATAAACTTCCAGATTTCCTACGAACCAGAAATATTGTGACGTTTTAGTGACGTTTCTGTGACGTAAGCCTCCTTTTGGAGCAGAAATGAGAAATATTTGGAAGAAACATCAGTCGTAGAGTAAAATCTTGTAAAAACGTGCAAAAATAATTAAAAACTTTTCAATGAAGATTTGATAAACATAATTCCTTTCTGCCTACACTACATCTGGCTAAAATTTGTACTTAGAAAATTCCACTCTAAGGTGTGATAGATGCAGATGTCCAACCTATATAAGACTTCCTCTACTATACCCTGTGCGGCACGTTGACGTCAAACCGGACGGTAGTGTTCACACATGGTCCTACTCTGATTGCACTGGGAGGCGAGTAGTGTTCCTCCCCAATGTATCGCCGGTCCTTGAGGGGAGTCCCGAGGAAAGATTCCTGTCGTATACAAAGCACGCTGAGCGTCACTGTATGCAGAAGGGTACTAGAGAGGCGCCTGAGTTGGTTCTCTGTTGTAGTTGACAGGATACATAACCGGCCAGAGACCTTGAACGCTTGGCTTCAATCTTTTGTGTTTTTTTTTTCTTTTTTTTTTTATCTTATTTAATTACTTTTTTTTTTTTTTTTTTTTGATGGTGAGGCGCCACCTTTTATAAAATCTGAAAACTCAAGAAGCACGGCAAGGTAGCATATGCCCCCATTAAGTCCCCCATTGACTAACACACTGAATCCAAAAAGGAAACGGGCCTCCAAAAGCTTGTCGAAGTTTTTGCCAGGTGCAAGCTACCACTCATTTGAAAGCTGACAAGTTGGCCATTCATGGCATTTTCAATTTTCTATATCATGACCGTGAAGATTTTTTGCTATTTCAGCTCAAAGTTTAATCACCGTTTTCCGAGCCTTGTTTTTCACTAAAACCTTGCCACCCCTCCGCCAGCTTCTTAAGCCCATAATTTCCACAAAATTTCTTCAATTAAGCCATTTTTCACCAGTGGTACTTCATATAATATACTTTCATAAAATAATTACAAAACACCCCATCCTATTCTATATCGTATCAAAAAGGGCTCCCCATTTTGGGGACTCTATCTGAGGGCGAACAAACGCACGCATTAATACACCTGCTCATTGGGTTACGCTCCCATAAGAGCTAAAGACAAGAACACCCCCAGTTTAAAATGAAAACTTTTTAGGACAATCTTACAGAGGCCGCAGAGCCAATTTTGAAGTGCGGGGGCTAATCATCGAAGCGGCCCAATATGTCCATTAATACAAATGCAGTTTAAGACGGCCCAAAATACAGTTTAAGGTGGCCCAAAATGCCTACAGCAAAAAATGTGCGGGGCTAAAACCCCCCTAAGTACTAGCCCCCGTCTTCGCGATCCCTGTCTTAACTGATGCTGCTTTGATTTCTAATTCCAAACCAATACGACCTAAATGGGTTAATAAGTAAAAGAAAAATGGTGCGTAACGAATTGGCCTTATCATTTCCAAAATTGCACGCGGGAGCGGGGGTGTTCCATCTAGTTTTGTCCAAGACTGAGTTTTTGTCAGCTAAAAAATCGGAACTAATGGTACGACATTTGTTATTTTGGCAAACTTCAAAGAGCATTGGGGGCCGTTCGGCGAAACCAAACTTTAAATAAAACTGTCTCCTAAAGAAGCTGTACGTAGGTACGTCTACTGAGAGACAACACTTGACCAACCTCATACCACGGCGATCAGACCATTTACATCATTGGTGTGTCATGTATGGCTCCATTCTAGACCGGATGAATAGAACCGAGATACTACACATGTTCTAACCCAATAGAATATCGTAAGTTAATGCTTGTTTTGCTGATTTTTGCTTTTTTCTGTTAATTTACTTGGCTATTGCATGTAACAGTGTATTGAAATGTTCTGCTTTCGTTGGGGATTTGTTACCTTTGTCTTAATTTTAACCTTTCTTTTATTTCTGATGTAATATGCAATGAAACAGACTGTTATTGTTTAATTTAATATTTTCAAAGATTAAATAAATTTCGAAAGAAAGCCCAGAAGGCCAATTTTCTCTAAAGTCCTCCTGACCCTCTGGCAAAGGGCCGTTCGGGGAAACTAAAACTTTCACTGCTTCCAGAAGAAGCTAGAAAGCCAATAGGCCTTTTTTCTAAAGTCCTGCCGGCCCTCTGGCAAAGGTCCCTTTCGGCGAAACCAAAACTTTCACTGCTTTCCGAAGAAGCTAGAAAGCCAATAGGCCTTTTTTCTAAAGTCCTGCCGGCCCTCTGGCAAAGGTCCCTTTCGGCGAAACCAAAACTTTCACTGCTTCCCGAAGAAGCTAGAAAGCCAATAGGCCGAGAGACTGAAAGCATGCATAATCGTTATGGACGATCTTTAATGAGCAAAGTTACGGGCGTCAGGAAAAGGATCTTGTCCCAGATTTTGTAGGCCTGCACAAAATGAACTGATCTATTACACTGATAGGGATGATTATTTTAATTCTAGTTATTTTAATTCTAGGTGTTATTTCGCTCTCAAAATACCCCCATTTAGAATTACATTTCAACATTTATTAATCAAGTTGGTAACACTATTAAAGAACGACTCTCTTTCTATCCTTACAAAAATTATTAAAAAGTAAGATATACCCTAATAAATAATGAGACATACTCCTTAATGCAAATCAGCCAGATCTGAGTCGACAAGATAGCAGAAAATTTTTAATCGATAAAATTAAAGAAACCTCGTCTACAGATTTATAAAATAAACATTGAGTAAAGTTATAGTAACCTCAGTGGGTTTAACTGTACTCAATCTACATTATCCTACAGAAGGTACCGCACAATAAACTTCCAGATTTCCTACGAACCAGAAATATTGTGACGTTTTAGTGACGTTTCTGTGACGTAAGCCTCCTTTTGGAGCAGAAATGAGAAATATTTGGAAGAAACATCAGTCGTAGAGTAAAATCTTGTAAAAACATGCAAAAATAATTAAAAACTTTTCAATGAAGATTTGATAAACATAATTCCTTTCTGCCTACACTACATCTGGCTGAAATTTGTACTTAGAAAATTCCACTCTAAGGTGTGATAGATGCAGATGTCCAACCTATATAAGACTTCCTCTACTATACCCTGTGCGGCACGTTGACGTCAAACCGGACGGTAGTGTTCACACATGGTCCTACTCTGATTGCACTGGGAGGCGAGTAGTGTTCCTCCCCAATGTATCGCCGGTCCTTGAGGGGAGTCCCGAGGAAAGATTCCTGTCGTATACAAAGCACGCTGAGCGTCACTGTATGCAGAAGGGTACTATAGAGGCGCCTGAGTTGGTTCTCTGTTGTAGTTGACAGGATACATAACCGGCCAGAGACCTTGAACGCCTGGCTTCAATCTTTTGTGTTTTTTTTTTCTTCATTTATTTATCTTATTTAATTACTTCTTTTTTTCTTTTTTTTTGATGGTGAGGCGCCACCTTTTATAAAATCTGAAAACTCAAGAAGCACGGCAAGGTAGCATATGCCCCCATTAAGTCCTCCATTGACTAACACACTGAATCCAAAAAGGAAACGGGCCTCTAAAAGCTTGTCGAAGTAGTTTTTGCCAGGTGCAAGCTACCACTCATTTGAAAGCTGACAAGTTGGCCATTCATGGCATTTTCAATTTTCTATATCATTACCGTGAAGATTTTTTGCTATTTCAGCTCAAAGTTTAATCACCGTTTTCCGAGCCTTCTTTTTCACTAAAAGCTTGCCACCCCTCCGCCAGCTTCTTAAGCCCATAATTTCCACAAAATTGCTTCAATTAAGCCATTTTTCACCAGTGGTACTTCATATAATATACTTTCATAAAATAATTACAAAACACCCCATCGTATTCTATATCGTATCAAAAAGGGCTCCCCATTTTGGGGACTCTATCTGAGGGCGAACAAACGCACGCATTAATACACCTGCTCATTGGGTTACGCTCCCATAAGAGCTAAAGACAAGAACACCCCCAGTTTAAAATGAAAACTTTTTAGGACAATCTTACAGAGGCCGCAGAGCCAATTTTGAAGTGCGGGGGCTAATCATCGAAGCGGCCCAATATGTCCATTAATACAAATGCAGTTTAAGACGGCCCAAAATACAGTTTAAGGTGGCCCAAAATGCCTACAGCAAAAAGTGTGCGGGGCTAAACCCCCCCCCCCCCTAAGTACTAGCCCCCGTCTTCGCGATCCCTGTCTTAACTGATGCTGCTTTGATTTCTAATTCCAAACCAATACGACCTAAATGGGTTAATAAGTAAAAGAAAAATGGTGCGTAACGAATTGGCCTTATCATTTCCAAAATTGCACGCGGGGGCGGGGGTGTTCCATCTAGTTTTGTCCAAGACTGAGTTTTTGTCAGCTAAAAAATCGGAACTAATGGTACGACATTTGTTATTTTGGCAAACTTCAAAGAACATTGGGGGCCGTTCGGCGAAACCAAACTTTAAATAAAACTGTCTCCTAAAGAAGCTGTACGTAGGTACGTCTACTGAGAGACAACACTTGACCAACCTCATACCACGGCGATCAGACCATTTACATCATTGGTGTGTCATGTATGGCTCCATTCTAGACCGGATGAATAGAACCGAGATACTACACATGTTCTAACCCAATAGAATATCGTAAGTTAATGCTTGTTTTGCTGATTTTTGCTTTTTTCTGTTAATTTACTTGGCTATTGCATGTAACAGTGTATTGAAATGTTCTGCTTTCGTTGGGGATTTGTTACCTTTGTCTTAATTTTAACCTTTCTTTTATTTCTGATGTAATATGCAATGAAACAGACTGTTATTGTCTAATTTAATATTTTCAAAGATTAAATAAATTTCGAAAGAAAGCCCAGAAGGCCAATTTTCTCTAAAGTCCTCCTGACCCTCTGGCAAAGGGCCGTTCGGGGAAACTAAAACTTTCACTGCTTCCAGAAGAAGCTAGAAAGCCAATAGGCCTTTTTTCTAAAGTCCTGCCGGCCCTCTGGCAAAGGTCCCTTTCGGCGAAACCAAAACTTTCACTGCTTTCCGAAGAAGCTAGAAAGCCAATAGGCCGAGAGACTGAAAGCATGCATAATCGTTATGGACGATCTTTAATGAGCAAAGTTACGGGCGTCAGGAAAAGGATCTTGTCCCAGATTTTGTAGGCCTGCACAAAATGAACTGATCTATTACACTGATAGGGATGATTATTTTAATTCTAGTTATTTTAATTCTAGGTGTTATTTCGCTCTCAAAATACCCCCATTTAGAATTACATTTCAACATTCATTAATCAAGTTGGTAACACTATTAAAGAACGACTCTCTTTCTATCCTTACAAAAATTATTAAAAAGTAAGATATACCCTAATAAATAATGAGACATACTCCTTAATGCAAATCAGCCAGATCTGAGTCGACAAGATAGCAGAAAATTTTTAATCGATAAAATTAAAGAAACCTCGTCTACAGATTTATAAAATAAACATTGAGTAAAGTTATAGTAACCTCAGTGGGTTTAACTGTACTCAATCTACATTATCCTACAGAAGGTACCGCACAATAAACTTCCAGATTTCCTACGAACCAGAAATATTGTGACGTTTTAGTGACGTTTCTGTGACGTAAGCCTCCTTTTGGAGCAGAAATGAGAAATATTTGGAAGAAACATCAGTCGTAGAGTAAAATCTTGTAAAAACATGCAAAAATAATTAAAAACTTTTCAATGAAGATTTGATAAACATAATTCCTTTCTGCCTACACTACATCTGGCTGAAATTTGTACTTAGAAAATTCCACTCTAAGGTGTGATAGATGCAGATGTCCAACCTATATAAGACTTCCTCTACTATACCCTGTGCGGCACGTTGACGTCAAACCGGACGGTAGTGTTCACACATGGTCCTACTCTGATTGCACTGGGAGGCGAGTAGTGTTCCTCCCCAATGTATCGCCGGTCCTTGAGGGGAGTCCCGAGGAAAGATTGCTGTCGTATACAAAGCACGCTGAGCGTCACTGTATGCAGAAGGGTACTAGAGAGGCGCCTGAGTTGGTTCTCTGTTGTAGTTGACAGGATACATAACCGGCCAGAGACCTTGAACGCTTGGCTTCAATCTTTTGTGTTTTTTCTCTTCATTTATTTATCTTATTTAATTACTTCTTTTTTTCTTTTTTTTTTGATGTTGAGGCGCCACCTTTTATAAAATCTGAAAACTCAAGAAGCACGGCAAGGTAGCATATGCCCCCATTAAGTCCTCCATTGACTAACACACTGAATCCAAAAAGGAAACGGGCCTCTAAAAGCTTGTCGAAGTAGTTTTTGCCAGGTGCAAGCTACCACTCATTTGAAAGCTGACAAGTTGGCCATTCATGGCATTTTCAATTTTCTATATCATTACCGTGAAGATTTTTTGCTATTTCAGCTCAAAGTTTAATCACCGTTTTCCGAGCCTTCTTTTTCACTAAAAGCTTGCCACCCCTCCGCCAGCTTCTTAAGCCCATAATTTCCACAAAATTGCTTCAATTAAGCCATTTTTCACCAGTGGTACTTCATATAATATACTTTCATAAAATAATTACAAAACACCCCATCGTATTCTATATCGTATCAAAAAGGGCTCCCCATTTTGGGGACTCTATCTGAGGGCGAACAAACGCACGCATTAATACACCTGCTCATTGGGTTACGCTCCCATAAGAGCTAAAGACAAGAACACCCCAGTTTAAAATGAAAACTTTTTAGGACAATCTTACAGAGGCCGCAGAGCCAATTTTGAAGTGCGGGGCTAATCATCGAAGCGGCCCAATATGTCCATTAATACAAATGCAGTTTAAGACGGCCCAAAATACAGTTTAAGGTGGCCCAAAATGCCTACAGCAAAAAAATGTGCGGGGCTAAAACCCCCCTAAGTACTAGCCCCCGTCTTCGCGATCCCTGTCTTAACTGATGCTGCTTTGATTTCTAATTCCAAACCAATACGACCTAAATGGGTTAATAAGTAAAAGAAAAATGGTGCGTAACGAATTGGCCTTATCATTTCCAAAATTGCACGCGGGAGCGGGGTGTTCCATCTAGTTTTGTCCAAGACTGAGTTTTTGTCAGCTAAAAAATCGGAACTAATGGTACGACATTTGTTATTTTGGCAAACTTCAAAGAGCATTGGGGGCCGTTCGGCGAAACCAAACTTTAAATAAAACTGTCTCCTAAAGAAGTTGTACGTAGGTACGTCTACTGAGAGACAACACTTGACCAACCTCATACCACGGCGATCAGACCATTTACATTATTGGTGTGTCATGTATGGCTCCATTCTAGACCGGATGAATAGAACCGAGATACTACACATGTTCTAACCCAATAGAATATCGTAAGTTAATGCTTGTTTTGCTGATTTTTGCTTTTTTCTGTTAATTTACTTGGCTATTGCATGTAACAGTGTATTGAAATGTTCTGCTTTCGTTGGGGATTTGTTACCTTTGTCTTAATTTTAACCTTTCTTTTATTTCTGATGTAATATGCAATGAAACAGACTGTTATTGTTTAATTTAATATTTTCAAAGATTAAATAAATTTCGAAAGAAAGCCCAGAAGGCGAATTTTCTCTAAAGTCCTCCTGACCCTCTGGCAAAGGGCCGTTCGGGGAAACTAAAACTTTCACTGCTTCCAGAAGAAGCTAGAAAGCCAATAGGCCTTTTTTCTAAAGTCCTGCCGGCCCTCTGGCAAAGGTCCCTTTCGGCGAAACCAAAACTTTCACTGCTTTCCGAAGAAGCTAGAAAGCCAATAGGCCGAGAGACTGAAAGCATGCATAATCGTTATGGACGATCTTTAATGAGCAAAGTTACGGGCGTCAGGAAAAGGATCTTGTCCCAGATTTTGTAGGCCTGCACAAAATGAACTGATCTATTACACTGATAGGGATGATTATTTTAATTCTAGTTATTTTAATTCTAGGTGTTATTTCGCTCTCAAAATACCCCCATTTAGAATTACATTTCAACATTTATTAATCAAGTTGGTAACACTATTAAAGAACGACTCTCTTTCTATCCTTACAAAAATTATTAAAAAGTAAGATATACCCTAATAAATAATGAGACATACTCCTTAATGCAAATCAGCCAGATCTGAGTCGACAAGATAGCAGAAAATTTTTAATCGATAAAATTAAAGAAACCTCGTCTACAGATTTATAAAATAAACATTGAGTAAAGTTATAGTAACCTCAGTGGGTTTAACTGTACTCAATCTACATTATCCTACAGAAGGTACCGCACAATAAACTTCCAGATTTCCTACGAACCAGAAATATTGTGACGTTTTAGTGACGTTTCTGTGACGTAAGCCTCCTTTTGGAGCAGAAATGAGAAATATTTGGAAGAAACATCAGTCGTAGAGTAAAATCTTGTAAAAACATGCAAAAATAATTAAAAACTTTTCAATGAAGATTTGATAAACATAATTCCTTTCTGCCTACACTACATCTGGCTGAAATTTGTACTTAGAAAATTCCACTCTAAGGTGTGATAGATGCAGATGTCCAACCTATATAAGACTTCCTCTACTATACCCTGTGCGGCACGTTGACGTCAAACCGGACGGTAGTGTTCACACATGGTCCTACTCTGATTGCACTGGGAGGCGAGTAGTGTTCCTCCCCAATGTATCGCCGGTCCTTGAGGGGAGTCCCGAGGAAAGATTGCTGTCGTATACAAAGCACGCTGAGCGTCACTGTATGCAGAAGGGTACTAGAGAGGCGCCTGAGTTGGTTCTCTGTTGTAGTTGACAGGATACATAACCGGCCAGAGACCTTGAACGCTTGGCTTCAATCTTTTGTGTTTTTTTTTCTTCATTTATTTATCTTATTTAATTACTTCTTTTTTTCTTTTTTTTTGATGGTGAGGCGCCACCTTTTATAAAATCTGAAAACTCAAGAAGCACGGCAAGGTAGCATATGCCCCCATTAAGTCCTCCATTGACTAACACACTGAATCCAAAAAGGAAACGGGCCTCTAAAAGCTTGTCGAAGTAGTTTTTGCCAGGTGCAAGCTACCACTCATTTGAAAGCTGACAAGTTGGCCATTCATGGCATTTTCAATTTTCTATATCATTACCGTGAAGATTTTTTGCTATTTCAGCTCAAAGTTTAATCACCGTTTTCCGAGCCTTGTTTTTCACTAAAAGCTTGCCACCCCTCCGCCAGCTTCTTAAGCCCATAATTTCCACAAAATTGCTTCAATTAAGCCATTTTTCACCAGTGGTACTTCATATAATATACTTTCATAAAATAATTACAAAACACCCCATCGTATTCTATATCGTATCAAAAAGGGCTCCCCATTTTTGGGACTCTATCTGAGGGCGAATAAACGCACGCATTAATACACCTGCTCATTGGGTTACGCTCCCATAAGAGCTAAAGACAAGAACACCCCCAGTTTAAAATGAAAACTTTTTAGGACAATCTTACAGAGGCCGCAGAGCCAATTTTGAAGTGCGGGGGCTAATCATCGAAGCGGCCCAATATGTCCATTAATACAAATGCAGTTTAAGACGGCCCAAAATACAGTTTAAGGTGGCCCAAAATGCCTACAGCAAAAAGTGTGCGGGGCTAAACCCCCCCCCCCCCTAAGTACTAGCCCCCGTCTTCGCGATCCCTGTCTTAACTGATGCTGCTTTGATTTCTAATTCCAAACCAATACGACCTAAATGGGTTAATAAGTAAAAGAAAAATGGTGCGTAACGAATTGGCCTTATCATTTCCAAAATTGCACGCGGGAGCGGGGGTGTTCCATCTAGTTTTGTCCAAGACTGAGTTTTTGTCAGCTAAAAAATCGGAACTAATGGTACGACATTTGTTATTTTGGCAAACTTCAAAGAGCATTGGGGGCCGTTCGGCGAAACCAAACTTTAAATAAAACTGTCTCCTAAAGAAGCTGTACGTAGGTACGTCTACTGAGAGACAACACTTGACCAACCTCATACCACGGCGATCAGACCATTTACATCATTGGTGTGTCATGTATGGCTCCATTCTAGACCGGATGAATAGAACCGAGATACTACACATGTTCTAACCCAATAGAATATCGTAAGTTAATGCTTGTTTTGCTGATTTTTGCTTTTTTCTGTTAATTTACTTGGCTATTGCATGTAACAGTGTATTGAAATGTTCTGCTTTCGTTGGGGATTTGTTACCTTTGTCTTAATTTTAACCTTTCTTTTATTTCTGATGTAATATGCAATGAAACAGACTGTTATTGTCTAATTTAATATTTTCAAAGATTAAATAAATTTCGAAAGAAAGCCCAGAAGGCGAATTTTCTCTAAAGTCCTCCTGACCCTCTGGCAAAGGGCCGTTCGGGGAAACTAAAACTTTCACTGCTTCCAGAAGAAGCTAGAAAGCCAATAGGCCTTTTTTCTAAAGTCCTGCCGGCCCTCTGGCAAAGGTCCCTTTCGGCGAAACCAAAACTTTCACTGCTTTCCGAAGAAGCTAGAAAGCCAATAGGCCGAGAGACTGAAAGCATGCATAATCGTTATGGACGATCTTTAATGAGCAAAGTTACGGGCGTCAGGAAAAGGATCTTGTCCCAGATTTTGTAGGCCTGCACAAAATGAACTGATCTATTACACTGATAGGGATGATTATTTTAATTCTAGTTATTTTAATTCTAGGTGTTATTTCGCTCTCAAAATACCCCCATTTAGAATTACATTTCAACATTTATTAATCAAGTTGGTAACACTATTAAAGAACGACTCTCTTTCTATCCTTACAAAAATTATTAAAAAGTAAGATATACCCTAATAAATAATGAGACATACTCCTTAATGCAAATCAGCCAGATCTGAGTCGACAAGATAGCAGAAAATTTTTAATCGATAAAATTAAAGAAACCTCGTCTACAGATTTATAAAATAAACATTGAGTAAAGTTATAGTAACCTCAGTGGGTTTAACTGTACTCAATCTACATTATCCTACAGAAGGTACCGCACAATAAACTTCCAGATTTCCTACGAACCAGAAATATTGTGACGTTTTAGTGACGTTTCTGTGACGTAAGCCTCCTTTTGGAGCAGAAATGAGAAATATTTGGAAGAAACATCAGTCGTAGAGTAAAATCTTGTAAAAACATGCAAAAATAATTAAAAACTTTTCAATGAAGATTTGATAAACATAATTCCTTTCTGCCTACACTACATCTGGCTGAAATTTGTACTTAGAAAATTCCACTCTAAGGTGTGATAGATGCAGATGTCCAACCTATATAAGACTTCCTCTACTATACCCTGTGCGGCACGTTGACGTCAAACCGGACGGTAGTGTTCACACATGGTCCTACTCTGATTGCACTGGGAGGCGAGTAGTGTTCCTCCCCAATGTATCGCCGGTCCTTGAGGGGAGTCCCGAGGAAAGATTGCTGTCGTATACAAAGCACGCTGAGCGTCACTGTATGCAGAAGGGTACTAGAGAGGCGCCTGAGTTGGTTCTCTGTTGTAGTTGACAGGATACATAACCGGCCAGAGACCTTGAACGCTTGGCTTCAATCTTTTGTGTTTTTTTCTTCATTTATTTATCTTATTTAATTACTTTTTTTTTTTTTTGATGGTGAGGCGCCACCTTTTATAAAATCTGAAAACTCAAGAAGCACGGCAAGGTAGCATATGCCCCCATTAAGTCCTCCATTGACTAACACACTGAATCCAAAAAGGAAACGGGCCTCTAAAAGCTTGTCGAAGTAGTTTTTGCCAGGTGCAAGCTACCACTCATTTGAAAGCTGACAAGTTGGCCATTCATGGCATTTTCAATTTTCTATATCATTACCGTGAAGATTTTTTGCTATTTCAGCTCAAAGTTTAATCACCGTTTTCCGAGCCTTGTTTTTCACTAAAAGCTTGCCACCCTCCGCCAGCTTCTAAAGCCCATAATTTCCACAAAATTGCTTCAATTAAGCCATTTTTCACCAGTGGTACTTCATATAATATACTTTCATAAAATAATTACAAAACACCCCATCGTATTCTATATCGTATCAAAAAGGGCTCCCCATTTTGGGGACTCTATCTGAGGGCGAACAAACGCACGCATTAATACACCTGCTCATTGGGTTACGCTCCCATAAGAGCTAAAGACAAGAACACCCCCAGTTTAAAATGAAAACTTTTTAGGACAATCTTACAGAGGCCGCAGAGCCAATTTTGAAGTGCGGGGGCTAATCATCGAAGCGGCCCAATATGTCCATTAATACAAATGCAGTTTAAGACGGCCCAAAATACAGTTTAAGGTGGCCCAAAATGCCTACAGCAAAAAGTGTGCGGGGCTAAACCCCCCCCCCCCCCTAAGTACTAGCCCCCGTCTTCGCGATCCCTGTCTTAACTGATGCTGCTTTGATTTCTAATTCCAAACCAATACGACCTAAATGGGTTAATAAGTAAAAGAAAAATGGTGCGTAACGAATTGGCCTTATCATTTCCAAAATTGCACGCGGGAGCGGGGTGTTCCATCTAGTTTTGTCCAAGACTGAGTTTTTGTCAGCTAAAAAATCGGAACTAATGGTACGACATTTGTTATTTTGGCAAACTTCAAAGAGCATTGGGGGCCGTTCGGCGAAACCAAACTTTAAATAAAACTGTCTCCTAAAGAAGCTGTACGTAGGTACGTCTACTGAGAGACAACACTTGACCAACCTCATACCACGGCGATCAGACCATTTACATCATTGGTGTGTCATGTATGGCTCCATTCTAGACCGGATGAATAGAACCGAGATACTACACATGTTCTAACCCAATAGAATATCGTAAGTTAATGCTTGTTTTGCTGATTTTTGCTTTTTTCTGTTAATTTACTTGGCTATTGCATGTAACAGTGTATTGAAATGTTCTGCTTTCGTTGGGGATTTGTTACCTTTGTCTTAATTTTAACCTTTCTTTTATTTCTGATGTAATATGCAATGAAACAGACTGTTATTGTTTAATTTAATATTTTCAAAGATTAAATAAATTTCGAAAGAAAGCCCAGAAGGCCAATTTTCTCTAAAGTCCTCCTGACCCTCTGGCAAAGGGCCGTTCGGGGAAACTAAAACTTTCACTGCTTCCAGAAGAAGCTAGAAAGCCAATAGGCCTTTTTTCTAAAGTCCTGCCGGCCCTCTGGCAAAGGTCCCTTTCGGCGAAACCAAAACTTTCACTGCTTTCCGAAGAAGCTAGAAAGCCAATAGGCCGAGAGACTGAAAGCATGCATAATCGTTATGGACGATCTTTAATGAGCAAAGTTACGGGCGTCAGGAAAAGGATCTTGTCCCAGATTTTGTAGGCCTGCACAAAATGAACTGATCTATTACACTGATAGGGATGATTATTTTAATTCTAGTTATTTTAATTCTAGGTGTTATTTCGCTCTCAAAATACCCCCATTTAGAATTACATTTCAACATTTATTAATCAAGTTGGTAACACTATTAAAGAACGACTCTCTTTCTATCCTTACAAAAATTATTAAAAAGTAAGATATACCCTAATAAATAATGAGACATACTCCTTAATGCAAATCAGCCAGATCTGAGTCGACAAGATAGCAGAAAATTTTTAATCGATAAAATTAAAGAAACCTCGTCTACAGATTTATAAAATAAACATTGAGTAAAGTTATAGTAACCTCAGTGGGTTTAACTGTACTCAATCTACATTATCCTACAGAAGGTACCGCACAATAAACTTCCAGATTTCCTACGAACCAGAAATATTGTGACGTTTTAGTGACGTTTCTGTGACGTAAGCCTCCTTTTGGAGCAGAAATGAGAAATATTTGGAAGAAACATCAGTCGTAGAGTAAAATCTTGTAAAAACATGCAAAAATAATTAAAAACTTTTCAATGAAGATTTGATAAACATAATTCCTTTCTGCCTACACTACATCTGGCTGAAATTTGTACTTAGAAAATTCCACTCTAAGGTGTGATAGATGCAGATGTCCAACCTATAAAAGACTTCCTCTACTATACCCTGTGCGGCACGTTGACGTCAAACCGGACGGTAGTGTTCACACATGGTCCTACTCTGATTGCACTGGGAGGCGAGTAGTGTTCCTCCCCAATGTATCGCCGGTCCTTGAGGGGAGTCCCGAGGAAAGATTGCTGTCGTATACAAAGCACGCTGAGCGTCACTGTATGCAGAAGGGTACTAGAGAGGCGCCTGAGTTGGTTCTCTGTTGTAGTTGACAGGATACATAACCGGCCAGAGACCTTGAACGCTTGGCTTCAATCTTTTGTGTTTTTTTTCTTCATTTATTTATCTTATTTAATTACTTTTTTTTCTTTGATGGTGAGGCGCCACCTTTTATAAAATCTGAAAACTCAAGAAGCACGGCAAGGTAGCATATGCCCCCATTAAGTCCTCCATTGACTAACACACTGAATCCAAAAAGGAAACGGGCCTCTAAAAGCTTGTCGAAGTAGTTTTTGCCAGGTGCAAGCTACCACTCATTTGAAAGCTGACAAGTTGGCCATTCATGGCATTTTCAATTTTCTATATCATTACCGTGAAGATTTTTTGCTATTTCAGCTCAAAGTTTAATCACCGTTTTCCGAGCCTTGTTTTTCACTAAAAGCTTGCCACCCCTCCGCCAGCTTCTTAAGCCCATAATTTCCACAAAATTGCTTCAATTAAGCCATTTTTCACCAGTGGTACTTCATATAATATACTTTCATAAAATAATTACAAAACACCCCATCGTATTCTATATCGTATCAAAAAGGGCTCCCCATTTTGGGGACTCTATCTGAGGGCGAACAAACGCACGCATTAATACACCTGCTCATTGGGTTACGCTCCCATAAGAGCTAAAGACAAGAACACCCCAGTTTAAAATGAAAACTTTTTAGGACAATCTTACAGAGGCCGCAGAGCCAATTTTGAAGTGCGGGGGCTAATCATCGAAGCGGCCCAATATGTCCATTAATACAAATGCAGTTTAAGACGGCCCAAAATACAGTTTAAGGTGGCCCAAAATGCCTACAGCAAAAAGTGTGCGGGGCTAAACCCCCCCCCCCCTAAGTACTAGCCCCGTCTTCGCGATCCCTGTCTTAACTGATGCTGCTTTGATTTCTAATTCCAAACCAATACGACCTAAATGGGTTAATAAGTAAAAGAAAAATGGTGCGTAACGAATTGGCCTTATCATTTCCAAAATTGCACGCGGGAGCGGGGTGTTCCATCTAGTTTTGTCCAAGACTGAGTTTTTGTCAGCTAAAAAATCGGAACTAATGGTACGACATTTGTTATTTTGGCAAACTTCAAAGAGCATTGGGGGCCGTTCGGCGAAACCAAACTTTAAATAAAACTGTCTCCTAAAGAAGCTGTACGTAGGTACGTCTACTGAGAGACAACACTTGACCAACCTCATACCACGGCGATCAGACCATTTACATCATTGGTGTGTCATGTATGGCTCCATTCTAGACCGGATGAATAGAACCGAGATACTACACATGTTCTAACCCAATAGAATATCGTAAGTTAATGCTTGTTTTGCTGATTTTTGCTTTTTTCTGTTAATTTACTTGGCTATTGCATGTAACAGTGTATTGAAATGTTCTGCTTTCGTTGGGGATTTGTTACCTTTGTCTTAATTTTAACCTTTCTTTTATTTCTGATGTAATATGCAATGAAACAGACTGTTATTGTTTAATTTAATATTTTCAAAGATTAAATAAATTTCGAAAGAAAGCCCAGAAGGCCAATTTTCTCTAAAGTCCTCCTGACCCTCTGGCAAAGGGCCGTTCGGGGAAACTAAAACTTTCACTGCTTCCAGAAGAAGCTAGAAAGCCAATAGGCCTTTTTCCTAAAGTCCTGCCGGCCCTCTGGCAAAGGTCCCTTTCGGCGAAACCAAAACTTTCACTGCTTCCCGAATCAGCTAGAAAGCCAATAGGCTTTTTTCTAAAAGTCCCCTCGACTATCTGGCGAAGAGCCAAGGGGCGAAAACCAAACGATTACTCCCGGAGGAGTTCTGCTCCCTTAAGGAGCTTGACGTCCCAAATGGACAAGTACGCCCTCCAAAGGGCAAACACTGAGTGGTCCTGCTCTAGACTGGCTGAATAGAACAGAAGCCACAACCTGGATGCAGTTTAACGTCATGCCAATAGGCCGAGAGACTGAAAGCATGCATAATCGTTATGGACGATCTTTAATGAGCAAAGTTACGGGCGTCAGGAAAAGGATCTTGTCCCAGATTTTGTAGGCCTGCACAAAATGAACTGATCTATTACACTGATAGGGATGATTATTTTAATTCTAGTTATTTTAATTGTAGGTGTTATTTCGCTCTCAAAATACCCCCATTTAGAATTACATTTCAACATTTATTAATCAAGTTGGTAACACTATTAAAGAACGACTCTCTTTCTATCCTTACAAAAATTATTAAAAAGTAAGATATACCCTAATAAATAATGAGACATACTCCTTAATGCAAATCAGCCAGATCTGAGTCGACAAGATAGCAGAAAATTTTTAATCGATAAAATTAAAGAAACCTCGTCTACAGATTTATAAAATAAACATTGAGTAAAGTTATAGTAACCTCAGTGGGTTTAACTGTACTCAATCTACATTATCCTACAGAAGGTACCGCACAATAAACTTCCAGATTTCCTACGAACCAGAAATATTGTGACGTTTTAGTGACGTTTCTGTGACGTAAGCCTCCTTTTGGAGCAGAAATGAGAAATATTTGGAAGAAACATCAGTCGTAGAGTAAAATCTTGTAAAAACATGCAAAAATAATTAAAAACTTTTCAATGAAGATTTGATAAACATAATTCCTTTCTGCCTACACTACATCTGGCTGAAATTTGTACTTAGAAAATTCCACTCTAAGGTGTGATAGATGCAGATGTCCAACCTATAAAAGACTTCCTCTACTATACCCTGTGCGGCACGTTGACGTCAAACCGGACGGTAGTGTTCACACATGGTCCTACTCTGATTGCACTGGGAGGCGAGTAGTGTTCCTCCCCAATGTATCGCCGGTCCTTGAGGGGAGTCCCGAGGAAAGATTGCTGTCGTATACAAAGCACGCTGAGCGTCACTGTATGCAGAAGGGTACTAGAGAGGCGCCTGAGTTGGTTCTCTGTTGTAGTTGACAGGATACATAACCGGCCAGAGACCTTGAACGCTTGGCTTCAATCTTTTGTGTTTTTTTCTTCATTTATTTATCTTATTTAATTACTTTTTTTTTTTTTTTTTGATGGTGAGGCGCCACCTTTTATAAAATCTGAAAAC
Source organism: Holothuria scabra (assembly GCA_037179385.1). Lineage (NCBI taxonomy): Eukaryota > Metazoa > Echinodermata > Holothuroidea > Aspidochirotida > Holothuriidae > Holothuria > Holothuria scabra. Next base: position 7,576,798 of record CM074197.1, on the reverse strand, counting down.
TCAAGAAGCACGGCAAGGTAGCATATGCCCCCATTAAGTCCTCCATTGACTAACACACTGAATCCAAAAAGGAAACGGGCCTCTAAAAGCTTGTCGAAGTAGTTTTTGCCAGGTGCAAGCTACCACTCATTTGAAAGCTGACAAGTTGGCCATTCATGGCATTTTCAATTTTCTATATCATTACCGTGAAGATTTTTTGCTATTTCAGCTCAAAGTTTAATCACCGTTTTCCGAGCCTTGTTTTTCACTAAAAGCTTGCCACCCCTCCGCCAGCTTCTTAAGCCCATAATTTCCACAAAATTGCTTCAATTAAGCCATTTTTCACCAGTGGTACTTCATATAATATACTTTCATAAAATAATTACAAAACACCCCATCGTATTCTATATCGTATCAAAAAGGGCTCCCCATTTTGGGGACTCTATCTGAGGGCGAACAAACGCACGCATTAATACACCTGCTCATTGGGTTACGCTCCCATAAGAGCTAAAGACAAGAACACCCCCAGTTTAAAATGAAAACTTTTTAGGACAATCTTACAGAGGCCGCAGAGCCAATTTTGAAGTGCGGGGGCTAATCATCGAAGCGGCCTAATATGTCCATTAATACAAATGCAGTTTAAGACGGCCCAAAATACAGTTTAAGGTGGCCCAAAATGCCTACAGCAAAAATTGTGCGGGGCTAAACCCCCCCCCCCCCCTAAGTACTAGCCCCCGTCTTCGCGATCCCTGTCTTAACTGATGCTGCTTTGATTTCTAATTCCAAACCAATACGACCTAAATGGGTTAATAAGTAAAAGAAAAATGGTGCGTAACGAATTGGCCTTATCATTTCCAAAATTGCACGCGGGGGCGGGGGTGTTCCATCTAGTTTTGTCCAAGACTGAGTTTTTGTCAGCTAAAAAATCGGAACTAATGGTACGACATTTGTTATTTTGGCAAACTTCAAAGAGCATTGGGGCCGTTCGGCGAAACCAAACTTTAAATAAAACTGTCTCCTAAAGAAGCTGTACGTAGGTACGTCTACTGAGAGACAACACTTGACCAACCTCATACCACGGCGATCAGACCATTTACATCATTGGTGTGTCATGTATGGCTCCATTCTAGACCGGATGAATAGAACCGAGATACTACACATGTTCTAACCCAATAGAATATCGTAAGTTAATGCTTGTTTTGCTGATTTTTGCTTTTTTCTGTTAATTTACTTGGCTATTGCATGTAACAGTGTATTGAAATGTTCTGCTTTCGTTGGGGATTTGTTACCTTTGTCTTAATTTTAACCTTTCTTTTATTTCTGATGTAATATGCAATGAAACAGACTGTTATTGTTTAATTTAATATTTTCAAAGATTAAATAAATTTCGAAAGAAAGCCCAGAAGGCCAATTTTCTCTAAAGTCCTCCTGACCCTCTGGCAAAGGGCCGTTCGGGGAAACTAAAACTTTCACTGCTTCCAGAAGAAGCTAGAAAGCCAATAGGCCTTTTTTCTAAAGTCCTGCCGGCCCTCTGGCAAAGGTCCCTTTCGGCGAAACCAAAACTTTCACTGCTTTCCGAAGAAGCTAGAAAGCCAATAGGCCGAGAGACTGAAAGCATGCATAATCGTTATGGACGATCTTTAATGAGCAAAGTTACGGGCGTCAGGAAAAGGATCTTGTCCCAGATTTTGTAGGCCTGCACAAAATGAACTGATCTATTACACTGATAGGGATGATTATTTTAATTCTAGTTATTTTAATTCTAGGTGTTATTTCGCTCTCAAAATACCCCCATTTAGAATTACATTTCAACATTTATTAATCAAGTTGGTAACACTATTAAAGAACGACTCTCTTTCTATCCTTACAAAAATTATTAAAAAGTAAGATATACCCTAATAAATAATGAGACATACTCCTTAATGCAAATCAGCCAGATCTGAGTCGACAAGATAGCAGAAAATTTTTAATCGATAAAATTAAAGAAACCTCGTCTACAGATTTATAAAATAAACATTGAGTAAAGTTATAGTAACCTCAGTGGGTTTAACTGTACTCAATCTACATTATCCTACAGAAGGTACCGCACAATAAACTTCCAGATTTCCTACGAACCAGAAATATTGTGACGTTTTAGTGACGTTTCTGTGACGTAAGCCTCCTTTTGGAGCAGAAATGAGAAATATTTGGAAGAAACATCAGTCGTAGAGTAAAATCTTGTAAAAACATGCAAAAATAATTAAAAACTTTTCAATGAAGATTTGATAAACATAATTCCTTTCTGCCTACACTACATCTGGCTGAAATTTGTACTTAGAAAATTCCACTCTAAGGTGTGATAGATGCAGATGTCCAACCTATATAAGACTTCCTCTACTATACCCTGTGCGGCACGTTGACGTCAAACCGGACGGTAGTGTTCACACATGGTCCTACTCTGATTGCACTGGGAGGCGAGTAGTGTTCCTCCCCAATGTATCGCCGGTCCTTGAGGGGAGTCCCGAGGAAAGATTGCTGTCGTATACAAAGCACGCTGAGCGTCACTGTATGCAGAAGGGTACTAGAGAGGCGCCTGAGTTGGTTCTCTGTTGTAGTTGACAGGATACATAACCGGCCAGAGACCTTGAACGCTTGGCTTCAATCTTTTGTGTTTTTTTTCTTCATTTATTTATCTTATTTAATTACTTTTTTTTTTTTTTTTTTTGATGGTGAGGCGCCACCTTTTATAAAATCTGAAAACTCAAGAAGCACGGAAAGGTAGCATATGCCCCCATTAAGTCCTCCATTGACTAACACACTGAATCCAAAAAGGAAACGGGCCTCTAAAAGCTTGTCGAAGTAGTTTTTGCCAGGTGCAAGCTACCACTCATTTGAAAGCTGACAAGTTGGCCATTCATGGCATTTTCAATTTTCTATATCATTACCGTGAAGATTTTTTGCTATTTCAGCTCAAAGTTTAATCACCGTTTTCCGAGCCTTGTTTTTCACTAAAAGCTTGCCACCCCTCCGCCAGCTTCTTAAGCCCATAATTTCCACAAAATTGCTTCAATTAAGCCATTTTTCACCAGTGGTACTTCATATAATATACTTTCATAAAATAATTACAAAACACCCCATCGTATTCTATATCGTATCAAAAAGGGCTCCCCATTTTGGGGACTCTATCTGAGGGCGAACAAACGCACGCATTAATACACCTGCTCATTGGGTTACGCTCCCATAAGAGCTAAAGACAAGAACACCCCCAGTTTAAAATGAAAACTTTTTAGGACAATCTTACAGAGGCCGCAGAGCCAATTTTGAAGTGCGGGGGCTAATCATCGAAGCGGCCCAATATGTCCATTAATACAAATGCAGTTTAAGACGGCCCAAAATACAGTTTAAGGTGGCCCAAAATGCCTACAGCAAAAAATGTGCGGGGCTAAAACCCCCCTAAGTACTAGCCCCCGTCTTCGCGATCCCTGTCTTAACTGATGCTGCTTTGATTTCTAATTCCAAACCAATACGACCTAAATGGGTTAATAAGTAAAAGAAAAATGGTGCGTAACGAATTGGCCTTATCATTTCCAAAATTGCACGCGGGAGCGGGGGTGTTCCATCTAGTTTTGTCCAAGACTGAGTTTTTGTCAGCTAAAAAATCGGAACTAATGGTACGACATTTGTTATTTTGGCAAACTTCAAAGAGCATTGGGGGCCGTTCGGCGAAACCAAACTTTAAATAAAACTGTCTCCTAAAGAAGCTGTACGTAGGTACGTCTACTGAGAGACAACACTTGACCAACCTCATACCACGGCGATCAGACCATTTACATCATTGGTGTGTCATGTATGGCTCCATTCTAGACCGGATGAATAGAACCGAGATACTACACATGTTCTAACCCAATAGAATATCGTAAGTTAATGCTTGTTTTGCTGATTTTTGCTTTTTTCTGTTAATTTACTTGGCTATTGCATGTAACAGTGTATTGAAATGTTCTGCTTTCGTTGGGGATTTGTTACCTTTGTCTTAATTTTAACCTTTCTTTTATTTCTGATGTAATATGCAATGAAACAGACTGTTATTGTTTAATTTAATATTTTCAAAGATTAAATAAATTTCGAAAGAAAGCCCAGAAGGCCAATTTTCTCTAAAGTCCTCCTGACCCTCTGGCAAAGGGCCGTTCGGGGAAACTAAAACTTTCACTGCTTCCAGAAGAAGCTAGAAAGCCAATAGGCCTTTTTTCTAAAGTCCTGCCGGCCCTCTGGCAAAGGTCCCTTTCGGCGAAACCAAAACTTTCACTGCTTTCCGAAGAAGCTAGAAAGCCAATAGGCCGAGAGACTGAAAGCATGCATAATCGTTATGGACGATCTTTAATGAGCAAAGTTACGGGCGTCAGGAAAAGGATCTTGTCCCAGATTTTGTAGGCCTGCACAAAATGAACTGATCTATTACACTGATAGGGATGATTATTTTAATTCTAGTTATTTTAATTCTAGGTGTTATTTCGCTCTCAAAATACCCCCATTTAGAATTACATTTCAACATTTATTAATCAAGTTGGTAACACTATTAAAGAACGACTCTCTTTCTATCCTTACAAAAATTATTAAAAAGTAAGATATACCCTAATAAATAATGAGACATACTCCTTAATGCAAATCAGCCAGATCTGAGTCGACAAGATAGCAGAAAATTTTTAATCGATAAAATTAAAGAAACCTCGTCTACAGATTTATAAAATAAACATTGAGTAAAGTTATAGTAACCTCAGTGGGTTTAACTGTACTCAATCTACATTATCCTACAGAAGGTACCGCACAATAAACTTCCAGATTTCCTACGAACCAGAAATATTGTGACGTTTTAGTGACGTTTCTGTGACGTAAGCCTCCTTTTGGAGCAGAAATGAGAAATATTTGGAAGAAACATCAGTCGTAGAGTAAAATCTTGTAAAAACATGCAAAAATAATTAAAAACTTTTCAATGAAGATTTGATAAACATAATTCCTTTCTGCCTACACTACATCTGGCTGAAATTTGTACTTAGAAAATTCCACTCTAAGGTGTGATAGATGCAGATGTCCAACCTATAAAAGACTTCCTCTACTATACCCTGTGCGGCACGTTGACGTCAAACCGGACGGTAGTGTTCACACATGGTCCTACTCTGATTGCACTGGGAGGCGAGTAGTGTTCCTCCCCAATGTATCGCCGGTCCTTGAGGGGAGTCCCGAGGAAAGATTGCTGTCGTATACAAAGCACGCTGAGCGTCACTGTATGCAGAAGGGTACTAGAGAGGCGCCTGAGTTGGTTCTCTGTTGTAGCTGACAGGATACATAACCGGCCAGAGACCTTGAACGCTTGGCTTCATTCTTTTCTGTTTTCTTCTTCATTTATTTATCTTATTTAATTACTTTTTTTTTTTTTGATGGTGAGGCGCCACCTTTTATAAAATCTGAAAACTCAAGAAGCACGGCAAGGTAGCATATGCCCCCATTAAGTCCTCCATTGACTAACACACTGAATCCAAAAAGGAAACGGGCCTCTAAAAGCTTGTCGAAGTAGTTTTTGCCAGGTGCAAGCTACCACTCATTTGAAAGCTGACAAGTTGGCCATTCATGGCATTTTCAATTTTCTATATCATTACCGTGAAGATTTTTTGCTATTTCAGCTCAAAGTTTAATCACCGTTTTCCGAGCCTTGTTTTTCACTAAAAGCTTGCCATGCCTCCGCCAGCTTCTTAAGCCCATAATTTCCAAAAAATTGCTTCAATTAAGCCATTTTTCACCAGTGGTACTTCATATAATATACTTTCATAAAATAATTACAAAACACCCCATCGTATTCTATATCGTATCAAAAAGGGCTCCCCATTTTGGGGACTCTATCTGAGGGCGAACAAACGCACGCATTAATACACCTGCTCATTGGGTTACGCTCCCATAAGAGCTAAAGACAAGAACACCCCAGTTTAAAATGAAAACTTTTTAGGACAATCTTACAGAGGCCGCAGAGCCAATTTTGAAGTGCGGGGCTAATCATCGAAGCGGCCCCATATGTCCATTAATACAAATGCAGTTTAAGCCGCCCCAAAATACAGTTTAAGGGGGCCCAAAATGCCTACAGAGAAAAAATGTGCGGGGCTAAACCCCCCCCCTAAGTACTAGCCCCCGTCTTCGCGATCCCTGTCTTAACTGATGCTGCTTTGATTTCTAATTCCAAACCAATACGACCTAAATGGGTTAATAAGTAAAAGAAAAATGGTGCGTAACGAATTGGCCTTATCATTTCCAAAATTGCACGCGGGGGCGGGGGTGTTCCATCTAGTTTTGTCCAAGACTGAGTTTTTGTCAGCTAAAAAATCGGAACTAATGGTACGACATTTGTTATTTTGGCAAACTTCAAAGAGCATTGGGGGCCGTTCGGCGAAACCAAACTTTAAATAAAACTGTCTCCTAAAGAAGTTGTACGTAGGTACGTCTACTGAGAGACAACACTTGACCAACCTCATACCACGGCGATCAGACCATTTACATCATTGGTGTGTCATGTATGGCTCCATTCTAGACCGGATGAATAGAACCGAGATACTACACATGTTCTAACCCAATAGAATATCGTAAGTTAATGCTTGTTTTGCTGATTTTTGCTTTTTTCTGTTAATTTACTTGGCTATTGCATGTAACAGTGTATTGAAATGTTCTGCTTTCGTTGGGGATTTGTTACCTTTGTCTTAATTTTAACCTTTCTTTTATTTCTGATGTAATATGCAATGAAACAGACTGTTATTGTTTAATTTAATATTTTCAAAGATTAAATAAATTTCGAAAGAAAGCCCAGAAGGCCAATTTTCTCTAAAGTCCTCCTGACCCTCTGGCAAAGGGCCGTTCGGGGAAACTAAAACTTTCACTGCTTCCAGAAGAAGCTAGAAAGCCAATAGGCCTTTTTTCTAAAGTCCTGCCGGCCCTCTGGCAAAGGTCCCTTTCGGCGAAACCAAAACTTTCACTGCTTTCCGAAGAAGCTAGAAAGCCAATAGGCCGAGAGACTGAAAGCATGCATAATCGTTATGGACGATCTTTAATGAGCAAAGTTACGGGCGTCAGGAAAAGGATCTTGTCCCAGATTTTGTAGGCCTGCACAAAATGAACTGATCTATTACACTGATAGGGATGATTATTTTAATTCTAGTTATTTTAATTCTAGGTGTTATTTCGCTCTCAAAATACCCCCATTTAGAATTACATTTCAACATTTATTAATCAAGTTGGTAACACTATTAAAGAACGACTCTCTTTCTATCCTTACAAAAATTATTAAAAAGTAAGATATACCCTAATAAATAATGAGACATACTCCTTAATGCAAATCAGCCAGATCTGAGTCGACAAGATAGCAGAAAATTTTTAATCGATAAAATTAAAGAAACCTCGTCTACAGATTTATAAAATAAACATTGAGTAAAGTTATAGTAACCTCAGTGGGTTTAACTGTACTCAATCTACATTATCCTACAGAAGGTACCGCACAATAAACTTCCAGATTTCCTACGAACCAGAAATATTGTGACGTTTTAGTGACGTTTCTGTGACGTAAGCCTCCTTTTGGAGCAGAAATGAGAATTATTTGGAAGAAACATCAGTCGTAGAGTAAACTCTTGTAAAAACATGCAAAAATAATTAAAAACTTTTCAATGAAGATTTGATAAACATAATTCCTTTCTGCCTACACTACATCTGGCTGAAATTTGTACGTAGAAAATTCCACTCTAAGGTGTGATAGATGCAGATGTCCAACCTATATAAGACTTCCTCTACTATACCCTGTGCGGCACGTTGACGTCAAACCGGACGGTAGTGTTCACACATGGTCCTACTCTGATTGCACTGGGAGGCGAGTAGTGTTCCTCCCCAATGTATCGCCGGTCCTTGAGGGGAGTCCCGAGGAAAGATTGCTGTCGTATACAAAGCACGCTGAGCGTCACTGTATGCAGAAGGGTACTAGAGAGGCGCCTGAGTTGGTTCTCTGTTGTAGTTGACAGGATACATAACCGGCCAGAGACCTTGAACGCTTGGCTTCAATCTTTTGTGTTTTTTTCTTCATTTATTTATCTTATTTAATTACTTTTTTTTTTTTTTTTTTTGATGGTGAGGCGCCACCTTTTATAAAATCTGAAAACTCAAGAAGCACGGCAAGGTAGCATATGCCCCCATTAAGTCCTCCATTGACTAACACACTGAATCCAAAAAGGAAACGGGCCTCTAAAAGCTTGTCGAAGTTTTTGCCAGGTGCAAGCTACCACTCATTTGAAAGCTGACAAGTTGGCCATTCATGGCATTTTCAATTTTCTATATCATTACCGTGAAGATTTTTTGCTATTTCAGCTCAAAGTTTAATCACCGTTTTCCGAGCCTTGTTTTTCACTAAAAGCTTGCCACCCCTCCGCCAGCTTCTTAAGCCCATAATTTCCACAAAATTGCTTCAATTAAGCCATTTTTCACCAGTGGTACTTCATATAATATACTTTCATAAAATAATTACAAAACACCCCATCGTATTCTATATCGTATCAAAAAGGGCTCCCCATTTTGGGGACTCTATCTGAGGGCGAACAAACGCACGCATTAATACACCTGCTCATTGGGTTACGCTCCCATAAGAGCTAAAGACAAGAACACCCCCAGTTTAAAATGAAAACTTTTTAACAGTTTTGCAGAAAATAGTTTAGATTCAGGATTCCTGTAAAGAAACTTGATTTTGGGGGGGAGGGGACTATCGAAGAGTCTGAATTTTCTACTCGCGAATATCTGAGATTGAGTTTCTTGGAAAATGCTTAAGGAGTTCGAATTGAGGCTTCTTGGACACATTCAAAAAGCCACTGAAACTTTGTTGCCTTTTTCAGACAAAATATGTTAAATCAAAAGCCTATATTAAAGAAAATTTAAGGGAAACGGCAGGCTGTAGCGACTCGGAAAAGTTTACCACTGACTGCTTCATGAGCAACCACTTACTTATTTAAGGGTTGCAATTAAGGGCGTACGAAGCTCGCCGAAAATTTTGCCTATTTAAACTAGTAATTTCAAATATGGAAGTTTTACTAGAAGCATTCGGAATTTCACTGAAGGAAAATTTTGGAAAACCGCACTGTGGCTAATTTCCAAATTTTTCACTCTTTCAAGCCAGGGGGCAATCATGCCCACTGCCTCCTGTAGCTACGTCACTGCTCTGCGACATTGAACATTGATAACATTCTTACACTTCAATCACTAAAGAATCGGGCCTATGCTACTCAACTGACAGGGTTGAATGTCACTATTTGATGATATGATAGCATTTGTGCACGGTAGGCCAATGGTTCCCTGCCTGGAATATTCAGTCTGGATCGAAAGCCTATCGTCATTGGCGCTGAGCGTACAGAAAATGCTGAAAAATCGCGGCCCCTTAGACAGCCAGAAATAGCATGTCTCGGGCTTGTATGTATTAGCTTAGTTTTCCGATTTTTCTTTCCAGTGTGAACAACATTTTATCAGGTACGGTAGGTATTTCGGCGCGCTTCGCACGCCGAAATTTTTTGCCCCTTTTAAAGAAATATATGTAGATATGGAGCTTGTATTGCAGGAAGCTTTTGATTTTGAGCTTCCTGTAAGGAAATTTAAAGAGCTGGGGGATTACTGAAGAATCTGCACTTCCTTCATACATTGATGGCAAATCTGAGAATCATTGCATGATTCAAATGTTTCTTTGGTCAAGCCAACGCTTTACTAAATTTGAGCAGAATTAACCGGCCCTACTGATGAATTGGATGTTATGTGTACCGGCATATCTAAGCCAGTCAGGGGGATCTGGGATTTTTCCAGGAGGGGCCAGAGGGGTGATCGGAGGGGGTATATGAGGTCCTCTTCCTTCTAAGTGATTTTTTTTTTGCAATTTCAAGGGTCCTGAGATGTAAGTTGGTGCATATGAAAAGGCAAATTTCTGCAATGAAAATGGTTGGAAATTGAACAAAATTTAGCTTAGCCTATAAAAAAGGTTTTTATACCTAAACTCAGTAATGGTGGACTAAACGGTAATAACGCCACCATAATTTTCCGACGCGAGGGTACGTGCGATTTTACTTCTCTGATAATGGTCTAAATTCAAAATGGTCGAATCGCTGTACAAAGGAACGATGTGAGCGTTTCGAAATTTTGCATTAGAAATCATACATTTTTCTAAAAAAGTTGCATGCAGACTGCGTACCGAGACATTTTCAGTTTCCTTAAAATGTATTTGCCTATTTCAGCCTGCCATGCTGGTCATTCAATGAAGACCACCGATTTCATTAAAACATAGTAGGGGACTGTACATCTTCTTCAAATTCTATAAATATTGTGCTCCTTCATAACCACACATGCTGCCCTATGCACACGAACAATCGACAAAATCATTGAGACCGATGACTACTGTATGTTTGATATGCAAGTGAAAAAGACCATTAATGAGACTGCAAGCGCGCGGAGCGCTCGAAAATTTTGGGGATTTGCAAATTAGCATGTGGAATTATTGATAAAGAAAACTAATAGATCGTTATCGGTAGAGGACAGCTTTCCTAACCTATATGTATAGTCTTTTGGTAATGAATAATTTTTAAGTTCCACGTCACAAAAAGAGGGGGACTTTTACATTAGTGTCCCCTCCACTCAAAAATGTGGGGGACATGTCCCCCCTGTCCTAAAAATTTGACACCCCTGCTGTACTCTCTGATGGCAATTTATACAGAATTAAAACTAGTGACATAATTCTGAATACAGTTTTGATCACCTGAGAAAAACATATGTTAGAAATGAATTGCATTTTCTTTTTAAGCTCAGTGATAATTATAAGTGCTATTTTGGAAACGCGTGTTTTTTGCTTAGTAATTGTACGTGCAGAAATATTTGTACCATTTTTTATATTTCCTCATTCATTTGGAAAAAAACATTTCCCACTCTCTGAAGGCTTTGTAATTGCCCAAAATTTTCTTGTGCCACGCGCCAAATAAATGGTGGTGCTCTTCTAATTAGACAATCCTGCTGAAACTCACCGCCTTATATTTTTGCCATTCCGCCACAAACTGACTTCCCACTTCTAGGAAATCCTGGATCTTCCACTGCAACCTATTTGTTTTTCTCATAAAAAGGTCATATTCCTCAATAAAAAACAAAAAGCGGTCATACGATTACAATTTTTCTCAAATTCAGATTTTCAAATGTTTGCTACAGTAGAAAAAGAAAAAAGCATAGGGATTGGAAATTGTCCAATTTCCGTGGATACCGTTCTCCGTACAAGAAAAATAAAACCCAGGTCAACTTAACCACCTCGACATTTTACTCCAGCGGCGTAGCCAGGATGGAATTTTTTGGGGGGCCTAGGTAACAAGTGGGGGGACCTGGTACCTTCGATGGTCAGGCGCGGCAAGACTATCTAAGCGGAGCGCCACCATCAGTGGACGTGGAGCGTGCAAGGAACTTTTGGGTTTTACAAACCATCCAGATGGCTGGAAACGGCACTTCCCATGTGTTTTAAGCTGGATGTACCCAGCCTTGAAGTACGAAACTCGTGACTGCCACTTCTCAAATAGTGTGAATAAAAAATCAATCTATGAAAAATGATAATACATACACTTTTTAGGGACCCAAAATCTTGGCATTTCTGATTTGTGCCATGGCCTGGGGGATGAGAATAAAGGAAACCGGTATCTCCCTTTCTCTTGGGAAAAATTGTGAACTCCAGGAGAACGTAGATCGCAAATGCGGCAATATTTGAATAGATTTCAGCTTCAATAGGAAAACCAAAATTAGTTGTGTCCCCATCTGAGAAACTTTCTTTGTGTTAGATTTGCAAGATGCGAAATGGTGCTATGTTTGGCAAAACTTTGAACTGATTATAGGCCTACGTTTTCGGGTTTTCCTATTTGGGGAGCATGAAAATTTTCAAAATACTCATTTTTAGTCTTTGTGGAGATTTTACAAGTGACATACAAACCACTAAAGAAACAATGTTCTCCGGTTTTCAGTGGTGTTTAGATGCAAAATGGTGCAGTAAATTTGTTCAGTCATCGGTACATTACATAGTCAAAATTACAACACTACGAGTAAATCTCTCAAAATATTTAAACCGCAAAGCAGAAGTATGGATCATGCGGGAAACACTTGAAATGCGGACCTTGTGGACATTTTACAAATCCGCCCGGACGGCAGTGCCAACTAGTAAAAACAGGACTTGTCGAAAAAATCGTTCTACAGTGCCACTTGTCATGGAAAGAGTGAGGCACGACATAGGCCTACTTATTAGGGATGGATGGGAAGAATTATTCGAAGGCAGTACCTTACCCTTAAAGGCCAATCCTCTCACCCCAAACCACAATTTTGATAGGGGTGTACTTAAAGTCTCCATTGGCTCAGCTCCTTGACTGACAGCTAATTCAAACAATGCAGAGTACCAAAGCTTTTATTACACAGCATGAACTGTACTGAGAGTGCTTTGTTTATATACGTTGAGCTTTACTGTACTCGACTCGAAGCAATCAACTGAGATTTTCTCTGGATGAGGATGAATTTCAGACAATTGTGGGAGGAGTTTAAGTAAGAAGGTGAGGAGAATTTGTACTATTTAGTGTGAGAGAACGGGGCCTTTAAGGCATATTTTGTGTATAATAAAGTATAGGAATGGTCGTGTAAGAATGGTCTCCAGTGTATGATTGCCTTGTTTTCAGTAAATCAACCAGCCATCCGAAAGGCAGAAAGGGTCTTAACCTAAAAAGTCAAATTCTAGTTTGCCGTCGAAACGTTCGTTTCGTCTTCGAAATGTAATGCAATAAACGACAGTGCAGATTATATCACGGTGTCTAATTTAGTGAAAATAATCATTTTGAAGTTATTATTTGATTTCATACGTGCACACATTCATGCATGTTTTCTTAATTGTTGCACATTTTATTTATTTACTGTTTTTGAAGGTAATAGTGTGTATTTCCATTAAAACATTTTATTTTTACTCAATTACTTTATCCGGGGGCAAAAAAAAAATCTGGAGGGGGGGGGCTGAAGAAAATCTAGGGGGGCTAGGCCCCCAGCATCCCCCCCCCCCCCCGTGGCTAGGCCACTGTTTTGCTCTTGAAAGGCAGGTCACTAAAAGACACCTCAAGTCGTCAGTTTCACCTACCCACAAATTCTTCATCAATTTTCCAAAATCTCTCCAACATAGATGAGCTCTAACTTTAAATCTTTGTAAGTTCAAAAAGGTAAAAAGCTTTCGGACAAATTTTAATTTTGTGTGAGAAACTTACTACGTAGGCCAACGATAAAATGCATAATTTTTTTTTTTTTTTTTTTTCTTTTTTTTTGCTGTATAGTGTGAAAGGCAGACTGTTCCATAAACACCCCTATTTTTAGTGGTCCTCACAAAATGCCAACTTTCTTCCAAAAGTTTCACTAAGCCCGCCCCAAATTGTGCTGATTACATCCCACTGGTAACTTAACTATCGCCTTCTGTCGGGGCTTCAAAATGCTGCACCAGGGACCGTCGGGGAACTTGGTCCTTTTGTCGATCCTGTAGGTCTTGGTTGTCAGCCCTTCAAGGTCAGAATTGTGTTCATATAGACAACCTCGGCTTAGAGTGTACAGGGTAACAAGCGACGATCAAGTGATGGTTCCATACACCCTAGACAGCGTTGATACGGTACATATGGTAACTTGTTAGAAACTAAGATTTTTAGGCAATGTCGAGGTCGAGCTGCATGCTAAAGTTCGGTTGGTTGAATAAAAATACGCACCTGAGTACTGACTTGTACTGATGTAAGGATAACCTCCCTCGTGACAAATTTTTTTATACTGGCGTTTCAAGACTTTTGGTGACCAACTGAGCAGGAGGATCTGGGCTACGCGGTCCCTGGACCCCTTCCCAGATTCGCACCTGAAATGTTAGTTTGTTATGGAAATGATGTTTCATTAACGCAAAAATTTCAGAGCCCGTAACTCACATCTAGTATGGTTTAAATTACATCCATTGACCGTTATTCAACTAATTATAGGCCTCGTTATAAAGTTTTTGCACATAGGCCTAGATAGCATCATCTTTTTCCTATCAACCACCACCCCTCAAATATGTTAATTTCAGTGGGGATACCACATCAAATATCACCCTCCTTGATATTTTGAGGCATGAAGGAAAATGCATGCAGTTCAATCTTTTCCAATAATTACTTTTCTGTAACCCAGGTAACGTAAGGCAAAGTATAATTGGTTTATGGGCTGCCCGAATGAGTCGCGATTTTTGAAATCGTTTTGATTTTTCATGAAAATTTTACTGAAACCTTGTTTTGCTCAGACGATTTTTTGAAAGGATTGAGGTACTCGTAGGAGTCTGTCAGTGTAATTTTAAACATGCCAGATTTTCAAGACTCAAAAATGGCTGCCCGATTTTTTTCCAGGCTCTTGCCCGAAATATCAAGCCCTGCGAAAATTAGCTTAGAATCCTACCGCGGGTACCTTCCGTCTCGAAAAGTGCGCGACTATAACTAGTAACTACTGCTTCTCTGGAGTATGAATTAAGTGCTATACGTATCGGTATGCTATGTTACAGATAAAAACGATGGGAGTTGCTAAAAATAACTTTAAGAATTTTTCTTCTCTGAGTTAATCTGAAGGACATTTATACGGAACTTCACTTGAGACGTCCACGGGTTTAAGAAAAGGGTCAAAACTTCTCAGTTCTTTCTTATCTGGAGCAGGCTTCGACAAACCCCACGCGCGCCACAGTCTGTGACAAGTAAGAAGATACTGACTCGGGGAAGTACGCTGTTTATGTCGTATAGCCCACCGAGCAAGTAGTCTAGGCAGCTGGGAGAGTCAGTCTCCATAAGGGCATATTGAGGGTGGACAAAAAGCTATACATGGGGACAAGGAGGTTTAAAGAGCAGCTAGCCCAGTGGACAAGTAGCGAAAAAAGAATTTGTGGAAGCCAGCTGTTTGAGGCTAAATAATTTCCTTCCCTTTCACTGTTCTTTTTTCCTTTCTCTCCGTTTCTGTTTCTCCCTTTCTTCTTTACTTAATTTTTCTTTTTTGGTCATCCCCCGACAAGTGACCCCAGATACGCCACTAGGTCTTTTAGCCCACCTAGCAAGTATAAATAACTATGATTGATAAATATCCTGCAAATTGTTGGCACTCGTCGCGTGTAATTCCCGCATTCAAAGTTGATCCACCTATAATAAATTATCAGCTGTAGGCTAGTCTATAGCTAAGCTGGGAAAAGACTCAAAGATATTTGCCGTGAACCATCAAGCCAGGTGTTTTATGTGTAGAAGCCATGAGTAGCATGAGTAACCCGATGACATTTGCATTTGAAGATAACTTTACTAGTGTCGTAAATTTATTACAAAATGTTTCCTCGTACTACATGAACATAAAAAACGTTCCAGTAAAAATTCAATGATTAGCATGTAAATTGCGAACTGTGAAGAGCACTAGTGTACATTCCGCCCCCAGAACCTCTACCCCTAACCCCAACCCCATTTTCCGTGTCTGAAAACCCCCTTTTCGATTTCTTAAAATCTCAAAAAAGCAAAATTTCGGCGCCCTCCATAAGTCGCAAAATGCAATATAGAATGCATTAGCTCTCGCTCCTAAATCAGTTCGATAAATGTTTCCGAGCTCTGGAAATGACAAAATCGGATATATGTACCATATGTAATACCGCATCATTAAGAGACACCGGCAGCTATATTGCTATTTTGTAAACTGTCTTTCACAGAATTCCGAATTTTCTTCAAAGAATGCTCTTCATTTTGAAATATTTTGTCTAAAAAGGGCAGCAAAGTTTGGGAAACTTTTGAAATGTCATCGGAAAGTGTCAGTTCGTGGCCTCAGATAACACTATGTAGTAACAAAGATTCAGTCGTCGTGCAATCATCCTCAGAATTGCCACCAATATATGAAGGAAGTGCAGATTCATTGCCTACCGAACTCACCAGATAACTTTCAACACTGTCAGTTGAGTACCCTCGTCTGTGTAGATGGATTCTTTAGTTATTAAAGTGTCAAAATGTTATCAATGTTCAGTCTCGCAGAGCAGTGACGTAGCTACAGGAGGCAGGGGCGATTGCCACTGGGCTCGAAAAAGTGAAAAATTCGGTAATTTGCCATTGGAGATACCAGTCAAATACAGTGCAGTTTTTCCCAATTTTCTTCCATAAAATTCCGATTTCTTCCTACTAAAACATCCATATTTGTAATTATTACTTTTAAAAAGGAAAATTTTTCCTCGCGCAACCCTTAATGCAGTAAAAGGTCGCTCATAACTTAGCAGTCAGTGGTAAACTTTTCACAGCCACTTCGATGCCGTTTCCCTAAAATTTCCTTCCATATAGGCTTTTAAGTATTAAATATTTTGTCTAATAAAGGCAACAAAGTTCCGGGAGCTCTTCGCATGTGGCCGAGAAGCCTCCATCCGCACTCCTTGGATAAGATAATGTAACAACAACGATCTTCAGTCGACATTCTATCTTAGATATATGTTAATAGGAAATGCAGATTTTTCGATTTTCCCCAAAATATCCAAATTCCCTTTCAAGAAACCCTGAATCTAAATTATTTTTTGCAATACAAGCTCCATATTTGCAAAGGTGTAAAAGGACTCAAATTACGTTCCTGTTACAGTTGTGTTCACACTTTAGTAAAAACAGATTCTTTTTAAAATTGTTCTTGCTCGTAGAAAAAAAAAACGAAAAAAGTAGAATTTAAAAAATGTACCTTTTGGTCAATGGGGCAGGGTGAGGTGCATTGTCCAAAACTGTTCCGCCTCCCCCCCCCCCCCCCCACACACACACACTCCCACTTTCAAATTGCTTCCTACGCCACTGCTTTCAACCTAATTTGCTTCTTATCAAGGGCGTCTTCAGTATTTTCAAATTTCACCGTCTCAATTAGGTTGTTTTTCAAGAGAACACCCCAACTTTTTTCGTACGGTTGTTGTAATCTATATTTCCCTTCAGTTAGTTACATGGATTTTTAAAGCTCAGTTTCCCTTCAGCAAGACATTTACAATATTAATTATTGCACCTCAAGAGCAACCGGGACGATACACTCATATTGTAAATGAAATTAAGCATGGACGCCCTCTATTCTTCGCACTTGTAAAGTTGTAGAAAGAACCATCTCCATGAAGACTTCAGTTTTCATGAAAAAGTCACAACACGGAGAGGTCTTGCAACATTAATATGAACACTGCACCACTGCTACTAGAGTGCATTGTCACTGCTTAAGTCCCACGTGACCGGCATCATACTTATACGTATTATTTTTCCATCAATTCCAAATACGTATTTATTCATTTTAGAAAACGTGTCCCTTCTCTTATTTACAAATAACAGCGTGGTTTTTCAGAGGTCAGGGAGCAAAAACGAACTGAAGACGGAAAATGACAAACAAATCAAATCAAAGAAAACATACGAAAGAGGTAAAGAAAGAGACGAAAGGAAGATGAAGAGAGTAAAAAAAAGCAAAAGGAAAAAGAAAATGAAGGAGTGGTGAGGAAATTGAAGGACCAACAAACTTTAAGAACTAGGATTATTGCTGATGGGAGGAAAGAATTGCCACCCGAAAAGATGAGCTGTTACATTTCCGGGCCCTGGCCAATTTAGTAAAAGGCTGGTTCAAATGTTGGCTGTCGAGAATACAGAAATGAGAAAGGCCCCAGGAATACTTCTCTGAGAGGTTAATATTTCAGTAAAGTTCTTGGGTATAGTGACATATTGATTTGTATATTTAGGAAGGACTCTTTCGAACATAAAAATCTTTATTTGTACTGGTAATCCCTTGATGAATGTGACATTTGACCTTTGTTGAGGTATCTGTTGTACTTGCAGACTGGGAGCGCATGGTTTCATCACTAAAACTTACTCTTAACTTGTAGTGTTACAAGCGCTTACAAAGTAATGCGCTAATGTGTAACCCCTCTGCCATTACACTCTAAAATCAAAAGAGTGAACTTAGTCACTCTTTGATCGAGTGAAAAGTGTAAATTCATTCCATTAGAGTGATAATTCACTCCAAGAGGAGTGAAGTTCCCTCCAAAAAGAGTGAAGTTCGCTCCAAAAAGAGTGAAATTCACCAGAGGAAGAGGGAAAATTCACTCTTCCACGAGTGCCTACAATGATCGCTCTTTTTTTTTTTAAGAGCGATCACTGTGGGCACTCCATCAAGAGTGAAACTTCGCTCGTTTTAAGGGAATTTCACTCTTTTGGGAGTGAACTTTACTCTTTTTGGAGGGAACTTCACTCCTCTTGGAGTGAATTATCACTCTTATGGAGTGAATTTATACTTTTCACTCGATCAAAGAGTGACTTTGATCACTCTTTTGATTTTAGAGTGTACACCAGGGAATTGTCAGGGAAGAAGATCCAACATTTAACGTTCCTTTGAACCAAGGTAGTTTCCGACATTAAGCTAATTATTGTCGTGCTCTTGAAATATCTTTAAAACATGAAAGGAATTTGGTCTGAAAACAATAGTCTTCTTCGTCTGCTACCTCTCAGTCAAAGACATATTGTGATGATTTCATTCATTGCCATTCAAGTTCATTTCCAGTCGTCGATTACAAAATTAAAATTAACTTGAAATTTTAAGCTTGCGTTGCTAGTCGTCGCAACTAATCTCTTTATTCAAATAGCTATTACGAAGACGTTTAAAATCCTCCTTCTCCGAAAATGCTTTATTCTATTGCGGAAAATTATCAAAACTGTGATTTTTGTTAGGCTTGAACAATGTGTCAAGGTGGCAACTCATTACAATCTAAGACAAACTTGTGGTAGTTAAAAATTTATAGACAGTCATTTTACATGAAGTCTTTATTGGAGATTAGCACTTGTCGGCAAAGACATTCTACTTCAAAGAAACAGTTAACAATGACCTTTGTTTCTGGATTACCTCAATTTAAAAGGAGTTAGGCCATCATTACAATGTGAAAGTAAGAAATGGCAAACCAATGAGAATAAAAGGACCTGTCAATCAAATAATGTTACCTGAAAAGGGGCAGTGAAAGAACCTTAAAAAGTACATGTTGTGTGATAGATTTGCACGTTTGATCTCCTTTCCTGACAACTCCTTGAGAACACTGTATGTACTATCTGTCAGACTGTCCATCCATTTAAATTTGGAAGCCGATTTCAGAGATTGAGACGATCAACTTTTGGGCTCATTGAAGGGAATTTCTGACCATCGCCGGCAGGCTCTGAGGGGCGGCAGCCTAAAGGGGCCTGCAGCCACAGAGGCGCTACGCAGGCTAATTTCAGAGAGGATTCCTTTGGAGAAAATCCGGTCCGGCCGGATAGTTCGTACCATCCGGTAAAATACGGTCCGGCCGGACCTTAACATTCCAGGGGCCCATTCCACAAAGACTTACGCACAATCTTAAGTTTGACTCCCCATACTTAAGTCAACAGTAAATCATACTTAAGATTGTGCGTAACTCTTTGTGGAACGGGCCCCAGATCCGGTACATCCCTACTCGAAAGGGTATTTTGTTAAGGCTAATATTCCCATAGACCTGATAGACACACCGTCAGACACCCAACGAGGAAAACTTGCGGAACGCAACACCTCCATTTTGCCGGTCTAATTGTTATAAATTTAGTTTTCTCACCAATACTCTGATGGACTGAAAATCTGTCTGTCACTTTGATGGATGGTTTAGGTGGCTACAGAACCCGTTCAGCATATTAATAATTTTATTAGGGCTTAGGGCACCCCTGACGCATGTGCGGTGTAGTGATGTCCATTACGTGTGTTACCTTAAAAAAAGGCCAGCACACATGTATTTGTAGACTGAAAGGGGGTGGGGTACATTGATCAACCCCTAGGCTATTGGGATGATATTGGGGTATCCCAATCCCTCCGGGGTCTACGCCCATGTCCAGGGGTCCGACCAATTGGTTCACATGAGACATATAAACCCAGTGTAGAGTGGCACTCGAGCACGGTCCAGGCGTTACGCCTCCGAAGCTAGGCTGAGGTGTTAGTACATCTCGGGTTGAAAAAATAGGGCTCAGAATAAGTAAATAAATAACCAAAGCCAACTCTGTTAACCACTCGACATTCCACCTAAATTTGCTCTTGAAAGGCATATCACTTAATAAAACCCCCAAATTTTTCATTATAACCGCAAAAAAACAAACAAACAAACAAACAAACAAACAAAAAAGGACAAAAAACAAGCAAACAAACAAGTTTTCTTTCATTAACTCAAACTTCCAGAATTTCTCCAATAAAATAAGCTCTTAATTTTCAAATCTTCTTTCCAAAAAAGGAAAAACTTTTCGGGCAAGCTTCTAGTCTCGTGTTGAAGCCTCAGCATGTAGGCCTAGTACGATTAAATTGAAGGTTAGATCCTTCTGAACACCCTAACTTTTTAATGGTTCTTACAAAAGGCAAATTTCTTTCAAAAAAATTGAAATTTTGTCTTCAAAATAAACTGCAAATTTTTAAGTATTTGCTGAAAAGAAATCCAAAAATTTCGTGCGCTACGCGTGCCTCAAAATCTGCTCATTCACGTCTCACCGGGACTAGCTCAAAACCTTTGTCGGGGCCTTGAAATGCTGGCCCCCTGTCAGGGAAATCCTGGCGTCACGCCTGCCTTGGACAGGGGAATACCCATGGCATGTCCCTCCCTTCGTTGGTTACGCCAGTGGTAAGACCCCACGCTCATTTCCCCGATGCCCGGTCCCCTCGATGCCCCGGCTCCTCGATCGGTGCCTCCTCCACTTATGAAATGATTCACTAGGGATTACGGGGCGATCTGCAACAGGTCAACGGGTCGCATTGACATCTGATGTTGAAGGCACAATAAACACAGAAGTTCGACCCACCAATTTTACAGAAAACATAGGGAAACAATAGCTTACAATTACTTCCGCTGGAGTCTGCGGAAGTGTATTAGACAATTCGACGCTCACACTTCACAAATGTCATAAATTTTCAAACTTATGGCAAAGAAATTTCCACTTTCAGTTGTATTGGTTTGTATCGTGCTTCCACTTATTATAATCCAAATTATGTATGTTGCCACGAAATTTGTCTTCTTGATCACGGTAAAGCATTCAGGAGGATATAAGCTCATCATTACAATAATAATAACATAATATAGAAGATTATTAATTTAGATTTGTTACCCTTATCTCTTTCAAAAAAATTCCGGGTCAAGCAGTACATACAGGCGTTTTGTAGAAGCAGAAGCAATAGTTTACATTTCGATAGAGGACCTGTCAATCATAACTTCGGATCTCTGGTGATTTGCTTTACTATGCAACAGACTTCAATACAGTAGTACAGTGTACACACGATCTGCGCGCACACAGGGTTCATTCACTCACAGTACACCGCTCACGTTAGACAGTATGTGTGAGTTGCGGAGTTTAGTGTAAGCTGATATATATTGAAGAGGATTATACTCAACTTGGGCCTTGCTCTCGCAGCTCCCTGCACTTCAATACCTCAGATACACCGTGATTTGCAATTTGCATTCGTTGTTTGGGAGATTTCATACCGAAATTATGAAGTTAATGGTGTGTGGATGAGGTTTTGGTACCCAACATCTTTCATAGATTTTCGGAGCTCTGTTCATGATAGAAACAAGCCAATTTCTTGCCGATAGTATCAGGACCTGAGAGTGACCTTCGCCTTAGCCAAAATTTCAGGATAGAGAGCCGGGGAAGTCGCATGATCCTCGTTCTCGTAACTGGGAGGCTGCGTGGTATGACGGTGAGTTCAAGGCGGTAAATTTTAAATCATTCTTCTAACGTCACAAAGGCAAAATTAAGCTCGATCTAGCCTAGCATCGGGGAAAAAGTTGCTGTAAGAGAGCAACTGTAGGGCCTAGGCCTAGGCCTACTCAGTGCCAAGTTGCACATAGGCTAGGCCTAAGAGAAAAAACATAACATAACATAACATAACAGGTTCAAGGGCAAAGGAGGGCTGTAAAGGCCCCATAAGATGCCCTGTAATCCAAAAACCCCCCAAAACAAAGCAAACCACCAACACCTAAAGAGCCCAGAAAGATTAGATTCTACCACAGTCATGGAAAAACTTGTCAATATTAACCTTAAAAAGAACGTAGGCTAGGCTAGCTTAAGTTAGGCAAAACGTTAGGCCCCCAACTTGGGCCAAAGAGGCTTGCCCTAACTTAGTTAGTTTCGGAAAACTTAGTCTAGCCAAGGCTAAATTCTTTCATACAAATTGGTGCAGTCAGACGTAGGCTAGTCACTGAATGTGATCATACTCATACTTTGTCATAGGCCTAGGCTAGTCATAGGCCAATAAAATCCACTCCTTCACCCTTGAGTGATGATATTATTACTAGGCTGGGACAGGGGTCCATTAGTTTCCGCCCTCGGTAGTTTCCGCCCGTTACTTTAATTCCGCCCCTAAAAGTCTTGGGGCGGAAAGTAATGACTGAACTTACATATGTTAAAAATAACTGTTAACTTCAAATTTCAAAATCCCCCAAAAAGTACCTGTAGGGCAATTCCCATTACGTAATGTGACGTCATGAATTGGAGAAGAGTGATCTAGTTTGTCATTAAAGACTAATCAGAGGAGAAGATTTTTTGCATTTGATGTGAGGTTTTTTGTTTAAGACAACTTAAAGTTTCAGGGAATAATTAAGCATTTACACTGTGCGTAGCATTTTTGAAGATTTTTTTCCGATCTTTCACATATTGTTTGTGAATATGCAAAGGTTATGGACACAAAAAATTGCTACACAATTTTTCATTTGTGTAGCAACTTGGCCTATTTGTGTAGCAAATTGCGATGCGATACTGGATAAATTATTCCCTGAAGTTTGTTTTGTTTCATCAGAAAAAGATGATGGGAAGGTTCTTGAAAGATATGAATATTCTGAGGGAGTACGTACAGTTTAAGTTCCAGTCTCTGATGGTCTGAGGAAAGAAACTTCTTGAAAAGTGATACAATGGTCTGGCCCATCATTCATCATTGGAACAAAAGTGGAAAGCTACAAAATAATAATTTAATATCTGTTTTTTATGACAGAGACATTCAAGTACAAGTACTGTAGCATATATTTCCCACTTTCATTTGGACATCTAGTCTGATGGACAACCTGAAAATTTTCGTAAAAAACAGGCCTGGATTAGCCAAGGTTAAACAGATTAATTCTTGCTCACAGAAGTTAGACCAAGGCCCATAACCTGTTTAGCTGACCTCCCTAGTGAGAGCTTTAATGTATGTAGTATAGCCCAGAACTTACCCAGGCCTATGTTAGTACAGTACAGTATTTAGTAAATATTGTGAAATGCAGTCACTCACATTGGATATTGATGTCCTAACTTTAATTAGACCCAGTTTCTAACCAATTGGTTTAAGTCGGACCGGCCACAGCCTTTTTCCAGTTGTGGCTCACTGGCTTTTTCCCATTTCCATTGCTTATGCTGAGCACTAACCATGATGGTAGGTTCCATTTTTAAATTCTTCAGCATGACCCATTCAAGACTAGTTCATGGGGTAAAATGATGCCAGCCCTGACTCCAACAGTCAAAGAAGGGAGAGCACTTATTTCTGACAGCATTTTGCAAGTTAATGAAGATCTTCAATTCATCCAGCTACTAACCTTACCAAGACATTGTAAGGATCAACTTAAAGGCATGTTCTGGTGGGTTTTCGCCTCTGTCTTGTAAGAAATACAAAATTATTCCACACCATGTTCTCTAAACCCTATCACAATATCATTTTCCTAACTCAAGATTTTTCACTTTTTAAAGATTGATTATTTTTGTTAAAAAATACCTCAGATAGAACTTTTCAACAAAGCCACAAAAAGTTATGTAATGTGGGCACATTGCTTCAAATTCCTTTTGTTTTTCTTTATAATTGAAGGTCCTGTTTAACCTTGAAATTTGATACTGTTGGAATGTTTGTATATAGGCCTATCTTTTCCTGTAGATTTAACATTACCCTTCACCATACATAGAGTACAACTAACAAAATTGTTTAATATTGCCTGCAGCAGCATCATAATTATACATTAATTGAATGCAATGTTAAATTAATGTGCCACAGTGACATCACAGATTTCCCATGATGCATCAAATCCCAAGAAAAAGTTGCAGTACTTAAAAAATTTGTATCTTCCAAATGCTATAAGCTATTGAGATGCCGTTTCACCTTCTAAAAGAGAAAAATTTTCTGCTTATTTTCAGGTTAAAGAATTTTGTCACCAGAATATGCCTTTTTAAAAAATAAGAGGACTATCTCTACACGGGTGTTAGCACAGTACAATAAACTGAAATCCTTCTGACTGCACTTAGTCACTGTCAGTATTGAAATCAGTTTATTTTTGTTGAAGCTAGGACCCTAGTTGAAAAGCTTTAGCCCATTGAGCCATTATAGACTTGTGCATGAGCCACAAATCCCACTTAGCAAACAATTGTTTGGAAGTTATCAGTAGCATTAAGTACCACAAATAAAGGCTACCCCCTGCATGGCATGTTTAGATTTTGATAATGGATCAGCTTTTACTGCTTATTGTAACAAATATTTGTGGTGCTTAGCTACTGGTGTAGTTATTCCATTATCCAAATTTTGAAGAACTTCAGAGCATCAAGTGTTGCAACTGGTGCTGCATCATCCAGATTTTTATTCCCTGTTCAAAGTTAATTTAGGAGAAGTTGTAGAACTTTGTAAAAATTCTTTCACTTGACCCTTGTTTAGAATTGGAATATTAATTTTGGGCCTTGAAATTTCTTGTTACTTACTGTCCTCCTTCCTCAAAGTTTCCACTGATGATCTAGTGATTCACACTAAGGTGCAATGAGTTTCTTGTTCGTTCACTTAAAAAAGCCTGCAAGCGCAGTCCACCAGTCCCCCCCCCTCTCTTTCCTGGCCAAACTTGGATGTAGTACATTTCTATATTTAGTCTCTCATGTATGTTTAAAGATTGGCTGTTGATAGTCATGTGACAATAGGCCTGTTTTTCTTTTAATTTATGGACTTTATGAGAGTAACTCATTGGTTTACCTTGAATGCATTTGATGAAATCCTGAAAGATACTTAAAAGATTTATAACAAATCCATGGAACCTGGCTATTGTTTCAAAATAAATTTAGGTGACTTCTCTTGCCCTTTAGTTAGTAAAAGTCAGATCTTCTGTTGAACCATCATGGTTTATGCTGTCGGTGACTGTGGAGCATGCATACAGTATAACTCAGGGCTTGATTTTTATGGATGTCTGATTGTCCTTGACAACTAAAATTCCATACGGACAACCGAAAGTTGGCAGTTGGTTGTCCAATGGACAACCATTTTTCTCTCACAATGAATTATATTCAAGCAGCTTGCTTTTGTCTGATGGAAGAAGTACGCAATGTACTGTATGCTGTCTGATCAACTCTTTCCAACTTTTTCTATTATACAGTTTCAGACTTAGGTGTTTTTGTCTTGCAAAAATCATATCTTTTTATTCTTCAAGACGAATTATATGTATACACACAATTATTATTTTGTACTGTAATGGTGCCCAAAATAGTTCGGACAACCATATTTTCTTTAGTACAACTAAAAATACTGAATTGGTTGCCCGAAGGACAACCATAAAATTTTCTAAAAATCAAGGCCTGTAACTGAAAGGTAATGGATAAACACACACACATAATAGTATGCAATCTATTCTAAGGTTCTGCTGTTTAAATGTCTACAAATAAATTTTTCTCACTTCCTATGTCTTACACTGAGATTTTTTTTTAAGCAAGGTTAAACAACTCTGGACCCTGTGCATGACTGGGGTTCATGCAAGTGATGCCTGAAGGCACAGTCCAAACTTTCATCCAGTAATGGCATTAGTCCTTGAAGTCTCCATTCATTGATGTTAAACCTTTAATTCAGGTACCACTGTCAGGAATTTCTGTGCGAGACTTGCACAGCAGTAGCTTAGAAAGTTCATGATACAAAAGGGGGTGTTTCTTGCAATGTTCATCCTATTTCTAAGCAATATATGGCGGCCTGCGGGTGGCCATTGTGGTTTTTGATCAGCCATGAATACTTGGATGGCAACTGAAGGACTGTCACAGGGCCATCAGAAGTCAGTTGGCTGCATCTGGGTAAGAAACAAAATTGTATGCTGGGTATTAAAATTTTGCATTCAACAGTTTCATTGCCATTGAAGGACTGTCAGCAAGCCACTTGACATTACTCTGATACACCACTGAAGTGGCCTATGGTGGTCCGTTGGGGAGCCCACCAAATTTGCTGACAGGGATGTTTTTGCTCGTTCCTGCTTAGTTTGTATTTGAATCAAAATCTATGAATTGTGTGTAGGTACCTGTACATCTAATTTGATACTTTTTGCTGTAAGTGTTTCACTGTATGATGATTAGGTTTATATCATTTTTTTTCACACAGTGATAGTACCAGTAGCCTAGAGTTGTGAAGTTTGAAAGATTAACGAAGCAACTTTTTATCGTTACATAGCCTACAGTAATTATGTAGATATTTCCCATCCTTCGAGGGTTTCGTAGGATGGAAGCAACTTTTTGAAAAGTAGCAGATGATCTCAAGCCCTAGTTGCCTAGTTTCCCATAGATGCAGTCACATTGTCTTTATGTGACTGGACATATTGTACATCACTTTATTCTGAGGTTACTGCCCGCAAAACTGAAAATCTGCAAGTCCAGAAGTATCGAAAAAGTATGAAGTAAATTATTAGAATTGAAGTTAGTATTAAGATTTCGCTTGTTGGGTTAATTCGTCTAGGGTAAGGGGTTGCCAACTTGGGGATGGCTGCACATGGTGCCAATTAATGGTTGGAGCTTAAAGGACCATACCACCCCACCCTCCCCTTTCCTCAAAGTTCTGAAATGGCTCATGGGTCTGAACCCATTCAAAACCGCCATATTTAGATAGTTTCGGTCTTGGGAACCTTAGGCTAATTAGTTTACAATCACATTTTAAACAAGTTACAGTTTCTCCCATATGCTGCAAAGCAATTTAAGTCTTGCAGATCGATCTTAGGTCTTGCGGGAAACCCCCTTATTCTGGCTGCATTTTACAGTAGTTCTCAATGGTTTCTTATTTGTTGAAGTTATGTAATTGTCAATGTACAATGTATTGTACATGTATTGCCATGGAAGAACACTAAGAACATAGATGGCCAATTCATTTGTTTTAAGAAAGTTTGTTGGTCACTCAATTAATTTAGTCATCTTTCTCAGCACAAATTAAAAGGAGTCACATATTGTATAAAACCCTATCACATTTGTTGTACAATGGGTTTTAAAAGTATTAGTTACCTCAAACCAACCTACCTTCCTGTTTCCTAAACACAATGGAAGCCGTCTGTGTTGCACTTGCAAACTTCCTGAGGCAGGATTTCTGTCCAGTTTTTATGACCTTGCTTGCTATAAGCCTGAGGTCATCTTTCAAATTTAAAGTTGTCACATCACAAACTGTACAACACAGGTTCATTACACCAAAGGCCATAGCCATCACTTAATTAAGGGATCTCAATTTGAAAAATGCAAAATAAGTACACTTGCAGTTGAATTAAGACAGAAATCAATTCATGTGTTGTTATTTAAAGGCCTGATTCTCTCACCCCAAACAGAACCAAATCTCCTAACCTTCTTACTTAAGTCCCTCCCACAATGCTGAAATTCATCCTCATCGAGACACAATCTTACTTTATTTCTACAGGGTGAGTAGGCTTAAAGGGCCAAACCTCTCACCCCAAACTACAATTTGGTACGGGGGTACCGAAATAATACCGAAGCTGATATTACACCGCATGAACTGTACTGAGAGCATTTTGATTATGCACATTAAAGACCCAGTTCTCTCACCCCAAACATTACCAATTCTCCTAACCTTCGTACTTCATAGCCTCTCCCATAATTGTCTGAAATTCATCCTCATCCAGGTACAATCTGAGTTTATTGCTTCAAGGTGAGTATAGAAAAACTAAATTTATATAATCAAAACACTCTCAGTACCATTCATGCTGTGTAACATAAGCTTTGGTACCCTGCATTGTTTGAATTAGCTTTCAATCAAACAGCTGAGCCAATTGAAAGTTTTGGTACCCCCCTACTGTACAAGAACTGGAGTTTGGGGTGAGGGGAATGGCCCTTTAATATAATAAATTTATTTAGCAAGTGTTCAATGTAAAGTGTATTACTACAATCTGTTGTACAGTATTTTAGACACAAAACAAAAAGGAAAATACACAAACTAGTCAGATCCACCACAGCATAGGTTGGAAATAATCTAAATTTGCTTTACAACTTATTTCTCAATCATGGTAATATTATTTTTTCACAGGATTTCAGAAAAAAGAACAAGAGCCGCTAAATTCCCACACTATGATGATTCAAGCTATTGAAGGAAATTGTTGAAACTTCAATTGGTCACACATGTATTCACACATGCTTAGAATACCCGGCCCTGTACTGTTCAGTTGTACATGTACAGTATGCATATGGTACTGTACATCTGCATCTGCAGTACTATGAGAACATTTCCATTCTGTACTATTAATTAGCCACAGGACGTTTTTCAGAAACAAGTGGGTTCATGAATCACACTTTAATAACATAGGCTAAATGTTACTTAGTGACTGCACATGTAAATTCCATTTGTTTTGTGTTACCGTATTTTGCTGCACTATGCAATGTGAACTATTTGCTAGGCAGAGACAGAAAAGTGAAATATTTATGATTTCCCACTGTTTAATCCTACAATGTGTTCAATAGTGGTTACAAAGTGTTTGACAAATTGTCAATCCAGTTTGATAAACATTAACAGTACTTTATCTACAGTACAACATTCTTGGCTTCTGTGTTCATTTTATGATAGAACTTGATCTCAGACTTCTCACCCATGAGGTCCAAGGTTAATTTCCAGATGGAGTCATACCAATTGTTAAAGATGGGACCTATTGTATGAAAGACACAGGCCTTATAGTTTCATGTATTGTTTGTACTCAAGTCTTAAAGGCTCAGTTCTCTCACCCCAAACAGTACCAAATCTCCTAACCTTCTTACTGAAGCCCCTCCCACAATTGTCTAAAATTCATCCTCATCCAGATACAATCTCAGCTTATTGCTTCAGGGTGAGTGTAGAAAAACTATAATGAAAACACTCTCAGTACCTGCCTGCTGTGCAATCTAAGCTTTGGCATTCTGCATTATTTGAATAAGCTGTCAATCTAAGAGCTGAGCCACTTGAGAATTTCTGTACCCGGGTACCAAAATTGTAGTTTGGGGTAAGAGTTTCGGCCCTTTAAAATATGATAACTGTACAGGTCATATAAAAAAGAGTACAAGTTGCACTTGTTACAGTTGCCACAGTCATGTACACAAAATTTGATAGCTGCTGTCAATTAATGGTTAATCTGGAAAAATGAAGTTTTTTTCTCAAATGTGTAAACGTAATATGTGCATAACATAGAATTACAGTACAGAAGGATAATTTTTTGCACTTTTTCCCGCATTTCCTGCCTTTCCTGCCAGCCAGTTGTTTCCCCAAGGATTTCTCCTCTCAGCTGTTTTTAGGAGACTGTGTTGCGTTTTGTAAAAATTCATCAAGTGGTCATGCACTGATTTTAACCCCAGTCAATAATACTGAGTGTTAGCCATGCACTCTTTTCAAAAAGTGCAGCCTCTTTCTTTTTTAAGCTCTTAACATGTTTATGTAAGCTTAGAATGTAAAGCTCACAGAAGAACCACAGAGCTGCTTACAGTAGTACTAGTACAGTATTAAAGCCAGCAGTATTCAAGAAAAAAATCAAACAGAACTAATTGCCTTGGATAAACCAAGAAGACGGCCTTGTTGTTTGCAGTCTTCTGCTTGTGGTATAGTGAAGATTCCAAGTATAAAGTGTACCATGTGATCAAAACAACAAATGTTGCAGTCAACAATGACCTTTAAGATATCCAGATACAGAAAGGCTATTGGAAGTTAAGGTTTCATTTTCTGTCCATATATTTGTTTCTTCATTCCAAGAAAAAAAAAGCAAATTCAACTTGAAATGAATCACTTAGCCTACATTAGAAGCAAACAGAAGTGCAACTTAAAGACAAAGCCTTGTCAAAAGTAAACTCCATTCGGTAGCTATGTAACATTTTAAGTTTTTTAAAATCAAAAATTGAAGTAGAAAGAATATTTTAGAAAGAAAAGCAATTCAACTTGACATATGAACCAGTTGCCTACATTAGAAGCAAACAGAAATGCAACTTAAAGCCAAAGCCTTGTCAAGAGTGAACTCCATTTGGTAGCTATGTAACATTTTAAGTTTTTTAAAATCAAAAATTGGAATAAAAAGAATATTTTAGAAAGACAACCTTGGGAATTTTTTCCTGATGTTTACCTCTGAAATTAAGTCTCTTTCTGAATTTACTGTACACACATCATATTGTTACAGTATGTCAATATTGTTGGATGGAATGATGTATGTCAGTAAAGGGTTTAAAACACTTTTCTCCAATCGATGTATAAATTACTATATGCTTTGATAACTTCCCAGCCCATTTAGTGCCAAATATTAAAGGACCATTCCTCTCACTCCAAACTACCCTTCTTGTATGGGGTAACAAAAACTCTCTATTGGCTCAGCTTTTTGATTAACAGCTAATTCAAACAATGCAGATTACTGAAACGCATATAACTCAGCATGAAATGTACTGAGAGTGTTTTGATTATACACATTGAACTTTTCTATACTCACCTGAAGCAATTTAAACAGAGGTTGCATCTGGATGAGGGTGAATTTCTGACAATTGTGGGAGGGGTTTAAGTAAGAAAGTTGGGAGAATCGGTACTGTTTGGGGTGAGAGAATTGGGCCTTTAAGGATTTCCTTAACTATAAGTCAGATCAAGTCAAACCCTGCTTTCAAAATAAAGCATGCCAAAAATACAACCTTTGTTGGACTGATGGTTTAACAAACAAGTAATAAATAAGAGTACTTCAGAAACCCCAATCTTTCCAATTCATAAGCATGAATGTAGTAAGCTTTGATACTCTGCATTGTTTGAAGCAGCTGTCAGCCTTATAAGCTGAGCCAGTAGGGAATTTCCATAGACTAACTACAGTAATAGCAGTTTGGGGTGAGAGGGCAGGCCCTTTAAGTTTCAGTATTCTTGCTGTATTTCGGCAGTTTGGTTGGTCCATTGGTACTGATCGGCATTTTGACAAATTTTTCAAGTAGCATCTCTGTGGTAACATTCATTCTAAAAATGTTTATGTTGTTGATGTACCAATTAACAGGCTTAATTTCTTTAAGGGATTAAACAAATTTATCCAGGGCAACTTACACAAATCTAGTCCCTTAATTTGGATTTTAATATGAATCCAGCCTCCATGCTACAGTAATTCAGGTTTTTTTCATACAGCAGTCAATATGTTGCAATGGCACAAGTATTCTTGAAAAATAAATGCGTGCAAGGGAACTACTACTGTAGGAGTACATCTTCACTGACTCTTCAAAAATAGCTTGTCAGCTCCGCCTTTCCTGATTGCACAGTACATTAAGAGTGATTTTCTACAGCATTCAGGGTGAGTGAACTAGCCACAGGCTTCAACAGTTCTTGAAAACATTGGAAAAATTCTTTTTAGAAAGGAATAGTACAGTGAATGACAAGAATGAAGAAGATATCTTGCTGTCATGAAATTGAAGGGTCAATTGGATCTTTAGCATTCTGGTCTGATTATTTTACTTGCTCCCCATGACCAATTTTGGCCATCACTCTATTTGTAATTTGAGAATCAGCTGACTGCCCTAAAACTCTGTTCTCCAATTCCTTCTTAAAAAGCCACCGATCAGTGTGTACAGTATGTCAGTGCAGTACTTTGTAGACTCCAGCAAGGAAATGGATCCCCTCTGTGCAACAGTGACCTACACTCAGTAAGGTTAACCCTGGTTAATTTGAATGACACCAAATCAGGCACTTACGCCAAACTACATGTCAGTCACAATTTGAATGTTGGCTTTGACATGCATTTCTCAGTTTCCATGGAAACTTGAACAGATCTGGTTCTGTAATGCTATTATATTCAGGTACAAAAAGTATACCATTTGGCAAAGTCAGCAAGTCGCTTGGACAAAGGTCTGGTACACATGCAGTGTGGGGAGCTTTTGCTGATCCAGTGTACCAAGAGGTGGGTGAAGGTTATAAGGATGAAGGTACCCCCAGTCCCAACCTTTTACAATTTTTTTAGGGTGCTCAGGAGCAAGATGGTGCATAGTTTTTTCCAATTCCAAACTAAATTTTCAATAAGATTGTTTTTTTTTTCTGTCATCTTGGTTGACCCAAATTTCTGAAACATCTTACTGAGGGGATTACAGTGTGGGTTGGTGGTGGGACAGGGGGAAACATCTTACTGAGGGGTTGTGTGGGTTGGTGGTGGTCAGGACAGGGGAAAACATCGTATTGAGGGGGTTGTGTGGGTTGGTGGTGGCCAGGACAGGGGGAAACATCTTACTGAGGAGTTGCGTGGGGTGGTGGTGGGACAGGGGAAACATCTTACTGAGGGGACTGTGTAGGGTGATGGTTGCCAGAACAAGCTTAGGGGAAGCATCTTACTGAGGGAGTTGTGTGGGGTGGTGGTAGGACAGGGGGAAGCATCCTACTGAGGGGGTTGTGTGGGGTGGTGGTGGGACAGGGGTGAGGGTAGAGAGTCAGACTCAAATAACTATGAACATGATGAAACGGTCCCTCTTACTTTTTGTTACATTATTCCTCTCAGCCTGATTAAATCTTATCATCTCAGGGAGAAAAAGAAACCCACTACATGCAGACTTGATGAAGTCAAGTTTCATATTTGATTGACAGTAAAGATGTGTTTCAATACACAAAAAGTTACGTAACATTTGGGGTTAGCTAACAGGTCAGTCAGCATGTGCTAAATGCTTTTCATGCAGTGCGAACACAATGAAAGCATAGCTCATTGGAGGTCACAGATCATGTAACAAACTCAGATATAAGTTACACCCCACACCGCCTTTGATGTACTGGGGTGTCTATGTTGCTTTTTCTAGAAGCGACGTCACAGCATGAAGGAAAAATTTGTCTTTTCTAGTCACTGAAGTAGTGGCATTTACAAGATATTCTGGCAATCTTGTGAAAGTCATGATGCCAGAAAAGATGGATGTTTTAAATATCCTACAAGTACAGTAAGTGGACAAGTGCTATTAATCCAGAATTTATCACTGAGCTTCATGGTTAGCTATTTTGAGATTTTAGGTCAAAAATGTTGTTGCATTGGAGAAAGTGTAGAAGTTAGTGATAAACTTCATCACTGGATATAGCAGCCCTTGACAAAGGCATGGCTTGAAACCTAGTAAAGTGCCTCTTTGTTGGGCAACTTTGGTTTAAATCTTTTATTGAATGCTAGTAGCATGAAACTTACATGCTACGTAGCATAGGAGTTAGGAATAGAAGGAATTTTACTTTGCTGTACATGGGATGAAATAAATTTTTATTGGACTTATTCAAGTTGTTTAATATTCTCCTAGTATCTATTGGCAGGGCTGGAAATAATGTTTATTTCCCTGCAAGCAAATCAAATTTCCCAGCCAGCAAATCAAAATTTCCCAAAGACTTCACATGTTTACATACAAAAGTAGTCAAATTTCCCTCCAAACACCAAAATTTCCCTGCCATGACCTTCCCAAATTGCTGGTTTTTTCCAGCCACGTCTGTTGGATGCCACCCCAAACCATGTCTGCTCTATAAGTGAAACCCGCATCTCTGTTCAGCATTTAAAGGGCCCTGCCTCTCATCCCAAACTACACTTCTTGTAGGGGGTACAGATACTCTCCATTGGCCCAGCGTTTTGATTGACTGCTAATTTAAACAATGCAGAGTACCAAAGCTTATATTACACAACATGAACTGTGCTGAGAGTGTTTTGATTATACCCATTGAGTCTTTCTTTCCTACCCAGAAGCAAAGGAATAAACTGGGATTGTGTCTGGATGAGAGTGAATTTCAGACAGTTGTGGGAGGGGCTTAAGTAAGAAGGTTAGGAGAATTGATACTGTTTGTGGTGAGAGAATTGGGCCTTTAAGGAAGACATGGTAAGCTGGTCTTGACTTTTTTACATTCAAAGTAGTCTTATATCCATGATCGTAAAACTGCAGAATTTTTGTTTTGTATAGATCTGTACTTGTATAGTATGTTTCTATGTCTATCACAAAAGATTTAAGTTACAGTAAAGAACACAATGTTCAATATTTGGAACACTATGTTTTCAAATAGATAGCACACACATAAAGATTTAGAAATTCATACTAGCCTGTAAGTATGTAGATCAGTGGCAACACCAAGAGAACCTTTGCCCCCCAGTTGTCAGTTCTGGAATAATAGTGGCCTAACAAGATTTGGCACTTTTTGCCCACCCCCAGCATTTTCTTTTGCCCTCCATTTGCCCCCCACTTTTTTGATCCTGGTGCCACCACTGATGTAGTTAAGAAATGGTCTTTTCACCTTCTTCCCCCTCCCCCCTATCAAAAAAGAGAGAATTTCTTTGAAAAAGATGATAACTAGTATTAAAGGACCTTAATGCCCACAAGAATCACTCAAGAAAGAGAATAGTCTTAAAGTCTGGAACAATTAACTAGTGTAAATTTGGTGTATATGATAATATGATAAAATGAAACAAACCTGAAATGTACAGGTTACTGTAGGATATATCTCCTTACAAAAATGGTAATTTAAATTAGGATGACAGCAGTTGGCTTTTGTGCCCTTTTTAATATCACCTTTTGTTACAATGAAGGCATTGTTAATAGATTTTCAATTGTCTGTTATCATTTTGGTCGGGAATCACAATCACTTTACAGATTCATACTGCACATTACACCACCTCAATATTAAAGGAGTACCTTGTCTTATTTGCAAGAATTTCCTTTCAGGAAGGTTCCAAAAATATTCTCCAGGAAGTTTACTCAGACTTTTATACACGGATATGCTTTGTTAGGAAATTCAACTCAAGATTATTCCTGAGACCAGACTTTGCTGTCTGGGGTTACTTTTTGATAACTTAAATATGGAACTTTTTATGCACAAGTCACCAAAGTTTGAAGACCTGCAGGTCTGAAACTTTTTTCTCCTGACCTGTGAAAAAACTTCCTTCCTGAGTTAAAATCTGTAAAGTCTCAGACTGGTATCTGGTAGACACCTACAGTACTGTACTAATACTGCTGTAAATAATTCCCTTTTTGAATAATTGATTGCACCCTCTCCCCCTCACCTTCCTTTCCCTATGTGTGTACATTTCTCACACAGACAATTTTTACCTCTGATATTCCCCCTTCCTCAATTTCCAGGAGGAAAAAGCTTGACATACCTGTATAGACAATGAAATTAAATTTCCATGAGCAAGAAAGTTCTCATTTAAAGCAGTTCTGTATGTTTGATTTGAATCGCTGAAATTCAATTCAAACCTGATAAAGGTGCTCAGTGGATGAAAAAGCTTGGTCTCACATAACCTGTGACACTCATTGTACTCGGTGTTTACAATATGGCAAAACCCCAGGTTAATTAACCCCTTGTTTTCCAGTCTGGATTCTCACATACCAATTACTGTACAATTTTTGAAAATATGGGTCATAAGTAAGTACCTGTGACCTGGCTTGATTAAAACAAACATGACGTTTAAAACTCCAGAACCCTGCGATTTGAGTTGGATTGAAATTTCAACACCAACCTTAAGTTAACCCATGTTCCCACATTACTTGAGCCCAATCTGGTACTGTAACAGTTTTACCTTGAGCATGGGGTATGTGAGACCACAGTCAGAGAGAATCAAATACTCTCTCTCTCCATTGTGTGATGCTTATTTATTTGTGATTTCATATATTTACATGCTATGACATTTCTTCTTGAGAGAGCTACATGCGTAGACACCCCAGTAGATCAAAGGCTGTATGGGGTGTAACTGATATCTGAGTTAGTTACATGATCTGTGCCCTCAATTGATGTTCATATTGTGTGAAAAGCAATTAAGACATACTTGACTGGCCTGTTAGCCAACCCCAAATGTTATGTAAGAGGGTTGAATGTTATCAGTTGCCCGATTGCCCGTGACGAGTAAAAAGTGTGTCGGACAACTTCTTTCTCTCTTTTGGCTTGTCTAATAGACGAGTAGATTTTGTACTTAGCTACCAGCGAATCACACATATCCCACACACAGCATTTTCATTGTCAGTCAGGCAACCAAAAATTAGGCTATTTCGGACAACCAAAATTTTGATGAGAGGTTGTCTGATGGACAACTTGAAAATATTCTTAAAAATCAGTCCTGTGTAACTTGTGTATTTTGTTATATCTGTTGCTACAATCCATTAAACAGATGTGAAACGTGACTATATATGAAATGTTTGTAGTGTGCTTCATTTTCTCCCCAGAGGCAAGAAGATGTAATCAGGCAGAGAAGAACAATGTATTTAAAAAATAAGAAGGAATGTTTCATCATGAAAAAAATGTATTTAATTTATGAATATCCCCTGTGTTTTGGTTTTGTCCCCAGGGTTGCAGCTGATTATTCTACCTGATTTACTTCATCATGTCTTTCATATCAATTGCCATGACCTGGTGGATGCTCTGTGTAAGCAGTCTGATATATGGAGCTGCTGGGGCACCATCCAGTACAATGGACTCAGGTAAGATACTCTATTATGAAAAGTGAAGATGGGTATATCAGAGAAGTTGGTATGGGGTGGGGGAGGGAGTTGGGGATATTTATGCCTAACCATAAGCTTTTTTGATTTGCTCCTTCATGGGTAAAATAAAAACATGCAGTAAACAAGGGGGTACTTTTCATCAAGATCTGGATCTGATCATGTGCCAGGGGTCTGATCCACTGCTGGAGATCAAATTTGTAGTGTAAATTCAGATCAGATCTGGATCTGATTGCTCAATTTTGACCATAGTATTGGGGAGAGGATCAGACCCCTTGCAAGCAATCAGATTCGTAGTGTAAATGCTCCCCAGATCAACGGTGACCCCAGATCAATTAATGGTGACTTTTTAGCGACTTCCTGTCTGGAGATAGACTAGATAGTCTATACACATTTGCTTTGTCATTTTCTTTTTGTTAACATTTTGATGCAAATGCATACAGTACATGTGTGCTTGTATTTTGTAATTCATTTGGAGCCACTTTGGCTGTAGCACAGAGGAGGATCATAGTACGAGACAAGTGGAAAGGCACCTGGAGCAAGCCACACATGTAATTCGATATGCTGATAACACTGGGCGATCAGATCCAGATGAAGTGTAAAAGCAACCAGAATTTAGGGTAGCTCCTGGGGTAAAATGATGCTAGCTTTGACACCAACAGGGAGAAATATCACTTTTCAACATCGTAGCTGCTAGTCCAGTGAAGGTGGCAATAACAGTAGAGCATTCCTGTGAGGTGGTAGACAAAATGTGTGAGCTAGGTGGCAACTCACAAAAATAATGTCAGGTGAATCCCTGGAATTCAGAGATTGTAGCTGCTGTAAGTACTGTACTGTTAGTTAATACCTCGGGCTCAGTAAACTAGTACAAA
Organism: Holothuria scabra; assembly: GCA_037179385.1. Lineage (NCBI taxonomy): Eukaryota > Metazoa > Echinodermata > Holothuroidea > Aspidochirotida > Holothuriidae > Holothuria > Holothuria scabra. Next base: position 7,539,267 of record CM074197.1, on the reverse strand, counting down.
CACTGCTCATGTCAAGATCTGATAGGGGTTGGGGCATGACAGACAAAACATAAGCAAGTTAGAGTAAGATGGACCGTTATGTTAAGAAGCCCAGAAGTGTGTGCAATCCAGTCATTGTCACCCCTATCTTTTGGTTCAATTGTGTTGTAATAACCTTAAACAATCCCTTGTCCCTGCTTATATCACACAGAACTGATATCCAAAGACTTCTTACAGTTTCCTGGTTTGTGCTATAACTGTACATTTAATGAGAACATGTTGAAAGAATGGACTCATAAGGTCAAGGGTAGGGTATCTGTAGGTTTATAGAGGAAGTGACAGGTGCTACTGTCTAAGGTGTGTATTAGGGCTATATGGCAAGGCTGCAGACAACTGTTTTACTTTGTCTTTATACATGGTGAAGTATTTAGTGCCAATCAGTCTTGATTAAAATGTCAATACTGTATACAGAACTGTAGGTGTGCATGCAGACTGCCCTCATAGACTTAACCAAGTCCTGTCACCTGTGTACATAGGTGGGGGCCTTGATGTAGATGCCCTTGAAAGATACCCAGGCTATAATGTGGTATTGACTGGTTGGTGTGTTATTTAGTTTTGACCCATCCCGAGAAGAAGGTGCTGGCAGTAGTTGCCATTCACAGCTAATCAAAGTACACTGCCATAATATTAGTCTCTAGGTTCTTGAGGTAAGAGCAGTCCCCCCCCCCCCCAAAAAAAAATAAATAAATAAATAAATATAAAAAAACAAAACAAAAAAAAACCTGTTTGGGGAACAGCTATTAAATATCACAATTTTCTTCTCATTTGTCTTCAAAGAATCTTTCATCATATTTTATGACTTAAATATATTTCATATATGGGCAATTACACAGTAAACCAACATAAAATCACCACATATGCATATTTTGTTTTGCTAATTAGTTCCATTTGTTTTATGATGTTCAGGGCTAATCCTTAGATGTACAGAGATAGCCTAAAAAATTTCAACGTGCTCCCTTAATTTTGAAAAATATTTCTGTGTAGGCCCTATGGAAAATATAACGGGCGAACATTGACATACTTCAAGAAAAATAACGGGTTTAACACATTGACATACAAAATAGAAGTGGCTTTTTTCCAGTAAGTTCATTATGTACGTACTTTGTGACATTTTCTGAGGATAATATGTAGCATTGCTTTTCAACTATCCCATTGGGGGCACTTTTTGATCAATATTAAGCTCAGGAGACAATAAATTGTAAGTGTATGTCAGTGTTACACCCGTTATAGAATTGTGTTGGCCCGTTATGAAAAGTGCTGATAAACTGCAGGAATAAAAAAATATTTACCCTATGCGGTCCTTGCTTTATATACCTAGAGGTTACTATGTCTGTGATAATTGATAATGAACAAGGTCACACCAATTAATGATATTCTCAGGGTAATTTATAATTGTTTGACATACACATGCATCACATAAATGTATGTCAAATATTTTCAAACGTGCTTTATGAGTGCAAGGTTGATCAGAATTTTGATGTTACCTTGTTTATTTTCAACCATCATCAAATCACAACATGAGTTATTGGCAAGGTCAATGTATATGGCAAACTTTTTGAGTTTCAGGATTTTTCTTATAACGGGCGAACACAATTTCATAACGGGTGTAACATTGACATACATTTATAATTTATAGTCTCCTGAGCTTCATACAGTATTGATCATAAGGTGATTCCATCTGGTTTGTTATGAAGTACTGCTACATTTCATCCCAGGAAAATACCAAAAACTATCCACATGATGTACTTTCTAAAAAATAGCATTTTGTATGTTGTATGTCAATTATGTTACACCCGTTATTTTTCTTGATGTATGTCAATGTTCGCCCGTTACATTTTCCATAGAACCTCTGTAGATTTTTTTTCCAATATTGAGGAAGCAAGCTAAAAATTTTTAGGCTACCGTATTTACTCTATTAAACACCCCGGGGGCGTGAAATTTTCGTTAAGGGGGGCGTTTATTAGAGTCAAATTTACGTGACTTCTGATAAACTGCTACATATGGCATATTTGTCCATTTGGTTGTCAGCTTCACAATCAGCTGTGAGCTCCTCCCCAATGATCGGTAACCAAACTAAATTCCCTATACATGTGGTAGCCACGAACAGCACTCTGAACTTTGCAAGTGTGATCAACTTTCTCCGACATCTAGATATGTAACGTTACACACAGAAGTGACTTTTTTAAGTGCCCGTGGCATATGCATTCATGCATGCTTTGAACAGTATACAGCCAGGCCTCGCGGCCTGCTATGCGCACGTACATACGGTAATAGCATAATAGTTACCGTGAGTAGTACCATTAGCAGTACATTCGCGTTCACAGCATTTCACTGTTAAACAGTTTTCCTGTGTTGAATTTGGGTTTTCATGTTAGGCTGTTCGGATAGGCTAGCGAATATTTGTATACCTACTGTACCTACGGCATGGACAGTGCCACTTTTGAACCGCAAACGAAGCAGTACACGTTCGTGGTATGTGATAGCAGGATGGATATCAACAGAAATTAGTTGCAGAAACATGCCTTTTACTTCAGGATACAGTATGGGACTTTAGGAGATTTCGTGGCTTCAAGGCAGGACTATTTCATTTTCCTTTTACCATATTGTCTTTGGAATTAACACTTTATGCAATGTGACCAAAAAGTTGGGGGGGGGGCATTTATTAGGGAGGGGGCGTTTAATACAGTAAATATGGTATGTCTGTGCATCTAAAGATTAGCCTTGAACATAATAAAACACATGAAATTAACATAGAATAGAAATTAACCCTTATGTGATGCTACTGTGTTGGTTTACTGTGTAATTGCCCATATGCAAGGTAGACCAAGTAGTTACCGCTAGTTAATTTCACATTTAAGGAGAAAAATTTGTGTCACATGACTCTCAACCCAATCATGGAACAGAACAGCAGGACAATCTACTACACTTTGAGCTGGATGACTGCTCTTGCCCTTTAAGTGAATGGCGCAGCCTTCCTTTAAAGTCAAAGAATCCACTTTAATTTGCCCCTCATTACTGTACCTCCTCTTTTGTATGTAATATCTGTTGCATTCAATTAGTCAAGATGGCAAGCTTTGAATTGCACAGTGGAAGCAGGAAGGGGGGGGGGGGGAGGGGGGTGCCTTTGACATAGGTGTATAGTCCTCTTTCCTGCTTGCCTTTTTTGAATAAACTCACAATCAGGAATAGTTCTGTAATTAGTATACATGTGCAGGAATTTCAAAATACTGTAGGAGGTCAGCACTACATGTACAGTATGTATTGAAATCCTGGCTTAGATGTAGATTCCCAAACTGCATAGTTTTAGGGATTCCTCAGTATATTTTGTACTCTTTTACGGAATTGTTTGATTTTAAATCATGTTGATTGAAATCCTGGCTTAGATGTAGATTCCCAAACTGCATAGTTTTAGGGATTCCTCAGTATATTTTGTACTCTTTTACGGAATTGTTTGATTTAAAATCATGTTGATTGAAATCACTATGAAAGTCGTGATTTGAATTGAAAAAATCATGATTTTGAAAATTTTCATGAATATGAATGTGAAAATGAATATGAAAATTTGACTAAACTTGATTTATTGGATTTAAATCACCGATTTAAATCATGATTTCTTTAAAAAAAAATCAAAAAAAAAAATCAACAACTCTGCTCTTTTACTTTTAATTGGTCTTCATAAGGTATATACCCTAAAGTTTTACAAGCTGTTCAGTTGATCCAGGTATGTTCACTTTGGGGTGAGGTATTGGCTTAAGGGACCTGGGAACTTCATAAATGTCTGAAAAAGTTATTAAAGCAGATTGACATCATTTAATATGCACTGGTGCATGAACACATTGGGTAAATATCAGTGTTTAGATTGCAAAATTAGCCTAATACTGGAATTTGCTTCGGTGATACACTGTAGTAGTACAAGTCTAATATTATTACGGCAGCGGATGAAGGGATACCCCTTCTGTACCATTGGTATCACCAAGGACATTGACTCAATATTGGACTCCTGGTTAAAAAGTGTGGTACTGACTGACTGGTCCCATCCTCATTTGGGAGCCAATCACATTCTCCAAACAGAGCTCAAGCAAAGCAGTGTTGTCATGTTGGCTTGAAGTGAAATCTGCAGAGAAGCTGAGTGTACCTTGTTGGTAAAAGATTAAAACCATGTGCTGATATGTCATAACTGATCACAAACTGAATTTGATGGAGCAGACAAGTGGACTGACTGTCAGGGGCTTGGCTATATTGCAGCAGGTTGTAGAAATAATTTTCCTTTAGTGTAGAAATTTTCATCAGCTTAATTTAACTGTGAGGTCATTTAACAAATGGCCTATATATGGTATTGGTACTCTTCTTTGGTAGTTATTCCACCACCACAGATGGAAAAAGTTGGAGAACTGATGGGAGGCTGCTTTCTGGGAAATTTGGGTTGTTGAAGGAAAATTTTGGCAACTGAAGTGAAATTGTCATGATTTGTACAAGGAAAAAATCCAGAAATGGTTGATGGAAGATGTACTTCCAGGCTTCAATCCTGGAAGATGAACATTTTTGCACTCAACCCTGTGGGCCTTGTACCCCCCTTCTCCCAAATGTTTTCTTTTGTCATTTGAGAGTTACATTTTAAACCTCTCAGCCCTGGAGATGAAAGAATGTCATAACCGAAAAGGGTTAAAACACAGAAAAGGAAAATTTCCTTCCAACTGCCCAAATTTCTCTTCAGATGCCCAAATTTCCCTGGAAGGAACTTTCCAACTTCTAAACTCTTTCCACCTTTTTACTTAAGTTAATCTGATGCTGGTATATAGGCCTGGTGGAAGGGGCTCTACAGTATTACCCTAGGACTCTTGCAGTCATGGAGAACAGTCTTACAAAATTAGAAAATTATTTCAATGCCTTGAAAGGTCTTGAAATTCAGGCAAATGGTGTATACTGTAGTCACATGTGGGAAAGCCATGGAAATTTTCTGAAAGAGACTGTCCCATTTTCATTTATATACTGTACACTATCAGAATGAATTTCGACTCACAATCTCTATCAAATTGGTCATTCTCTTCACTCGTAATTTTATGTAATATCTTATATCTTTGTTCCACTTCCATTTGTAGGATATAGAATATTGGTTGAATGGAATTGGAATAAGTTTTGAATTAATCACTGTATTATCATATTGTACAAGATAGAGCTTTTGATACATCTGTAATGTGGGTACCCTAAGCTTCAATTTGTTTTCAAGAGAAGCATCATCTCATTTAAAAAAAAATAACTCTGAGCAAAAACAAAGTCAGTGGACAATTTCTCAAACATGGGAAGGGGAGCGGAGAGTAGAGACATGTTGACTCTCCTGAGGTTGCCACCCATGTAACAGTTTACCAGGTTTCATAGTTGTAATATTCTTTGCCTCGCTCTCTTTCTTTCTCTTTTACAGTACATGACCTTCTGAGTCCTTTCAAGCAATCTGTAAGTTACCAAGGTATCACTCAAGAAGAACAACCACTTACAAATTTAACGTTATGGCGAATTCGACCAAAAATGCCTCCCATTAGCCGAAGCATCAGGCAATATGATAGATTACTAGAGGACATAGCTGACGGTTTCTCAATTCATTTAGTTGGGAGGCAAATGTCAGGTAGCTCTGGAACTCTCTTAACTGTTATGTCTGATAACACAGTGTTTTTTAGTATCACCTCTTTATCGCAAACAAGGCAGCTGAAAATTCGCTACATGGATATTGAGGGCGCTAACCAAGTTTTAAACTTACAATCTCCATTTGGTGCTTCTAATGAACTTGTTAATGTTCTGTTTGTGTTTGAAACAAATCAATTACAAATGTTTGTCGACTGTGAAGAAGTTCAAAGTGTATCTCTTGAAGCAGAGGCAGACCTTCAACCATCACAGAGTGCTACAATACATCTCTTTCAGACGGGGAAAGCTAAAAATAAATTTAATGTGAGTTTTTCTGGGTGCAATGTCTTCTCATTTCATTAACCACTATAAATGAATTGACTAATATTAATTTGTTAAGTAAAAGGTTTAATTTGAAGGTTCAGGCAAAATTCCTGTGATCATCGTAATGTAGCTGCACTAGAAGCATGCTAACCCTCTAAAAATTCACATTAAGTTCGACTTCATGGTCAGATGGTTAGAGCATCCGACTTGCAGCCGGGAGCCAAGCTCGGAGTTCAAGTCCTGGCTGGGGGTTTCCCGCAAGACCGAAGGTCCGCGAGACCGAAGGCCCGCGAGACCGACGGTACCAAAGTACATCTTTACATCGGCATCAAAGTACACTTTTTTCATCGGCGCCAAAGTACATTTTTCCATCGCCAACAAAGTATATTTTTCATCGGCACCAAAGTACATTTTTCATCGGCGCCAAAGTACATTTTTACATCGGCGCCAAAGAACATTTTTTTAATTGGAGTCAAAGTACATTTTTCATCGACACCAAAGTTCATTTTTTCATCGGCCCCAAAGTCAATTTTTTCATCGGCGCCAAAGTACGTTTTTTCATCGGCGCCAAAGAACATTTTTTATCGGCGCCAAAGTACGTTTTTACACCGGCGCCAAATTACATTTTTTCATCTCCGCCAAAGTACATATTCTCATCTGCGTCTGTTACAACCATTGTTGTAATAATTATCACTTTTGTAATAGGTCACCACTTTTGTAATGGATTCGACCACATTTGAAATAAAATAACCCCTTTTGTAATAGATTCGCCCCATAATTTTTGATTTCACCACTTTTGTACACGCAATCGACCACTTCTCTAATTGAAATTTCCTATAACCACTTTTGTTATCGTCAGTTACAAACTTTTGTAATAATCATGTAGCATGCTAAGTCATTGTCTACTCCATCTATATCTAGGTATTGTATGTACTACAGGGAGCTTGCCCGCGTGCAAAAGCCAACTAATACAACCATCTTCTGGAAGACAAACAACACGCGCGGACGGTAGGTCATGCAGTACTGCAATGTGGTGCGTGGCACGCTGTCCTCCAGAAACTAGCGCGTCTGCTGTATTTGACCTTTTGGCCTTTGGTTCAAGTCGATGGAAAAAGTAATTTGGCGTCGATGAAAAAATGTACTTTGGCGCCGATGAACAACTGACTTTGGCGCCGATGAAAAAAATGTTACTTTGGCGCCGATGGAAAAATGTTCTTTGGTACCGTCGGTCTTGCGGGCCTTCGGTCTCGCGGACCTTCGGTCTCGCGGGCGGTAACCGTCCTGGCCAGGTCATAATGAGACTTAAACATGGAACCTACTGCCATTGTGCTTGGTGCTCAGCATAAACAATGGAGTAGGAAAAACAACAAGCCAATGAGCCTCAACTGGAAAAGAAAAAGGCAAGGGTCGGCTCCAATTAAACCAATTGGTGCAAAACTGGGCCATAGAACTCTGTCTAACTTGAACTTTACACTAGGCTTGGGTGATAACATTCAGTTTTGGAGAACATGGGCGCTCTTTTGGCTATCACAGCAACTTATACAATGGTCATAACTACAGATATTTGATTACATAGATCTATCATATTTGACATCTTGGCAAGCCTTCTTATGAGTAATTACATACCAGTAAGGCCTACAGTTTCTTTTTTTTTAGGTGTAGAACCACCAATGTCAGAGGATCATGTTGTTCTTAAAACTGGTGGAGAAAGAAAGGAAAACATCTGAAAAACAAGTTGGGTTTTAATGTTCCACTGCAACCTGGCTTTGGAGTTTTCATGGTGTAGCTAAATTGAACAGTGACACTATTATGAGGCCATTGCGTAATATACTTTTCATATAATTTCATATAATTTATTTTCTGAAAATTTTGTATTACAGGGTTGGATACATGCTTTTGAAATTCACAGTTCTGTATTGAGAAGCCCTCTTTGGAGCTGTGGAGAAGGTATAGTAACAGATTTATGATATTGTTCACCCTTTTGCTACTTAAGGGGGTCTGTCCCACAGTGCTGAGCTACATACAGTATATTTTAGGTACAGTACATACAAAGTACATAGGTACCTGTTTTGTAAACAAAACATGATTACACATTGAAGCACCCCCTGAACATTTTTTGCTCAGGAAGTCTTTGAAGTTTGCTATTGACATAATACATCTGTGCACATTCAGTTTGCCCCCTGAAAAATTTTTGCCACCCCCACAGAAAGTTTTCAGTCCCACCCCCTTCCCCTTGGCTTCTTTCCCTTCGTTGGCTATAGGCTGTGCATATATATAGGTGGAATGGTGATCTTACGTTTGCTTATTTCCCTTGTTCTGTCTCTCCCACTTTGTCAAGGATTGTACCATAAGCTTGCATCAACATGAACTGGAGAAGGTGCAATGAACTTTATTGGAGTTCTAATCAATGACATAATTATACAGTAGGATGGCACAATACAGCAGTCCACTGTTCTATGCTTTGTGCATTGTGAACCATCAGTTGACCTCACTTCACCTCACCAAGTAGATGTACAAAGAGATTTAATTTGGACATAGTACAAACGATGGTTAAAGTTTATTTTAGAGAGAGAAGTGACAAATATAAACTGTTTCCATGTTTGTTTTAGCTCTGCTGCCTTACTTTGCCTGATTTTGCAGGAAGTTTCATGGAGGGGGCCCTAGGTTTGATTGGCTGCTGTCCGGGGAGAGGGGTGGAAAGGAAGGGTGGTACCTCTCCCTGTTGAAAAGTTTTTGCTTTTGGAAAAGAGATAAGATGCAAAAAGTCGCTATATTGACATATTTTGAAGCGTATACACCTATACATGACAGCCAGTGGGGAGGGGGGTGTGTGTCTGATCTACCAGTACTGATAGATACCTCCTATGTAATCCTTCTTACCAGCAGTAAGTCACCAGGGAGTGTTGGGGATTACATGAACCTAGCCTTTGAATCTGCCTCTGTTTTGCTTTTACATATTAATTCTTCCTCTTTTGTCTTCATATTGTATTTTCAGACGAGGTTGCAACAAGGGACGATGGTGCTCAGCGTGATGATCCACTGGGATCTCCTGATCTGTACTATTATTCACAGAGTAAGACTTTTGAACTTATTTTTTAAGGCTTTGCTTTTGTAGTTGTGTACATGAATGCTTTGTATCCCCAAGAAAAATAGGTTCTAAAACTATGGACGAATCTGAATAGTTTTCAAGCAATAGTTCAATTTAGTCAAGGTATAAACTGGGGTCCATCAGCTTTAATCTTTTCTCTTTCTCTTTCCTTTTGTTAACTCTGTTTTTTTTTGTTTTTTTTTACAGAGGGCTCTTTTACAAGCTCTATGGAGCTTTTCTGAGTTTCCTCCTGAGTTTCTCTTTAGTTTTGTTTCATTGTTTTATTTTTTTGAATTGTGTTGTAAATCCAGAGAATGACTCAAATAAATGTTGTCGAACTGAAACTGATCTTTCAAATTTTTTGCTTACCTACCTGTATCATGGATGATTGTACACTAAAATTACCACTGGATCCCTCAATTTCACAGAATATGAGAGTTTAGAATTGCATTTTATAAATGAATGTAAGACAATTTAAGGCTAATAGACCTCACTAATGACCGTAATCACTGGCTGCTCAGATTCATCTTTACTTTCTCATAGAGGAGATGTTGTTTCCCCCAGACTGGTTGGCTGGGCTTAGGAAATATCTTCATTGTGTTTTTTGGACTAGATGTGGTTATTAGAAGCCTAAGAGTGGGGTTCCAGAGGTAGTGGGAAGGGGTGCAGATGAGAGATTTGGCAGTTTGCAGTTAAGCCTATGCTATGATAGCCGCGAAGTAGAAATTGGAATTCATTTAAATTGTAGACTAGCTGTTGCATATTTTGAGCATAAAAGCACAGTCTTACTGTTAGTTCTGTATCACAGGCCTGATGCTCCAACTTTTAAGGTGCAAGGACATTTGGCCTTCACTCAGTTTTTATTTGTGAGGGCATTCATTTGTGAGGGCTAATGGTGCTACATCTCCTATTAAGTCTATCATAGGGATGTGTATCCCTGTAGATTTACCAACTTTACCTTTGTTTTTTCATCATCAGCATCAAGGTCTTCTTCATCTCGTAGAGTTACTTCTGGAAGTACATCACACTTCACATCAGGAGGCACAAGGAGTATTACATCAGGAACTGCATCCCAGACTGCCTCTCAGTTGTCAAGTGAAGAATGTGAAACAAGTATTTCTCTCTTACAGAGCTCTGTCTCTGAACTCACCCGAATGCTGGAGACTGTCAAAGCAGAGGTTTGCTCTTAAGATTACTTCTCTTTCTCTCATGTAGCTTATAACCTGCTCCACTGGATCATATAAACTTTGAAAAACATGACAAATAAAAATGAATTTGAAATCAAAATTGAAATAGATTTTTAACAGTTAGATACAGTGAAATATTCTGGAATGGCAAAGGGAGTTGCAACAAAGGTGGGGGAGGGGGAGGGGAGGGTGTTAAGTGAAAATCTGTCTAAAAAATCGTTGAAGTGGGGAATTTTTCACACAGTTGTAATAGGTTATGTATGTTTAGAATGTAAGTGAAAAATAGAATAGAAAGGCAAAATTACAAAGCATCTTACAGGAAAAACTGCATGCAGAAATGCATCAACATGCCCTACCAAGGAAAAAAACCTGATTTATTTACAAATCGGTCAGAGTCACCATTTAACTGTTGAGTAATAGCTTTGTATCCTCAAAAAATAATGTATTTCAATATTATATGTGACGGTAGCTGCATTATTAACCTTTGGCAAGTTTTGGTTCAGAAAGTATTCTTTAGCAACAAATAAGTTAAAGGCAGCCAACTCTCACCCCCAGCTACAATTTTTGTAGTAGTCCACATAAATTTTCAGTTAGCACAGCTCTTTGATTAACAGCAAGTTCAAAATATGCAGAGTACTGTAGCTCATATTTCACCAGATGAACTGTACTGAGACTGCTTTGATCCCAAAACATTGGAGTCTTGTATACTCACTCTGAAGCAAAAAACTGAAATCGTGTCTGGATGAGTTTTAGACAGTTGTGGGAGGGGTTTGTTAAGTGAGTAGGTTTAGGAGAGTTGGAACTGTCCATGGTGAGCGGATTAGACCTTTAATATCTGCTGTGATGGCTTTGTATGTCAGATAATTTTTTGTTTATTTTCCTTTCTAGAATTCAGCATTAAGAGGTCAACTGGCACTCCTAGCAACCTGTGAATGTAAGGTCCAGGCTTGCATCTACAATGAGAAAGTGTATGAAAATGACCAGCGATGGTATGCTGACCCCTGCACAGAATGCCAATGTGTGGTAAATAAACTTTCCATCTCAAAGAGAATGATTGGAAGGAGGGGAAGGAATTCTGTAGAATAGGGTGTGGAAAATTTGCAAGTTCTAAATTTCTACTTTTTCAATTGATTGTGCAATCTAGAAGTGTACTTTCTCCCCTTCCTATAGATCATCTGGTGAGGAAATTATAATTAACACTATTTATACATAAGGGTGCCCCTAACACCTGCAGAACACACCAAGCTTTTGGGGTAAGAAATTAGGATGTTTTGAAGGGGGACCTCAGGAGGCTTTAGGATGTGGGGAATAGAACTGTTTCTCCATCCTGTAGAAAATTCGACATCAGTGGAAGATAGTGGTCCTAAGCAAGAGTAACTGCTCTTTCTCTCATTTAAAAATGATCAAAGAATTTTATATGATTTGATTGCCATTGTATTGATTTATCCTGCAGGAAGGGTCAACATTATGTACCCTGCTTAGTGATCCAGAATGCAATGACCCATGTGCTGTGTCTCCCTGCCTGAATGGAGGGACATGCATTGGTTACCCCGGCTATCAGAATTTCACATGCCTCTGCCCACCATCCTGCAGTGGCAACCGCTGCCAGTACAAGATCAATGTCTGCGCTCTGGGGTCAGAGTATGGGGAATGTGGGGAAAGGCTTCTCCGTTACTACTATGACCCCTTCCAGCAAAGATGTGTTGACTTTGTGTACTCAGGTGAGTGAATTTTTTGGGAAAGAGACAGTTTTAGCTGGCAAAGGGGGAGGGGGAGTAAATCTTGCCATGGGGAAATGGGCGTGGATAGTAGTTGCGGAGGGAAAATATTCTTGAACCAGTTAAGTCATATTACACTTAAACTCTGTCACAATGAAGTGAAGATTCTATTTCTTCTATATTCGGCGTGCAGTTGTGAGATGACTGCATGATTTTTTTTTTTTTTTTTTGAGGTAAATAACATAAAAATGTTTAAAATAGCAATAATGTGATAAAATGGCATCCTATCATTTTATATGACAATTATTGGAGTTTCTCTCACTGTATTTTCTTTTACAAGAGTAACTGTGTTTGTTTGCACTTATTAAACATGAGCTGCATAATCCAGCTAATGTGTGAATAGCAGGGAGGGAATGAAATGATCAAACTTTGGAGAGGAATAGTCTGAGAACTGAACTTACTCCTTATTACCTCCTATATACATGTGTGTTAGGAATATTCTGAAAACTGGATTTTTCATAAGAGGATCTTAATCTTACTTTGTTGAGTTAAACAGCTGGTTTAATGACATGTCCAAAGACCTGTAATGACAATTTGTAAAATTAGCACTTGATTCATACAAAATGCTCTGTGTTAATTTTAATATGTGTATAAGCAATATTGATGAAAGTGAAAAGTACAACAAAATGTGTCTTGTTCACGCACTTCCTATACATGGACAGAGCATACAGCATGGTAGATTGTTGCTACTGTGGTGTGAGAAAAAGTGCACCAAGATGGCCGTCTGCTATGTTTTGGTGTCAAACTTTGGACTTGCTCAAGTATATAACCTTATTTTGCAAGTAAGTTGAAATATTTTTGAAATATGGCACGGTTAGGTCAAAATCCCTTCAATTATTGCAGGAATATGATATTTTCCCCCATTCAAGTTTAACTCTTGTTTAAAATATTTCAGACTCGTCGTCAGATCAGACAATTTATAGCTTCACGGCGGCCACCTTGGTGCGCCTTTTTTGTCCCAGTCGGTGGCGACCAGCTACGGATAGGACGTACACGTTACATGCTATGTCCATGTATATAAGTGCGTGGTCTTGTACAAAAATAAAAAATGGTCAAATATGTTTATTTATTTGTGTTAATTCTCAGGTTGTGGTGGGAATGGCAATAACTTTCTGTCATATCAGGCCTGTCAAGAGCAGTGTCTGGTTGGTGCATGCTGTTACCGGACATTCCGTAGACTGACCCAAGGGGATGATTTTGCTGCATTTACAAGACTAACACCAGGACACAGGTGTCAGGTAAGCAAAACAAACAGGAAAAAACTTGTTAAAAATTGATGAAATGTTTTAACTGACTGGAAGATGTCTTTGGTATAAAGTTATTCATGTAGGTTTGGTTTGATTAGCTTAGATAGAGTTTTATGGCTCAGTTTCTGACTTTTTCTAGGTGTGGCTCACTGACGTGTTTTCTCTAATCCATTGCTAATGCTGTAGGAACACCAAGCACAATTGGAGTATGTTCCTTTTTTTTTAAAGTCTTCAGTATGACTCTGCCAGTTGGAATCTCTAACCACTTGAACATGCAGTCAATCGAGTAAGTACAAGGGTGGATACGTGTGCTGAAATATGACAATAGGCATATTATCCCCCCTGTTAAACTGGGCACCTCATCACCAGGGGTGAACTGATAGGCCAGGCACCGGGGCACTGCCCACACTGTCATTCAGAAATTTTAACAAAAATCAGAAAATTTGGAAATCATTTAAAGTTACAAATAGGAGAAGTGAAAGTTATTAATGAGAATGAAGTAAGGTAGTTGAGTTCGTCACCTTTGTGGGATAGGTTTTGGCCATTAATACAGTAAGTAGTGTTATCAGGGAAAGATTAGTCAGATTGGGACCTTTTTCTCGTGGATGCAGTTCATTGTCAGTGTTCCTCTGCCTACCACAATAGCTTTTAGCTGATAACTGTGGTTACCATGGTTACCTGCTAACAACCCAACCAAAATGAATCACTTATAAGAAGAATATGTAAATACCAATTGTTCCATTTTAAGTACAATTGTTCTGTTTTCAGGATTTTGAAATCCACAGATATAAAGTTCTGATATTCTGACTTACAATATTGAAAATATACTTACATCAAATTTGATCACAAAGTCTTAGCAGCAACTGCTTGGCAAGAGTTTTTACAATCTTTGCATACATCAAAGTCCTTTCCACATGTATTGTGAACATTAGCAGAGGCAAGTGGGAGGTTTGCTCCCTGAACCATGTATTGAGCCCATGTTAGTGCAATTGCTGCACACACTGGATCGTCAGCTATGTGTTACATTCTCTGAGATGACAATGTTGGCAAGTATGAGTTTAGTTATATGAGGTTTTGTGGCACAGTTTCTAACCAATTGGTGTTAGTCAGCTGGCCACACAGCCTTTTTTCCATGTGTGGCGCACTGGCTTGTTTTCCCTACATTGCAAGTATGGGAATATCATTACATGAAATGGCCCTTACCAACACTGCCCATCACTTGCCATCAGTCATGCATTTAACACTCATGTTGAATGATCATTACATAAAATAGCCCTTACTAAAACTGCCTACCACCAAATGGTTTAAAACCTGACTCTTGGGCATCTAAGTCTTGTTTTTACTTGATGTTCACACCTGCAGTTTATAACCACTCCAACCCTAAAATCAGTAAAAATTTGATAAAACCCTTTAAATCTCAAAGTGGATATAAACTGAGAATATTGACATCAAGTAAAAACCTGACTTTTCACCCAAAAGTCAGGTTTTAAAACATTTAGTGGTAGGCAGTTTTAGTAAGGGCTATTTTACGTAACGATCATTCAACATGAGTTTTATATGCTTGCCTGATGGCAAGGGAAAAGTAATACTATACATATTCATTCATTTGCAGGAGTTTTCTCTGGCTGAATGTCGTCTCCTAGGAACCATCAATCCTACCTCGAATGAAAGAAATGAGGTCACAGCTTTCCATCCTGGATTAAGCTGTGAAGAAGTAGATTGCGGACCAAGTGATACTTGTACTGTGGATGGAATTGTTTATGCTGAAGGGGCAGCATTCAGACAGGGATGCCAGAACTGTAGATGTGGCAATGGGGGTAGAGTAGAGTGCAGGTGAGATTAGCTCCAATAATTTGAACCTTTCATCACAAATTTAGTGAAATGAGTTAAATTCTGCGTAGTTCACTAAATTTTTGGAAGGTTTCATGAAATTTGCAGGTTTTTGAGACTGAGTAAATTTAATGGCATGCACAAGCTGAAAATCTGGATGCATGGCCTTCCTACAAATCAGTCATTCCTAGTTTCCTCAACTAGGCTAGGTTAGGTTAGGTTAGGAAAAATTTTGCCCCTCAACTTTCTGTCTTCTGGTTTAATGTAGCAATGCCGACAGCCTTTTTCCCATTTGTGCGGTAGAACAATAAGAACGCTTTGCCTCATGGTAGTATCTCTTAGATGGAAAACAAGGATTTGTGTATTGTTTTTGACTTACACCTGTTTCAAATGAAAGTCTTCCCATCAATATTTTCAAAAATCAGTTAAGACATTGAAATATTTCATGTTCAGTAAATAAAACATTCCATATTTTAAGTGCTTTCCATTTCCAGTTTTAAGTCATTTATCAATTCTACAAGTCATACAAATCTCTATTACAGCAAAAATAAAAAAAAGCTAAACAGAAGATCTTTCACGATAGAGAAATCCAAACAGTGCTTGTTTTTAGTGACTGTTGGCAGCCATTAGTGGGGTCCATCAGCCTGAAATTGTCTTTGTTTATCGTCTACATGAGTTTCAAAGCCTCATATTCAGTGAATTTGAAGGAATCAAGATGAAATTTAATGTAAAATCATCCACGACACAGGTAAGCAAGGAAATCGAAATATTAAAAGGTAATGGACCCCAGATATGGCCGACTGAAATCATACTGTCCAGATTCGTCTATAGATGTAGCAGTTTGAAGTTTTATATACAGTAGCTTTCATGTAGCGACATATGTCACCAGCATTGCAATAAGTGCCAATATTGGTGAAATAATGTACTTTCATAACAATGAGGACTTCTATCTTTTACCTCTAGTTGTCTGAATCCGTCAGTTCGTAAAGAAATCAGGGACATGACCAGAGAAGAGATTGAAAGGTTTCAAGAAGCTGTGAGAATCCTTCGTGGCACAGGACCAGGAAATGTGTGGGAAAACTTACGAGATCTGTATATAACTCATGTCATGGAAGCGCATAGTCTTCCCTTCTTTTTGTTATGGCACAGAATTTATCTTGCCGAGGTGGAGAACAAATTGCAAGTAAGTATGAACCGCAGAGAATTGCACGATTATTTTAGTCTAAGACAGAAATCTTTCGTACTATAGAGTATAGCAATATAAGTACTGAAACATCAGACCCTCCTGGACAAAATATTAAGTGTTTTTTAGTCCCAAATTAAATGTATCAGTATCAGTATCTTGACTATGATTGGGAGTGGGGAGGGGGAAGGCAGAGGGGGTGGGAAGATGGCAGGAAAGTGGCAGAGGTCAATGCTTTTTAAAAAGTAGTTGATCAATATTGCAATGTTAGTACTTTATCTATTTTGTACATGCAATTAAAAATTCTTTCCTCCAATTTCTTGCAGGAAATTGACTGTTCCATTACAATTCCTTACTTTGACTTTACAACTGATGTCTACGACCTAACCAGTTCTGTCATCTGGCAACCTAACTATTTTGGAGGGAATGGCGAAGGGGATGGAGATGAGAAATGCGTTCCAGATCATCCATTCAGAAATGAAACCAGTTGGGTGCCTTGCCTCACCAGATCATTTCAGGGTAATCACAGATTACCCACAAAGCTAGATGTCGCCCTTGCTATGGCCAGTGACAACTATGCAACCTTTTCAGAATGTCTGCAGGTGATCCTTGGTCATGTGTACAACTTTATTGGTGGTCACATTGCCACATCTGCTGCCCCCTACGATCCACTCTTTTTACCAATTCAAGCATATGCCGATATGCTCTTCTGGCGTTGGCAGAAAAAGAACGGAAATGAAAATACATTTCCATTATTTCTTTTAAATGTACCCATGGTTCCTTTCAACACAAGACCAAGAGATGCCTTTCAGCTGGAGAGCAGAGTTTGTGTATCTTATTCATTGCCTTCGTTGGGGACACCCTGCAACCACACAGATGTAGTGTTTAATACTTTTGGATATGATTCAGAAGGCTATGACAGAAATGGCTTCAATAGACAAGGTTATGACAGGTATGTGTTTAATTCAGTTATTCAAAGTTAGCATCAATGTCAATTGGCACAGAATGTAAATAAGATGTCATTGATTTGTAGAAAAGCTTCTGACATAGAAAGTAGTTCATAATAAGTACAGTAGTTTCTATACTAGAGAGCTGTTATGATGTACAGTAATAACTTAAACAGCTAAAGCAATCTTGGAGTAAAAAAGTTTGGTCTTAATTCTTAAAAAAATGTAAACAGTGTCTTTTGTGTTAAGATGATCTTTAAATTTATACTTACGGGTAACAGCTGTTTTCCTGTATATGGTCTGAATTAAATCCGTTTTAAAAACAAGGGGCTGCAGCTGAAAATTCTCCACAGAGATTGTTGCCTCCCCATTTATGGGGACGCTCCAAAAACTCTTCTTAAAATAAATTGTGTAGAGCTTCTTCGGGTGCACATTGGGCCACTTTGTGTTGGTAAATCATTAATGGCATCAGGGGAGCACTTTTGACAACTTTTATGAGATTATAGACTGTGGTAGGCTCAAAAATGCTATAGGGTCAGCAATCATGCTCTCTTGTTATATTTGTATTGCATGAGCAGGATTACAAAAATCATGCTTTTGCAGTGATGTGTGTAGCAGCCAAGTCTGGCTGCCATCCCTGTGGCAAGGCTGAGGCAGCTGTGGGCAGCTTTGATATTTGCATGTGAAGTCTGTGTCATATAGGAAAACAGAATTGTGTTGAAATGGTTCACAACATTTGTTCATAATGACAGAGTTTGTATCAGCTTAGCAAAATTTATTGTTTGAAAAACGAAGTAAAACACAGCCGTTGTAAAGGGATGTGACATTCTGAGTTTTCAACTCATCAACAGTGTACATGGGCCCTTTTTCAAATCACAATGTGAAAGGATCAGCTAACAGCCCTTTTGTGTGCATTGCTTCTGCATAATAACTTTGAGAAATACAACTTTGAAATCTGTCCCACAATGCTTTGTAATTTGCTTTATGGAAAATGGTCTAGAGAAAAGATATTTTTTCATCACTATTAAACCATTCAATTTCTTCAATTATCCCATGCAAAAGTGTATCTTTTTATTCTAAAATTATGTGAGCTTTGAAACATTTTCTAGGAACTTTTTACAAAAGTGGTGTTGTTTAAATTGTTTGTATGGTTAGGATTAAACTTGGTTAGGGGGATTTTTACTCTCTTTAGGCCAGATCTGAAAGCATTGAGTCAGTTTAGCTGGCAATGATATCTGTTATGATTTTTATAGATTTGGATACAATGCCAATGGGTTTGATAGATACGGCCAGCGAGATACCCGAGATATATACATCTACAACCTGTACTCCTTCGAAGGATATAATCGGGCTGGATATGATCGCAGAGGATTCAACAGATACGGTTTTAACATTGATGGTATGTTCAGTTTACAACTTTTAATCTCACAGGCTTTCACCATTTTTACAATTCGTAGAGTAGATGTGGGTTTGAACAGACCTTTTCCCTTCTGCATGGCCTCAGTTTTATTATAAATGGGCTTACAGCTTGTGTAGCAACAATTTATATTTGTAAAGTTTTCTTTGTCTAGGTAGATCACAGTGCACCTGTGATGTTGAGCAGTCTAACAGTGAAACATTGAATCTGTGTTGTCCACTTTTTTAGTCAGTCTTCGATATTAGGCATGAGTTGCTCGGGAACCCCCCTCATCCATAGAGATTCCAAGCACTCCTCTGGGTAGTCAAACCACAGTATGGAGGCAGCTGTTTGTTTGAGTCCATATATGTTCAGAAACAGTTGCTCTGAAAAATGAAAATTTCTGTGTAAAATTTTCCTTAATTTATATTGTTCTTTGTAAACCATAGAAACAAAATTGTTGTGTTCTTTTTCATGCCATAAAAATACCCATGAGCCTACAATCCTGAGTTGTCTTGCAAAGCTCAGGAAAGTTGTATTAGTGATGGTCAGTAAGACGGTAACTTGCACATTTTGTGCTTTCAGTCAAGCCAGTTGTGATTGCCACACAACTGGCTGGAGCCTCTGGACTAAAACCAAGTTACTGATCATCTTTAATGCAACTTTCCTGAGTTGTGCAGGGCTACTTGGGGTTGC
The DNA here is from genome assembly GCA_037179385.1 of Holothuria scabra. Lineage (NCBI taxonomy): Eukaryota > Metazoa > Echinodermata > Holothuroidea > Aspidochirotida > Holothuriidae > Holothuria > Holothuria scabra. Next base: position 7,519,936 of record CM074197.1, on the reverse strand, counting down.
AGGCTTATGGGCATTTTAAAGATGGTGTGACATGTCAGCAAAAAGACCTGGCTTCACTTGGAAGTTGTGGAGTGAAGTTTTCTAAGGAAAAATCCGTTGGAATTATTTCAATATCTTGTACAGTTCTCAAGATATACCTTTTCAAATTTCAAACGTTTCTGAAGAAAGTTGTTGCTCATGCAAAAATAATGATGTGGAGTGTTGCGTAGTGTTGACATTTCTTTTGTTAACCCTATATAAATTATCTCTTAATTACACATCAGTTAGTTTATGGTTTGGTAATTGATACTGAAGATTTCCAAGGACACAATTTAAACTTCCAAAATAAAACCCTCAGGACCAATTAATGTTACAACTGTCCTTGAAATGAAGATTGTAAAAACAAAGGATAACATTAGCCATATATGGTATGTCCCTCCCATGACATCACAAGATTTGCATATTGAGCTCATATTTATCAATGATACAAATCAGAAATTGCCCTGTAAAATGGTCAATTTTTGATGAATTTTGATGGAAATTGTGGCTGTTTTTATGGTTTTCAATGCTTTTTATATCAATTACCCAATTTTGTCAATTTCATATTACACTACCTTTAAAGTAATGTTGAAAAATATCCAAAATTTGTCCAAAAAAATTGTTTTCATAAATTTTTGCCTTTCAGGTTATAATCGAGATGGCTTTGACATATCTGGGTTTGACAGAGATGGTTACAATCGATTTGGTTTCAACAGAGATGGCTTTGATTACAGAGGCTATGATGTCAGAGGATATGACCAAAATAATCGTTTTGATCGGTCCGGTTACTATGATGCATCTGGCTACAACTTTGAGTGTGTGGATCGGCAGCAGTTGGATGGCCAAGGATATGACCGGTTTGGTTACAACCTTCAGCAGGTTACAGGCAATTATTGTACATATGGATATAATGGTCCTCACGCTCTTTGGATATCTTACCAAGTTGATCAAATATTATATTACCAATCGAAGGAATTCTTGTTAGCCTACACAAGGACCTGTGCAGTGCCATCAAGGGACCCCATACAGTGGTACGAGCAAACTTGGTCAGCTCGCTCTAAGCCTTTGATGAGGTTGCAGGTTGCTACATCAAATTTTCCAACATCGATATTCTCACAAAGGTAACGTTTCAGTTGCTTCTTTACAGTAGTTGTATCGTATCGTATATTTCCACATTATGTACATTCTTATGTTATAATAGTTACAGTTATCCTGTAGGGGAGGTCTGAAAAAGCTTGAAGCTTGTACAGACAGACCCCCTTGCTAGGGGTACAAAAGAAAATAGACAGACAAAATGGTTACTTACAAAGAATAGAAAGAAGAGGAAGATGCAAAAGAAGGATAAAAATAAAAGAGAATTTAGTACAAAACTGCAAAGGATATTGCTCCTCCACATTAATTTAATCAAAAACTGTGTTAAACAGACATTCCTTAAAGCTTTTCAAAAATCAAGAAAGTTTTATGGTGTGTGAGAGACCATTCCAAAGAGAAGCACCAGTGAATAAAACAGGTTGCAGCTTAAGGTTTTTTGCTTTAAAAACATCAATAAAAGCATGCCTTCTCATGGGATAGGGGTGTAAGTTCGAGTTAAGACACTGCATGAATATTTAAGCATGGTTCCCTCACAGTTGGGAAAATGGGCAAAGTCTGGAGAGGTCTATAATCTTGAATGGCTGGAAATAAAATTCAATAGGGGCATAGCCAAAATGAGCAGAATGGCTATTGGTCTATGTTATTTCAATGAGACATTTTCGAGGGGCACCCTGACAATCAAGAAGGCCCCAATAGCCACAGTTATCTGTGCCAATTGTTTTTTTTAGAGCCCTGGTCTTGGTCTTAAACCTCTTTCAATTTTGGGTGTTTTGTCTGAAAAGATTGCCTTACGGCTTTGATATTTGAAAGGCTTACATCACTTACACTGTCAGTAGTTGTAATTATGTTTGGTTTGTATCCATGCTGGGTAAAAACATAACAATAAAGGCCATTTTGTACAAAACTCTTTTTTTAAGTTCAAAACATTTCAATTTTAGTCTTCAAAAGTCTAGAAAATATCTTGAATTTTAGTACTTAAAAATTGTGGTAACCCTCTGTAAGGCTGCAGCTGCCTCAGCAATGCTGCATGCTGGTATTCCAGCCACTTTCCTAAATACTTATTTTACAAAATGAAGATAAAAGCTGTGCTGCATTTTAAGCTTTCTTCACATCGACTCGCAAAATGACCATTAGTCTTAGTTTGTTCTTTAAATACAAGTTTCTTAATTCATGAATTGTTCTTTTGGAATTTTTCTTTGGTTAGCTTTTAAAAAGTGAGCTGCATTCAACCTAAACCTATTTGGTTATGTCGAATATGTCTGGAAATTGCTCAAAACTAGTTGCTGCAAATCGTTGAAAAGAACTTCATTTTCATTCATCTTGATTATTTATTGATCATTTTATGATTTTCGGATCCTGTTTTCATTTAATACAGATTCTGCATTGATGTGGAGCCTCTGATATCAAGGTGCCCATGCTCAGGGGAAGTGGTAGTCTGTGATGCTAATCCCTGTAAGAGGAGCTGTGGAAGCTACCCAGATGCTGTCTGCTACATCAGGATATGTGATGGCTGTTTTGCAGAGTGGTACCTTGATGGACAGCGGGTCAACTGTGATTCCAGCGTTACAGGTGACTTTGATGGGCACATCCACGTCTTGAATTTTGAGAAGTGCAAGTATAATCGCACAGGGTCCTCTCCTTGAATCACTGTGATAAGTGTGATTATTAAGGACCACGTGTTTGGTCTAATGGTAAGAGCACCTGCTCTCACACGGAAGGCCCGGGTTCTATTCCCAGGTTGAGTCATACCAAAGACTCTGAAAATGAAACCTGCTGCCGTTGTGCATGATGCTCCGCATTAGCAATGGAGTAGGGAAAACCAGCCAGTGGGCCACAACTGGAAAAAAGGCCGTGTCCAGCTCGACTTGAACCAATAGGTTGGAAACTGGGCTGTAAAAATCCATCTAACTTATTAACGTTTATAAAAACAGCCCATCTACCACACTCCTTAAATTCCTGAGGAGTGTGATAATTTGTAGCATACCTGGAAAATCTAAAATTCAAGGCCTTCACATCTAATCTCAGGCAGTTCCAGTTTTCTCTGTAGTAAACACAAAATTGGAAACAACTTTTTTGTTTTCTACAAATAACAACTTTTTCAACAAAGAGTTTTAGAAAACACTCTCACAGGCTGGAACTGAGGTTCCAGCAGGACAAGACCATTTCCCTATCAGTTTTAAGTGCATGTCATGTGAACAGAGAGGACACCAAAGCCAGACAAGTGATTCTGTACTGACTGTAGTGTAATCTCACAGCAAGGCATGGAGGCCAACTGGCCTTGATTGTCATTAAATTTTATAGGGCAACAAGGCCTTTGCCAAAAAAAAAAGTTCATGGCCTCTGTGGCCTTAGATAGATTCCAGCCTTGCACTCATTATACTGCTGCTTTGCAGATACAGCCTTCAGGTGGAAAATCAACCAATACTTTATGCATTGTTGTGCTTGTCATGGAAATCATGGAAAAGTCATGAAAATTTGAAGAAAAAAAATGAAGGGAAAAGTTTTGCAATTCAGGACAATTGTGTGATGTTCTGAAAATTGGGGAAAGGTTTGACACAATGACAATTTTTCAGTTCTCACTCTCTATCATTTATAACATCAAAATGTATTCTCACTTGCAATATCAAAAGTTTGTTGTCATCCCACCTCAAATTTGATGTAATTTTATATAAGACTTGATGAGAAAGGTCATGGAAATTCTCTATTTGCTCCTGGTAAAATCATGGAAAAGTCATAAAAAATTGATTTTCCAGAAAGTGCAGGAACAGTCTTTAAGTCACACAAGTAAGAATAGGCATGAGGTCTTTTCAAAGATGTGCGAACAAAACTGCATCTGTTACATTATATCAGGGTTTGTGTTGTGACCTTTGATTCTTATTATTTATATTTTCTGAATTACCACGCTTCTAACAGATTGCACGGATGGTTTCAACCGATATAGAAATGGTGCTATTTGGAGACCCGACCCTTGCACTACATGTCGCTGTGCTGTAAGTAAAGTTATGTAACTGTATTGTGTTGTAATTTTATTCCATCTCTAGCAAATTCCATCTTACAGTTTAAGTGTGGCCTTTAAAAGACTCGTGGGAGAGTTGTTGATGTAACATATACACACAAAAAAGAACTTTTTATGGGGCAATGTTACCATATCAATGTGTAAGGGATTTCTTCTAATAAGAACAACAAACAGGCTGTTCTCAGTTGTGTTGCTTTCAAAACTTGAGTATACCCTGAAGGCATTGTTTGATCAGAATATCTTGAAGAAGTTTAAAATAATGTGTCAATTTCCTATGTAATGCAAAAGATTCTACATAGCTCAAACTTGAATTGATATTCTCATTCAGGGTTATGAGAAGGGTTCCCTCTGCCTGGAAAAATCATGGAAAAGTCATGGAATTTATTTTTATTTTCCAGGACAGGAAAAGTTATGGAATATGGTAAAAATGACGGAAGTCATAGAAAAATCATGAAATTTTGTTCAGATCAGTCTTTAAATTTTTCACAGTTAGATAAATTTACTGCAAGAACCCTCTATAAGCCATGACTGTGGAAATTTCAAAATGCTGAACTTGTCTATCGTGAGACGCACCCTTTGACCCCAGGACACAGTATGTTGGTGGGACAAAGTACGTTGGTGAATGTTCGTAAGGAGCATCCAACATTCTTGTGCATTGATGAACCCGTCTGCTATTTTATAGCAGACCGAACATTTGTAGACATTGACCCAGATTTCCTATATTTCCTTACAATAAATAAAGGCATAATGCCAGTGAAGTCATTTAGTGATGTTGTAACTAAACACTTTCACAAACAAGGGATCCAGCGACAGCAAATTCTGGCTGCCTTGCCAATATTATATTTGCCTTCGTTAAATTCTTTGGAAAATATAAAATGTCTTCTCTCTAATTAAGTTTTATCCAAACCAACAGCTCCATGGTGACCAAACTCACTATGCTGTACCAGAGAGCTCATGTAGTTATAAATAAATGAATAAAAATAATTTTATAATTATTGCACTAATTTTGTAGCATGCGCAATCTGATTACTAGGCTACCAGGGGCCCGTTCCACAAAGAGTTATGCACGATCTTAAGTTTGATTTCCTGTCGGCTTAAGTATGGTGAATCAAACTTAAGATTGTGCGTAACTCTTTGTGGAACGGGCCCCAGGTTGCAGCAGAGATACAACAAAAAGCTGACATGTAAAATGATTAAATTTTTATTGTCAAAGTGATAGTTCTTCACTCAGTCAAGGTGTTGTCCATCTCTGAAAATTTTCAACACAATGTGTGTTGGATATTTTCTATGCCTTTAAAAAGTTGCAAAAACTTGTTATCTTTCTGCTCATCTTACATCAGAATGGAGTGGTTGATTGCGAGGTTGTACGATGTCCAAGGGCATCTTGTTCACATGCTGCCCTGAATGATGGAGATTGCTGCCCTACATGTGATGGTGAGTACTTTATTTTATTTACTTCTTTTGACTGCCTCTATTCTCCTCTCCCTGTAAGCCTTTAACCCCCCCCCCATTAACTTTGACTGTTTTACGACAATGTAACAGAGTAAGTTCTGTTCTGATTTTGGCGCTGTCATTATTTCTGCTATCTAAAAAATTTCATAATTTATCTTTGTCCTCCACTTGTACCCAGTTTTCTGTCATTTCATCACCTGGTATAAAGTGATTATCCTAATTTAGTAAATTCCTTATTAGGTAGCTTTTGTTTTGGAGCTACTCTTCACTTCAAAGATCCTTTTTTGAATAGTCTTTTTTCAGCAGTTTTAAGATTCATATTTCCCTGCAAAGATGTAACAGAAATGTCACTGCCAAAGGTTTGCATTTGCCCATGACATATTTGTAAATTAATGTGATTAATATTAACGGTATATAGAGCATTGTCCATGCACAATAACTTAGAGTAATGGCCAAATGAGAGCAATGGTCGTGCACATGTTAGTAAGAGTAATATCAGTACACTGCTATCATATTTATGCCCATAAATAATTTAGGTGCATATGAAAATAACAACTGCCATGCATATGTAACTAATATAGGTAGTGAGTAAAATATAATGCAAACAAGAAAATGATTATCAGGATAACAAGGAAAAATTGAAAAGACTGAAAGTCATAAAAAAGAAACTTCTGCAAATCAACCAGAAAAAATATGCAGGAAATAGCAAAAGGAAAGATCGTTGATAAAATAAAAATGCAGTTCTTTACATATCATTTGTGTAAGTCTCAGTGTTGTAATAGTTTCTTGTGAATGATGTACTAAACATACATAGAAAATGGAAATTAATAAGAAAAAAAATAAGTTCACCTTCAGACCAAGGAACTTACAAGTTGAATGTAGAAACAACCAGAGGTGTTCAATTTTGTAAAACACGGAAAAACTGTTTGAGAAATTGTAAATTTCCTGTTTTTTTTTTTAAGAATGCCAATATGGTGAATTTGTTTACGCAAACGGACAAACCTTTAATGCTGCTAATGAACCGTGTTCGGAGTGTTCCTGTAATGTGAGTATTTATCTTGAGCAATGAAATTTGAGTATGTTTTTACCATCATATTCTGATGGGTTAGCACTAGTACTGCTGACACTATGATTCTGTACGTTTGTAAGTGCTATATGGATGCAAGCCAATGCTGCTGTGAAACAAAAAATCAAATGAAGCAATTCATGTAAGGTACCCTAAAGTCCCCACTGTGTTCTATTTTGGATCCTATCCCTTTGGCTAGAAGGCTCATGCTTGTTTCTCCTAGTTATATAAGTAGGGAAATTTGACCTTCTGAAGTTCATAGTTTAGATCTTTACATCAATGTCATGAATAGATAGTCCATAGAATTAAGATGTTTCTTTCAAATCCATGTGAAGTAAACCTATATACCGGAAAATTTTTATTGTGTTTTGCAAGAGTGTCTTTTTTCCCAAGGAATGCTTGCTTCAATGGTGACTTCAGGGTATCTTGTATTTGTGATAAAACTGTTTTAGGTTTTTTCAACCTTTGTAAAATATTTTTCTGTCAAAATCATTTTCACTGTAAATATTGTAGATATTTCAGTTTGCACTAAACATGTAACAAACCACATCTATGATGATTTGCATTGCCACAGTATACTTCTGTCTTTTATCCAAGGGCAAATTGATTTTATAAGACACTATACTTCGTTCATTCCTTTTCAATAAGTACGCATTCACTCCAAAAGTGTCACTTTTATATTCAGGAATATCCAACCCTAATACCAATGAATGATGAAATGGATGTAACAGCAAGGAATGTCCAAGTTGGTTTAAAATTCTACGTAACAAAACAAAGGCAAATGCTCCCATGTAACCTGCAAAGAAACGAGAAAAAAACAAAAATCACTATTGCAGGGTTGCGATTAAAGGCATTTGACAGTAGCTTCTTGACCTCCATGGGCCTAGTTTCCCGCTGTAAGATTTGAGTTGCCATATAATTATTGTTTCTTCCCATTGTCTGCCGTAGTGATGTTTGTGGAGGAATGCGCCGGGAAACGCCCAAATAAATGCTTTTATATGAAGGTCTACTTGTGCTGTTGTACCCATGCACAGGTGACTTTGGACAATAAGGTGCAACATGCCAAAATAGTAATCTGGCCTAGTACGGCTTGCTCGGAATTCATTTAGATTGATGTAAAGGAGTTTAGGAGGTACGACTGCTACAATGGATACATCAAGTAGGCATTTACTTGTTTACCCTTTCCACTGAAATTTCCAAACTTAAAGGGAAACATTGTGTTTAAAATGCTCCAACAAAGAGTACAAAGAAAATGGCTCAGACACTATCCAACAGTTACTCTCAATCATAAACCCCAGCAATAGATACATCTCTTCCAAATACTATGAGCAAGAAGAGCCATGGGGGTTACATCATTTGAAATATTGAACCTTTGGGTGAACAAATTATTCTTGAGCAACACGCAACTGAATTTCTATGTGTGGGAAACTTATTTCTTGGAAAGAAGGCCTACCATACTGCCTTATTTTTGATAATCTATCACCCTGTGTCAATAAATATTAGTTTTAAATGGATGAATTGTGCTTGCAAAACAAATGCAATATTTCCCTTTAACAATATTTAGAAATTTTAGCAAATGTATCCTTTTGTTGAACTTTTCAGAATGGAAATGTTGAGTGCAGTACAGTGACATGTCCACCAGTTACCTGTGCTTATCCCTGGACGTATGGTGATCGTTGTTGCCCTAGTTGTGATGGTAAGTGTTGGATTAACAGTATTTCTTAGAAATGAGCAAAGAAAATGTTTAGAGTAAATGAAGAGAAAAATTGAAGCAGGCCCGTGGTAAAATCATCCATTTGTTATTGGTTACTCAAACAGATAAAGTTACCACATACTTGTAGGGGATGCCCGCAGGCAAAAATGTTTGCTAATTTTTAGGTTTGGTTGAGTGTCTTCCCATACTACATTATTGGTAACATCTTGTAATTGACACTGCTCTTTGGTTGACATCAAATACAAAAGTTGCAGAGTAGTTCATATTAATCAGCATGCACATGGAGTGTTTTGTTTATACATGAGGGCCTTGTCTACTCACAAGGATATGCCCTCAAGTAAAACACTAAGAGTGGGCCTGCACCAATGATATTTTTAGAGAGGCTTTGGTAGAGGCTAGAAGTAAGTTGGTTGAGAGAATTATAACTGTCTAGGATTAGATAATTTTAACTTAAGCAGAGCTGAGCTTTTTGAATTAGTGAATTAAGTACATATTCTGAGTGAATCTGTGTGATGTTTTGACTAACTCCAAGTTGAACTATTTCTTCAGGTTGTGTCTATGATGGTCGTGTTCTCAGAAATGGTCAAGCATTCAGTTATGACACCTGTACCATGTGTCGGTGTGAGAATGGTGATGTAACTTGTGACCAAATAGAATGCGGTGTACTTTCATGTGCCAACCAAATTAATCCTGAAGGTTCTTGCTGTCCTCGTTGTCGGGATGGGTGTGAATATGAAGGCATGTCTTTCAATAATGGTGATTTCTTCACTCCGATGTCCAACCCTTGCCTCCAGTGTTCATGTAGGGTAAGTGTGTACAATGTGAATAAAGAAGTAGAATCATGTTACGTCCAGACTTTAATATGGGTGGAAAGCTGGGAGGGTCCTTTCTGGGAAGTTTGTGCATCTGGAGGAAACTTTTAGCTTTTGGGGGAAATTTTGGAAGTTGGGGGAAATTCCCCTTTTCTGTACATGGAACTACAGGGATAGCTGTGGGAAATTGTCCGTGAAGTTCCTTCCTGGGAAATAATCTTACCCCTTCCTGGGAATGAAATATTATTGCAGCCCTGCAAGCCACTGTAGCCTAAGCACTTTTTTAGCCAATAGGGAGAAGCCTTCCATGGAAAATGTTTTGCCTTGTCAAATATAACTACTGTCTAAATTCACATTTTGGTCAGTTTTACCAACTTGAAACATAAATTCAAAGAAGCTTGTTTGCCTCCCCTCTTACATTACTTTATATTGCTAAGGGTCTAGCCATGAATTTTTTCAACTTCTTATTTTGGATGCACAGTGTTTATTTTCTTTCTGAAGTGTTTCTCTGATGAAGTAGCAGGTGATATTTCATAATTTGTCATTCAAAAGTAATGGAACTTAGTTATCTTTACAGGAAAGGATTCTTATTTCTTTGTTTTATACAAATACTAAAGTGTTTGAAATATCTGTAATAGATACATCTTGGCCAGTAGTGCTTACACTGATGTGGACTTTCACTGCAAAGTATAAATAAGATTTATGTGAAGACGGATCAACCATTTCTTTGTCACAAATATTTTATGAATGCAGTGGCTGGTCTTGTTTCATTACAGGATAGTATTGTTAGATGTCATCCGTTGCCTTGTGATCCACCATCGTGTAACAATCCAATATATCTGCTTGGTGCCTGCTGTCCTATTTGTACCAACAGTAAGATTCTCTCAAGTTTTATGAATAAGTTTCATTAAAGAACCACATACTTTGTACTTGGAGCATTTCGATCACTCCATTGGTTGGATATACAGTTATGTGTAATAGTACAAGTACATGGCCATTGATGTACAAATATGAACTTTTCTTAGGTGGTGGGTACTGTTACAAACTGCTGTATATGGTAATTCCATGCAGAAAATGTTATTTAGGATACTTGAAAGTTTCAGTCACAACAGGGCTTCATATGTACCATGTAGCATGGCTGGCTCTAGCTGTGTCATCAGCTAGACTGCAGCAGCTGCCTTTAGTAGTTAGGTCTTATTCCCACAGCTTCCGTAGGCTTAGCTGAAGCTGCCTCCAACCATTGGCTGTGCATCTTGTGCTGTGCATTGCTGTAGTAGTTAAGTCACTGAACAGAGAACTTTAATTTTAGGAATGGATGGTAACCTGCCCTTGCGGGCTGGGGGTTGTAGAATATTCCCACGGTATTTCCCGTCTGTTCTAGTAGGCAACTAAGGGGAAAGGAATTGCTCAGTATTTGAATTGGCATTGGAACCACATTAAAACTTAACCCTTAATTGGCTTGTATAAAGCATCAGGTTCTTATGATGTTTGGATTCTGATTTTAGAATTGATTAGATGAAATATTACTTATCTATTCAAAATTTGGTTATTTCTCATTCCTTATCACATGAGAAATATAGTAAGTGCGGTTTATTAGTCTTTTGCAACCATTTCGGTTTTCAGTGTTATGTTTAATTTTTTCATAGAATGTGTTCATGATGGCAAGCAATATGACAGTGGTGATGTCTGGCTGACCAGTGACCAGTGTGAAGAATGCTTTTGCAGGGGGTCAGAGGTTAGTTGTAGACGAAGCAGACAGTGTCCCAAGACATGTGAACACGGCCTAATAGAAGAGGGACAGTGCTGTTCCTCCTGCACAGGTAATATATATGTAATAAAATAAATTAATTGTAACAGTTTGCAGAGTGATAGGGATTGGCTACTCAAGTAATGATGTATTTTGTCAAAGAGTAACCGTAACTCCCAGCATTGTACAGTCTTTTCAGTTTGACTGAGAACAGTTATAATGTTTGTTTGAAGGGACTCATTGAGTTGATATTGTTGGGTATGTGTGGTACGGGATTGAGTTCCAGGCCGAAAAAGGATAGGAGAGTGGAGTTGATTTTTAAAATATTTATTTGATGATTTTATTTCCACAAAAGATGATTAAGTTGAATTAATTTATAATTATTCTGCCAGCCTAATATGATTCCTATTATGTGTATCCCTCTGCGTCTACGGCACGAGTGTCCAGCTCGCAGGCTCGGTCTTGTGAATCATGCGAGCTCTGAACACATGCAGTCCCCATGATTGGTCAAAAGTTATGACGCACCCATATAAATAATTATTATGATATAAATGACCAATGAGGAGGCTGCAAAGGGGGAAATTGGCCACACCTCGAAAATATGGGTTACAGCGTGCATGTGGAGCTACGGTAATGTGATATGTCACGTCCACTGGTAACACGTGACGGGAAACAGGAAGGGCCCTGGAAATCAAGAACAAAGGGAAGGGAGCGTTGCTCGTAAACAACAAGATGGCGTCTGGTAAAGGTCATGAAGAGTGCACCATACTACATGACAATATCTATAACTTGATATGAGTGTTAAAGGGTCACTATCACTGTATCACATGAAAAGGCTTATAGCTAACATACTGAGTCAAGTTTCACCTCCAATAGTTATGGAAAGTTAAAATTTTTAATTTTGTGGTGTTCTGACTTGTGATGGTTTGTGCATAATTTTAAAAATGTCTGGTCATGAATTTTTGAAAACTGAATTGAACCATTATAAGTACTTGCTCATAAAACAATTATTTGTATGTAGGATGTGGGGATTGACCATTCGTCATTGCTATGGGAATAAAACTTAACAGGTTTGGAAAAAATTCTTGAATTTCATGAACCAACTCAACGAGCCACTTTAAGATTAATGATTAAACCTATGTAAATGGAATAAACTAATCAATTTTTCCTTAAAATTTACAACTTTGTAGAAGAAAATTTATCTTTCTTTTCAGATTGTCTGTACAATGGTCAAGCCTGGAGCAATTTTGCTGAATTTCCTACTGATAATGGCTGCGATTACTGTTCTTGTTACTATGGTACGGTCACATGTCGCAGAAAGCCTTGTGATACCCCAACTTGTGCCAACCCAATCCTTCTTCCAGGAGAATGCTGCCCATCATGTAAGGGTAAGGTTTCCTTGTTTCCTACCTCCTTACTGCATGTGTCCACACCCCCTCCCTTCATGCCTCCCTCCCTCCATTAGGCATAAGCTGCCTCTTTGCAGTCAGGGCAATGTTTGTTTACACAATTCATCATGCTTCAGTGCCAGCACAACCAGCTTACATGTGTCCAAAAAGATAAGCCTATTGTCCTGGTCTGCTGAGGCAGCTCTGGTTGCAAACTTGGCTTGCACTAAATAAACAGTCTCTGCCTTTATGAATGAGGTTTTCAATTGGACTCTTTGTTTACATAGTGCTGGACATGGCAGCTACTATTGACAGAAAGCTGATAATAGGAAGTCAGGTTGACCTTGCTGTAACATCACTTTTTGAACAAAAAGTGGGGTGTCGGGTATAAATTGTATAGAGGCAACCTTATGCCTAATGTCAATACCTCCCTCCTAACAAACCTCCCTCCCACATGCCTCCCCTCCCTTCATACCTCTCTCCATACCACCATACATCACTCTATGTCTCCATACCTCACTCCATACCTCCAACCCCCCATACCTTCATCCCCCATACCTCTCTCCATACCTCCATGCCTCCCTCTCCTTCCCCTCATGCCTCCATGCCTCCATACCTCTCTCCAAACCCTCATACCTCCTTACCTTTTTCCATTCCCCCATTCCTCCAATCCTTTATACCTCCTTCCATACCCCACACCTCATAATGAAAGCAAAGGGGGGGGGAAATGAAATTTCTTATTACAGCTTTTTATTGTAACTCTCTAAGTGTGTGATCTGATTGGTTGTACCTTCCGTTCAAAAGAAAAAAAAATGGTAAAATATACATTACTAGGCCTGTAGTTAGAGTCAAAAAATTAATTTTAGGTGTTTGATATTAACTCCTAAGTTAATTGTTTTCAGTAACTGTAATTTTATGTCTGTAAATGTTGTTCTAATTCCTTATGAAAGGAAATGATCATTCTAAAGTGGCATGCTTGATTTGTGAAAAGCAAAATAGGAAGCACACATTGAAAGCAGAACAGGTAATAATGATTGAAAATCATGAAGTAAAAAAGAGATAACAACATGTCAAAACCTTTTTGTTTACTTCTGGAGAGTGGGGAACCTAAATAGCAATTAAAGAGTGATGCTGAACTTGAAAATACCTTGGAGGCCTGGCTAAAACTGATTTTTCTACCTATCACATTTGTGTAGGATCAGATCTTTTAATCTAGGATAGAGTGGAGTTATGCATGACAGACCAGTGATGTAAATAGTCTGAAGGCCTTGAAGTTGGCCAGTGTCCATTTGAGGACAAAGTTCCCTTGGGAAGCAAAACGCCTCCAGGAGTGAATGTATGATTTTGCTGAAAGGCCGTTTGCCAGAGAGTCTGGAGGACTTTAAGGGACATAATGTGTTTTTTTTACAAGGAAATATCATTCTTTTGAAACCAATATTTGTGGACAAAGAGTGATCAATAATTACGAATAAGAGAGTATGATAGCCTTCTTTGCCACAAATAAGTTTCATTCAGGTAGGAATTCAGTTGTTTGTTGCTCGAGAATAATTTGTTCACCCAAACATCCAACATTTCAAAAGCTGCAACCTCCACAACTCTTCTTGTGCATAATATTTTGAGGAGATGTAGCTATTGGTGGGGTTTATTATTGAGACCGAATGATTTAAAAATGACTAGAGGTATTTAATTTTAATGCTATGTTGGACCATTTTAAATGCAATATATACCTTAACCCTTTACCGTTGTTTGGGTCCTTTTGGATCCATGCGGAGAGCTCAGCTGTCACCCATCTTTACTGTTTCACGCGGAGCTCGAAACTGCGAGTAGCTACCTGAAAATTCGGCCACAACAACAAGAGAGACAATAGTTTAAGGTCACGGGGTCAGTGGCCTACGGAAGCCGATGTGGGGCGGGCTACGTCCGCTTTTCCGCCCACTCCCAAGGCGTGCAAATATGCCCCGATCAGAGCACAAAGGTAAAGGGTTAATCTAAAATATCTGCACCACTCGGCTAAAGGGTTACGTGCACACACGCAGAGGCAGTGGCATCAGCTTTGCAGTAAACACACTCCACTGGCTTATTTTAATCCTTAACCATTGTTTGGGTCCTTTTGGACTGATGCGGAGAACTCAGCTGTCACCCATCTTTACTGTTTCATGCGGAGCTTGAAACTGCGAGTAGCTACCTGAAAATTCCGCCACAGCAATGAGAGAGACAATAGTTTAAGGTCACGGGGTCAATGGCCTACGGAAGCCGATGCGGGGGGGCTATGTCCTCTTTTCCGCCCACTCCCGAGGCCTGCAAATATGCCCCGATTGGAGCACAACGGTAAAGGGTTGAGGAAAAGTACATTTGTTCTGCCTGTATTGTTACATCTCAAAGCACATCAGTTTCAAGTAATTTGATTCCATTTCCACGCATGTTTATTCCATAATTTGTGGTGTTAATTTACTTTGTTCATGCTATAAATTACAAGTATGAGAACGCATGTTATGATAGGGACAATTAAAACTTATAAAATTACCAGAGAAAACATAAAATTCTTCCTTTTTCAGGATGTGAGGACCGTCTAGGCACCCAGTACAGCCACGGTGAAAGATGGATTCCTAGGTCTGGCACCAGATGCCAGGAGTGTGTCTGTCAAGATAGCCAGATTATTTGTGGAAGGATGGAGTGTATTAGTCAGTGTGCAAATCCAAGATATGATCCTGATGCCTGCTGCCCAGATTGTAATGGTATGTCACTGAATAACCTTGTAATCAAATGATCTACAGAAGTCAGTCCCTGTTAATGTTACCACCCTAGACACAGGTGGTTGAAAATCTTGCATTCTGATTGGTTAAATACTGTCAGGTTATTCTCAAATAACCTAGCAGTAATTCTCAAACAGATGAAATATATTTTTCCATGTTTTAATGAAAGAAAAGGAAGAAACCACATTTATCTGACTACCGCTGGTTCACAAATTGTTTTGAGTCCAAATTTGGCAAAATAAAGGACTCACTTTTGCCTTGTGTGGTAAAGTTGGGAGTCTCAACAACAGAATATTCATTTAAACTTGTCAGCCAAATGCCCTTCATTCCTTAAATCTACTTTAATATTTCCTGAAAGGTAGTCATTCGTCACCCTAAACTACAGTTTCAGTATGCATATATCAAAACTCTCAATTGGTACAGCTCTTTGATTGGCATCACATTCAAACAATTCATCATAGCTAAATTACACAGCATGGGCATTGAGGGTGTCTTGATTACACATTATGGACTTGTATGGCCACTGGAACAAGCCATGAAGCAATAAATTAGGATTGTGTCTCGATAAAGATGAGTTTTAGATAAATGTGGGAGGGGCTAGAAGTAAGTAGGCTGGAAGAATTGGAACTGTTTGGGATGATGAAAATATGCCTTTAAGGGATGTAAAAAAATTGAAGTGCTTTTTGGGAACTCATTCCAGGTCATAAATCTCAATGCATTGATTCTAAGTAATATTTTCATTTCCTGTTGGCCAATTAGGTCAGGTGATCATTGGTTATCCCACAATACACCCATAGTAATGGATGAATGCACTCAATATTACTTGAGGTTGTGCTGTTTCAATTTGGTCATTTACAAACAAATTTGTGCCTCTTTTTCATGTTTTAAACCAAAACGTGTGTGAAAGAACAAGGTTAAAACTCCAGACCTGCCAGGCCTCGATTTTCAGAAAAATTTATGGTTGTCCTTCGGGCAACCATCTCACTAATTTTAGCTGTCCACAAGTGAAATTTGGTTGTCCGAAACAAAACACTAATTGTGTTCATGTAGTCTTATGGTCTTAAAGAATAAAAAGATGTGATGTGATGTTTTAGAGACAGAAACACTTGAAGCCTGAAATATGGTACCATGCAAAAGGTCAAAAGAGTTGGTCAGTCAGCAGCATTCATTTTCAGTCTTAGAGAAACTTTTGGTTGTCCATATGAAATATTAGTTGTCCTGGACAATTGGAAAACCACGAAAATCGAGCCCTGCCTGTGCAATATGACAGGATAATGCATGATCTAAGGATTAATGCAGGTGATGTACAAAGATGCAGTAGTCATGCATCCAGTGACAGCATTAAATAACCCACAAGAGTGTTAATGTTCAGCTTTTAATTATTTGAAAGGTCATCAGTTTAAAACAACTTTTTCATGTTATGTATATTCTTTGTCAATCCAAGTGAGCTGTTACTTTTCTACTATTGCCTTTTAGTTGGAGGCTCAAGAGAGGGAGGGATATCAAAGATTAAATTAATAGACACCAACATATTTCACCCAAATAAACTTTTAAGCTCCTGTCATTTAAAAGATGCTATGCAATGTTGGGGGTGTTGCAACACCAAATACCCCACTGAGGTAATGACATGATAGAGCTTGATAAACAGCAATATGTTTAGGATATTCAATGCAGCATTACTCATCACTGGAATTTTTCTATTTTTATCCAGAAGAAAGGAAAGTGATTCTGTAGTCACTCCTTGTGGGATGTGTCTGCTTTTGATGTTATCAAATTGAAGTTATTTACTAAGCTTAAGGCTGGATGAATCATAATGAATCATTTTTTGGCATGTGTAGTTGGTAGTCACTTAAAGGCCCAATCCTCTCACCCCAAACAGTTCCAGTTCTCCTAACCTACTTACTTAAGCCCTTCCCACATCTGTTTAAAATTCATTGTCATCCAGACACTATCTCAGTTTATTGCTTCAGTGTGAGTGTAAAAGATCCCATTGTGTAATCAAACACTATCATCATAGTACATGCTGTGGAATATGAGCTACAGTACTCTGCAGTTGTTGCACATGCTTTCATCAAAGAGCTGTGCCAACTGAGAATTTCTGTACCCTACTTTAAAAATTGTAATTTGGGTTAGAGGTCACTGCCTTTAAGAGTTTCTAGTATTAATTTAATTTGAATGTAACTTTTATCAAATGAACAAAATGAAGCAAGTTTTATCAGTTTCAATTGGTGCGAACATTTCATTTTGTGAACGTTACCTCTTGTTTTTCAAATCCAGGTTGTTTTTACCAAGGGAGAGAATATGAGAACAATGCTCCTGTTTATTCAAGGGACAGATGTGAAACCTGTGTTTGTCGTGATGGTAGTGTCCTGTGTGCTGAGGTGCAGTGCCCCACCCTTAACTGTAGAAATCCAATTGTGATACCAGGGGAATGCTGCCGCCAATGTCCATGTGAGTTCTTAAATGTCTCAAGTTTTTTTTTTTTTTTGAGGGAGGGGGGTCCAGTTTTCTGGGGGGAGGGGTGGGGTTGAATTAGTTGAGCATGTGGATGCAGTTTGAATGAATTGAACACTACCCACCAATTAATAAAAAAAAAGAATCATGGCTGTGTAGCAGTTGGTTGCTGAATGGTTGCATGAGGAAATAACCAGTGTGTAATATAAAAAGTTGCTTGCGATGAATTGCAACTGGTGTCTCTAGCAAACTTCTTATTTCCCAAAACCAGCCCATCATTTCTGCTACGGAAACATGGCTCAAAAAATTCTTATTGCATGTTACCAAAACATCAATTGACTTTCCATGCCTGTATCAGTGGTCACTTAAAATCTTAACATGTAGCATGAGTTACATTATTTGGAAAAAAATGTGTGTAACATTCAAATGCATTTTTGAATTCTGGTTCCTAAAAGCCTTACTTTTTCATATTATGTACATTCTGACTTGCTACCAGTGCCACTTGTAAAAGAAGGAAAGAAAAGAACTGCAATATTTGAATTTTCAACCTTAAAATTATTAGAAACACACCCGATATAGGCACTGTCTTGACAGCATTTTTCAATATCATTGAAAAGCACTGAAAGAAACACATGTCCTACTTAAAACTTTCAGGTTACAGTTTTGGTACTTTTGTGTGAAACATTAAGATTAACACTCCCTTTGCAGAAGTCTACAAATCTGTAAATCTCTAAATGTATTGTTTGTTTTTTGTGATGTCTCATTTTTGTAGCTGCTACCTGTGATTATGAAGGTCAGACTTATCTAGATGGTCAAGAATTTGTACCAGCAAGTGATCCTTGCCTAAGATGTACTTGCAGGGTAAGAAGGATTTAGATTTTACATTTTTAGTCGGTTTGTCCATTTATGTGGCAACCCCATCTCCAAACATCTTATAAGTAATTTAGAGATGGTCAATTGCCTAGAGCATCTGATTTAAAGCAGGGAAGTCTGTAGTTAGGCTCCTGGCTAGGTCGTACCGAAGGCTTCAAAAACAGAACCTACTGCAATTGTGCTTGGTGCTCAGCACAAGCAATGGAGTAGGGGAAAACAAAGCAGTGAGCTACAACTCGCAAAAATTGGTAACGAGCCTGACTTTTACCAACCGCTTAGAAACTGAGCTGTAAAACCTCATCTTACCAACTTTAGATTAGCTGCTTTCAAGTTTCACTTAGATGGAGTTTTAATGGCCCCAGTTTCTAACTGAATTGGGACCACGTGTTTGGTCTAATGGTAAAAGCATCCGCCTCTCACGAGGAAGGCCCGGGTACGCTTCCCAGGTCAAGTCATACTGAAGGCTCTAAATAAGGAACCTACTGCAGTGGTGCATGATGCTCCACATAAGCAATGGAGTAGGGAAAACAAGCCAGTGAGCCACAACTGGAAAAAAGGCTGTGGCTGGCTTGACTTGAACCAATAGGTTGGAAACTGGGCTGTAAAACTCTATCTAACTAACTATCTTGCTGAATTGGTTTAAGTGGAGCCAGCCACTGTCTTTTTCCAGTTGTGGCTCAATGGCATGTTTTCCCTACTCCTTTGCTTATGCTGAGCACCAAAAGCACAATTGCAGTAGTTCCATTTTTTCAAAGTCAAAGGTATGACCCAGCCAGGATTTGAACTTCTGACCTCCCGACCTCCTAACTGCAGCCAAGTTTCAGTGTCAGCTGATATGTATGTGTCTCTATTCAATGGTCATGTGAAATACTTCTTTTACAACATTAAACCTCTAATCAAAAATATGATAAATTAGACAAAATATTTTTTCTCCACTTCTATTTTAGTCTGGACAGTCTGACTGCGAATCTATTGAGTACACTTGTAGTGTACAATGCACTCATCCAGTCAGGACACCAAACGAGTGTTGTTCAAGTTGCAGGGATTGCGACTATGAAGGAAGGATGGTTCCTAATGGTGCAAATTTCAGGAACCCAGACAATGAATGTCAGATTTGCTCATGCTCAGTAAGTGTTTCATGGTTTTTCAATTAAAATGTGAGTGTAATTAGTTAAAGGGCAGGAGCAGCCATCCCAAATTGAAGTAGTGTAGTAAACTGTCCAGTTTCATGATTGGCTGTTGGGAGTCATGTGACAACATTTTTTTCTCTTCAAATGTTAAATTTGCTAGAACTGTTTGGTTTACATTAAATATGCAATAGTAAAGTCATAAAATGTAATGCAAGATATTTTGAAGAGAAATGAGACGAAAATTGTGTTATTTAGCTTTTTCTTCAAAATAAGTTTGGGGGGACTGCTCTTTACCTTTACAATAATCAAAATTAAAAAGCCAGTAACTCAGGGTACCGTTTTTAAGTGTTATGTACCTTTTGTCAAGATAAGGAAATGTTATTTTTTTACTTCATTTTCCTATTGTCTCTGTTCAACATTTTGGGCTTTTATTCCAGCTGTTTGTGCAAACTTGAAAGAATCTAATGGCTTCTTTATGTCATGACAAATGGGATTACATGTGTTTGATTTATCATTAATATTTGTGTGCATTTCCAGCCTGGTCAGTCACAGGTTTTCCACACAGTAGGACAAATGGCAAAAGTGAAATTTTATTATGGTCTTAAATTTTAGACGTTTGATCTGTAAAAATGGCCATTCGGTTTTAAAATTTAGAACCTCACATTTTTGTTTAATGTGTGGTTAGGTTGGACAAATGCATAAAAATAGAAATCATTTTGCAGGAAATGCAGTATTTTCTTCAAGAAGTCTGGAAAAAGTCTTGAATTTTATTAAAAGTTCAGGAACCCGTCCAGTCACTACACTGTCAAAAACAAGGAACAAAGTACTCGCGCTGGTTCAGTGTGCACCAAGAAAATCCCACCAGTTTGACCTGCAAGCAGTGCATGTATTGTTATCATTTGTAAGATCTTATTCTAGAGGGAACAAAAAAAAGAAAAAACTTAACCAACTGCCATTGTGCTTGGTGCTTGGTGGAGTAGGGAAAACAAGCCAGTGTGCCACAACTGGAAAAAAGGCCGGGCCGGCCTGACTTGAACCAATTGGTTGGAAACTGGGCTGTAAAACTCTATCTAACTAACTAACTTTCTCTAGGTGAGCCAGAATTTCAAGTTACACGTAGAGATTTTACATTCATATCTCGAGATATGTTTATCATGCCTGACAGCAGGTTAGTTAGTTAGAGTTCTACAGCCCAGTTTCCAACCTATTGCTTCAAGTGGAGCTGGAGACAGCCTTTTTTTCCAGTTGCGGCTCACTGGCTTGTTTTCTCTACTCCATCGCTTATGCGGAGCATCATGCACAAAGGCAGAAGGTTCCATTTTTAGAGTCTTTGGTATGACTCGACCTGGGAATAAAACCCAGACCTTCCGTATGAGAGGTTAGGTTAGAGTTAATGAGATGAGTATAGGTTAGAGTTGGAGTGTCTTGAGACTTATTGTTATACCTGACATGCTGCAAGTATTGGGATGGAGAAACTGATTGGAAATTTCATTTTTTAAGAGGACATAATATGGAAAATAGCAAAGACAGAAAACTCTAAAATTCTTTGATTTTGCCTTCTGAACTGGCCTTTTAAAAATAAACCATATTTAATCTAAATTGTTGGGATGGTGAACCACCTGAAGTGAAGTTGTCCTAAAAAGGCTTGACCCTTTTTTGTGGTCCTTAAATTTCACGAAGCAACTGCCTTTCAAGACCTAAAGTTAGTATTTTAAAAATAATAAACACTTATGGCATGGTGGCACTACAAAAATTACATTGCACTACTGTTTTTTGTTTTTGAATGATGCTAAGCTAAGCTAAGTCCAAGAGAATATCAAGACAAAACATGGCAAAAATCCTTCTAGGACCTTGACCTCTGGTGTCCCTTAACATACCTGAATATACTTGGGTCTCAAAAGATCTGCTTCTGTTATGTGCGCCTGATATGAAATCAAATCAGTGCATGTTCTTGTCACAAACTACGTAACATTTTTTTGTCATTTCTTGAAGTTTGGTTCTATCTTCTGTGAAGATCCAGACTGCACTGCTGTTTCTTGCGAAAGACCCGTCCGACGCCCAGGAGATTGCTGCCTTCACTGTCCAAACTGTGTGTATGAAGGACGAGAGTATGAAAATAATGAACCAGTTTACAGCTCAGATCTTTGCCAGACTTGTGTATGCAGAGATAGTCGTGTGGAATGTACCCCTGTTGATTGTCCACCAGTCACTTGCCGTGGTTCATTTGTACAGCCTGGTCAGTGTTGTCCAGTATGTCCTGGTAAGACTTGAAAGAGCAAGAAATCTTAACCCTCTAGTTCCTGCCTCCAATCAGGGGACCTTAGCACATATTGAGAGTTGGAGGATTAAGGAAAATAACATGCCTCGAATTGGCATCCATAGACTTGTAACCTTTTGATAGGGAACAATGGCCTTTCTCCTTGTTGTGGTTAAATTTTCTTATAGCTTCTCCTATCTGTGCCTGACACAGTGAAGATATGTAGGTCTTGTGCTCATTGCCTGTAGCAGGAGTACAACAGTGGATTGGAAGACAACAGAGAATTAATACTCAGTTTGAAAAAAAAATTCTGCCTATTTAGTATATTTCCCATCAATCCTTCAACCAAAACAAAATCACTCATTTACCATTTACTGCTTCTTCTGGATAATACTACAGTTGCCTTTACTGTGCATGTTCCAATTTGCTAAGAAACATGTCCACACATCACTGTATGTATACTTTCTGCAATGTGTGGGGTACACGAAAGGGCCAAAGCAAAAGTTTCCTCCAAATTTTTTTGGAAACAGCTGCTAAATCTCACTATTTTCTCTTTATTTTTCTTCAAAGTATCATTTATAATAATCATAATAATAAGTCTTATATAACACAGAATCCAGAGAAAAACAATGCTCAATGTACTTTACAGATGCCGAAAAAGTAGAGAAGTTAGGAACATTGAGAGAAAAGGAAGGTTTTGAAGGGACCGTTTGAACTGGTCAAGAGAATCTAAAGCCCTGCGCTTCAGCGGAGGCGAATTCCAAAGGCAGGGCGCGGCGTGGTTAAAAGTATGATCCCCAAAGGTCTTTGTACGAGAAGCCGGAACGTTTAACTGGAAGAGATAGCGCGACTGGGAGGATCTAATCCTAGTTGTTGGATGTAAGACATCAGACATCTAGGCTTGGGTACCAAGTGTAAGACCTCAAAAGACTAGGAGGAGTAATTTGTCGTTCACACGCTGTTTAACAGGCAACCAGTGTAGCTCGTTCAAAATTGGAGTATTATGAGAGTAGTGTTTGCACGGGTACTAAAAATTAGGACCCGGGTACCCGATTGCCATACCCGTTGGGTACCCGGGTTACCCGGTGTTACCGTGACTATTAAAAAGAAATGAACATTTTGTAAGGCATAATTCATAAGACATGCATGGTAACATTAACATCTGTATTGGATAGGTATAGCGATCACATTCCCAAGTTCAAAAACATTTGATTTCTTAGAAGGTTTAATCGTCTTGTTTTGGTTTAGATAAAAAAAAAACAAGACTAGTAAAAAAACGTAACAGAAAACAGTCAAATAAGAATATTATACTTTCCAAGGCCTATATCAATTTGATATTGAATTTTGGGAAGCTTTCCTACTCGAAAAGCCAACGTCATGTTTGTGAACTTCCCTTGCACTACTTTGCAATGTGCGTTGGAATTATCACTAATGGGGTATGTACGTTCTTACTTAGCTAGCCTCTTGTTGACATCCAGGCAAGGTAACATAGCTTTCACACATAAACTTTGTAGTCTGCTCGAGCGCCATTTTGGGGCAAAAAAACATAATATATACTGGCCTGTTTGAAAAAAAAAATTGTGAATGTTTACGGTGTTATTACATTGATGTCATTTTACTTTACAGAAAGGGCAAAGTGTTGATTTGCGTAAAACTGACACATTTAACCATTAAAAAATATTCGAGTATTATACTCATGGTGAAATACCATATTAATAATAAGATCGTATATACATGCAAGGCTCAGTTTACCCAGCATGCCGAACGTTACGGGCACTGTCTTTGCAAGCTGGGCGGGGGTGATACAGTATGTCTTGCTATGTCTGCGTGAAACAGTACGATGTGATTTTGAATCGGCCGTCAGATAGCTTGCTTGCGTGTAAGTTTATGATCAATATAACTTCAGAAACAAAGTACAGACAACTTTCAGACTTACACATAATTTCTAGGGGCTCTCTTCACTCTCAGTCTCGGAGAATGTTTACCAAATTGGCAAACTATTTTAGTCCATTACCGTGGGAAATGGCGTGAATGGGGTGATCGTTTTTGCATGCATTTTTTTTTTAAGATTCGGGTAGTAGATTTGGAACGGGGTAATACGATGGCGAGCGGGTACCCGGGTTACCCGTGCAAACACTATATGAGAGTGACGGTTTGCCCGGAGGAAAATTCTAGCGGCAGTATTCTGGATAGTTTGAAGCCTAGAGAAATGATTGGAGCATACACCGCACAGTAAAGAGTTAGCATGATCAAGGCATCTGAAAATGACTGCATGAATGAGTTTCTCGGTGGCTGACTTATCAAGATACTTACAAAAAAGGCCTACTAATCTAATGTGGTACATAGTATTTTTACACAGGTAATATTTTATGACTTCAATATTGCATACATGCAAGGTAAATCAAGTAGTTGCTTCCAGTACACTTCACATTTGAGGAAATAAAAATGTGATATGACTCTCGAGAGCCAATCATGAAACAGGAGTCTACTACACTTCTTTAAGTTAGAGGGACTGCTCATGTCCTTTAAACGGGGTTTTCATTTAAAACTTGGAAAAGTCATGAAAATTTGAAAAATAATTTCAAGGCCTCAGCAAGTCCTGAAATTTAGACAAGTTGTATAAAGTCATGGAAAGGCAAATTGAAGATTGTAACAAATTAAGTGATAGTGTTCCAACCCTACTTTGAATATCACTTTTTTTTCACTGGAAATATCAAAACTAATTATTTTTCACCTCACTGTTTCAATTGTACTTAGAAACTAGATGTAAGATGTGAGGGAGAAGCTCATGGATATTCTTTATTTGGTTTCAAAAAAGTCATGAAAATGTCATGCAAACTGATGTGCCAGATAGCACAGTAACCTTGGGTACTTGTCCACTGTACACTACTGTGATTGGTTAAGGCAAGACTTTTGAATCAAAGTGATATCATTGTTTGAATTTATGTCAATTGAAATGTATTGACAAATTTATGGGAAAGGTATGGGTATATTCCTAAATATGTTTCATGGAAAGCAACAGTCCATTTGAATTTTTCTGATATGTTCTGATAAAAATTTAACCTTATTTTTGGTTTCTTGTAGTAGCAAAAGGGACCTTTGCAGTCAGGTTAGTATATATGTGTGTCTTTGATGCTAGCTTAGGTTCACTGTAACTGAAAAAAGGAAAAGCCAGAACCAACTCGGTAAGGAGGTGTGCCATATTGAGTTACATGGAGGTCCAAAGTCATTTTGGGTCACCAGGTGTCCAACACTGAGAAACTTGTAGACAGTTTCTCAATGTAGAAAGCTTGGAAGAATTTTATACTTAAGATCTAGATACGTAATGGTGTAAAGTAATTATACTGTAATTTTTGGCGGTCAAAGGTCATTTGGGGACGGGGAGGTCAACCACTGAGAAACTTGTACCTAAAATATATTTAAGTTAGAAAGGTTGGATAAATGTCATACATGGCATCTGAATGGACTCCCTTACAAAAAAAGGTGCGGCAATTGGTTCCAAATCCACAGGTTTTCACAGGTTTTTTCTAGGGGTTATCACAGGTTTTTGCATGAAAACCTGTGATTTCCCTTGACATTGACGCAGGTTGATCATTTGCCACAGGTTTGCCATGGGTTTGACACAGGTTTTATATGCAAAACTTGTGGTGATTAAAACTAGGGATAACAAAGAATTCTTCCTCAAAACCTGTGGCTTGATATTAAAGGCAAGGAAATGTGTGCAAAACCTGTGTCAAACCTGTGAGTAGAAGGTTCAAAAAACGCAGGTTTGTCACCCAAGAACACGCGTGATTTCCTTTGTTTTTCCACGCGTGATCACACATGGTGCAGACACAGGTTGACGCACCTTTTTTTTTATAGCTATATTGCAAAGATGAATCTTGGTATGTTTGTTAGGTGAAAGATTGTTTGAGGTCATTATGGACCAAACACTGAAAACCATGTTATAATAATATCTCAAGTCAGGAAACTTGGATAGATTTAATATTTATTTTGTAGAAGCATTATGGCAAGTAGAGGAATCATGTTGTTTCTGGTGGAGGTCAGAGGGCATTTGAGATCCCCAGAGATCAAACTTGGCAAACTTTGCAAACATGATAACTGAAGGTAGGAAGTGTGAGTAGATTTCATATTTGATATGGGGAATGTTAGGTCAGAGAGAAGAGTGATCGTCATCAGGGGTCACTGGTGGTCAGCATGGGCAAGATTCAGTGCTAACAACTTTGAAGGTCGTGTAGGCAAACATCACCTAATTAACTAAATTCTGTCTGTTTGCTAATGGAATAATGGCCTAGTTTAATATATTCAGCAAGGAGCCACAGTGCCCATTGGGCTCTTGTTGCTGTGTGAGACCTTCATTGTCATTTTATTGCACTGAAACAGAAGTATAAAATGGGTGAAAATAATTGTAAACTATTTTCAGGGAAATAACTTCAATAATCCTTCTTGTGAGATGAAAATTTCTGGTATTCGACTAGTGTCCTTTTCTTTACTTAGTCTACCCTTTAAGAGTCATATCTCTTTCTCTCTAGACACGAGTTGCGAATATGAGCGTAGAACATACCAAAACAATGAAGAATTCCAGTCTCCAAGTGATCCTTGCTTGAACTGCATTTGTCGGGTAAGTGTTACTTTTCTGTTCCTCATCAAACTGTGTGTTTGGTCTAACTGTAAGAGCATCCATTCGCCTCTCACCAGGGTTCCTGCAGCCTGGATAAGCCATGAAATTTTATTTTCATTTTCCAGGCCTGGAAAAGTCCTGGAATTTTGTAAAAATGACAGTCTTGGAAAAGTCATGAAATTTTGAGTGGAACAGATTGTCAATTTTTTACAAGTGAAAAAAAATTGCTTTGCATGCATGGAGCATCAGTTTTTAATATGTTCTGCCATGAAAAAGATGTTAGGTGTCTTCACAATTTGGTCATGAAATAGTCATGTTAAGGTCATGAAACAGTCATGGAAAAGTGATGAAATTATATTGTCCTTCAGGTGCAGGAATCCAGTCTCACACTGAAGGCCCGGCTTCTACTCCCAGGTTGAGTCATACCAAAGACACTAAAAATGGAATCTTCTGCCGTTGTGCGTTATGCTCTGCATAAGCAATGGAGTGGGGAACAAGCAAGTGAGCCACAACTGGAAAAAAAGGCCGTGGCGAGCTCGACTTGAACCAATAGGTTGGAAACTGGGCGTGAAACTCTCTAACTAACTAATAAACTCATCTCTGTAGACCTGGGCTGCATGTCATGCACCCAAAATGCACATATGAGAATATCTCAAGTATTTTAGAGGGTCAAAATAACAGGGACCTATGGGCCTAATACCCCTAGAAATATGCTCAGGCCCATAGCTTCTACAGAAAAGGGGCCCAATTGGCTCCTAAATAATTCAGGTCTAATGTGCAGTCTGTACATGAACCTCTCCATGCACCACACAGCCTGTGCAGGCCTCAATTTTCAGAAAAAATTATGGTTGTCGTTCAGGCACACATTTTGCTATTTTCAGCTGTTCACAAGTAAAATTTGGTAGTTGTGTTCATGTACTTATAGTCTTGAAGAATAAAAAGATGTGATGTTTAAGAGACAGAAACACAAGTTGAAGTCTGAAATATGGAATGATGCAAAAGTCAAAAGAGTTGGTCAGTCAGCAGTATTTGTTTTCAGTCCTAGAGAAAAATGGTTGTCCATTGGACAACCAGCCTTTAACTTTTGGTTGCCACATGAATTTTAGTTGTCCTGGACAATGGGAAATCCATGAAAATTGAGTCCTGCTGTGTATTTGTTAAACTGGGTGTCACATCAGAGTTACTAAATACTTTGACAAAATACCTCAGTGTAAACTTTTTGTCATAAAAGTATATATGGCACGCACTTTACACCAATTTATGTCGGTGTGACCAAATGATTTGATGGTGTCCACTTATAAGGCTGTAAACGTTATATCGTTGTGTTGTCTCGCATTTCGAGTAATAATCTACGTCGTGGTGTCAATATTTATTTGACCTCATTTAATATTTGGCCACACATGAGCGAATATAGAGTGACCAAATATTTGGCCATGTCAACTTGAATATAGACTGCCAAAATATTTGGCAGAGTCAACTTGAATATAGACTGTCAAAATTTTCAGTATGGCTTTATATTGAACAGGGTCAATACATTATATGGCGTTACAACATATTTGGCCGCGCTAGTGCGAATAAGGCGGTAAAATGTATGGTGGCACGAAATATATATGGTGTTACAAAATATTACTTAATTTATATAATCAAAACACTCTCAGTACTGTTCATGCTGTGTAATATAAGCTTTGGTACTCTGCATTGTTTGAATAAGCTGTCAATCAAAGAGCTGAGCCAATCGAGAATTTTGGTACCCCCATACCAAAATTGTAGTTTGGGGTGAGAGGTTTGGCACTTTAATTAAGGGTTAGGCTAGCAAGGGTGTAGTCCAAAATGGACTTTTCCTACACCCTTGAGGTTTAGGATTCAGGATAGACACAAAGACAGCAATAATAGCTTTTTGTGCTGCCCAAATGTGTAGGGAATTTTTGAGATCTTGTTGATTTTCCATAAAAATTTCCTCAGTGTGGGTTGGGATTGTAGAATATGCCCACGGTATTTAACACCTGTCGTAAGAGGCGACTATGGGGAGACAAAAATTGCACTTGAACAGTAGGCCTACTTGAAAATAAATTTAAACTTTGAACTTTTTATCGAGTTAACTGACACTATATAGGCACATTCATGTTGGTGTTTCGTTTTGTCACATCTAACGAAATATTACTAACACAATAAAAATTTTACGACTATGACGCTTTTCCTCCTTTGGGGTGTGATTTATTTTAAAGATCGGGGCACTCTTGGGAATTTCCTGAAGCATCATGGCATTTCTGACGGTCCAATTTTTTCCCAAATTCCTGCTCGATTGTTTTTTTTTCCAAATTCCTCTCTGAATTTTAGATTTTGTGAAAATTTGGGGGGGCAGTCTGCCTCGCAGCCCTTCCCGTCTCATAAACCTATGATCTCTGCCAGACTAAGGCACGAAAGTCTGCCCGAGTCAGCTTTTCGTCAGTGTGGGGGTGGGGGCGGGGGGAGGGGGCAGGGGCTCAATCCCCCACTTAGTGTCTGTGGGGTACTGTAAATGAGCCAAGAGTGTGATGCATAGCTGTTAGGAATGGGGTGAAAAGGGCACTGTCCAATATCCAGAGGAAAGGCTTGATGTGGTTGACAAATAATTGTGCATAGCAATTGTAAACTCATAGTTTTTTTTGGCAATGGTTTAGCTGGAGAACAACAGCTGCATCTTCATAGCCAATAATCCACCCTCCTCGGCGTGGTGTTAGGGCTAAAAAACTGGACAGTTTCATGAGCATGTGTATGTCCTCATCCCTATATTTGTATCCCCTCCTTTCATAAAACTGCATCTGCACCCAACCTCACTGCACCCCCACAAATGATTAAACGTCCTATCCTACGACAATTATACTAACTTTAGTTCCCATAACATCCACAATATGCAGACTTAACATTACCTCTTTGCTGCTGAATTTTCCAACAGATGAGACAGTCAATTACATGCCTCTTCTGAGCTGATAACAAACACACAATATGTGTCATTGTGTGGCCAAATTTACCGGGATATCGTCTACGTCGATGATTGGTCGAACGGAAAACACGTTCGGGGACTAAATATTTTTTCAGTCCATATATTTTTTACCACTGTATTCGCATTGACACCATATTCGCATTCACACGACAATATATTTTGGCACTCTGCATTCACGTTGATACGGGGCCAAACAGAAAGTAACGGCATGGAGCCAGATCAAATGTTTTGGCAGTCTGTATTCTGATTAACATGGCCAAATATTTGGGCACTTGAAATCGCGTTTATGGCCAAATATTTTAACACCCTGTATTCATGTTGAAACTGCCAAATAGTTTGATCACTCTGTATTCGATTAGGCCTAGTATTTATGGCCAAATATTAAATGAGATCAATTAAATATTGACACCATGACATAGATTATCACTCGAAATGCGAGACAACACAACTATATAATGTTTACGGCCTTATAAGTGGACACCATCAAATCATTTGGGCACACCGACATAAATTGGTGTAAAGTGCGTGCCATAAATATACACTATGCAATGTATATTGTAGTTGTTATGTACTGGTCTGAAGAGGTGTGGACAAACTGGTATGGTCTTGTTTATAAGTTCCTCATTTGGCCCCTAGATTTCATGAGCAAGGGACCTGGTTGGCCTCCAAAGTTTGAAGGTTCAGTAAATTTTAACCCCTGGTTTGACATCATTTGCTAAGGCCTGAAGTTTTAAAGGATCAGTCTCCCTCTGCACCACTGCTGGACAGGTGGACCCAGCGAAGACAGCAAATTGTAGCTTCTGGAGTATGTCAACTTTCCCAGTCAAACAAATTGAAAATATTTTTAAATCAACACTTTAGACTACCACACCTTCCCCAGGATCGGGGCAAAGGGGCAATTTTGAGTCTTTAAGAGGTCCCTAGATCATACCCACTGAAAACTATGTTCTTTTACTATGACCAATGTATATTACACCTAAGTGCAAGCTTCTTGCCGAAATTGAGCTAAATCATTAAGCACCTCCTATGTCATTCACCATCTGAAAGTTCTAGTTACAAGTTAACTTTGACTTGTTTCTCTCTTTACTCAACAGGTCTCACTTAGAAAATTTCCTCTTGCAAATTCCTGGGTAATTCTAGATTTATAGCAGGGAAAATTACAAATGGGCTAGTTGTAATGAATGGATTTTGGATGAGAGAAATTGTAGAACTATTTTAGGAGTAATGATGAATCGTATAGGGAAGAGAGTCTTTTAAGTAGACTTTCATGGCATGTCGAGTGGTGGTTTAATTTGCTTTCTTGAGATATTATCTGCCTGCTAAATGGCTAACATCTATTCTTTCCTGCTGGTTTGGAGTCGGGAAAAGGTTTTTAATGTTCAAGTTCTGTTGTTGTTTAGAGGTTGTCCAGACAAGTTTTATGTGAAACATTTCCTTTCAATGGTATATAGCTCACAAGAATTACCAGCCTTGGGTTTAAGATTTTCCAGGTATGCTGCAAATTGCACTCCTCAGTAAGGTAGGGTGTATCTTAGGTGTCCTGTCTTGTTAAACTTAAGAAGAGTTTTATATGAACCTCCATCTTCATCTTGGTATGCAAAAAATTAACTCCTCACAGTGGTTTGAGGTGAGTGATGGTGCACAATCACCTCAAAATTCAAGGCCTGGAATTTTCAAATATGAGACGGACGTATGCACAAAAAAACGGGAGTCAAAGTTGAATTAACACCTCCATACAAAACAGACAGGAAAATAATTAATTGTTTCAGATATTAAGGCAACTGTTGTAAGCTTTTCCTCATTTTACATAATTGCCTAACTTTCTTGCCCCTAGAAAAGGGATCAGAGAATTTTCGTTTCATAGTTTTCATACAGACCTGAAACTCCTGGTTAGAGGTGCTGATAAATGTTAGAAACTTTTTAGGGTATTATCAAAGTAAAACTTCACTCCCCTTATAATTTTCCCATCAGTTTACACACTAAATTATCTGTGTTTCAATGTACTCCTCTGCCTTATGGCAGCGGAGTACCTTGAAACACAAAGTTCACAGCTTTTTCAAGTAGCCTCTCATATGAAACAAGAGAAATTCCCTAAAATCATGGAACTACAAAATGTCCATACCATGACTGTTTAGATTTTAAGCTCAGATGAGTTGAATGTTTCTGTAGGGTATACGTACACCCACCCCAAATTCTCTGCAACATAACAGACATTGTCACTTTTTGATATGAACTTTAAAAACAGTCTAAATTGCTTTCAATCTTCTGAAATTTTCAACATCTACACTTTGACATGTTTTCTTTGAAATGTATGGAGTTTCATCTAATACTATAGGCAGGTTATCAAGACAAAGTTTGGTCTAAACCAGGGTTTCACTCAACTGAATAAATATGCTAATGGAGTTGTGAGCTCATAGAAATGTCTTTCATCTCAACTAAAATTTGCCTTTTTTAGGATGGACGAGTAGATTGCTTGTCAGAAGAACCATTGTGCGTTACACGTTGTACCCATCCAGTCCAGATACCAGGGCAGTGTTGCCCCAGTTGTAGTGATTGTACTTACAGCAGAAGGACAATTCCAAATGGTTCCAATTTTAGAGACCCAGAGGATGATTGTCAGATTTGTACTTGCCAGGTAAATATCTTTGTTAGTATTTAATATCAACCGTTAAAAGGTGGGAGTTAAGCCTCAGATATATTTTTTCATTTTTGCTAGAATACTTATTTCCATTATTCATAACAACCCAAAGCACTCTCTTAACTTCATTGGAGAAAAAGAAATAAACCAGTGAGTCAGAACTGGAAAAAAGCCTTGACTGGCCTGAGTTAAAGCAATCAGAAACTGAGCCGTAAAAATCCATGTAACTGACTAACTCTCACTGACTAGCTAGCTAACAAGCTAACTACCTACACTGCACTTACTACAGGTGGCGCACGACCATTAATTGTTGCCATTGACTTACACACTAAACAGGCTTCGTTATTCTGCCTCTAATTTCTTGTCAAAGTTTTCAAAGCCAATGAGGGTACCATTAATGCGAAGTTTATGATGAGATTATCTGCAGCATTCACAGTCGTCAACATTCAATTTAACGTGAAAATTAGTATTTCCCTCCCAGAAATATGATTTTATCTTTCATTTTACAGTTTGGTTCAGTTGTCTGTAGACTTGACTGCCCAGATGTGGAATGCTCAAGTCCAGTAAACCTACCTGGTGAATGCTGCCCTCGCTGCTTGCAATGTGTGCACCAGGGTCGTGAATATGAGAATGGAGCCTCGGTGTACAGCAGGGATCCGTGTGAAACGTGTGTCTGTCAGGAAGGAGAGGTGGTATGCACAAGGGAAGAGTGCTCACCACCTCAGTGCTCAAATCCTGTCAGAGAAGCTGGTCAGTGCTGTCTAGAGTGTCCAAGTAAGTTTTGTTTAATTTATATGGAATGTAATTTTGTCCCATAGAAGGAAAACAGATTAGTTGTAAAGACAGCAGGATTCCTACACAGTAGAGAATTGTCAAAACAAGGTGAAAAGTCTTGAATGTTGCTATTGTCTGTAGAGTATTTTCACGTGATATCATAATGGTAAGCCACGCCCACTGCCTGGCAAAAGTTAACAGTTACACCTGGGTTTTTACCTGTGCTGCTCCTCAGCTAGCTACACCAGCTAGTGTAATACACTAGTTATTGCCCATCACAAGGGGCGGGGCTTGTGATGTCATATTGAAAGCACTCCATACCCTTTGAACCCAAAAGGCATGAAAACTGACAGCATAGGAAATGCACAATAATCCAAAAGGCTGGTTTTGTGGCTTCAAAGCAGATAGCTAAAACCACATCACTTGTAGTGGTTGTTGGCCCAATATTTACTACAGCGTGCACCCAGCACCAGGGAAAGACATTTTTCAGGATGATTTTGTGTTAAGTTAGAAAGGTTTTTGAAGGAAATTGACCAATTTGACCAATTTTATTTTGATATTTGATATGTTTGTAAGGTATTCAGATAGTTGTAGTTGCGTGTGTGGTAAATAGGAAAATTTTTCTCGATCTGGATGTTAGATTTGTAATTGAATGCTTACCAGTCTTTTATGGTAAGCTGCTATGAAACAATTTTGATGCAATGGCTTGTCAATTTGATGCCCTGATGTTTATGATGATTATGATTATTATTTTTTATTTTTATTTGATGTGTTTACAGTTTCAAAAAACTGAAATTTGCAATGAGACAAATTTTCTCATACTGGGTGTATAAAGATTACGCATGCGACGTCAGCGCTTTTCACTGAATGGAAATGATCAAAGGCAGTCGTTGTGTTACCGAAACACTCACACAACAGCATCTTAGTGACAATTGTTGTAAAATGGACGCCTGGATGGGAAAACAGAGAGATGCCCAACGCGGTGACCTAGGTGCATAAGCCCTATTGACCCAATGTGTAATTTTTTAGAGGAAACAATGCCCAAGGTATTTTCTATTTGACCTCTGATGACCTCAAATGACCTTTGGCTTACTTCATTTTTATCTCTAGCTGAATGTGAATATGAAGGTCAAACATACAGAGATGAAACCATCTTTGAGCCAGAGAGTGATCCTTGCCTTAGATGTATTTGTAGGGTGAGTCACAAAAGTAATTCCAGACTAATTGAACTGGTATCATGGATGTTATGTGACTTAAAATTCAAATTTTACTTTTCTTCCATGCCACACAACAAAGAAGACAATTCATTTAAGAATCTAAGAACCACATACATCCCATCTCTTCAACTTTTATGGGTATATTTCTACAGAATTAATTATCACATGCAACAGGAAGTTTCCCAAAGATAAAAAAGATAACAAAATAATGCCGTAGCTGTAATAGCTTAAATAAGCATTCTCCGAGTTCACTTCTGGAAAAATATAAGGGAATTTATGGGACTCTAGTTTGAAATTTGGTTTAGGGCTAGAGAAACATTTTGAAAATTTCTCCAAAGGATGTGTCTACCAATTGACTTGATCAAAAGCTGAGTGGGGCTGCATTGAATCTGAGGTAAAATAGTGATTGATATTCCAAAATTAGTGTGCCCTTTAGGTGTGAACTACATCCCCATGCTGCTAGAATTGAATAGGACATTTTAGCCAATGTTACCCAAGAAATAGGCATTTTCTTGGGTGAAGCTTGTCTCTGCAATTGCGGCAGTTAGCCCTGTTTAAACCAACCTTATTGCTCTATTGAGCAAATAGTCTTTGAAGGGGGCAAATTTACACCTTTAACTCTATTGATCTTAAGTTACCTGAATAGAAAGTTCTCTGATAGATATTGCCAGCTTTAGATGGCTAAAACTTGCTATTCTCTTCTAGCGTCATGCATTACACCATTTTCTAGCATACTGAATGCCAGCTTTCTGAATGAAAGCTGGAAGTATGTCTCCTCGCATTCAGTGTAGTGACAGAAAGTCTTCTTCTCACACAGTAGTTTAACCCCAGTTGTAACTTAGTGACACTATGTGACACATTGGTGTTGGTTTGTTGTTAAGCCCCATCTAACAAACTAAATAACCGACTGACACGAAAGGCCCAGGTCTTATTCTTAGGTGGATTCATATTAAAGACTGAAAAATGGAACTTGCTACCATTGTATGTGATGCTATGCATAACCAATGGTGCACAGGGAAACACTCCAATACCCTATATTAACTGAAAAAAGGCTGTATGGTCTCCTCTAGATTAAACTAGACAGCTATAAGTTGAGTCATAAAACACTATCTCAGTAAAAAATCCAAGTAACTGTTTTACTTTTTCAGTTTGTCAAAAAGTATCACATTATTAAGTGTTGCACGCAGTATTTTGGAGCTGTTTTTCTCCAAAGTATATCCCTGATGTGTACTTTAGCTAAAAGAAGAGGGATATTCACTTTTACCATGTACACCAAATTTGTCATCTTGCATCATGTTGCAAATTCAAGTGTTACATTGTTTTACAGTCCGGCAGTGTACAGTGCCAGTCTACTGAGGATCAATGTATTACCCGCTGCACACATCCAGTCAGCTTGCCAAGTGAATGCTGTGGTGTGTGCTTTGACTGTGAATACGAAAGCAGGACTGTGAGAAATGGAGAAAAATTTCGAAATCCAAGTGATCAATGTGAGATATGTACCTGTGAGGTAAGAAACATTGGGAATCTTTTAGCTTTATAAATCCACATCACCCCTCCTTACTCCTATTTAAACTTTGTAATCCCCACTTACGGCAGTAAGTCCCTGACAAGCTTTAATATCACAATGTGGGAGAAAACTAGGGAGTTTTGGGAATTCAGCAGCAACTTTGAGCTCTTGTGGTCATCCACTTACTCTATCTTCATCTCGACTTGAACCAGTTGGTTGGAAACTATTTGACTACCTAACTCCATCTTTATCTCCTGTTCAAACACAAAGATAGTTAGATAGAGTTTTACAGTCCAGTTCCCAACCAAATGGTTTAAGTCGAGCCAGCCACAGCCTTTTTTTCCAATTGTAGCTCACTGGCTTGTTTTTCCTACTCGAAACACAAACAGTTCTGTAGTTTGTTTCATCCTCAAATATGACAGACTCATTGAACTATGAGTTAGATGAAGTTTTGCAGCTTAGTCTTCATTCAACCAAATCAGAAAACAAGTTTGTGAGTCACA
Organism: Holothuria scabra; assembly: GCA_037179385.1. NCBI lineage: Eukaryota > Metazoa > Echinodermata > Holothuroidea > Aspidochirotida > Holothuriidae > Holothuria > Holothuria scabra. The sequence continues at coordinate 7,483,921 of CM074197.1, read as the reverse complement.
ACTGGAAAAAAGGGTGTGGCCAGCCCAACTTAAACCAATTGGTTAGAAAGTGAGCCGTAAAACTCCCATCTATCTATTTCGCCAGACAAAAAAATTTGCCGTTATCTTTATGTTAAGAATGTTTTAGGGTTGTTAGATACTGTAGGGATGGTGTTTAATTTTCTTATATTAATGTGGTTTTCACAGCATGAACATACTTGAGAAAGAGAAAAAGATAAAACCATTTTCTATCTTGGCTTCCTCTTTTCAAAGTTCTGTCCAAGGTGAACCCTTCTTTCCCTTAAATTCCCCTCCCAGTCCAAAATCCTTGAGGAACGAAATTTCAGAATGTGTACCTATACTTCGGTTACATCTCTGAATTCCAAGCTTCCCATAACTATTAAATGCAATTCAGTTAGTTATAGTATACTGGTTTTTATGTATCTTATATTATTTGTAAAGAAGTTACTTTAAAAAAGTGGAATTTTAAAAGGTGGATATTGAAATAACCAGAAATGTTAGCCATCTATCTCAGATTCACATTTATATGATTGCAAAGCTAGCCTGAGTGTAAACCTAAATATGCCACATTTGGTACTGTAGTCATGTTAAAGCCATTTTATAATTTTTTGTATGAATAAATTTACAAACTAACCGGTATTTATTTTAAAACTTTTCCTTAGTTTGGGTCTGTTGTTTGTGAAGAAGACTGTCCACCAGTAACATGTCGCAACCCACGAATCATGGATGGTGAATGCTGCCCTCAGTGTCCTGAAGTCTGTGTGGACAATGGACAAGAGTATGCAGAAGGTGAAAGTTGGCCGTCATCCCAGCAGTTGTGCACAACATGTCAGTGTATTGTAAGTGTTGCCATTGTGTACTTTATATGCATCTTACAACCAGCTGGATCAGGGGTCGTCAGCAACATTTATTTGTTGGCAAATATGAAAAGGGGCAATGTATGCTGGCCCTTAGGTTACAGTAACGCTGTCAGACTGTCTAGGTTGAGTATCATCATGAGTTAGCCTGGAATGAATAATTCATTTGTGAAATTTATTTACATTTTAAAACCAACTAATGCCATGGATAAACCAGGCGTGGACTGTCACTTTTGTCCACGGCCAATATGTGAAAAAGGGAGAATGTATGCTGGCCCATGGGCTACAGTAACTCTGCCAGACTTCCTAAGCAGAGCGACATCATAGGTTAGCTTGAAGTGTATGAAAATTTTTTGGCCACAGGCACCTCCCACATTGCTAAAAATCATACTTCCTGGACTTTCCAACCTTCGACTTAAATTTTCTCAATTTTTTCTACCAACTGACAGCAGTGTTGGTAATCCGTTGAAATGTTTTTAAACTTTTAACAAGGTGTGTTTAGATGTCAATACCACTGAAACAATATGGTGTCACAACGGAACCTTGTGTCCAAATCCTGGCGAACGAACCTTTGCTGGTAAAGAAGTGACACTAATGGCTTAGCTCAACACTACAGTCACAGTAAAGTAACAAGTGTCGAGCTGCCAGCTGCTGCCCAACGCCCGAGACTGTCGGTGATGGTGGAACAAATAGGGTGCCTTCTACATGCTTCGAAATGGACATGAGTAGTTGATGAAAGTAGCTCCGAGATTTCAAGTGGTAGACTTCTAGTAAAAATGGGCCTAGTTGGCAAGTAAAAATATCCAGGAAGGTAGCCGGTTACAGCGAATGTTGGGCTTACTTCGGCGCCCTTATGTTGCGGTTTGCCAGTTGATGTTGAGTTAGTGAGAGCTAGAGTGCTTCTGCAGAGCTGCCAAGTCTTCCTGATTCTGCAGAAGACTTCCTGAAAATTTTACCTCCAAACAATGAAAATATAAAACCTTCCTGATTGAGAACAGAATTTCCCCCATTGAAATACATGCAAATCCCTGAAATCTTCCTGATTTATAGGGTAAATCTTCCTGATTTCAAGACCTCAGTGTTGGCAGCTCTGGCTTCTGGGGAGATGCATGCAGCACGTGTTGGTCTCTCCATGAGACTCGACACAGCTGATGGTGGTTGGTCAGTGGTCCTGACGTCATGAGGCTGCCCTCGGTAGCTGATGTATATGTATGAATAAGTGTATTGTGCACTTAGAATGGTTGTCCGAAGTGCCAGACAGGTAAGGCCATAATGTATAATCAGAACAGTTTCTCTACATGTTGTGTATTGTTAGCTGCAATACCAGTGTTTATGAAATATGCTGCTTTTTCCCCTTCAGGGTGGAAGGATTGTCTGTGTGGGTATATCATGCCCCACAGACCTCCCCTGCACCCATCCAGCTCAGAAACGTGATGAATGCTGTGAGGAATGCGACAACTGCTACTACGACAGAAGGTTCTTCACAAATGGTCAACGATCTATGGATCCGCTGAACCCATGTGGAGTCTGTGAATGTAGAGTGAGGAATTGTCTTCTTATTATTATCAGGCAATAGTTTTCTTGCATATGACTGGCGACAGATTAAGTTCACTTTTTGGTTTCGATGATAAGAGAAACCAATGCAATCATGATGGTGTGCGTGTGTATGTATGTATGTATGTGTGTGCGTGTGTGTGTGTGTGTATGTGTGTATGTGTGAGTGTTTGTGACACTTTGCTCGTTAACACGATATCTCAAGATAGGAATGTGTGACAGTTTTCAAACTTGGTACATAGATGGGCCATATTGAGAGGAAGAACCCTATTGTTTTTGGTGGGGGTCAAAGGTCACCTGGCGTCACCAGGGGTCAAAGTCTGAAAACCTTGTTAACACAATATCTCAAGATAGGAAGCTTGGATAGATTTCATACTTGGTATGTGGATGCGTTATAGTCAGTAGATGGTCCCTATCGTTTTTTGGGTAGTTCAAAGGTCATCTGGGGTCACCAGGGGTCAACATCTGAAAATCTCGTTAACACAATATCTCAAGGTAGAAAGCTTGAATAGATTTCATATTTAGTATGTGGATGTGTTTTGGTCAGGAGGTGGTCCCTATTGTTTTTGGTGGAGGTCAAAGGTCATCTGGGGTCACCAGGGGTCAAAGTCTGAAAATCTCGTTAACACATTATCTCAAGGTAGAAAGCTTGAATAGATTTCATATTTAGTATGTGGATGTGATATGGTCAGGAGGTGGTCCCTATTGTTTTTGGTGGAGGTCAAAGGTCATCTGGGGTCATCAGGGGTCAAAGTATGAAAACCTTGTTAATGCGATATCTCAAGGTAGGAAACTTGGATAGATTTCATATTCCGTATGTGGATGTGATATAGTCAGTAGATGGTCCCTATTGTTTTTGGCATAGGTCAAAGGTCATCTGGGGTCATCAGGGGTCAAAGTCTGAAACTCTCGTTAACACAATATCTCAAGGTAGAAAGCTTGGATAGATTTCATATGTAGTATGTGGATGCGTTATAGTCAGTAGATAGTACCTATCGTTTTTGGGGTAGGTCAAAGGTCATCTGAATAGATTTCATATTTAGTATGCGGATGTGCTATGGTCAGGAGGTGGTCCCTATTGTTTTTGGTGGAGGTTAAATGTCATCTGGGATCATGGGGGGTCAAAGTATGAAAACCTTGTTAATGCGACATCTCAATGTAGGAAACTTGGATAGATTTCATATCTAGTATGTGGATGCGTCATAGTCAGTAAATGATCCCTATTGCTTTTGGCGGAGGTCAAAGGTCATATGGGGTCACCAGGGGTCAAAGTCTGAAAAACTTGTTTATGTGATATCTCAGGTTAAGTAGCTTTGATAGATTTCATATTTGTTATGTGGATGGGTTATGGTCAGGAAATGGTAGGTAATATTTTTGATGGAGGTCAAAGGTCATCTGGGGTCACTGCTGGTCCAAGTCTGAAAATCCTGCTTATGCAATATCTCAAGATAGGAAACTTGGATAGATTTCATATCTGGGTATGTGGATGCATTGTGGTCAGACGATGGTCCCCATAGTTTTTGGCAGAGATGAAAGGTCATCTGGGGTCTCCAGGGGTCAAAGCCTGGAAACCTTTTAAAATGTGATCTCTCAAGATAGCTGTTTGTCCATTTGTCTGTCTGTTGTTTGTCATTCTAGCTATGTATGGCTTTTATGGAGGTCAAAAGGTCATCTGGAATGACAAAATTATTTTTTGAACTTGCTTGTATAACATTTGAATGAGAAGATAATGGTGCATGATGGCACTCTTTGAAACGGAACATTAATGTATCATCGAAACCTCAATGCATTTTTGCATTCTGGGTTTTACTGTCACTGTGCAAAAATGAGATGACGAGTCCATGGAAGTATTCCCCCTTTATGTTGTGCACATGTTCTTGTGCAAAATAAATGAGGGGGGGGGAACCTCAACAAGCCTCATATTTAGTTAGTTAGTTCGATGGAGTTTTATGGCCCAGTTTCCAACATGTTGGTTCAAGTTGAGTCAGTCACTGCCATTATCCAGTTGTGGCTCACTGGCTTGTTTTCCCTACTCAACTGCTTATGCGAAGCATCGCGCACAACATCAGTAGGTTACATCTTTATAGCCCTCGGTATGACTTGACTCGTGCTTCAAACCAGGGCCTTCAGTATGAGAGGTGGATGTTCTGCCACTGGACCAAACACGCAGTTTAGCCTCATCTTTAGTTGCATGCACATAGTGACAGTAACATGCTCTAACAAAGGAGAAGTCAAACTCGGCAAAGTAATTATGCAATGGATTGCACAAAAAAGAAATAACTAATCCACAGAGATAGCTTTTACAAATATACAAGGAGAACAATATAAACACAATAGTAGTAAAAGGGAAAACAGAAAGATTGTGGTGTTGGTTTTGTTGAAGTTTCTAAACTTGTAATGTATTCATTGAAAAATGATAATTTCTAAGAATGTTGTCAATCAATGTACTCAAATACCAGTCCTGTTAAAAGAGATAATAAATGAACTCACTCTGAATATGCAATCTCAGTGTGTAATTTATGAACATGCAAATTTCATGTGCATTATCTAATATAGTCTGAAAGAATTTGTGTCATTTATTCTGAAGGAAATTCATTATTGTCCTGTCAATTTAGGATGGAAACATGCTGTGTCAGCCTAGACAATGTCCCATGTTATCATGCCGTGAAACCTATACCCAAGATGGTGAATGCTGCCCTCGCTGTGCCAGTAAGTGTGTCATGTGGAGGCCCGGTTTGTGGTGACCATGCTATGGCTGACTTATGTTAAAATTTTCTGTTTTGTTTTGAGAGGAATTCCTATTTAGTGGGAAATTATGTAATTAATTTGGGTGACTGAGGAATGGAAACCAGAATGTTGTGTCTGTGTGCCCACCGTGTCAATGAGACCTCCATACTATGCCTGGATTCTGCAAGGGGCTTTGTATCTCGTTTTCAGTAGCTTAGAAAAATACTGGGGTAGTTAGTCTCATATCAGTGTCACAGTTAGTCTCATTTAAGCTTGATGTTTACTAGTTAAGATTGGCTAATCATTTTTTTACTTCCTTTGGATGTAATGACTAGTTTTATAAATTATCTTGGTTTGTGACTGATAATTTTGTAAACACTATGCATGTTTTTAAATAGAATGTAGATTAGCTTGTAATTAGTTAATATTCAGTATAAAGGGACAATGCAGATTTCTTTAAATTATTGATGACTGTAACAGTCACAGAACGATTCCAATTATTTTTTGCTACAGACCACACATATGAGTAGATTCATCATGGGTTTGCATGTCATTGTGAGTGAGTTTGGTAATCTTCTAGCACAGATCCATCAAATAGTCAGAATTAACAAGACATCTACATCTTGTCTTCTAAAATTTGGAATTAATTGATGAAGAAGACTCTTATGTGTGATTCTGTTTCTGCGGATTATATGAACTGCCTCTTTGGGTATAAAGTTATACTTTACTCTTGCATAAAAAAATGTTAAAAACTCCTAGGCTGGCCACACTTACATTTAAGGCTTGTTTCATGTGAAGTGTGTGCTGCACATAAATAGGGGAAGGTGGTACAATATGGACTGATGTCATTTTATATGTCTTGTGTGTTTCCAATATATTGCTGTGTGGCTACGAATTATCAAACTCACTTATTATTACTTGCCGTAAAACATTTCATGTCTTTTATTGGCTTGCTGCATATTTTGAACACTAAAACTTTTTTGTATTTATTGGTATATGGTACTGTAGAAGCACAATTTTCCATCTCTTCATAATTATACTTCGTTCAGCATCCCCCCCCCCATGCCCCAATCTTTCCCATTTGACCCTCTCCCAACCCCCCTAGCCCTTTCCCACTTTTCTTTATTTTACATTTACTTGTATTTTACCCAAATTTCTTCTTTCTGCAAATGTTTTCTTTTTTTGAAAAGATTTAACTTTGAACAAATTTTCTCCTTTTATTTATGTGATACTAACAGCTTTGTAATGATTGCTTTTTAACCACTATATACTGTCTTCACTTCCCCAACCAGTCCACTACTGTCCAAATGCACCCTGTTTATGTAAGAATCTTTAAATGCTTCAATTTTATCATAGCTTTACTAGTATACCTCCAATGGTTGACAGTAATATCTGTTAACTACAGTATACCCTCTGGCCATCCTATACTGATTTAAATGTCTCACGTAAGCAAAATCTGGTTACCTCTTTCAGCAGAACTCTTCCGTTTTCTCAGCTTTAATTAAGCTCCGTGAAAATCAGAAAGTTCTGATTTTCTGACTTCATGGCACAAAAAATACCAACTTTACATACACACTTAAACTCTACACAAAATCCATTTAAAGGGGCAAGGGTATAATTGCACAAACATGTTTCAGTCCTGTACAAAATACTTACACTGAAACACACAGCTACCAACCCGAAATATCTCTACTCAAAAAACATAGCTACCTCTTTGAGCCAATTTCGAACAGCTGGTATGGTCATACACCTTTCTGCTTCTTGTATTCAAGCATACAAAATACAATATGAGCACCTAGTTTTCCAAGTTGGTCAGAGAGATGCTACCCACACCTTTTGCAAACCCTTTAGAAGATATAACACAAGCATCTCCTTTGCAAGTTGTTTTAGAGATATGCTACCCATGCCAAAAGGAAACCATTACATATGTATGCATACATGCTTTACTGAGCAGGATGTAGGTACACCGAAATGTAACAGGGCAGTGATTACATAACTAATCTGAAAGATCACAAAACAATAGAATCACTTGGATCTTATCGATATAAAATACTTACACTACGGTGTCCCAACAATTTTTTTCAAGATTGTAGCACATGAACTTTTGCAGCACACGTGGTGAATAATCTATTCTACATATTCCATTTCCTAAGATTGTAATGTTGGCATAGGCTCAGCTGAAGCAAAGTAGGGAGTATGGAATAGAATATGATCCAAAGACACACAAATGGAAAAATTGTATGGGCGTTGAGAAATTGAACCAGGAATTTAGAAGTTGAGGGTAAAATCTCCCCTAAAAAATTAAACCACTTAAGCCTGGAGTAAAAACTTAAACTATGTACTTCTGTCCACCCCCAAAAAAAGGGGGAAATCATGCTGTTAATTCTTCCCAATGAAGGTATTGTCCAGTGTGAAGTTTTTTGCCTAATTAAATACAGCCTAGGCTAAATCTGTCACTGAACCCCATAGGTGACCAATAAAGTAAAGCCAAAGGACTTAACGCTATTGACACAAAAAGCCCTTTGAGATGGTCAGCTCACTTTTGCCATCATCGTAGGGTCAAAGGAGGAAGATACCAAACACACATGAAATGAAAGTATCAACAGACTAGTGAGCCTGTTTTACAGTATCCTGAGTAGGACCCACACAATTAAGGAACTTTGGTGAAGAAAAGACCTGTAATCTTTCAGGAGATTTTAACCACATATGGGCGATAACTACACTTTCTAGCTAAGTCTCCCGAACCTAAATCTCTCTAACCATCTGTTTGACCCAACCACACTAAACCCTCTTTCCAGCTCTCACTTTCAAATTTTCTATCAAATCTGTAGGATACAGCTGCATGTTTGGGTGTCCCACTAACCTTTAACTAAGCTTGTAGCTGTCTTCATCTGTACTTCTTTACAGCCTGTGAGTTTAATGGTCAGGAGTATAGAGACAGGGAAATCTTCCTCAGTCCTTCTGATCCATGCATGGAATGTGATTGTTCTAACGGTGCTGTTGGTTGTGGTCCTGTCCGTGTCTGTGAAACAGTTACTTGCACCCATCCAAGAAAGGTGGATTGTTGTCCGGAGTGCTCAGGTAGGAATGGTCATCAGGCTTAAGAATGAGATATTTTTGCTGTTTGATCTGTTGGTTATAAATTTGCTAAAAAGTGCTATTTTTGAAGAAGTAGATATTACTGAACATTTGGGTGAAAATTGTGTAAAAGGCCTCTACAAAACCATCATAAATATTTCTTGAAAAGGTTTAAGAATCACTGGAAAATAACATGAAATTCCTATCAAATATTAACACCAATCATAAAAGAAGAACCTTTCTGAGGAGGAAAGAAAAGAATGTAACAAGAACGTGATTTTACCAGCAGTTGGAAATTTACTAGTGTACCACTGAGGCTCATAGGGTGGTGTGGTGGGTATGAGGGATGGCTGGGGAGAGGGATGGATGTCACTTGTAGCAGTTGTGAAAAATATAGGGAAGAAATGCAACTCCAAGGTCAACCTTTGAGAAAAATTTCAAGATTTTATTTTGTCGTAAATTTTACAGAAACTATTTAGGGCGTTAAAATATTGAAATATTTCTGAAGAATTTTAGGCATGTTTGCTTGTAAAAATGTCTTCGTTTTTTTTTTATATGTGTTTGTTTTGTCCATGGTGAGGGTAGTTGGTTGGATGATAGTTTTTGGTTATATTTAATCATGGTAGTAAGTGTTCAGCTGATATATGTTAGAATGGTGCATGACTGGGATTGAGATGTGTAGGAGATAGTTTTGGGGAATGTAGTTACTAACAGGGATTCATTTATTGTTTTTATCTTTGTGTGACTCGCCATGATTTGCTCTTAATTTTGTCTTTTCTCTGAAAGTATATTTTGTAATCATTATAAAAGTACAGTTGCAAACTTCTCAAGAACCCTGATGAAAAGCCAAGGGGTGATATGAATATGTCAAGATGATTCTTCAGAACTGACAGTCATCAGAGTTGGCAATGAATAAGGGAAGTCTGACAATGAATTGGGGAAGTTTGGCAATGAATTGGGAATGTCTGGCAATGAACTTTTTGAAGACTGGCAATGGATTGGGAAAGTCTGGCAATTAATTGGGAATATCTTGCAATGAGTTGGGAATGTCTGGCAATGAATTGGGAATGTCTGGCAATGAGTTGAGAATGCCTGACAAGGAATTGGGAATGTCTGGCAAGGAATTTTTGAAGTCTGGCAATGAATTAGGAAAGTTTGGCAATGAGTTGGGAATGTCTGGCAATGAATTGGGAATGTGTGACAAGGAGTAGACCTGTCCTTCACTGCTTCTTTTTTGTGGACTTCTCAAGGTTGACTTGTACTGGGTGTGTTGTGACAAAGTACTTTCTTCAAAATAATGCAGTAGGCAATAATTCCATTCACAAATTCACCTTTTACGCAAAGTTTACACCGTCATTTGATGTAAATTTTGTCGTATTCAAGCCACAAGAAATCTTTAACTGAAAGCAGGTTGAAACGTAAGGAGACAACAACAACTTAACACTTGTTAGACTAGATTTATGACAAGATAGATTTTACACTGATGAGCTTTTGTTGAACTGAAATACACTGTCTCCTTTGAGATCATGCAAATTCTCCTGAAACTTACACTTTAGAAGGGTTTTTTGCTCCCTGAAGGAAATATGTATGCAAATAAGACAAAACTTACCAAAGTCATCATGCACAGGGTTGATGCAGATGCTGGGAATCCTTGAAAGTCAGGAAGACTGAAAATTGAATTTCCAGGCCTGGAAAGACAGGGAAAATGAACATTTTTTTTCAAAATTCCTGGATAAGTCAGGGAATTTTACTTATTTTTCTGATTTTCTCAATGTTCAGATTTATTATTTTGTGCAAAAAAGATAGGAACATGGAATCTAACTGTTTTTAAAGTTTCTTGAAATATTGGTCAAGTCTTTTGAAAGTCATGGAAAAGTCATGGATCTTTGTTCAGTTTGAATGGGTAAAAACTGTGTTGTAATGTCTCAACCTTTGGACATCAGTAGGTAGAATGTCTGCCCAAATTGTTTCCTCTAGCTACTACACTAGCTCAGCTAGTTTACTACACTGAGTTTTGCTCGTCAAAAGGGGCATCGCTTGTGATGTCAGCAAAGGAAGCCCATCTTAAGAATTAATGTGCCATACTTAAAATGGCATGTTAATTCCCTATAGATAGTTCTCACATGACTTCATAGATACTTCCCATGTGAAGTATTCCAGCCATGTTTAAGGGCAACCCCGGTATGTGTGTGCAGGCTTGCCGTCAAAATGGTGGTTGCTAATGCATATTTGTGACGTCAGTGAGAACTATTTATAGGGAATTAATATGCCATTGTAAGTATGGCACATTAATTCTTATGCTTATGAAGTTCTTTCACTGTCATCATGCACCAGGCTTGGGACGATTACATCTCGATGTAATCGATTAAGATTGTGATTACTTCATATTTTACGATTGCAATTATGATTACGATTACAGCTAAAATTGAAAGTAACTGATTACAATTGCGATTACATTGCAATGTAATCATGATTGCAATCGTGATTACATTTTGTTTCCACATAAACAATGTAGTAGGCAAAACAATCCAGCGCCCACGGCTGGAAAAAAGGTCATGGACATTGCTCTAGATAAGCCCGGAAGGATACAGGTTGAGGCATAAAACCCTATCTAACTAACTACATTTTGTTTCTAACATTTTATTTTGCAAAAAGGATACCTTCCAATAGCTGTTACAACTGTAGGAGTCTCCTGGTCCATTGCCAATATAGTTTTTATCAATAGAGCTATTTATTAAACTTGGTTACTTTTAGATGTAGCATTTTGTCAGGTTGATAGTTACTGCTTCATGGAGAGTTTAATATCAAATCAACCAGTTGTGTAACAAGGATATGTTCAGGTTGAGTGGGGGAGCTGAATAAACAAATTGTGCAACTAAAAACAAATCCCTGCAGAGTACCAAAATAGAACCAAGTCCTCCCAAAGTAGAGATTATTGAACCCATGCACTTCTCACTCATTTTAAGCTGGAACATCCAAGAAAGAGGGACAATTAAATTTTGTCATTCCAACAGAAGAACCAAGCACTGAAAAAAATTGTTTAGTAACTTTACTCCTTTGTTCAATTCAACTTTAGTGTAATTGGAAATGAAACCACGATTGCAATTACTTTGCCATTGTTATCGATTACAATTGCAACTACGTTGCGATTTTCACAAAAGTGATTGCGATTACAACTACTTCAAAATGTGTAATGGATTGTAATCGATTTCGATTACTGATTACGATTACCCTAAGCCTGGTCATCACAAGTGATGCCCCATTTGAAGAGCAAAACTTAGTGTAGTACACTAGTTGGTGTTGCTAACTGAGATAGTGTAGTTAGCTGGGAAGCAGTCGACAGCCCACATGTGGCTGTTGCACTAAAACCCTGATTACTTATGCTCGGCAATGGGCATGGCCTAGCAGTTGTGACGTCACGTGAAAGCTCTCTTTATTATCTTTTGTTTGCTGTGACCATTGTGGCATCAACTTGGACATGGAAAGAATACATCTTTACTGTCCCTAGGGATCTTTCATGTAGACTCTTTAAATTTAATCTCATCAAATCTTTGAATTTTGATTTGTAAGGTGGAGCTTCTTCATATCTGGAAACTTGCAACTGATGCTTGACATCATGTCTCAAGGTTAGGTTCAAGTTTAATAAAGAGATGAGGTTAGGGTTAGACCTGAAAGGTATTGAGACTTATTATTTTACATGTTTGTGAGGATTGGGTGATTAGACTTCCTTCATCACTAAATATTCATCACATTTCTCCATTAAACCATTTGAATGCGCATGAATATTCATAATGCCTTTCTTCCCCTCTCTTACAGGTTGCGAGTATAATGGGTATGAGCTATCAAATGGGGAACAACTTGTCATTGATGAAGATTGTGCCATATGTATATGTGTGGTAATTGTTATGTTAATTTAAGTATGAGCAAAGAATGGTCATCTAGCTACGTACTCAACAGCTGGTAATTGTTATGTTAATTTAAGTATGAGCAAAGAATGGTCATCTAGCTACGTACTCAACAGCTGGTAATTGTTATGTTAATTTAAGTATGAGCAAAGAATGGTCATCTAGCTTCGTACTCAACAGCTTGTAATTGTTATGTTAGTTTAAGTATGAGCAAAGAATGGTCATCTAGCTACGTACTCAACAGCTGGTAATTGTTATGTTAATTTAAGTATGAGCAAAGAATGGTCATCTAGCTACGTACTCAGCAGCTGTAGGTCACTTTCTCTGTCTTTTGTTATTGTTGTAATATCATCCTGTGATGTTTCTCCTTGAGAATGCAACATAGACACCCCAGTAGATCAAAGGCAGTGTGGGGTGTGACAGATATCTGAGTTTGTTACATGATCCGTGACCTCAAATGATCTATGCTTGCATTGTGTTCACACTTTGTGAAAAGCAGTTAACACATACTTGACTGGCCTGTTAGCTATCCTCAAATGTTACTAAACTTTTTGAGTAGTTTATTATTTTTTTGCTGTCAATAAGCTAATGAGAGGTGAAACCTGACTATATCAAGTGTATATGTAGCGTGCTTCATTTCCCCCAAAGACAATAAGATGTAATCAGGCAGGGAAGGAGGATGTAACAAAAAGTAAGAAGAAAAGTTCCATCATGCTTAGAGACAAAGTACAGTCATCTGGCTACTCAGCAGCTCTAGAAGAGGTCTTTCAAGTTACAAGAAATATTAATTGTTTCATTAATAATTAATTTTTTTAATTAACATTGTAGAAAATATTAAAAACTTCCACATTAATATACAACACAGGAAGCCTTCTTTGCACAGTCACCAGTGATGATGTTAGATGGTTATGAGAACATCTTTTGTAAGTTATAGCTCATTGTACAGTTGCAGAGTTATTCTGAAAGAAATTCGTGAAAACAAAACTCCAGTTGACCTATTAACTTGAAACCACAGAGATATATGATACCCAAGGGGCAGGGAGTCACAAAGTGATGGCTTTCTGGTTATGTAATCACCTATTTTAAAGGGTGGTGTCATGAAGTATTACACAGCTTTTACTGATGCAAACCACTCTCTTTTGTAATTATAAACTTTGTAATTTATGAATTATATCCACATTATAGGACGGTGCTGTCTCATGTTCAGACAATCCTGACTGTGACTCCAGTAGCAGTGTTAACGGTAAGAATTCCTTTGAGGACAGCATCATGGGCATAGATTTGGGGAGAAGCTTTTTGAAGAGTCACACATAGACTTTTGATTTTTGCACAGTAAAGTTTTGATGGAGGTGGCCATATCCCCCCCCCGCGACTTCAGTACAGATCAACAGCAAGCAAGCTAGACATAAAGAAGAGTGGGTTGGGAACGTGATGGGTTCTGGAGAAATACAGGGCCTCAAAAGGATGCAGTAATTGGGTTTCAGAAAATATCAACTTATTGGTGAACCATTCTTTAGGGACTTGCACAACAGAGATCTGCGGCATGTCTTTTGCCTTTGGGGTGATTGGTTTTGTCAAAATGTACTTTTCAAAGTAAGGACGAAGAAACAGCGATTCATCTCCAACTTCTTCTTTAGAGGAAAGTAGTTGTGATTTACACTGTGGGCTTTTAGTCAGGATTTTTATTATGCCAAACCCTATCATAAATACCATTTACAAACATCATGGTTGCAGCTACTGTGTTTTCATACACCTGTAAAATCTTCCTGCAAATAACTGGTTTAACTTTTACTGGTCTTCATTTCCTCTTGTTGCTTTTAATTGCCTGTCTTTAATTTCATTTCTTGTAATTTTAGCTGTCTTCATTCTTTTCCTTTTGACCATCTTAAAGAGGGGGAGATGTATCAATGGGTAATTGCGCCTCTTTTACAATTTAGGCTTTGCAGTTAGTGACACTTCTCTATATAGGAGGTGATCTAACTTTGAGTTGTTAGGTAGGTGAAGAAGATATAACTATCTTTGAATGATGTAGCTGTCAGTTCCTACAAGACATTTATTGCAGGTTGTATGGGTCAGGGCCAGTATTCTCAAAATGAAATATGCATCTCTCAAGGAAAATGTAATGCAACATGGCAGATCTGTTATAATGTTGGCCAATGTGCAATTGAAATACAGCCATTTTTATGCAAGTGAATGTTATGTATGTATTTCATTGAAATTTAATCATCTTGACCAAATGTATGCATTACTTCATGTTATCATCTGCCCATGATTTTGATATCAAAATGAAACATTCACAGACTGAGCTCTTTCCAGCAGTATTAAAAACTTAGTATGGCCCATCATTGACATTAATGCGGTACCTGATTTGCCACGGTGGATCAGAAAAATAGTTATGGATGACATAGTTGCAAGAAGAAGTTATGGTAGGCTGTTTATGTATGCTATGTAGTTGATATATCATGGAAAAATGTTAGTTTAGGAGAGGCTTACCCCTGTAAGGTCCCATGGATGTACCCAATCCCCCAAAACAGTCAACTATATGGGAACTACAAAAAAGGAGCATTATGATAGTATTACTTGATTATAAATACTAAAACACAACAACAATTTTGAATGTTTATGGTTTTGCTGTTGTTTGACTTCCTTCAGATGGAAGCTGTCAAATGAATGGACAGGAGTATGAGGATGGGGAACGTTTCGTTAATCCCAGGAACCCTTGTGTGACCTGTATCTGTGCCCAGGGTATGGTACAGTGTGAGCAGCAGCCACCCTGTGTTACTGTAAGCTGTCCAAATCCCAATACAGATGGTTGTTGTCCAGTCTGCAATGAAGGTGGGTGTGACATATTGATTGTCTTCAATCATGTGGTGAGGGTGCTCTTCAATAAGCTACAATCCCCGACAAAAGTAAATGAAACAAATCACCCTCCCCGATCCCCCTTTCAATGTTGGCAACAACCTTTCAACTATCAGCTAGGACACAACATTGAAAGGGGGAAGGGGGATTCAAGGGCAGTGTGAGAGTGTGAGTGCAATTCCTTACCGTACCAAAGATTTTGTTTCGTTTTGTCTGGGATTGTAGTCAAAGATATTATAAACATAGAAACCAAACTCCTATCCCTACACTGTTAAACGCCCAGACTCCTCAGGGAGGCTCAATCAGAGGGGCGGAAGTGTTGATCTGACATGCGCGCAGTTTTCTTCGGTTACCTGCCTGCACAAGCACTTATGCGTAACAGAAAATTCCATTGTGACAAAATGTCAAAATGTGCGTGCATTTTCAAAGCAAGTTCTGTACGTGCACAATGTATTTCTCCGTGTGAAGTCCGGAGTAACTGACGCGTAATACCGGGTGCTTGGACAAAGAACGCAGTAGTTGATTTTGTGTTGTAAGCGTGTAAGAATGTAAATGCGTGCATTGATGTGCGCTTGTGAAGAAACCATAGAAACTGACCAATCAGTAAGTCAACGAACTTCAAACCAGGCATTGTGCGTTAATGTTCAAATGTTCTTAAGAAAAAAGCCTGGAAGAAGCCTAAAACTGTTTCATGTAAGTTAATTTATTGAAGAACAGTATTTGCAAGAATTGCAATGTGTTAAAATCCCACATATTTTTACTACTGGAACATATCAATTTGCCTATTGTTCCCCGAAACGACTGATCAGTGATCAGCACTTCCGCCCCTCCAAATCGGCCTCCGTAAGGAGTCACCATGCCATTTTAAGTTTGGTGTCTATGTTTATAGTATCTTTGAAGCTAGTTCAGTAATTCATTGGCCCATGGAATTGTGGGACACAGGGTGGGACATGCAATCAAGCTCAGCCCATAATGTGAATTGTTCTCTGGTTTTTGTGCAAAACGTGCATACAGCAATGTGCGTATTATGTCTATACAGCCAAACCGAACAAAAAGAGAGAGTTGGTACTACTTTACGACAGATAAAAAAAGCATATTTTTACACCAAAAAAGCAATTTAGACACAGTCCGCCACACAGAACCAGGCTTATGATTCCTCCTTTATGTTAGGGTTGGACTAAGAAAGAACGATGTCACCCAATTTCCATGTTTACTCACATTTTGGAACACATGATATAAGTTTGGAATTGATTTGCTTATGACAACAATTTGGATGATGTGTGTGAGTCACGGACTTGTATACATGGACAGAGCATGTAACACGTACGTCACATCACATCCATAGATGGTCGCCACCGACCGGGAAAAAAAAAGCGCACCAAGATGGCTGTCGTCAGGCTATAAATCGTCTGATTTGACGACGACTCTCTAATATTTTAAACGAAAGTTAAACTTGTATGGGAAACAATATCATATTTCTGCAATATGTGAAGTGATTTTCACCTTAGCTTGCCATACTTTGAAAATATTTCAACTTTCTTGCAAAATATGGTGATATACTTGAGCAAGTTTAAGCTTTCACACAAAACAATAGCAGACGGCCATCTAGGCACTTTTTCTCACACGTACGATAGCGACAATCTACAGTGCAGTATGCTCTGTCCATTTATGGGAAGTCTGTGGTGTGAGTGCATAGGCATCAAAATGAAGTACATAACTCACTTATTTTGCTTCAACAAACTGTTGAGTGTTTACAGCTTGATTGATTGATTGATTTATTTGGTACATCCAAGACAAAAAAACACAAACAAATGACAGTATTCCAAAAAAAGAAGCTACGGGCAAAAACAGAAAGATAAGACATAAAATACAAGTAAAAGGAGTTACAAACAGAGTACCAGGGATAACCCAAAAAGCCTTACAAAAGCTTATTTCCATTGGGGTCCCTAAGGACGAAACGAGAAACAATTGCACAAGGAAATGGGAGAAAGTTGGAATAATGCACTGGATGAAGGACACCGGCGGACAGTAATAAAAGCAGTGCTCCCTAGAGACATTGCTCTGCTAGAAGTGATTTGTTGCCAAGATGATTCTTGATGCATACTTTAAAATGGGAAAGATTTTTAATTTGCTTTAATGTGATGGGAAGGGAGTTCCAAAGTTCAATATCTGTAAAGAAAAAAGGTGCGATGAGAGGATCCTTTTATTCTTGGGACAAGGAAGTTAAATGGGCCACCCCTGGTACTGTGTTGATGAATATCCTTCAATCTAATAAAACCTGTCACAAACAGATAAAAAACAACTTTGTTCAATTCAGTTTGACCGACATGGATACACGGACCCATATCTAAAATGAATCATGAACCTAACAATTTTATTTTGCATGGTTTTTAACTTAATTTTATACTCCTTAGAGAGAGCAGAAAACCAGGAAGAGCAAGAATAATCAAAGTTTGATTCCCTTCACAGGAGAAATTACTACCATTCTAGTCAACTGCCATCACATACTACATGGAAAATAAATTGAAGGCGCTCTTTTGGTTTAGATATAGCACTTTTAGTTGGTTATATTTCATTTTGAAGTGCCCCTCACTTTGAAGTACATCATGTACAGTATGGTAAAGGGTAATATTGACTTGTCGCTTTATCAGAAGTTGCTTTTAGAATTGTTAGAGCTCAAAGAAGGAATGTACATGTGTCATAAATTTCAATTTACATTTTTGTTCTTATTTTGTTTGAAGGTTGTACATATCTGAACCATACATATGAGGAAAGTGAAGAATTTGTAAAGCCAGATGACCCATGTCAGACTTGTTCCTGTAGTGTAAGTAACCTTTGACCCAGAAAGGTCAATACTGAAGGAGGAAATGGTCAGTTAGAATCACAGACTTCCTATAAATGGACAGAGCATACTGCACGGTATATTGTTGCTACCGTACATGTGAGAAAAAGCGCACCAAAATGGCCGTCTGCTATGGTTTTGTGTGAAAGTTTGGACTTGCTCAAGTATGTTGCCATATTTTGCAAGAAAGTTGAAATATTTTTGAAATATGGCAAGTTAGTGTCAAAATCACTTCACGTATTGCAGGAATGTGATATTGTTTCCCATTCAAGTTTAACTTTGCTTAAAATATTACAGAGTCGTCCTCAAATCAGACGATTTATAGGTTCACGGCGGCCATCTTTATAGTGCGCCTTTTTTGTCCCAGATGGTGGCGACCATATACGGAGAGGATGTATTCGTTACATGCTGTGTCCATGTATACAGTATAAATCTGTGGTTAGAATGAAGGACAGCTAAGGGGAGAAGGACGGGATGCAGAATGATAATGTCAACATAGGTTTCATGATGACAGTACATTTTACGGGAACTTGTTTATTGGGTTTCCAGCAGAGCATAATTGCATTTTCCCACAATATCTTTTTCAATGTCCTTTGAACCTAGTACCGACTATGAAAGCCTGACTTCAAGGGAAATATTGCGTTTGTTTTACAAGGCAATTTCATCCTTTTAAAATCAGTATTTATTGGCAAAGAGTGATAAATAATTATAAATAAGGCAGTATGGTAGCCTTCTTTTCAAGGAATAAGTTTCTCTCAGAGAGAAATTCAGCTGTTTGTTGCTCAAGAACAATTTGTTCATCCAAACTTTCAACATTTCAAAAGATGCAACTTTCATAACTCTTTTTGTGCATAATGTTTTAAGGAGATGAAGCTATTGCTGGGGTTTTATTGTTGAGATCAAATGATTTGAAAATGACTATAGCTATTTTCTTTAAATGGAATGTCGAAGCATTTTAAACGCAATTTTTCCCTTCAAACCAATTGGCTAGAAACCAAGGCATTAAACCTCTTCTATTAAAACTGGAACCTTCTAACTAGGAAAGCAAATTTTTCCCAGCCCTTTTATTGGCATCATGTCAAAATAGCAAATCTTCATCAAGCTGCATCTGCCTTTGGTACTTCATTTATCATCAGAATAAGACTTCTTTAATGCTGCCGTTTTATGTGTGTAGACAAAGTTGGACAGCAACTGATGGTCTGATTGTAGTTGGCCATAACCGGGGGTCTATCACCTTTCTATCTTTCCTTAATTACCTGTACCATGGATGATTCTACACTAGATTTTGTCTCAATTCCATTGATTTCACTGAATATGAGGGTTTGAAATTCATTCAGACAATAAATGATGACGATTTAAGGCTGGTGGACCCCAGTAATGGCTGCCTACAGTCACTAAAAACAATCTCTCATCGGATTCGCCTATAGCAGCCAAGCAGAGCTGTAACTCCTGCTGCCTGAGGATTTTACATACCTATCAGTAGTGTACGTAATTGCTGACTTATGCATATACGTCATATTTACAGCGAGGTCATCTGGACTGTAAGACAGAAATTTGTGATGATATAGCTGAAGACTGTGATTTTGCTCGACGAAAGGAAGGAGAGTGCTGCCTTACATGCTCCTCTGAAACACAGAGTAAGTAGAGGGTAGACCTCTTTTGTAAGGAATAAAATTTAAGAAAAAAAAACCTTTGGTTGTTTTGCTTTATTTGTGCATGATTCCTACATTTTTAACCCCACCATTATTAAAATAATTCATGCACTGTTTTCATTAAGCTATAACTGAATTAGTTTTCAAAATCTTATTTCAAAAACCTGCTGTAAGAATCACTTCCTTGCCATGACTTAAATGTGCATACACATTGTTATGTTGAATCTGTTAATTTTACATATATTATGAACTTTGTCAAAGCACAGAAGGTCAAGTTCAATACACAAACAGCCTACACTTTGTGTGAGATGCATCGGACAGAACCTCTACCTCTCTCTCTCTCTTTTGCTTCCTTTAATTCTACTGTGTTTTCTGATTAGTTCATTCAGATAATGCCTTTAACAGTAATTGCAGTGAGTTGGGCAAAATATATGCTTTAAGTTGTGCATACAACACATTGATGGTGATGCCCAGTTGTCTACAAGTGTTGCCGAATGAATAACCTTTTGTCATTTTTTTTTAATTACAGCAACAGCGACTGAGAAGCCTGAAAATCCAGGTAATGTATTTAAAGAGGGGAAAAATTAGAGTGAAAAGGCATGTTGGTCCTGATCTATTAACTGCCAAGCCATTTTTACTTTGAAACTAGATCCACATTGGAATTTTGCATGTTTGACCTTGAAAATCTTTATATGGATTAGAATTTAAGGTCAAAATAACATACTGTATCCAGGCAATACTTCAATACCTGGGAAGCTTCAATGCACACCTTATGATATAGGTAGCACTGTCGATGCCACATAAATACACACTCTTACAGCTTTGTGCTTATTTTGAAGCTGTTGTGAACCTTGTGATATAAGTAGCATTGACAATGCCACATAAATACATGCAGTGAGAGCTTCTTGCTTGTTTTGAAGCTGTTAATATGAATGCCCTTATGTCTCTGCTGAAATGAGGCAAGAAAATGGCCTTAAAAATGTAACAAATGCATTCTTAAAATACCCAACATACGTTAACCACACCAACAAATAATGTGTTATATCGTCTCAACTAGAAAAAAAGGTAAAGGTTAGTAGGATGGGGGTGGGGGTTAGAAACCCCCATGACCCAACCTTGCAATGCAAAAAACACCTAAAATAGTGTTTTTTTTCTCTCTATCGTTAGACTTTTCCCCCATGTCTTGTCCCAAATTTCCCTCATGACACCAACCCCCCCCCCCCACTACACAATCCAGTCTACCTGCATTCTACAATCCTCAGTTCACTCGGAAACATAGAGTTAAAATTATAGATGTATTTCTAGCATTACAGTCACCTAGCTGATTGGTATTTATATCATTATTCTCTAATATAAAGTATTGTTCAGACATGTTACTACAAGTACTGCTTAAGATCATGGAACTTGATTCTCCAGAAAGCACATGAACGATGTTGTAGGCCCTGCCTGTAAAAGCACTTGCAATAATAGGTGTTTAGACAGCAGGCAGTGTAATATTTAGTGTTTTCACGGGTACCGGCTAGGGCTGAGAATGTGTAGCGATTAATTGCTAAACGATCGCATGTGGAATAAACGTTTAGTACAAAGCTACAAGGGATTAATCGCAAAACCTGCTTTTGAGAATTTTTTATCCATTTGTATACTCTGATGATCCCTGGTTTTTGTTAAATGGAACATCCTGGGTATATTTGAACTTTGTAGGCTTCAAAGTTTCAGAATAATTTGATTTTACCATGCAAGATAACAACTATTTATTATTTCTGCATTACATTCAGTATCAGTCACTACATACTGAAATAATTTTTTTTGTGATAAGCTTATCACGATTAATCGCTAAATGATTGCAAATTTTTGAGGTTAAACATTTAGTTATTTTGCTAAACGTTCACAGCCCTAGTACCATGGTAGCCGGGTACCCCATCGACGTTCTTGCTACCCGGGTAGAAAATTACTACCCGGGTAGTGTTTTTCTATGATTTCTTTTTGATCTTCACAAAATAGCATGGTTATTGAAAGTAACAAATGCATTAACCCACATCTCATTCACAATTATTTGAAATGAAGTTGCTTAACTTGTTTGTTTCCGTAACATGCTTTTGTTAAATTGCACTTTTCCAGAAACAACTCTCGGGATGTGTGTTTCTAATATCCGCTCCTATACCATTTAACGAAACAGCACAGGCCTATGTACTATACTGTGCATAGCCAAGCCCTCTTGGGGGGAAGAAAGATATTGCAAGGTTTACAGTCGGGTACCCCCGTACCCGACGGGTAATATGGTTCGGGTACCTAGGTACGAATTTCCTACCCGGTGCAAACACTGGTAATATTGATACATGTCCATCCAATTTAGTGTTTTGACCTTATACTTTCAGACAACAAATGTGTGGCGGGCGGTGTAGTCTACAGTAATAGAGAGTTCTTCAGAAATTTTACATCATGTCAGCAATGCCAGTGTTTATCCGGTTCAATCAGATGCGAAGATATACAGTGTAATGAGGCACCCTGCGTTCATCCTCGTACACTACACTGTTGCCCATCCTGTACAGGTAAATGATGACCAGTATTTCATTTTAAAACTTCTCTATCATCTTATGTTTTTGTGTTGTTCTTTTGTATGTCTATGGATACTGTAATTTCTGTTTACATCCTTAAAGGCCCAGTTCTCTCATCCCAAACAGTACCAATTCTCCTAACCTTCTTACTTAAGCCTCTCCCACAATTTTCTGAAATTCATGCTCATCCAGACATCAATCTCAGTTTATTGCTTCAAGGTGAGTAAAGAAAAACTCAATTAACAATCAAAACACTCTCAGTACCATCATGCTGTGTAATATAAGCTTTGGTACTCTGCATCATTTGAATTAGCTGCCAATCAAAGAACTGAGCCAATTGAAAATTTTGGTACCCCTGTACCAAAATTGTAGTTTGGGGTGAGAGATTTGGCCCTTTAAGGGGTGCTGCTTGTAAAATCATTCTGCTTCTTCGGCCCTCCTCCACTCCCGTGTTTTCTTAAGTGTAACTGTTTTATGTTTCATGTGGAAATGAATTGAATAATTATATTTGCATTTTTAATACCCTTCTGTCTAAGTAAGCTTAATCAAAGACACATCACAATATTACCCTGTTCAATGGTAGCCTCTCCAATCCATCCAGTTCAGTTTGCAATAGTATACACTAGATACATAACTAAGCTACTTCTAAGGTACCCATGTAACCCCTGAGTGAAGAAATGCAATCAAAATAAATTATCTCGGTCAGATACAACGTAATGAACTAGGGGGGAATCAAACCAGCAATTCTTAGATTACAAATCCAACACCTTCACCAATAGTCCACCACACCCTGGCTGTCATTCATATTTGCTACAACACTATAGACCTACTTTGTGTTTATGCTAGACAAGAATGAAACATGTAACAGCATGCAGTAGACCCTGCCAGTAAAGTTTAAAGAAAAATAAAAGACTGCCCATTAATGTGGGGATATGATGTCATGTGTGTTTGCTTCAATTTCACTGTTTGTTGAAAATTTGACATCTTTACTTGCTCATATCTTGAGAATCAACTTCATCAGAATTCATTGCAAATTTCACCAAAATGCTTAGAATAAGCACCCTTCTAACATATCAAAACTTGGAAGGAGGTTAAACCCTAATTCTTTTTAAGGTTTATATGACAAGATATCCTACAAAGGTTGAACTATTTAATTTAATTGACATCTTCATAAGACATCATATCATTACTTTAGACTGAAGCTGCCTCAGCCAAGCGGCAGAGACAGCGGCCATGCTTTTTTCGTGCATGGGGTTGGAGTATTTAAGAAATAATACTGCAATTAAAATGTGTGTATCAACAATATATGACTGCAGGTGTTACAGCTTGTCTGAAACAGCTCCAGCTTGGCTATTTTGACATTTTAAATTTTAAATTATTTCCTTAATTATATGTAAAATGTTGAAACTTTTTCTTTTGATTTTGTGTATTGAACTGAAAAATTGTATTGTTTACATCAAAATCACCAACTTTCTAGGGTGTAAAATATGTCAGTAGTACCTAATACTAACTGTTCTGTTCACACATGTTGAACTACTAATACATTTTTGATGAACTTCCACACATTTGTTGTCAGCAAAAAAAATCAATAGAGCTGTTTTTTTTTTTTATTTTAGAGTTGCTGTAAATTCATGGGTATGCTTTATAAACTTTTTAAACTCTAGCTGACATTAAATAATCATAAATGTATGTTATAAATTTTCTACAAAACACAGGTTGTTTTTACAAAGGAGAAACCTGGGTGTCTGGTGCATATTTTGCAGATCCTGAAGATAATTGTGCCAGATGTCAATGTGATGTAAGACAACATGCTATTGCTTTTGAAATTTTTGGGAATCTTTAATATCTTTGTTCAAGAGATGAATTTTTAAACAAGAAAGTGTGTCTGTGTTAAATGGGTTTGCTCCTGCAAATGTGGTTTTTTTCTTTTTTTTGTTGACCTGATTTTAATGGCACAGAAGAAATATTCAAACGGCAAAAGAGTTGGCCCAAAATTTATTTTGAAACAACAGCCAGATCCCACAGATTCCTTTTGTTTTGCTTCCAAGTATTTTTCAAGATGCTCCAAAGCACAACATTTTCAAGGTAACCAAAATGAGTTACTCTCCTAATTTCATAATTTATTTAGAAAAATACTGTCACATGCCTCTCACAAGCCAGTCATAAAGTGAGACAGGCAATATTATACTAAACCAAATTGGAATATACCCTCTAGGTGTTTGTTTTTTTTGTTACATGTTTCCTCAAAGGGTAGGGGGAAGGTGGTGATGTTGCATTTATTTTCAGGAGCAAACCATGCACTCTCCGTTTTTTCCGTCCCAAATGAAGTATCAATTGTCTAATGGCATGACATAAGTAAGAAGTGGTTTTGGTCTATAAGAAACTTCAAATTTTAAAGTATGAGGAACTTAAATGGAATATTGTCTTTCTAATCTGTGTGTAGGCTTTTGACCCACATGCAATATGCATTATATTCCAGGTTTTATAAAAATTTTTACCAAATTCTTAGCTTCTTTTAAATCAGTATATTTTAAGAGATTATGGTGGCTTTCTTGGGAGCATATTAAAAAAATGATTTTATCGAATTATTTCTGAATTTATTGTTCTGAGTTCTTTCATTTATTGTACTCCGGCTTGATAATGGAGTAACATTTTTACACTTTGTTTTATTTGCAGAATGGCAATGTATATTGTCAGACAGTACCATGTACACAGTTAGACTGTCCACATCAGACACAGCTGGACAATACATGTTGTCCTGTTTGTATTGGTGAGAATTATTTTATTATATACTTAAAAGGTGTATTGAGTTGGTATTGACATTCCAACAAGGGTTTTATGGGGGAAATGGCACTGCTGTGGTCGAGTCTGGATCTGGACTGATGAATTCAGAATTGAAGGACTCGGCCAGAGAGATTGATTTTTGCTCCATTGAGGAAGTGCAAGGACTCCAGTCCAAGTACTCAAGTCCGATTCAAGTCTTTGGAAGTTAAAAATTGCTGGACATGTGACTTGACTTCAGATCTAGGTATCAGGTGCCACTTGGCAATGCTTATTATCAGTGTAGGTAGTCATGTTAAAAAGTTAAGTGAAAAGTTAAAGTTTGCCCCAAGCTTATTTTGAAGCAACAGCTTAATCTCATAACTTTCTTCTGTTTCTCTTCAAAGTATCTTTTATAATATTCTAGGACTTTGGTATTGCATATTTCAGGTAAACTATTAGCAGTAACTCTTAGTTACTTTTCATTTAAGGAAAAAAATTACTCTCAAATGACTACTGTCACATGACTGTCAAGAGCCAATCATGGAACAGGACAGTGTACTTTGAGTTGGGGTGACAGCATTTCCCCTTTAATATTTTAAATTTGTTGGTATCATGGCCACAGACTTCCTATACATGGACAGTGCATACTGCAGGGTACATTGTCCCTACTGTACGTGGAAGAAGAAGCGCACCAAGACAGCCGTCTGCTATGTTTTTGTGTGGAAGTTTGGACTTGCTCAAGTAAATCCCCATATTTTGCAAGAAAGTTGAAATATTTTTGAAATATGGCAAAGCAAGGTTAAAATCACTTTACGTATTGCAGGAATATGATATTGTATCCCATTCAACGTTTGTTTAAAATATTTCAGAGTTGTCTTCTAATCACACTATTTTTAGCTTCACGACGGCCATCTTGGTGCGCCTTTTTTGTCCCAGCCTGAGGAGACCATCTACGGATAGGACGTATACGTTACATGCTGTGTCCATGTATATAAGTGATTGTGGCTTGTAACCAATGTGTGCATCATATGAAAGTGTCTGGTCACAATTATTTAAAGACCAAATCAAATATTTAAAGTCTTCTCATTCATGAAGCATTTATTTGTATGTAGGATATGGGGATTGTCTATTAAAGTTTGACCATTTGTCATTGGTGTTTGATGAAAACTTAATAGGTTTGGAAAAGTTTGGTGAAATTTCTCCAACCAACCAAGCCAACGTTCCCCTTTAAAATTTTACTATTAAAGGAATACACCAAAACAATAAGATTTTGTGAAGGTGCATAATTTTAAAATATTTCTAGTTTGTTGTGTTGGAGTTTTGTACCTCAGCTTGTAACTACTGGTTTAATCTATCTGTGATCACAGCCTTTTTCCAGTTGTTGGTCACTGCAGTAGGTTCCATTTTGAAATTCTTTGGTATGGCTTGATCTGGGAATCAAACACTGGACCTTGTGGTAAGAGGCGGGTGCTCTACTGCTAGACCAATCACCAATTTAAATGAAAATTAGTAAAATTGGGGTGTGCAAGCAAACTACCAGTGTCTTTCAATTGAACAAGCTTGAAAAAAAGATTAAAATCAATATTGGGGCATGGCCATTTATCTAACTGGCAGTTGTAAGCAATTAGTCACTTATGTTTGTGTCCATTCCAGTGGGTTAGATAAACGAATCTCCCCTCAATTAAAGCTACTAGTTAAATGAGTAAAAGTGAACTTTTGGAACAATTCCTTTACCATGAAGAAAAGAAGCACTTCTTGTTCACTGCACAGATCATTGCACTGACTCCTGGTTTAGGGAAATGGTTCCTTCAGATTCAACTTCAATTTTAGGGGTTGAAAAGGTTTCCTGTCAGAATATTACTCCCCTGGTCAATTTTTCTAGAGATAGTTTTCACAGATAGTACAGTACTCTCAGCATCAAAATTAGAGCTTAAATAGCTTGTAACTGAATGGAAATAATCTTCAACCCTGCCAGAAATATTGTCCTTCTTTTTTTTTTCTATGCCTGCTTGATGACTCATTACTCTCAGTCATTCTCGGTGGTAGTGCCTGATTACACTGTCATGTTTAAATTGCTCTCATGTAAATAGACTGTATATTTAGACTGGTTCTTTGCACAAAAACCTCTCATTACCTTTCATACATGATTTCCCCTAATATTCTAATGTCAACAGATGTGGATTGCGAACTATCTGGGACTACCTATGAGCATGGTTCCATCTTTCCGCATGCAGAAGATCCATGTCAAGAATGCACTTGTGATGATGGAACCATCTTTTGTCAAAGGAATGTGTGCCCTCGACCCCAGTGCCCTTACCCTATACAGGGAGAGTGCTGTGATACTTGTGATGGTAATTTCCCTGTCTTATTGTTACTAAGATACCATCTGTGCAAATGAGCAAAATGAATGAGGAATGTGTGATGTGAGGAAGTTAAAACAATGAAAATGAGCAAAATTTTAGCAGAGGTATCATCATCAAATGCATGCATATAGTGCCACCAAAACTTGGGCATGTGTAGTTTTGCAATGACATTTCTGAAACTATACTTGTAACCTCAAAATGAATTGTTATTGAATCTCTGGAAATATTGGCTATAGAAAAGGAGTTGTCTTAACTGGGTAAAGTCTATGATCAACATTTATATTTGCTGTAAAAACTCAAATTATGCAAGTCCTGTCAGGGTATGAAAAAAATCAATTGATGACAAAGTTTGGACTGTAGCTTGCATGGTTCCCTTTTTTGTTTAGATTGTAAATGTATAATTGGATTTACATTATATTTTTGGTCTTTTTCAGGTTGTTATTTCACAGGTGTTGAGTATTCTAATGGTGAGATTTTTGAAGATCCCACAACTCCCTGCCAGGACTGTGAGTGCCAGGTAAGGTATAGTTTAAAATATCTTGACTTGTAACATGGATTAGACAAGAAGGCCTCCTTCGTAAGTATCCTGATAATTGAATCACCAAGAAGTACTCAGTCATGGTGTCATCTCTAGTCACTTGGATCATTCAACTGTTTTCTGGTTTTTGCTCAAATCATTTCTCTTTAGCTTTAGATTATTCAGGATACTGTAGCTAGAATATTTCTCTAAAGGCCAATTATCACTCCCCTTTTAAATGACCATCACTGGTTGCCTGTTAAAGAGGATGTATATTACAAAGTACTGCTCCTGGATCTCCAAGTTTTAAACTTGGTACCCCAGCTTACTATCCAATTACTTACATCCAACAACTGAAAGATCCTGCAGATCTTGCTACCATTTTCAGTTTAGTGTCCCACTTTCTTGTATCAAGACCTTTGGAGGTGGCACTTTCCACCGTGCTACACCCTGCTTATGGAACTCGCTTGCAGTTAAACTCAGTCCTTTATATTCTCTTGACCAATCTGAACGGTTTCTTAAAATCTTCCCTTTCACAGAGTTTTGCGTTGGCATTTTTGCCAGCTGTGCGGCTGAGAAATAGAATGCAGAAGTGATAAATTTAGTGCTCTGATACTTAAGTTTCTACATTTTTTCACCAGAGTGGTTTTGTTAGCTGCTATGAGAGGCCATGTGAAGAGCCACCCTGTGGGTACCCTGTGAAACCATCGGGGGAATGCTGTGCCAGCTGTGAAGGATGCTACTTTGGTGGCCGGTCTTACAGAAATGGTGAAACATTCCCTAATTCTGAGAATGCTTGTCAGACGTGTAATTGTAGGGTGAGTTGACTTGTATTGCTTATGGAGGGGAGGGGTGGAGGTAGAGCAAGGGACATTAGGGGAATAGTAGATTGGAAGATAATTTACTCTTCCTCAAGGGATAAAAGGATATCACCTGAGAAACAAATATTCAAAAATGGACTTGTACCAAACAGGTTTTTTAAGTCCTGTCATGTGACCTCCTTGATAAACATGGCAGCTAGTTTCTGGAGAGAATGTGTACTTTGTAAAAGGCATAAGCACTCATCACAAACTTGTTCTGAAGCAACAGTTCAATATCTCACAATTTCCTTTTCATTTCTTGCTGAGTGTTTGGTCCAACCGTAGAGCATCTGCCTCTCGTGCAGATGGCCCTGGTTCGCTTCCCAGGTCAAGTCATACCAAAGACTCTAAAAAAGGAATCTACTGCCATGGTGTGTGGTGCTCGGCATAAGCAATGGAGTAGAGAAAACAAACCAGTGAGCCACAACTGGAAAAAAGTCTGTGGCCAGCACAACTTGAACCAATAGGTTGGAAACTGGGCTGTAGAACTCTATCTAACTTCCAAGTATCTTTCAGGACTTAGGTGCTGCATATTTAATGTAAATCAAGCAATAACTTCTTGTAAATTTTGCAACTGAGAAGGAAAAATATTGTCACATGGTACTCAAGAGCCATTCATAAAAGAGGAAAACCAGTAATTTTAAGTTCAGGTGACTGCAGTGTCCCTTAAAGGCTATGTCCACAAGCTACTGAACAGTGTGTGCACTGTCTGTTGTAGAGTAAGTTGCCAAAGGCATCATTGATGGATCAAAGTGTTATTATGGTTTGAATTTGTGACAATCAAAGTGTGTTGACCAATTGTTAATAAAGGTATGGGGATATTCCTTTATATGTCTGCTGATATGCACTGTTTAGCAAGGAATTTCTTGATTGTCTGTTGCCATTGTATTGCATCAATTATATTCTTTGTTAGGGCTAGGGTGTATGTTACGAACTAGGGCCGTCGTTAATATCAAGTTAGGAAATTTCTTGTTAAACAGTGCGCAGCGCCCTTCATATGTTGGATTTATGAAATAGATTAGGGTAGATCGAGTTTTATGGCCCGGTTTCCAACCAACAGTTGATGAAATAGGAGCCCCTTCAACAAGCAGTTGCATGTCAAGGCTACACTAAGCAATTAATTGCTCATAGCATGCCTGTCAGTAAGAATGAGCCAAGTATAAGAAAAGTAAAATCTTTTCTCTTTCCCCAGTATGGTAATGTTACTTGTGAGAAGGCCCGATGTCCATTTGCTGCATGTGAATACCCAACCAATGATGAATGTGGATGTCCAATATGTAATGGTAAGTTCTGTCACAAAGCTTAAAACAAGGAAATTGAGTTCAGTTGTAATGTATTCCTATTCCCAAGGCTTGTTTAATGGATGTTGGTTTTGAGGTTTGCATTCTCAAAAAGTGGCCTTTTTAGAGATTTATGAGCCCTGAATGCTCTGGCCACAGATGATTCAAGTAACTCCAGGTGCTTATGAGAAATTTGGCTGTGTAATTCAGTTCAAAAAAGTGAAGGAAAGTAAATCCTTGTATTTCAAAGTGGCTCTTTGCTCGTATGAGTTTCTGCAATGCCCTATTGGAGAGTTCTAAAATAGACGTTATGCATATGATGTCACAATGTAAAAAGTATGCCCTCCTTTTGAGGAATGATGGTCCTATACCAACAAATGTCATCAGCTGATTGGTCTACTAATGAGATATGGGCCAAATTCCACTGGGTGTGACCGACTGCTTTGTATATGTTCAACACAATGTTTAGTGATTCCACCACGTATTTCAGTGTTACTCCTCCAAAATGACATCAGTGTGTCATTAATGCATGAGGTTTATGTGAAGATATAGACCTTTTTCCAAATAGCTATCACACAGGATTGTGGGATTGGAGTTAAGAGCGCATCGTTTTTTATCACAGTAACCTGCCATTGACAAGAACGGCACGTACATAAACTCTATCCCACAGTCCTTTGTAATTGCTATTTGGAAAAAGGTCTATGTGTGGACATTTAATCCAGCTCCAGCACAACAAATGCAACAGAATGCAGAGCTTACAGAGACAGTTGTGCTTGTTTACAATCCCGCTCAATCCATTGTGGAACTGTTTTCAAACTACGTAGAATATAATATTGAGGTTGGAAAAATGATATATACAATAGACCTATTTCCAAATAGCAGTTACAAAGGATTGTGGGATAGAGTTTTGGTGTTTGTCATTTTTGTCAATGGCATGTTACTGTGGTGAAAATTGACGCACACCCAAAACTATATCCCACAATTCATTGTAATTACTATTTGGAAATAGGTCTATGGGAAAGTGAGGTTTGGAAAGCAACCTTCAGAGAATTAAGATTCATTCAGCATTAAAGTTGTGGGTACTATACACTTGCACTGGGAGACATCAAATTTAGGAGAATGTTGTCATGCATGTATTGAAAGCCATCTTTTTGATAAAATTTAAGCTGAATAATTGTATTAAAATTTCAGTGCCACATGTGATTGGCACAGTGTTTACTTAAATCCAGTGCAGATGCTGACAAATTTGTAAAGCTCCTTTCTAATAAGTAGATGCAAATGGTTTATATATTATGGATACCTTCAAGTTTTATTTAGTATTTGTTGAGGCTTTTTTTAGCTTCTTCCTTATGCTCCATTTTCTGCTTGTTCGGCTGTCTCGTCCTTTCTTTTGGGGACCCCAATGGAAATAAGCTTTGTCAAGGCTTTTTGGGGCTATCCCTGGTACTCTGTTTTTGTTCTCCTGTTTGTCTTTTGTCTGCTTTCATTGTTTTTTATTTCTTTCTTTTCCTGTTGTTTTGTTGTTTTGTGTCTCAGTACTGAATAAATCAATCAGTCAATCAATCAAAGCTGAATTACAATTTTTTCTATCCTCTCACATTCTCTTGAGTTCATTTAGTTTTATGTTATTCATGCTTCATAGAGCAGTTTTGTGAAATAGTTCAAAGGGCAAGGGGTAACACTTTTGAATGTGCCTAAGCTGATGGTCCGATGTTAACACACTTAAATGCAATGTGCTGTGCATGGCGGGCACAGTGCTAAGATGTTTTGTTTTAATACCAGTTGACCTGAACAAAAAAGTAACGCAAGCATGATGCATGGATATAAACTTCCAAATCGTCTGTTGTTTAGTGCACAGACATGAGGAGGGAGATCTTAAGAAAGGGTAAAACCTTGCATTCATTCCATGTGTTAAGCAATAAACATCTCCAGAGAACATCCGTTAGAAAGAAGAATTAATCTTGCAATTGTCATTTTACTTGATGAACTAAAAATAGTGGCACTTAATAGGTTATTTAGAGCTGAATGCTGTAATGGAAGTCACGCTTCCTGTTTTTGTGCTGATCTATTTAAATGTGAACTGTTTTTCTCCTAAGGTTGCTCTTACAGAGGTGTAGAATACAGAGATGGCATGTCCTTCCCTGATCCTCAGGACAATTGTCGGGAATGCTCGTGTTCGGTAGGTCAGAATATCTTAATGAAAATCGAAACAGTCTGAAGCATTTGTGCATTTAAAATTTCTGTATACGTGAATTTTACAACAATAATAGATATAATTTTACACTGCCCGTCATGTCCAAGGTGCCACAGCACTTGACAGATATAACTCATGGCCTATTGGAGCATGTCCACGAGATAACTCTTACCATGACCACATCTACAAACTCCATAGTTACCTTACAGCTAGTTCATGGAAAAAAGGCAGTGTCTGGCTCCACTTGTACCAGTTGGTTGGAAACTGGGCAGTAAAACTCCAGCTATTTAACTAACCCTACAGCTAGTTCAGAGATGCCAATGACAGGGATGGAACTAAGGGTCCAGCAGGACAAGGCCATTTCCCCATCAGTTTTATGGGCTTGTCATGTGAACTGAGAGGGCACTAAGGCCAATCAAGAGATTTTTACTGACCACAATGTAATCTCCCAAGGAGGGCATGGAGGCCAAATGGCCTGGATGGTCATTACATTTTATAAAACAATACAGCCATTGCTAAAAATGTAAAGGCCATGGCCTTCATCGCCTTTGGTTTATTCCAATCCTGCAGCAATTATGATTTTAGCTTAATAATTTTGATTTTCAAACTGGTATTACACTATCACTGTGTTGTGGCAAAAAATTTTATTTTAGGTAACATAAGGTTTCTGTCCTTCATTAATAATCCTTGTTCATGTATATTCCTTTTGCATGTGAAACAAGGACTAGTGTTTAAAATGTTTTGTTGAAAAACAGGTTGGAGATTAAAAAGACAGATATCTACTCACTGAATCATGCTACAGGATTGTAGGGGTTGCAGTACAGACATATTTACCTTTGAATTGCATGCATATGTGGTGTCATTCATAAGGGTTTGTTGTTGCACTGCAGAGAAACGTAGACAGCAATGGTGAAATTCTTCTCTGAACAACAGCTATTTAACAAAGACTTCGAATTAAACGTAAGAAAAGACATTTTTGTCGAATAATTTTGGCTGAAGACTCTTTATGGAATTATAACTAGTGGCGTGACTCATCACTCTTAAATAAGACTCAAGAAGAGTATTGATATTCAGTGGTATTTTCGTGTTATCATGTTGTCTCCTTCTTATACAGAAAGGATACATCACCTGTGACAATATCCAGTGCCCTCGACCCCGCTGTTTCCACCCTGCCCTTCTCCCTGGCCAGTGTTGTGAGACCTGTGACAGCTGCTTGTATGAAGGACAGACTTACCAAAATGGCCAAGAATTCCCAGACTCTGTGGATTCTTGTCGGATTTGCACCTGTGCAGTGAGTTTTATACAACAATTTCAAATATGATCTGGATACATTAAAAAGTTTCAGTTAGAGATATTACCTAAACCAAGTGCGCAATTTGACTATACTTGCCGAAACAGGAAGTTTATTTAAATCTTAAAGAGAATTTTGTAAACCATTGTTTTAAGCATTGTGATAAAAATATGTATTGCTTGACCTTTTCCCTATAGGATGGTAATGTAAACTGTGGTACTAAACTGTGTGGTAGGGTATCTTGCCTACACCCTATGATGGATGAATGCAACTGCCCTGTATGTGATGGTAAGTTGGATAAATATCAGTTACCTTGGTGGAAATATCTTTTTTTCCCTTTCTTTTGGAAAAAGAAATACTCTAAAGACTCTTGTAGCAATCTGAGAAAAGTTGCAGGTTAGGTCATGTAATTTTGTGTTATTTTACTAGGTTGCGAAATTTTCTTTACTCCTGCTAGGAAAATTAATTTTTTTATTTTTCTGAGATGCCTAATGAACAAATGCAATTCCCAACTCCCCAATCATTTAAAGTAGTTTACCGTGTTATTCTAATTAAGGAATATGCCTCCTTTCAACCATTTACCAATATTTTTGTTAATTATTTGCTAAATTAACTCAGCACAACTCCATGGTTTTCCTTTGATGTTTAATATTTTTATGCAGAAACATAATGAGCAACACATGTTAGGAAATGGGAGGATATATCAGACCTCAAGTTAACGTTGGTCATGGTGGCCGTGGTACATTCTCTGTTTGCCGCCATAATCTGATAAAATTACTAAAAGTTGGGGCCAATGTTGCTGTTATTGCCTTCAGTGTATGGCCTCCGTGCTTTACTCACTGTTTAAAATATACAACATATAGTTTTGTTGTGTTTGCCAAATTTTCTGATGCATATTTTTAAAATGGCCTTGGTGCCCTTGTTCATAAATGAGAGTGGCCTTAATGCCCTGACTGATGGCCTTGATGCCCTAGAAATTCAAAATGAACCAAGGCTAATGACCTTGCCCCTTGAAAGCCGAAGTGGGAGGCCTGAAATCTATGAGATGTAGTAGCTATTTGTAAGCAATCTTGCGACGACTGTCTTTCCCTTAATATGTATTCTTCAATTAGTAGCATAACAAATGATACAACCTCAAAGGTGTTGGTTTCTAGAACACTTAAATTTTAAAATGAGATTGGTACTGGCTCGTATAAAATGTCAAACATTGCGGTGTACTTATTCTTAAAAATGTAGCAGATGTTTAGAATGGGATTGAGTTATGAAAGGCTGATACAAATACTTCATACCATGCCAAAAGAGTTGCTACTTTTCAAAATGAGTTGATAGTAGAGCATTGCTACATAGGGTTGTCACCAGACCATTTTGAGAGCCGGGTAAATTGTGGTCACCGTCCTGGGGGAGCGGTCAAAGGGGGTTCTGAGTGTCCCCCTCCTCTTTGGCAAGTTATTGCAGATTTGAGAGTGCTTACAAAAAACAAGGAATTATCACTAAACTCTAAGGAAATCTAAGAATTTTATTTGGTTAGGGTAAGAAATCTGTGCTGGGGGGTGATGCTGAAATTGATGGCGAGTACCGGGCGGAGATTTTCAGAGCCGGGTTGCACTGCCCGGCACTACCCAGTGTAGTGACAACCCTGTTGCTACAGCTAGGGATTATAGGACATGAAGTCATTTTTTTTTCTTTTTCACCAAATGACTTTTCTAAAATGATCATGGAGTTAAAGAGCAGTCTCCCCAAACTTATTTTGAAGAAAAACCTAAATAACACAATTTTCCTCCTATTTCTTTTTAAAGTATCTTTCATTACATTTTATGACTTAACTGTTGCATGTTCAAGGTAAACCAAATAGTTATTTCTGGTAAATTTCACATTTGAAGAGAAAAAAGATTGTGACATGACTCCCAACAGCCAATCATGAAATGGGACAGTCTACTACTCTACTTCAATTTGGGATGACAGCTCTTGCCCTTTAACCTTTCTTTTAACCCTTTACCATTGTGCTTCGATTGGGGCATATTTGCGGGCCTCGGGAGTGGGCAGAAAAGCGGACGTAGCACGCCCTGCATCAGCTTCCGCAGGCCATTGACCCCGTGACCTTAAACTATTGTCTCTCTCGTTGTTGTGCCGAATTTTCGGGTAGCTACTTGCAGTTTCGAGCTCAGCGTGAAACAGTAAAGATGGGTGACAGCCGAGCTTTCCGTATGGGTCCAAAAGGACCCAAGCAACGGTAAAGGGTTAATAAACTGGTACTTACAAAGTACTTTATGATGATATTTTACTTTCTGTTTTGATGAATGCAAAGTTGTGGAAAAGCTGCACTGAGTCTTGGCAAACTGACAAACTCAGTGATTTATTTCTATATTATTATCTTTGTTGTAGGATGTATGTATGAAGATGTAATGGTTATGTCTGGAGAGATATTCCCTGATCCCAATGATGTTTGTAAAGATTGTATCTGTGAGGTAAGCTTCTTTGTCTCATGGGGCCTTATACTGTTGATTTCCCAGAATGAGAGCCTTTGAAGTTAGTACATCAGCTGTCTGGTGTTTGCAAACCTCACCCTTGCTTGGCACACTGTAAGGCACACAGTACCACTCAGGCTTCGACAAATCCCCTGCCCAACAGTCCGGGACAAGTAAAAAATTACTCGGACAAGTGAACTGTTCAATATTATAGCCCGCTGGGCAAGCAGCACAGAAGTCTTCTTCACATAGGAATTCAATGGCTTGTACTAGATAATTAGATATGGACTCAGTGCATATTCATTTGGACAAGTAGACTTTGGGAATCCCTAGCCCAATGGACAAGTAATAAGAAATGAATTTATCAAAGCCTGGTACCACTAATGTCAATAAATACTCCTGAACTCAATGTCACATTAGGGACGCAGTTGCTTTAGAACTCTGTTAACCACAAACCTGGTAAGTCAGGCATTTCAATGGGGACCCTGGATAGGACCCTGGATACCAATTACCAAATGCTGCTGGAGGTTTCTTAAGTTTGGTGAATTAAAATAACATAACATAACAGGTTGAAGGGCAAAGGAAGGCCAAGGCCCCATAAGATGCCCTGAAGTCCAGGCCCTAATCAATTGGCTCATCGACGATCCTATGCCAGAGTGAGCGTGGATGAACACCGGCAAACTTCGCCTTCTCTTTTCGACTAGTGTTCAGAGGTAACAAGGCAGGCGTGTACTAATTTCCTGACAACTTCCTGAAACGGACAACTTCCTGAAACGGATAATCAAATACCCAATTTTGTAATTCACCAATTTTTAAATCCCCTCAGCATCACTGTAAACAGCTATTCTTAACAAGCCACTTTTTAGACTTCGAAAAATTCCAAGTGGTTCCATCGGGATTTGATCCGGTAACCTTCAGCATGCAAGGCAGTACGCTCAAACCACCGAGCCATCTCCACCCAAATTAAAATTATTCAGTAGTTTATGTTATCAAGTTAAATATAAAGCAAAATTTTTATAAAACAAGGCTTTTGGTAAGGAAAATGTCTTTTCAATTTTAAATTTGTCAAATAGAGATTTACATGCTTCATTAGTAACTTAAAATTCTCTACACATTACAAAAAGCCCTTTTTGACCCAGCATTTCAATGGTTTCATTTATTCTAGTAAATGCAATGTGATAAAATGACAACAGATCATGCCAGGACTTTTTAGACACCATGTCAAAGTAGTCAAGCTGCAAGGGACAAAATTACCAGATGCGCATCATTATTTGCTACCCAAGAATGACCAGTTTTGAATCATTTTTAATTTGGCCTGGCAGAAGCTGCAAATCAATATTTTGTCATGTGATGTTCAAGTTTCAACTCGGCCTAGCTTCATCAATGCTGTGTGTAACCAGCTACTACTGCATGAATAAACAGTTAATGTAGTATCGTTGAAACAAATACTATCAGTTCTCTGTTCTCTGTTATTAGTGGATTTTCTTAATTAGTATTTCGGTTTTTCAAAAGAAGTAAGTGAGCTAGTAGCTAGATTTCACTGCTGAAATCCAAAATGAAAGCTGATTTTACGACTGTTAACAAAGATGAAGTAATTGCTAGTCAGTTTGGATTTTGATTAGCAAATACTGATAATCAATTCACTCACACTATTTTGTCCCTTGAGCTGCAGCTTTTTTAGTCATGCTGCATCAGCCTAGTGGGTGAAGATTTCTTTAACTGTTAAATTTAAAGGGAAATATTGTGTTTGTTTTACAAGGAAATTTCATCCATTTAAAACAGATATTTATTGGCAAAGAGTGATAAACAATTACAAATAAGGCAGTATGGTAGCCCTCCTTTTGAGAAATAAGTTTCCCTCAGACATATATTCAGGTTTTTGTTGCTCAAGAATAATTTTTTCACCCAAACTTTCAACATTTCAAAAGATGCAACTTCCATAACTCATCTTGTGGGTAATATTTTGAGGAGATGAAGCTATTGCTGGGGTTTGTTGTTGAGACTGAATGATGTGGAAATGACTAAGCAATTTACTTTTCATGTTTTTTTTTAGCATTTTAAATGCAATATTTCCCTTTAAACTGACACTTCCTGAAATATGGTGCAGCATTGTATTACCTCATGTATTGTTTTATATTCATTAGCTTGGGTCTGCAAGATGTTATGATAGAGAATGCCCTCCTGCAAACTGCAGCAGTCCTACAGAGGTCCCTGGAGAATGCTGTCCGGTCTGCCTGGAACCAGGTTAGTATTCATTCACTGTTATGAGGCCTTTTCACAGGATGCTAATGCATCTCTTGGCATATTGTCTGTCACTGATGAGTGCTCATAAGGAGCTATTGACACCCCATACATGATACATCCTTCACATTATGACTTCACCTGCTTAAAAATAGGGCCACTTTGACCAGACCTCACAAAGGGGAGGTCGGGTGTAATAAAATCCTCCTTATCTATTCATTTATTTGTTGTAAGAAACCAGTATCACTTCTAGAATAGCACTTAACCCATGCCCTGTGAGGATTTTTTTCCAGTTGATTACACAGTCTATTTACACAGCAGACAAGCTATTGAAATGTCCAGTGATTGCAGAGTTAAATCTTTTGTTTAGATTACGAACAGGAAGCCTTTCATTACCCAAAGAAGGGCTCATATGTCACTGAGAATAAATCAGTCATGTTCAGAGAAACAAAATTTGATTGGATTTGGTAACAGATAGCCAGTTTATGATTCCAAAACCAGAGTTTGGATCTTTAAGCAGATGAGTTTGTAATGACTTTAGTAAAACCTACTTTATGCTACATAAAACAACAGTACAAAGAAGATAAAGTTGAAAATGATGAGACTTTATTACATGCCTTAACCCACTCAATAGCCAAATAGCTAAGGCAAAACCTCCAAAAAGCCAACTCAAATTTTTATGTAGCACTGAGGAGGAATGAAATGACCTGACAAAGGTCTGCTCAACTTAACTCTCCCAGTTGTTAGTTTGCCTTACTACAGTACATTTGTGATGCATGTTAGGCTAGATAGAGATGTATGCCTCCACTTGTAAAATTCTGGTTTACTGTAGCAGTTCCCAGGCTCTGTTTCCTGTGAGACACTGGATTCTTATCCCTACTATACGCTTTTTCATTGCTAATGTGGAACATCTTGAATAATGGCCCACTGCATGGTCAAGTGATTAGAGCACCAGACTTGCAGTCTGGAGGTTGGGAGTTCCAGTCCTGACTGGGTCATACCAAAGACTTTAAAAACAGAACCTATTGCTGTTGTGCTTGGTGCTCAGGATAAACAATGGAGTAGGGAAAACAAACCAGTGCTCCATAAGTGGAAAAAAATGGCTGTGGCGGGCTCGAATTGAACCAGTTGGTTGGAAGCTGGGCTGCTTAACACCATCTAACCAAACCCAGCCTTGAACAATGGCAGGAGGTTACATTTTTAAAATTTTTGTTATGACTAAGGCTGTTACGTTTAAACGTATAAGCGGCGCTTTCATAGCCCAAACGTTTAAACGATATGAACGACATGTTCTAACACCATAACGTTAGTGTACTAGTCAGTGTAGCACACTGCAAAATAACTAACGTTAGGCCTAATGCCTAACTACATGCATAGGCCTAGGCCTACAAGTCGAATTTGCGAAGTTGATTTTACTTTCAATCTTCCTTTCAACTAATTCCGAAAGTCTACAATTTCAACGCCGAACTTTCTGTAATGATACGCCCGTTAATGTACGTATAATTTTAATGCCATGATATCGATCACTTAACGTTGCGTGAGCTACAGTTAGCTCGGCAAGGTATGTAATCTGTTTAGTGAAGAAGCCTGCGCGGCAGCGCAGCAGTTAGCTGCCTGTGGTATAGCGGCAAAGCCGCCGTGTTCAGCCTTGTATTTCATGTACTACATAATACATATCAGGTATGCAGGTACCCAAACAGCCAGCAATGCAAGTCCAGCATGTTTTGTGACTAATAGAGGGCGGCATGCCAAAATTATTGTCTCAAAGCCATTACTTGTACATATCATCGTGTTTACGATACATTCTAGGGGAAATCAAGGACGGTTATATTTGGACATCATTTAAATGGTATAGGAACGTTTATTTTGACCGTTTAAACGTTTAGGCAATTAAACGGAAACTGACAGTCCTAGGTATGACCCAGCGTGGGAACCTAATGGACCTTCTGAGTAGGAGTCGGATGTTTTACTCAATAGACCACTGATTCAGTCCTGCATCTGTGTAGACTGTCAATATGAAGACATGCAAACTGAGGGTGAAAGTCATGTTTATTCAGAAGACTTTCATCAAGTATAGTCTTAAGTGGCGTACTGAGTTGAAATCAACAGTTTAACAAGGGTGATGGTGGAATACTTCCCATCAATTATGCTTCTTATTAGCACTACCCTCACCACCAGAGTGAGGGCTTTGTCAAAGAAGTAACTAAGGGAAAGTTTCTGTGAAGAAAGTTTGAAAGTGGTTTCTAACTATTGTTTTGTACAAATGAATTCATTCATCAATGAAATCACAATAAAGATTCCAAATCACTGGGTTTTTTTTGGGATAAGATTGTATAAATGGTGGGGAATATGATCAACTACACTTTGTGCACATTCATGGAGATTTTGTAGAATGTGTTCGTGGTTTGCACATTACATTTTGAAGGAAATTCTTGTTTTCTTCAAAATGTGTCATCCATTTATATTTGACTATTGTTTAAATTGCAATGATAATTTCTCATAAAGTGAGAGCAAAGATTTGTCAATAACTCTGTATGGTATACTTTCTTGATTTTTCCTCGATTTGTAAGATTTTGTTTTGTCTTGACCTACTTCAGAGTGTTTAGAAGAGCCTGACCCGTGTGGTGACTGTGTTTGTCAGAATGGTAATTGGGTTTGTGAGACCAGGGCCTGCCCTAATGTATCCTGCCCTCATGCTGGTCAAGGCATGTGTTGTTTAGAATGTAATGGTAAGTAAGTTTACAACTTTGATATTGTATACCACATTTCCTGCAGTTGCGTACCACGGAAGGAAGGGCTTCAGACATAGCTAGCCCCCCACCCCCTCCCAACCAAATAATTGCCTTTTTTTTTTTTACTTTCTAAAAAAGTCCAACAGGTTCATTTGAGCATAC
Source organism: Holothuria scabra (assembly GCA_037179385.1). Lineage (NCBI taxonomy): Eukaryota > Metazoa > Echinodermata > Holothuroidea > Aspidochirotida > Holothuriidae > Holothuria > Holothuria scabra. Next base: position 7,443,024 of record CM074197.1, on the reverse strand, counting down.
TAATATATTCAGAACTCACTTCCCCTATACAAGTGGGGTGTACTGTTTTCATTTCTTGTGGAATGAAGAATATTTAAGCAAATAGAAAATTAATTTTTTGTCGGAATGTTTCAAATGTTCTTTCAAATATTTTCTTTTCTCTCCTCCAATCACAGTAATTGTTGAAAATGTGCAGCAGTAGTATTGGATTTAAGGATGAATTATTCCAAATAAGGCAATGTGGTACCATTCTTTCCAAGAAATATGTCCCTCACTGACACTAATTCAGTTTAGTATTTTTATGATTCAAGAATAGTTTGTTCATTCCAACTTAAAAATTCAAATGATGCAACTTCTGTTATTCTAACAACGCATAACCCTTTCAGAATATGAACCTATTTCTAATGTTTATTTATGAGACTGAATGGTTTAATAATGATTAAAGTTGATATATTGATATGTTATGTTGTGTCTCCACTTTGAAGGCACCATTTTCCATTTTAGACAAAACATTATAATGTAACAGAGAAGGAAATCTGTATTAAAAATTCTAGTTGCTGGCCAAGGTGTGTCTCATTGATGTATAATAATTTTCTTTCTAGTTTTTACTCCAAAATTAAACCCACCATGGCCCAGGTGCAACAAACACCACTGTACTTCTAGTGATGGAAATACTGTTTGCCAGCTTTGGTGCTACTTTTGTGCAATGAATATAATACAGGAAATGTTTCTCTTTTGAGCCAACATCATATGGACTTGTTTTCAATTTCAAATGTCCCTTCTAAAGTCAGTACCCATTGCCAGTTTTGGGGATATATCCACAAGAAATCATGACTGAGTTGAAACAATCAAGTCTATGCTCAAAACTATGCTCAGGTCAAGTTGCAGTGTCATATGTGATTTATTGTGAGTGTATTCCAGACAATTCACCTTTACAGTGAGAGTGTATGGAATGAAAGAGATTACCATGACAAAAGGACAAATGAACAGTAAAGTATTAGGTAATATCCCGTAAAGGGTCCTGTCCTGCATGTGGGGAGGATTCCAGTCTCTGAGACTAATGTTAAACTCAGACTTCCATGACCACCATTAAGTGAGGAGGGTAAAACCATACAAGTTGATGGGCAAAGGAACCTTAAATTATGAAAACATTTCACAAGCACAGATTGTTGCACGATTCATCCAGGTCATCAAAAGTTCCAAACTGGCGATTTGCTAAACTCAAGATTTGGACCAATGAAGGATCAAGGGGGGGGGGGGGGGGGGCTGGGCACATGGCCCTAGATTAGTGTTTCCTCATGCAAAGGATGAATTACATTCCATCACTCTTAAATTCCTTGCACAGGGTAGTGCAGTGTCTGCTCACAGTTCTTAGTTGAAGTGGTCGCTGTCTGGAATCATTTTCAAGTTTTCCTTTGATTGTCATAGAATGCTATTTGTGAAGGTTGTGTAAAGATGGGAAAGTGTAAGAAGTTTGTTGCAAAAACATGAGAATAGGATTCATGCAGGTGGCAAGGTGATTAACTAAGTCGGAAAATATACATTAAAGTTTCCTAAAATTCAAATTAGAAGTTAAAATATCATCTACAAGCTTGTTCCTAGAGAACCCCATTCCTATACACGAATCCGGAGAGCAAGTGATGGTCTGATTTCAATCGGCCATAACTGGGGTCCATCACCTTTAAATCTTTCGATTTCCTTGCTCGATCGTGGATGGCTGTACACTTATTTGTATCTTGAATTCTTCAATTTCACTAAATATGAGGGTTTGAAATTCATGTAAACAAGAAATAAACATGGTTTTAGGCTTATGGACCCCACTAATGGCGGCCTACAGTCACTAAAATCAAGTGCTTATTGGATTCGTCTATACTATGCTTTGTTATAGTCATTTTCCTATTTTCTAGGTTGCACGTTTGGTGGCAAACCATGGGCTAATGGTGATTCCTTCCAAGACCCAGCAGATGGTTGTGGTATCTGCACATGCTCAGTAAGGCATACACCCACCCGTCATTACTTCCAGTATCAACATCAACTCACACACTCATCCTAATTTAAACATTACTTCCAGTATCAACATCAACTCACACACTCATCCTAATGCATCGTGTTCAAACCATAGGCTGCAGCTGCCTCAGTCATGCTTTGTTACTACGGGCATTGCAATAGTAGGAAAAAGCTGGTCTGCTATTGTAATTTGTATATTAATGAAGCCTGATTGGCAGGTGCTGCAGATTGCTAGAAGAAGCTACAGCTAGGCTGCAGCTAGCTCATCTAGGCTGCAGCCAGCTCATGTAGGCTGCAGCTACCTCAGCCATGCTCTGTTACTGCAAGCATTGCAATAATAGGATTAAGCTAGTCTGCTATTGTAATGTCTATATTAATGAAATGTGACTGCAGGTGCTGCTGCCTGCCTGAGGGAGCTGCAGCTGGCTACCTTGACATGATAATCAATACCTTTACCTTTACACTTAAACCATTACCTTACATTAAAACACTAACAATGCATGAATAGGTTTGCATGCAAACATTTCACAGTACTACTCCCTGTCAGAAAAAAAAGGAATAATAATAATTGAAAAAGGATGGCTCACATTTTTTCTTTAATTTTCTATCTCCTTATTTATTCTCATTATTTATTTAGTTATTTATGTAGGTACATATTTTGTTATGATAAATTTTTGGTATTCCTAATTGTTTTCAGTTGCTTTTATTTTGGTTTTTTGATCAGATCATCTTCTCATTCATTCTTGCATATTTAAAAAGCATCTGTTCGAAGCATTTTTCTTCTAGGTTACAGTTTAGTCAACAACATTGTCAAAACAGATCTATAATTTAAAAAATTACCCAGTTTGCAGTATAGTATTGTAGCCTTACATCTAATGGAACTAGTCCTGTTTCCTGAACTCTAGACCCCTAACTTCATTGTTTCATCAGGGTAGTCCTCCCAGTTTCTCTTGAATTCTTCCTGGTACTGTCATGTGGAGTTCTCTCTGAACCCTGACCCTATTCCCCCCACCCTAGCCTTTTTCACTTTTCTATTTGGGGGTACACCATAGGTAGACAGGCACTGCCAAGAAGGGCCAAGCAGGGCACTGCAAAACTCTGTACAGACTCTGATATCAGGCTTCAACAAATCCCCCGTCCGACAGTCCGGGACAAGTAAAAAATGACTCGGACAAGTGAACTGCTCAATATTGTAGCCCGCCAGGCAAGCAGCACAAAAGTCTTCTACACATAGGAATTCGATGGCTAGTACTAGATAATTTGATATGGACTCAGTGCATATTCATGCAGAAAAGTAGACTTTGGGAATCCCTAGCCCGATGGACAAGTAATAAAAAAAGAATTTATCGAAGCCTGCTAATATAGTTCTTTGTGTGTCAAGTGCTAACATCTCAGTAGAGTTCAAGAAAGCTCTGTCAGTGAACCCTAGGAGCTTCAGGGAGTCCCCCTGGCAGATGGTGCATAGCCCATTTCACCTACATAATGTGCCATTCAGCACTATGTCCCCCCTCATGACGCTAGAAGCGAATAGCAAGTTTTAGCCATCTCAAGCTGGCAACTAATAATCCAGAAATCTATCAGAGAACTTCCTGTTCAGGTATCTTGAGATCAATTAAGTTAAAGGTGTTTGCCCCCTTCAAAGACTATTTACTCAATAGAGCAACAAGGTTGGTTTAAGCAGGGTTAACTGCCGCACTTACAGAGACAAGCTTCACCCGAGAAAATGCCTTTTTCTCAGGTATCGTTGGCTAAAATGTCCTATTCAGTTCTAGCAGCATGTGCCAATGTTTCACTGAAGTTTGGGGTCTGTAGTTAGATAAAGATTTTTGTCTCAAACCAGTTGATTTACATCAGGCTGACCACACATTTACCCACTTGTGGCATTTCATTTGGAAACAATATGTATGTGGTTTTGTGCCTAACAAATTTTTGGCTATTTTTTTTATTTATTAATGAAGACTGAAATCACATAGCTTGGCATGATTTAATATACAGTACATATATTCAAAAGAGAATTAGATGGAGTTAAAGTTGATATTTTACATAGCAGATATTTAGTGATCTGTATCAAAGACTTTAAGCCTGGGATTGGTTGCTATGTATGTTTGATGTAATATTCATTATTCATGCTTACTAACAATCCTCAATTTCTATTGGTCTATTACAGTCAAGTAACAATGTGTTACTATCCTTTAACAAACTCACAATGATTAATAAATGCATTCAACTTAGACTATTTCATTTTACTTAGGGTTTTGTTGTTTTAATGTGATTGTTTTCAAAGGAAGTTTAATTTCCTTTTAGTCTTTTAAATGAAAATACTGTTGCATGTGAATACATAAGGTAGAAAAATGCCAAAACTGTGCACTTACTGTGACTAACATGTGGTATAGTACACAAACATTACTGTCTACGCTAAGTTTAGGCTTAACATTAATGTTGGGGAACAAATTTTGATGCCCCAAAGATGTGTTTTATCTTCACTTCCCTCTAGGTCTTTGAAAAATATATCAGATAGATCAATTTCTTCCTTGCTCTTTGAAAGTTTTACTCACATCTCCCAATTTAGATGTAACTACAGCAAAATTCTGATTTTCTGTTTTCTCTCACAGAGGTTGCCATATACCTTATTAGCCCAACAGGCCCATATATCTAATTGTTGTGAATTAGCATCCCCTAAAAGTTGTTTATTTCTAGAGCTTTCATTTGGTGGACAGGTCAAGAGCCTGCTAAAATCAGTAAAAAGCATGTAAATGTTTCTTGGTAAGCAGACATTGGCATTATTTTGACCATGTAAATGTATTAACTAAGCCGTATGTTAAGGGAAATGGTACATTTGTTTTACAAATAAATTCATATTTTCAAAGGTAAAGAGCAGTCCTCCAAACTTATTTTGAAGAAAAATCCAAATAGCACAATTTTCGTCTTATTTCTCTTCAAAGTATCTTTCATTACATTTTATGATTCAACTATTGCATATTCAAGATAAACCAAGCAGTTACTTCCAGTAAATTTCACATTTGAAGAGAAAAAAATGTTGTCACATGACTCCCAACAGCCAATCATAAAACTGGACAGTCTACTACACTACTTCAATTTGGGATGACTGTTCCTGCCCTTTAAATTCATTTTTTATGGGCACAGAATGATAGATTATTTCAGAATAAGACTGTAAGGTAGCCCTATTTTCATGAATTGAGCTTTTCACTATAAAGAGAGATTCTGTGGTTTATTGCTTATGTGTATATTGTTCACCCAACTTTTGAAAATTCAAATGATGCCCCTACTGTTTCTGTTTTAATACATAATATTTTGAGGGAGTGAAATTATTGCTAGTGTTTATTGGTTAGATTGAATACTTTCATAATGGTTAAAGCTATTTTTCAGCTGTGTTGATCCATTTTAAGTGCAATATGCCCCTTTTCCCATTTCCCTTTTTTTCATTTTTTTTGAATATAAACCTGATTCTGAATTTAATAGTTCATTTCATCTAATAAAACGTTTGTAATCTTTCATCATTTAGAATGGATATGTAGACTGTCAGGATCCAGTATGTGATCCCGTTGATTGCCCTAATCCTACTATACCAGCAGGAAGGTGCTGTCCAGTCTGTGTAGGTAAGATAAACATCACTTTACACATATTTTTCATTTTCTAAGTGGTAAAGTGAGAGATTGGAAGGTGTAAACTTGGTCGCTCCCACAGTCATGTTTAACCAGGAAAAGTCATAAGAATTTGGAAAGTTATTTCAAGGCTTGGAAAAGTCTTGAAATTCAGGAATTTTGTGTAAAAATTTGAGAAGTCCAACCAATATGTTGCAAGATATGGAAAAATCTTGAAATTTGGGGAAAGCCTGTGAAGTCGTGGAAAAGGCATGGAAATGTTCACAATGTGACAATGCTTCATTCTTACCTGGAATATCAAAATGTGTTACCATTTGTAATATCAAAATTAATTATTCTCCTCACCCAAAGTTCCATTGTTATGGTTTAAAAATCTTTGTAATAGTTAGATGGAGTTTTACGGCCCAGTTTCCAGCTTATTGGTTCAAGTCGAGCCGGTCACAGCCTTTTTTCCAGTTGTGGCTCACTGGCTTGTTTTTACAAAAATCTTTGTAAGACATCTAGAGGGGACTCATGAAAATTTTTTTATTTGGCCTTTTATGTCAGAATTTTGCTGTTAGGGTTTGTTTACATTTTGCTACACATCAGGTGAACATCTCGGTAGAGTTTGAAAGTCAACTTTTTCATGTCAATTATGAAACTTAACCCTTTTAATTGTTAAACCTTAGCTTGACTGATTAGGCAATTATTTGTCTGATTTCCTTAGTACAGGACAAGAGGACCCCAAGCTCATTTTGTCTACTTCATATTGGCATGAAACTTGAGTTACTTATAAGCCAACCAAGCAAACAAGTCAATTGGGGTTAGTGAATGGAGGCACATATGAGCCAAAATTAGCTGGGATTTCATCAGAAATTCCAGGCAAAGCTCTCTCACTTCCCAAATGGAAGTGTTCATGCCATAGACCTATTTCCAAGTAGCAATTACAATGAACTGTGGGATAGAGTTTTGGGTGTACATCAATTTTCACCACAGTAAAATGCCATTGACAAAAATGACAAACACCAAAACTCTATCCCACAATCCTTTGTAACTGCTATTTGGAAATAGGTCTATGATTCAGCCAGCTGTCTTTCAGTGGTATCCAGAAAATTTTCCTTTGACTTTTCTATGGAAGATTAGTGTTTAGTATGCTCACAAAAGCTTGGAATGTAAGGCCAAAGTTTTCAAATGTGATTTTTTGCTTTTGATTAGCACTTGAAACCATTTTTGAGCCGCATAATTTTTAAAATGGCAACAAAAATTTGAAAACTGATTCCAATGTTTTATTCAATATTTAGGTCAATGTACTGTTGATGGAGTCACGTACAACAATGATGAAGAATTTACCCCCCTCAGTGATCCCTGCCAGCGCTGCAACTGTAGAGTGAGTTTAACCAAATTTTGAAAATTTTTGGTGGTATTCTTTTTGATATATAACTAAAATTTGAAACATCAAGGCAGCCTTCATTGCTTTTAAATATTCTGTTTGATAAGCGTTTTATTTTCCATATCATGAAATTATGTTGCAAACAAATTTAAGGATGCTGATATCAGTTTCATGAACATTTTGTTCTCTCAGAATGGTCAAGTATTTTGCTCTGCAGTAGAATGCTCCAGGTTGTGTGGTCATCCTCGTGATGAGCCTGGTCGGTGCTGTCCAGTCTGTGATGGTAAGTTCCTTTTGACTAAACCTTTCCTATATCTATGTTGCCTCTGTACTCGAAAGAGCTAGGACCCTCACCAGTCAATTGCTTACGTGATAGTCCAAAGAACAAGGCCTTGACAAAACTGCACCCTACTCTGTGTAAGAGCAAAACCATTGGACCTATTTGCAAAGGTTGTAAAGGGATAGTCAGGGACCTCCAAACCCATTTTCTTATCTCCCTAAACCCATTTACCCCCTCTCCCCCCCCCCTACTCTAATTTCCTTTGGAAGGGAGGTACAGGTTGAGATCGACCCTTACATGCACTACCTCCAGGTTGGTTGTCATCCTCTGAAATATCGGGGAGGTAGACATTGGTTTTATGTTTTCTTCTTCGTTGTCACTGATGCATTCACAATCTCTAGAAAGTAGCATATACTGTATACAATGTAACTCAATGGTGCCATTACTAGTACAAGTGGAAAGTGTATTTTGTTACTGTTTGCCTAACAGCTAGGTAGTCTGTAATTTGTTTTGACTTCATGATTGATTGGTTTCAGCAATGAGGTCTGGAGGTTGATCCCTGGCCACATCATAAGACTTATGAGTTGGTTAGATAGAGTTTTACGGCCCAGTTTCCAACCAGTTGGTTCACGTCAAACCTGCCACAGCCTTTTTTCCAGTTTTGGCTCACTGGCTTGTTTTCCCTATTCCATTGCTTATACTGAGCACCAAGCACAATGGCAGAAGGTTCTGTTTTTAAAGTGTTCGGTATGACCCAGCCATAAGACTTATGAGACTCATAAGACTTTGAAAATGGAACATATTGCCATTGCACGTGGTGGTCATCATAAGCAGTGGGGTAGGAAAAACAAGCCAGTGAGCCACAACTGGAAAAAAGGCCATGGACGGTCCCACTTAAATCAGTTGGTTAGCTGTGAAACTCCATCTAACCTATCCTTATCTTCAACCTAACCTTACCTTTTGAGGGCAGAGGCTGATTTGTGGAATTTCAAAAAAAGTGAAAGGTATTCATTTGCAGCACTGATGCTTTAAATATCATCTTGGAAAGTGGTGACTTTTGTCATTGCAGGTGTTGCACAGCGTTAAAATTTGTGCATACAATACGAATTTGACAGTTGGACTAACAATTATCTGTTCAGTAGTGGAAGCATTGCGCCAGGATTAACCAGCTTGGGTATATTTTATAGTCCTTCTAACGCTCCATGGTAGCTAATGTTTAACTCTTCCAGGACCATGCACTTATTTCCTACCTATTGTCCCTTAGGACCACCTTGCATTGAACCTTGGAACGGAGATGAACTTTCCCCAGAACCCTAGTAGCACAGTCTACACTGTGCATATGTCATACTTGTTGCCCATCATTTAGGTTCTAACTTTAGTATCAACAATCAGCTATGCTATCCATCATTTGAATGGACTAATTATGCAGTACACAAGCAAAGCTGCCTCGAAAGGGGTGTCGCTATGTATGAATTAATTTTCTCTGCAAAAGAACGTCCTATGTGCATGGTCTTCTCCAAATGGTAACTTTGGTATTTTGCCAGTGTTGTTGTTCAGAATTGTTGGTCAGGAAAGGGTTAATGTTTTAAAGTGGAATACTTTAAATTTTCTGCTCAAACACTGAACATTTTGCAATTATTTTGTTTTTCATAGTCTTTTCCACTTTTTAGATAGGATAATTTTTGACACTATGCCATCAGATTTAAGTGGTGATGTTACCTACATTTCAAAGAGTGTTAGTTCCATTCAGTTTTCAATTTTTCAATCTTAATTTTCTCACCAGGATGCAGTTATGAGGATGTGGATTATAATAATGGAGCTCGATTTATTTCTCCCAGTAACCCTTGCCATTCATGTACTTGCTTCGTAAGTAATCAGCAAACATGTTAACTTAGAGGGAGCTGTTTAATAATTAATGAAACCAAATGCAGACAACCAGTTCAGGGAGGGCTTTAGTCAGACCCTTCTTAAATCCTTAAAGTTCAAACACCATTGGCAGAAATGTGTGGCTGTGCTATGCCTGATGTCCAAATATCTACCTTTCTTTTAAGGGGGGGGGAATGGTAGAATTTGAAATTCTTTTTTACGTATACTCCCACAAGCAAACTAGCAGAGGATGCAGGGAATTTTTGAATCTTTGGCACCATTTTGAAACTTCTGCCAACCAAACACTCTGCCAATTAAAAATTGGAATTTCGTCTCACATTTGTCGAAGTGTGGTATGTTGAACTGTCTATCTAAAGAGTTTCTCCACATTTTAAAGGTATAGGTTTTTACATTAGATGGATGAGTCTCTGTTGTTACCAGGAAATGTAGTATTGTTTTTTTTTTTGTCTTTCAACAGAATGGAAATGTAGAATGCGAGGTAATTGACTGCCCTGATCTGGATTGTCCTTCACCTGTAGAGGTACCTGGGGAATGCTGCTCAGTTTGTCAAGGTAATAGATGGAAAACCTGAAAGAGATATGAACAATTGGAATAGTTTTAAGGCCTGAAAAAGTCTTGAAATGTAGGAAAATTGTGTGAAGTCCTGCAAAACTCAAGGATATTTTCTTTCACACAGTCACATTGTTCCATTAATCCATTTTGACAGGTAATATGTGTGTATATGAAATGTAATCTTGCTCATAGTATTAAACTTTGTTAGTAACCTCACCTCAAATTTTTTGTCATTGTTGGAAATTTTACATAAGATGTCAAGAGGAAGGTCATGGAAATTTATTGATGTAGTCATGGAAAAGTCATGAAAATGTCATGACTGGAAATTGATTCCCCAGAATCAAGTGTATGTTGTTACCTGGTACCTTTCAAGTGCTTGCGTTGGAAGATAATAATTTAATAAATGTTACACTTTTTTGAGAGTATGTAGCAGGGTATGTAGCTAAGAACACAAGTCCTTCCCAAAACTTTCTGAAGGGAAAAATGCTTTCACCCTTAATTGAATTAGTGTAAATAGTCCATGATATTTCATGATTGGCTCTTGACGATCATGTGACAATATTTTTTTCTCCTCAATTGTGACATTTAGGAGGAGTCACTGCTTGGTTAACCTTGAGTGTAAGCAATTTTAAACTTCTGAAATATTTTGAGAGATATTTGAAAGACAAGCAAGAATGAATTGAGAGATTTAGCAAAACAAGTTGGGGAGGTTACTGATTTTTTCCTACAAACTTCTCCATTTGCAGACCCAAATGTAGGTTTACTGTGCACAAGATAATTTCCTGGTGAAGTCGTATTGTGTAATCAGAACACTCTCAGTGCACACTGCAGTGCACCATATGCTATTCTGCATCTTTTGATATTTTAAACTCGTTCTCCTCCCAAGTTTAGTAACCAATTGAGAATTGGGGTTTTTTAGAACCAAAGATGTTCTTTGATCAATGGGTTTGTGCCTGTCTTTTAAGTCCCAGCAATACATACATGAGAGGAAACTCCCCTTAGCTCATTTGCAAAAACTGAAGTACCCAAGCAGAAAAAAATAAATCCTGAGAGCTGTCACTGCTTTTGTATACAGTGTCATAGAAGAATAGGAACACAATGCCTCTGTTGTGCTGGTCACTGGACATTTCCTGAGTAGTTTCATGGATCAATGCGCACACACAATACTCCATTGAAATTGACTTAATCCATCTTTCCTGCCATGTGCCTGCTATGGCGGGTACCAAATTTGAAAAGTAGCTAAGGGGCTTTTCCTAGCATGTATGCAAACCTTCCATAGATTTAGATGGATTTAAATTGTTATCCTGTTTGTCACCCTCAGAATGTACATATTTTGGCAGGACATATATCGATGGGCAAACATGGACGGCCAGAGGAGAACCCTGTACTGAATGCAGCTGTGTGGTAAGTAATCTCATGTTCAAAGTGTGAAAAGACCAAACCATATAATTTTATATTCCTTTTTTGGTTTCGATGATAAGAGAAACCTATGCATTCATGATGGCGTATGTGTGTATGTATGTATGTATGTGTGTGTATGTGTGTGTGTGTGTGTGTGTGTGTGTTTGTGACACTTTGTTGTTAACACGATATCTCAAGATAGGAATGTCGCTGAGTTTTCAAACTTAGTACATAGATGCCCTATATTAAGAGGAAGAACCCTATCGATTTTGGTCGAGTTTGAAGGTCATTTGAGGTCACAGGGGTCAAAAACTCGAAACACTTTACATTTAACACAACTAACTCGTTAACACGATATCTCAAGATAGGAATATCTGACAGTTTTCAGACTTGGTACTTAGATGCCCCATATGAAGAGGAAGAACCCTATCGTTTTTGGTGGAGTTCAAAGGTCATCTGGGGTCACAGGGGTCAAAGGACTCGAAACACTTTACGATAGGATATGGCACAGTAGGAATGTTTGAAAGTATTCAAATTTGGTACATAGATGTCCCATATCAAGAAAAAGAACAGCATAAGTTTTCATCGAGTTTGAAGGTTATTTGGGGTCACAGGTGTCAAAGGACTCGAAATACTTTACATTTAACTCATTAACACAGTATTTCAATGTAGAAATGCCATAGGACTTGAAACACTTTACATTTAACTCATTAACACAGTATCTGAAGGTATGAATGTTTGAAAGTATTCAAACTTGGTTCATAGATGTCCTATATCAAGAAAAAGAACAATATCAGTTTTCAACGAGTTTAAAGGTTATTTGGTGTGACAGGTGTCAAAGGACTCGAAACACTTTACATTTAACTAACTAACAGAGTATCTCAATGTAGAAATGTTCATAGGACTTGAAACACTTTACATTTCACTCATTGGCACAGTATCTGAAGGTAGAAATGTCTGGAAGTTTTCAAACTTCGTACATAGATGTCCCATATCAAGAGGAAGAATGGTATGGGTTTTGGTCAAGTTCAAAGGTCATTTGGGGTCACAGGGGGTCCAACCCGGAAAACCATGTTTACACAATATCTTAAGGTAGGAAGCTTGGATTGATCTCAAACTTTATATGTTGATGCAGTATGATGGGTAGATGAACCCTACAAATTTTGGTAGAGGTCAAAGGTCATTTGGGGTCACAGGGGTCAAACCCCAAAACGTTTTTTACATATCTCAAGTTGGGAAACTTGGATTAAATTCAAACTCAAGATGTTGATGTGTTATGATGTAAGCAAGAACCCTTTAGATTTTGGTAGAGGTCAAAGGTCATTTGGGGTCACAGAGGGTCAAACCCAGAAAATCTTGTTTACACGATATCTGAAGTTAGGAAGCTTGGATTGATTTGAATCTTGATTTGTTGATGCAATATGATGGGAAGAAGAACCTTATTGATTTTGGGTAGAGGTCAAAGGTTATTTGGGGTCACAGGGGGTCAATCCCCAAAAACCTTGTTTACATGATATCTCAAGGTAGGAAACTTGGATTAATTTCAAACTTGATATTTTGATGCATTATTATGTATGTAAAAAACCCTACTGATTTTGGTAGGGGTCAAAGGTCATCTGGGGTCACAGGGGGTCAAACTTGGAAAACCTTGTTTACAGGATATCTCAAGGTAGGAAACTTGGATTAATCTCAAACGTGTTTTGTTGATGCATTATGATGTAAGGAAGAATCCTATTGATTTTGGTACAGGTCAAAGGTCATTTCGGGTTAAAGGGGGCCGAACCCTGAAAACCTTGTTTACACATTATGTCAAGGAAGGAAGCTTGGATTGATTTCAACCTTGAGATGTTGATGCATCATAATGTAAGGAAGAACCCTATTGATTTTGGTAGAGGTCAAAGGTCATGTGGGGTCACAGGGGGCCAAACCCTGAAAACCTTGTTAACATGATATCTCAAGCAAGGAAGCTTAGATTGATTTCAAACTTGATATGTTGATGCGTTTTGATGTATGGAAAAATCCTACTGATTTTGTTAGGGTCAAAGGTCATCTGGGGTTGCAGGGGGTCAAACTCCGAAAACCTTGTTTGCATGATATCTCAAGGTAGGAAACTTGGATTAATCTCAAACTTGGTATGTTGATGCATCATAATGTGAGGGAGAACCCTATTGATTTTGTTAGAGATCAAAGGTCATCCAAGGTCACAGGAGGCTCAAACCCCGAAAACCTTGTTTGCATGATATCTAATGATAGGAAGCTTGGATTTTTTCAAACTTGGTTTGTTAATGAATTATGACGAGAGGGTGGACCCTATTTATTTTGGTAAAGGTCAAAGTTCACCTGGGGTTATCCAAGGTCAGACCTTGAAAACTCCTACTTTGTATTTCAAGGTGGGAAAATGAGAGAGGGTTCAAAGTTAGAATGTGGATGTGTGATGGTTGGAAGATGGCTTCTGTTGTCCTTGGTGGAGGTTGAAGGTCAATTGGGGTCACCAGAGATCAAACTATGAAAACTTTGTTAATAGGATAGATTATCTTAAGGCACAGCATGAAATTTGGGTTTTCATTGTAGAAGTGTTTTGGTTTAAAGAAAAACCAGCTACTTACTGGTGGAGTCAAAGGTCACTTTGGGTCACCATGTGTTACAATAAATGCAGCATTTTTTGAAAAGAACATGTTCTGTATGCATCATCGAAACCTCAATGCATTTTTGCATTCTGGTTTATTACTAATATCATTTATATTTTTAGCAGGAAATTGTGAAGGCTATTTTGTTTTTATACAAGTGTAATTGATTTAGTAATAGTATAGTGCACATGGGAATGTATAGTGGGGACATACACTTTGGGTTTCCAACTTTTGAAAGAGGACATGAGTAGCTGGCATCCATTTCTAATGCATACACCAGTGTTTATGCTAAGTTGCCTGATTGTCCAATTTCCACAGTCAGTTAAGAAGTCCATCAAAGAAAATAATTTATATGCTGGCAATTCCTGTAATAATTCTTACATACCATATGAAATCCACCCCTCCTCTCTAAATTGTGGAAGGGACCAATTTTCCCTATTTATTTTGGACCCCAACCAAACCACTGTAGCACACACCAGCATTGTGAATACAGATGCACACATTGTGTCATGCTGCTAGAATTGAATAGGACGTTTTAGCCAATGTTACTCAAGAAAAAGGCATTTCGTCGGGTGAAGCTTGTCTCTCTAATTGTGGTGGTTAACCCCGTTTAAACCAACCTTGTTGCTCTATTGAGCAAATAGTCTTTGAAGGGGGCAAATGCCTTTAACTTTATTGATCTCAAGATACCTGAACAGGATGTTTTCTGATAGATTCTGGATTATTAGATGGCAGCTTGAGATGGTTAAAACTTGCTATTCGCTTCTAGCGTCATGGTTATAATCAAACTGAATGGGAAGGGAGGGACAGGGTTTGCACAGGTCTTGGAAATCTCGGAAAGTCAGAGAGTACTGAAGTTTGAATTTCCGGGCTTAGAAAGTCAAGGAAAATTTTTCCCAAAGTCCTGGAAAAGGCAACAAATTGTAGGGAGTGGGCTCTTAACCCTTTGCAACTACCACAAAGTTGCAACTTGGGAATGCTGTACAAATGCCGTCATTTTTAGGGAAAATGATAGAATGCCTTAAGGGCTTTACGCTCATGCTGTGAAGTTGGTCTTATGACATTGGAATTTGATATGCTATACAGGAGGGCTTGGCTAGGACTCCACTCCTTAAAGACTTTTCCGTCACCCTACAAAGTTGATTTTATGTTTGTACATGATCAATAAAAGTATCAAATCTCCCAATTAGAACCCAAGCTAAAGCCTTGGTTGCAAGCGAAGTGAACTGACCGGCTTAGCTAATTCCCTAAAAAAATTTGCCTCTTTTGTGAAACCTGCAATATATCTCAGTCAATAACTCTTAAAGATCCGGTGAACATTTGACCTCAATATTTTTGTATTTATGAGTTACAAGAGTTTCTAGTAAATTTAAAAGCCCCCCACTAACTGACTTGCTGTTTTTCATCTTACAAATGTGTGTTTATTTTTTTTTGTTTTATGACAATTTAAGGGAACAAGAGTACGATGTCAACCATTAACGTGCGCCAATGCTGACTGCACCCATCCCGTACCAGGTGCATGCTGCCCTCTATGTGACTCCTGTCTGTTTGAAGAAAACATTTACAATAATGGTCAGACATTCAGACCTGATAACTGCAGGCAGTGCAACTGTTTGGTGAGTGTTTGAGATTGTTGCACTTTTTAATTGAAATCATGTAGGCATTCATTTCAACTTTTGTCTTTCAGGTTAAAATATGGAAAGGAGTAGGTCATTTTATTTAATTATTTGAAAGAATTAAACTTTTTTTATTTTAGCCTGTACATGCATTCCCACATCCTTCAAATTTGCAATTACACATTAGTCTGTATAGTACATGACCATTTTGAAGGTAAATAAACCCAGTAGTTGCACTTAATCCATTTAAATATCAGCAATATGACTTAAAAGCCAGCAGCACCACGTATTTGAATTGATATTGTGACAAAATGTCCCTGCTCAAGTTTTCTTTAGTTCAGTAATTACATCTATCTTACTTAAACTCTTATGAAAAGGTCAATGTGATCAATAGATGTATGTTCTATTCTGTGAATATATTGTTGTTACAAGTATTGGTGTTATACAGACTTTTAGTGAGTCATATTTGTTCTCATGGTTTTCCATACCCGTGTTTTTCCATCATTAAAATGTACTCATATATTCAAGAAAATGGATTTGTACTCATTATACTCACAAGTAATTGAATATCTGTGCTAGTTCAACTTTTAAACTTGTACTCATAAAAATAACATGTAGTTGTACTCATACTTAGATGCTCCAATTGTCTGTAGTTGTACTCGTGAGAATGGATTTGTACTCATCATACTCAGATATTTTTAACTTTTATGCTAATGTAACATTTGTACTTGTATTCAGGAAAATGACATGTAGTTGTACTCATACTTAGATACTCCAGTCGTTGGTATTCATTCTCATAAGAATGGATTTGTTCTCATTATACTCAGAAATATTTGAAGTGTTATGCTAGTGTAACATTTGCATTTATACCGATAAATATGGCATTTACTTGTATTTTTACTTTCAATGTATTAATACTCAAGCATACACACGTATCCACAGATTTTAGAAAGTGGTTATTAGTGCTCAGTGCAAAATTTTGTACTCCAACCTTTAAAGAGGCATGTTGTGGTACTTATACAATAGCACTCACAACCTGCTGGGACACTTTATTTAAACTCATGGCCAAATACTCACTTTTCAAGCTATAGTATGATATGCTTTAAGGTGAGTACAAGTGTTATAGTATACTTACCACAAGTTTGTGTTGTATCTCACCAGAATGGGAATGTGATCTGTACATCTGAAGAATGTCCTGCACTTACTTGCCAGAACACTGTCAGAGATCCTGGCCAGTGTTGTGATCGTTGCCAAGGTAACAGTGATTTACAATTTTGTAAACATGTTTTGTTGTTTGCTTCTTTAATCATTTTTGAATCATCCAAGATATTAAACAAAAAAAAAGGAAGAGTATGGATTAAGGCTATGCAAAAATATACATAGATCACGCCTACACAGTAAAAATGTAGGCTTATTGTTGGAATACATTATCGAAAATAAATAATGATAACTTTAAATTTGTGAATAATGTGTTTAATTGTGATAGCATGTATAGCTTAAGTTCTTGTCGCAGTTGTATTGCTTTCAATATTGTGGGGTTTTTTTTGTTTGTTTACTTACTTAATGTACTGTTTATAAATTTTAGATTTATGGTGGATTAAAGAAATTTGGATTGAGTTGGCAGAGCATTTATTGGTATTGTCAGTGCATATGTTTATTTCTCATTAAGGTTGCCTGTATGAAGGATTTGAACATGGTAGTGGGGAAACATGGATATCACCCATCGACCCCTGTCTTTCCTGTCAGTGCCAGGATGGTGTCACTGTGTGTAACGAGATCAGGTGTCTAACAGAAGACTTCTGCACCAACCCAGTCAGTGTGCCAGGGCAATGCTGTTCCATATGTCCAGGTATGATATTATTACCAAAGTTCTATTTTTAGGTGCATTGCTATAGTTCATATAGTACCCCAGCTGCACCTTTTCTTAACTAACAGTAGCTGCATTCTTGCTTTGCTACTATAAACTTTAGGGAGCATAGCTTTTTCTAGCCTCCAGCAGTCAAGTCAACAGATTACCCATTGAGCTTCTACTGCATATTCTGAACAGCCCAGTGACAACAAGCAGTCCTCTGTGCAAGTTAATGAGGCAGCAATGGGTTGAGGCTACAAGCAGGGAATAATGCTTTTCCTATCACAGTGTTCCCAGCCTTACCTGGAAAACTACCTGGAATGTCATTGAATTTAAAAAGAGATGCTTTAAATCCTGGAAAAGTCATTAAAATTTGAGGCAAAATGCTTCAAATCCTGAAAAGATCATGGAATTTGATTAGCCAAAGACAAGTGCCGAAGAATTGATTGGCTATGGTGGCTTTTACTGTGTTTAGGTGGTTGTGGTACATGAACTAAAGTATCTCAGCACTAAAAAACCAGAAGGGAGTAGCGCCCCTCGCCTCCAGAACTGTTTCTCCTATCACATCATAATGTTGCTTAAGCTAGCATTATTTTGTAAAAGGAAAGTACTAAGTGTACCCAAAATAAAGATTCAAAAAATAGCACTAAAATGATTGTCCTGCAAATTGTTTTGTGTAGCGGTATTTTTGATTAGGTTCTATTTAAGTTGAATGCAACGATTCAACCACAGTTTGCTGACAGGCTGTGATTTGCTGACTCTGAAGGCTGGGGTTCACTCTGAAAGTCCCAGACTGAATGGAACTTCATATGCATGAAGTTCCTTTCAGTCTGGTGCCTTGTCTTTGGTTATCTCTGTTATGAACGTTTATAAACTTCCTTTCACAGCCTAGTCTTCATCTGGGACATTCCCTGCAGAATGTTCACATTTGCAAATGTATCAACTGGAAGTTTTATATGTGAAAAATAAAACACTGCATTTCCAGTTGACTTAAGGTGAAGCATGAATAGAACACCAAAGAATTGTAAATGTAAAGTTCACACAGGCATATGAAGTGAAGGCTCACATAAACCTGACAGACAGCCCAAGTGATGCCATGCACTGAAACATATGAGAATTTCTGCCTGGTTGGATTTGTGATACTTCCCTAAGGTGAAAAATGGATGGCTGTAAGGGGTTGAAAAGGAGGCCATTTTATGCCTTTGTTATACTTTTACATGTTCACTTTAGACTAAGCATAAGCACTCCTGTAAACTGGCGTAAAAAGTGTAGCATTAAGTTAATCTAGTTCAGTACTGTAATTACAGTTCTTTTGTCTAGACTGGTTAAAAAGTAAATGTTTTCATGCTGGAACTCTGAAATTTTATCATGGAAAAATCAGGGAATTTTATTTTCTCGGAATGCTGGGCACCCTGTATCAACCAGAGTGAGTGACAAAACAGCACAAATAGCAGTTTAGCTGTATATATGGCTGGCAGTTACGAATTGCCTGTGGTTAGCAAAACAAAAGGGCATAGCAATGATGATACCAGGATTGTCCAAGCTTTCATAGCAAAGGCAAGCATGCGCAGCATTAAACTTGTCTGTGGACTGATGGGGACTATAAAAAAGAGTATGCTCCCTTTATGCATATGATGTCACGGAGCGAAAAGTGCTCCCCCATGTGAAGCAAAGTGCATATCCATTTAAGTTTCAAGAACAAATGGAGGCAGTTGATTTGTCAGCCGATGGAATATGCTCACAAGTCTACCATACATACAGGGCAAAGTCTACTGTGTGCAGCCACATACACTTTTCATTGTTTTCTACTCAAAATGATATTGGCATGATGGGAATGCATAATGTCTGTACACAGTGCAATGACAGGAACAGTACACTTAGGCAGAGTATCAACACCAGGCTTCTAGAATTGCATAGGAGGTTTCAGCCAATGCTACCCGAGAAAAAGGTGCTTTTTCTCAGGTGGAGCTTGTCTCTATAATGGCGGCAGTTAACCCCGTTTAAATCAACCTTGTTGCTCTGTTGGGCAAATATTCTTTGAAGGGGCAAATGCTTTTAACTTTATTGATCTCAAGGTTCCTGGATTATATAGTTACCAGCTTGAGATGGCTAAAACTTGCTATTCGCTTCTAGCGTCATGCACTGAACTTTCAGTTACTCTTACCTTTCATTGACTATTGTTTCGACGTATAAACTATTCAGTTTACTTTCTTCTAAGTTAAGGATCCTTCTTCAGAGTTTGGAAATTGCATTGGGAACTCTAATTAGCTGAAATCTGTGGAAGTACGTAGTTATCTCATTTTACAGAACTTTGTTTCAAAAAGATTTAATATAGTTACATACAATCTCTCTCACAAGTGGTATAAAGAGCATCAACTTGTAGGCAGGAAGTCTAAGAGCTCGACTCCTGGCCAGGTCACAAGGAAAACTTGAAAAATGGAAGATCCTGCCGTTGTGAGTGATGCTCAGCATAAGCAATGGAGTACTGGAAACAAGCCAGTGAGCCACAACTGGAAAAAAGGTCGTGGCCGGCCCAAGTTTAACCAGTCAGTTAACATAGCCATAAAATTCCAAATAACTAATTACAATCTCTCACGTGATGATGTCACTGCTCTCTTGATACAAAGGAGTAATTAAAAAACTATGCATGTTTGCTTCGAAGAATTTTCATAAATTAGCGAAAGAACCTTTCTGTATCATAACTTATTTTACCTCTTATTCTGTCAGGATGTACGTACAATGGGGTCACCTATCAAAACGGTCAGTCCTTCTTCCCTAATGGTGATCCATGTGAAAGCTGTCTCTGTGAGGTGAGCTTTTGAAATCAAAATGAATTCCATTTTTAGTTTATTTGTTACCTCTCTTAAGTTGCTAGTAAATCCTCTTTTAGTTAAGTTAGTAACCCCTCCCTACCCTGTGGTAGATACTCATCTTCTTTTTTGTAAATTTCTCCTTTTGTGGCCGTTTATTCCACCCTCTCCCCCCCCCCCCCCGCCCAACTTTTGCGCATCAGACCTCTTGCACTTCTTTGAAATACTAAATAGAAACAAAGTACTTAGCAAAAAAGCACCAGAAGGGTCAGTTCTGTCAGAGAATGACAAGGAACTTATTTGCCATGTACCAGCTTCACATACAGTTTAAAATTATTTACAAGAATACCAATTAAATTCAGGATTAGTTAAATTGTTACGCTTTTATTTATTTCATTCAAGATATTCACAGCATTTTATCTTTATATAACACATGTCGCATCTCTTTCCTTAATGGGCGCACTGTTTATGTATTCTTTCTAGCATGGCAGTTTGACTTGCGTACGTCAAGGCTGCCCCGACCTCAATGATTGCCCTCTTGATGCAATTCAACCCCCGGACGTAGGGGAATGCTGTGGTACATGTACTAGAGGTAAGGTGTCATGCATTAGATATTGTCAGTATATGCACCACATTTTCACATGGAAAAAATTTGGTGTCTTAATTGAAAAGAGTTTATATCCAATCTGTTTCTGAAATGTAAACCAGCCATTTAAGGGAAATATTGTATATATTTTAAGGAAAATTTTTTTTTTTAAAACTAACATTAATGGACACTTAATGATAGAGCATTAAAAACAACACAATATTTGTGCCTTCTTTTCAAGAAGTAGATTTGTAACTGATAAAAAGCTCAAGAATCATTTGTTAAACTAAAATTTTCAAAATTCAAATGATACTTCTTTTCATGCAACAACTCACCTTATTGCTCATCTGCCTTATGTATTCTACCAGTGGTGTGAGCTCTCTCTATTAATATAGGCACAGTTTAACAGAATTTCTCCAAATACAAATAAAGACCCACCTCATTTAGAAATGAATTAATTAACATGTTGATGATGAAAATGTTTTGTGTTTATTTTTATCTGTATCTGTCTTATAGTACAACGGCAGCGAGTTTGTGATGAAGCTTCCCATGGACAAACATACAGACCATACAGTGATCCTTGTTTTACTTGCACATGCACGGTAAGTTTTAGGAATTGCTGCTTTGGGCTTAAAGAGTGGCAGATGTTTCTGCTTGAAAAGAAAGTTCACAGATATTTCAGGAAATGTTAACCGTTCATGACGGTAGAAGCCAATAGCAAGTTTTAGCCATCTCAAGCTGGCAACTAATAATCTCGAGTCTATCAGAGAACTTCCTGTTCAGGTATCTTGAGATCAATAAAGTTAAAGGTGTTTGCCCCTTCATAGACTATTTGCTCAATATTGCAACAAGGTTGGTTTAAACGGGATTAACTGACCCATGTGCAGAGGCAAGCTTTACCAGAGAAAATGCTTTTTTCTTGTGTAAAACTGGCTAAAACTTCCTATTCAATTCTAGCGTCATGTTTGGAAAATAATTCTGACAATGAGATGTTATGACCAGGACATGCACAATATAGCTTTCTCCCACACTTTGGTTTTTCACCAGGTGACTGCAATAGGCTTTTCTCGTGCCAAGCCCCAAGCGCACAGAGGATCCCCAAAATATAAAATGGTGACCTCTGGAAGTGACCTCAGGTCATTTCCACTACCCCTTGACAAAAACTTACAATCAAAATTAGTCAATAAAAGGAAGGGGACACTGGATTTCCAATTATTTAGCCGCTGAATTTTGTGTAATTCATTCTTAAAATGTGGAAACACTTTTGTGGCATTAGTTTCTGTGTAAAAGTATAGTATTCTTATTCAGTCATGGAGTACAGAGAACACAAATCCTTTTCATGAACATTAAATACAATGTTGTATAGTTGAGGCTGATCTGGGCCTCTACAGTCTCTCTGGCCTCTGTTTCAAGCCTGTATTCATTGGCCTTTACTTCAAAAATTATTTTTATCAGCTGAGCACTTGAAATAATTTCCAATAGGTGGCATCTCAAGATAAGTGCTTGCTACAAGTCTCATCCCAATGTTTGCAACAATATGAAATGGAGAATCATAGAATTGCAGTCACAGTGCAGTGAATGTTGATTGGATTCTAATATGCTTTTGGTGAATTTTTATTAAAACTTTCTACATCTCTGGCCAGAAAGAACCCCAAATTTGCCAATCTTTGGAAATATAATATATGATATGCATCTGTTGGCAATAAAAATGAAATGGTAACTAAATGTTTCATGATGTCACACTGATAGACACCCTTAATCAGACACACGTAGTCTAATAAAAGCTGTCTGTTAATGTGAAGTCATGCACTAAATAGTGTAAGTACAATTTTTCTAGTCCTGCAGTGCAAATCGTATATTTATACACAGGTTGGCAAATTAGTGATGTTCTTTCTGATCAGAGGTAGAGAAATTTTTAATAATAACTTGCAAAAATCATGTTGGAATCTGATCTGAATTTGTTACTGTGTGTGGGCAGCTACTCTGTTGTTCTTGGTGTATGTCAAAGGTAATATAATGAGAAAACAAGCAATGCATTTATTGAAATTTCATGTCATGAATATATTTGTTTCCTTAGAACTCCTCAACATGGGAGTGTATGCAAGACATGTGTCCAATGCTGATGTGTCCTCGCAGTGAAAGATTCAAACAAAGGGATGAATGCTGCCCCAAATGTCAGCGTAAGTAACTTTTCCCTCTATAGACGAATTGGGTCAGCAAGTAATGATTCAGGTTGCCATTACCTTTTAATCTTTCAATGTCCTTGCTAACCAGTACCATGGAAGGTTTTTCTCTAAATTGTATCTTGATCCCTTCAATGTCACTGAATATGAGGGTTTGAAACTCATGTAGACAATATTTAAACACGATTCAAGGCTGATGGACCCCACTAATGGCTGCCCACTGTCACTAAAAACAAGCGCTGATCGGATTCAACCATAGAAGCTTTGCAATTACGCCACAGATACACCATGTTGAATACAACCATGCCCAGTACTTGTGGTTTTGTTCTACTAGAACAAAGTTTTATAGTAAACGTACTGCACGGTTTGCACTGTGCTATACACAGTGTGTACATATTCAACAAGCAAATACATCAAGTGTGGTGTGCCATGTAGTTAAATGTCACCCAACATGGCCACCCGAGAGTATGTTGACATCATATGAAATGTCTCTGTAACATCAGCAATCAAATCAGTTATTGTCTCATTCTCTTACATGGAAAAAATAAGAAAAAAAAAAATTGAGAAATAAGGCAACTTTTGGCTTTTCCATAAGTATTAGAGGCACTCCAAACTACAAGTTTTGCAGTAGTCCACAGAAATTCTCAATTTTTACAGCTCTTTGATTGACAACAGGTTCGAAAAAATGCAGAATACTGTAGGTTATATTAAACAGCATTTTCTGTACTAAATATTTTGATGAAGCGTTGAAGTCTTGAATACTCACTCATCTTGAAGAAATAAACTGAGATTGTGTCTGGATTAAGATGAGTTTTAAATAGTTGTGGGAGGGACGTGAACAAGTAGGTTTAAGAATTGTGGTTGTTTCGGATGAGAGCTTTAGGCCTTTAAAAGCGTACTATTTGAAAGAGACAATTCTCACAGCAAGAATTTCAAGTCACTTAGTGAAATATGGACGTAATTAATTTCAAGTTTTCTTTCTCTCATTTAGGCTGCATTGATGAAGATACTGGATCATCATATTTCACAGGACAAACATGGAGAAAGGGATCAGATTCATGCATCGTTTGTAACTGTGATGTAAGATTGTAATTTATTTTTGGAACAGTAAATTTCCTGTCTCTAAAATGGTGGTCTACCCTAGTGCCCCTGGGACTCAATATTCCTAGGGTTCGGTGTTTTCTATTTTGGTGTTATTTGATGGTTGGCAGAGGGGGTCCCTTATTGCCAGGATTTGATGTTCTTAGAAATTTAAATGTTTGCTTGGTTTCAGGGGACAATGAACCATGAGCAAAATAAACCCTGGGAACATTTTAAATAGCCCACTAATTGAACCCTTTGGGCACCTTCTTTGCCAACAGGGGCACTGACAAAAGGCCATTGTCACTGTTGGACAGCAACCACACCAGACTTTTGTCTCAAAAACAAAAAGGAAATTATACAAAGTGCCACTTCTTCTGAACCTAGATTTATTGCATGCAACATATTAAGACCTTTCAAATGATGCCCAGTGAAATGTAAATTGCTACTAAAACATGTCATGTACTGAGACCAGGCTTAACCCTTAGCTAATATACCAGTGTAGTGTACCAAAGCAACATGTATGGTGGTTGCTGTGAAGGGTTAAGACCAGGGCTTGTTCCGTAACCAGAGTTTATAAAAGGTTATATATACATATACCATATGTTCGGTACCAAATGAGAGATTATTTCATATTGAATAAAATTTGTGATCACATGCTGGGAAAAGCCCCTTAGCTACTTTTCAAATTTGGTACCTTCATAGCAGGCACATGGCAGGAAAGATGGATAAAGTCAAGTTGAATAAAGTATTGTGTGTGTGCATGGATCCACAAAGCTACTCAGGAAATGTCTAGTAACTGGCACAATAGAGGCATTGTGATTTTATTCTTTTATGACATTGAACACAAAAGCAATGATGGCTGTCAGAATTTACTTTTTTCTGCTTGGGTACTTCAAATTTTTCAAATGAGCTAAGGGGAGGTTCCTCTCATGCACCAGACTCTGTTCCCTGGCTGTTCTTTGTAGATAACAAAGACTGAAGACATTTTCCCATATCCAGTACCACAGTGACAAAGACTATCAGTCTGAGAAAAGGGGGGTGCATGTTAGTGTGTGGTCCTAAGAGGATAGGAGATGCAAAACATTATTAACAATAAATAAGGTTGTAAGAAGAAACATTCTTTTTGTTAATGTTGAAAATTATGATAAAAAAATTACCTACAAAATTGGTCTTTGAAATGATGAATTGTGAACAATGAATTAAAGTTATGCAGTAGCATAGACACAACTTTTTCTTCTTAATAATTGAACAGTTGTTATAATTGAAAATTTAAATTTTGAAACATCAGAAAAAACGATCGCAATTTGAGTCTCACTTGCCAGGCCTGGGAAAATGGTTGACCTTTGTGAAATGTCATGTCATTAACAGTCTTGTTTAGCTTCGTATAAGTGCACTTGTAACCCCCTATGCATCACTCCTAGACTATTAACACCAAATATGACAAAAAAAATTCCTAATCTTTGAAAGCTGTCAGAAGATGTTGTAGAATTTGTTTGGGTTCAGGAATCCTCGCAAAATCAATAATTCAATACAAAATCAATAATTCAATAATTCAATACTTGCAGACAAAGCTTACCTTAAGCATGGAGTTGTTACAAATGTGGACGTTATTTAAATTACATGTACACTGCTTTTTGTCAAAAAATTGTTCATATAGATGTTACAAAGTATTTTTATTTTCTATGCTATGTTTGTTGAGTGTGTTTAGTACATATCTGCATGCGTCTGGCAATTCCTTGTATAATCATTGGGAGAAGGCTTACTTACCACTAGTCATATTAATTCAACTTGGAAGTATTTTTTTTTGTTTCTAGTGGCGCAATATCTTAGTTTTGTAGCTATTTTTTTCCTTTACTGTGTTTTAAGGGAAGGGTAACTTAGTCATCCCCTCCCCCTTCCTTCCACATGGATACTGTGATTACTTAGGTCAATGGATATGTTTAATTTTAATTTGACTATATCACAAATTTTGGTTTTCAGTATGGAGCCATAAACTGTCAGGTTGAGAAATGCCCGGAGCTTGAATGTGAAGAAGGTCTAGAGCCTGTTAAAGTGGATGGCTTGTGCTGCCTGGAGTGTGCAAGTAAGAAGAGGGATGGTTTGCTATTTAAGGAGGAGGTGTAATTTAATATGATCTGTAAGCAACCTTAGGAAAACTTCCCATGTAGGCCACAAGAACTCATGGATCTTACGTAATGATGTGTAGCCATTGTTAACTTAAGCAGTAAAACTTGAAAATATGTCTATGGATAAAGTCTGTTTGAAAAATATGATTGTCCTAATTTATCACCAAAAGAGGATGGTCTCATATGTTGAGTAATATTCAAGTTAGAAGAATAAATTAAGCTCATCTTTTATCTATTTTTTTTTCTGTTTTATGATGATATTATATAGATTTTTTTTCCTTTTTTTTTCAGATAAAAAAATTCCTTGCTACTATCAAGGTGTCCAACATGAGGTTTGTTTGAAATTCTTATCATAGTCTATAAAATTGAATTAGTTGTTGAACTTTCCATGCTTTCATCCCAAAGTGGACTTGATGCAGGCATAATACTAACCATTAGAGCCTTTCATGGATTTAAACCAATCTCCTCCATTAATTTCATGTTTTAATATTTTGAATGTATGATGAAACATGAAGGAACTTTGCATTCTGCCGTATTGTAAGGTTCATATGTGTATTTATCACATTGACAAAAATCATACACCATACCACACAATGCAGTTCAAGGGAACTATTACAAAATAATAATAATAACAACAACAACCAACCACCAACAATCACTCACCAACAACAGCCAGCAACAACCAAACACCAATAACCAACAATCAACCACCAGCTCTCAAACATCAACAACAATCAACCACTAACAACCAACAATCAACCTCCAACAAGAGCCAACAATGAACAACAACCAACCACCAACTCTCAAACACCAGCAACAACCAACAGTCAACCAATCACAATCAACGACCAACCAACAATAACAGCCAACAACAAGCAACAACCAACAACAACCAACAGTAACAGCCAACAACAATCAACCAACAACAACAGCCACCAAAAACCAACAACAACCAACAAATGAGTTTGTGTTAAAAATGCACCAACACTACATTCAAAGAAAAGCTGTTATCATTTTTTTACAACTGTTCATTTTCCTTTTCACTGATATAAAAACCAACTGCCGCTTTGTCTCCTCAAAACTGTATGCACTAGGAGAGTTATGAAAAGTGCTTCATTTGAAATTTGGAAAGTTTGGTTTAAAACTGGGAAATATTTTTGGAAAAACAAATTCAATATTTCTTTGCCTTTATACCATGTGGCAAGATGAACAAGTCCAACAATTGAAATCTAATTAATAAATTTATCCCTTTCATTATCACGTTTTGTGTGCCAGACATCTGCTTTATTATACACTGTTCACCTTTTATGGCACAGTACAAATGTGTAAAATGATCTGTTCTACAGTTTTTATAATGTAACCCCTGCCTAGTTCTTAGTCTCCTGTTAATCCATCCCAATGCAAACACTGGGGATAAAATTTACCGCTGTTGGGACCTGCTCATGCCGGTTCTTTTTGTAAGTCACAATAGTGTCAGATTAAACTGGGTTTTCAGGGATGGCATCATGTCTTTGACCAGTAACAGTAATCATGTTTCCAAGTCTCCTGATTGACGTCTCACAAATTATGCCCAAAGGGCGAAATATTTGTAATAATAGACAATGTGGGGGATGCATTGAAAGTAGTATAAAAGCTTCCAATATTTTTAGGAAACTAATGAGTACATCTTCCTGCTCTAATTTGGTCCCATGAGACAACAGTCCATTCCAAAGAGCATGTGGATGACCTTGCATGAATAAAGTTCCCCTTTTTTTGCCTTTAAAAAAAAAAAAATTATTTATGTTATTACTTTGTTGTGATCCGTGTTTTAAATTATAAATGTAGGATGATATTATGCAAGAGACAACCTAATTATCGGCTCTTCTTCCTTCCATGCTGCAAGATCTTTGTCTGAATTAATGATGAAGGAGTGAGGTTAACTCATTAAAATAGCAATTTAAAATGAAAATCTTCCTGAATTACAAGTGTGAGGTACAAGTCAAACATTGCAAAATGATTTTACAATTAGTTCGAAAAAGTTGCGAAGTTCAAAAGGTCAACGTTTTGAGTTAGGTTAAAGACCTATTAAAACTTAAAACTCTGTGTATGCCTTTTGAGAAAATTTAAATAAAATTCCTTTGGACAGCCATTAAGCAGAAAACTGGTTGTCTGTTCAGGAAATGGTATAGTCCGTCTGATTTTTAGAAATGCTCTAGTTACACATGACATTGGGAAAAAAATGGTCGGTGGCTTCAACTGGACTTTATTATTGAAATCAGGGAATTGAGAGTTGGTTGATTTCATCATAATTCTACAATGCATGGAATTTAAATTTGATGCACCCAAAACTTTGGGGTTGTCCACAACCATCTTGTAATATTTGGTATACTGGTAGAAATTCTATTCATCTCTGATGTTATGGATGCCTGTTAAAATCCTATACCAAAGTTGTCATATCATTATGTTTCTTCCTTGTTTAAGATACTTTTTGTTGCCTTTCTATCAGTGTTTGAAAGTGAGAGCTATGAAATAAATTATCAATGCTAATGTATGTTGTGATCATGAGTTTGAATTTAAGGACCCCATCCCCCAACCTACGTACCCAACTTGCAAAAAAGGGAAAAAAGGAAATGTGTGTTGTCTCATGCAGCCATACCCTCTTCCTTCATCTCCCAAACAGAAAGAAAAGGGATGACATACCTTTCCCCATCCATGATTGCATTCCATTCCTTTCTTTGCTGGAAGGATTAGTTTCCAAGCTCTCTGATAGCTCTCTTGGTATCCACCCCCCTCCACCCCCCAACAACTAGTGAATGGGGTTTTTTTAACAGTGCAAGCTCAGAAGGGATTTATCTGAAAAGGATCAACAATGAAGTCATCTTCTTATTTCACCTCTCAGCCAAAAGTAATACCCAACTCATCTAAGTTGTAAATACAAACTAGCAGATCTTACTTCAGTGATTGATATGATTGAATTTTACCCATCAGGGCTCGAAAAATAGGGTGACCGAGTGCCCAAGGGCATCTTGTCTAATGGCTTGGGCAACAAAGATTAATGACTTGCACAGCAGAACATGCCCAACTGGGCACCTCAAGTCACTGTGCAGACAGATCATCACTGTGCTGGAAGTTTTCCATTAACTATTGTAATAACACTAACTTACTACTCAATGGACTGTTCCTCTCAGTGCTTGCTACAGAGATTGTTACTGTAATGCCATGGGCCAACAAAGTTATCAAATAACAAAGCATTACCACGATATCCTAATTTCGTTTATCTTTTGATATTTTCTTTATTTGGGCAACAATAGAGCTATGTTGGGCAACCAAAAACTACTAATTTAAAAAAATGGGTTGCCCAATAAGGCAACAAGACATTAGAAAATTTTTCAAGCCCTGCCCATGGAGACTGCTTCTCCATAATTTTACTCTACTCTTCAGTAGTGTGCAGCCATCAGCTTTTACCAATGGAATGTTTCTCACAAGTGATGAAGTGGTTCAAATTCACCACTTTACAGCTTCATAAGCTCAACGGAGCATGGGATGGGGAAACTTCTACTCGGCTTATATTCTTTCAAGATTTATCCTTCCTTCAATTACAGAGTGGAGAAAGCTGGGCTCGTGACGAGTGCACTGTTTGTGAGTGTGTTGAAGGTGCAGTCCAATGTGAGACCTCAAGATGCCAGGCTCTCTTCTGTGCTGCAGTGAGTTACTTAAATCTCTATTTCTTGTTTTATATACTATTCTTTATAAATCTTTCAAATAAGCAAGGTCTGTTAGTGGTTACGAACAAAGCTTATATCTTTGACTCTAAAGTCTTTCAAAGTATTGATTGTTGGTTAGTTTTATTGAGAAAGCTGAGAACATTTTGAAGGGTTGTTGGGGAGGAGGATTGATTGCACTGAGGTTGAAGGGATTTTTTCCATTTGTCTTTCCAAGTAATAACACTATGCTTGCAGATGAGGTCAGTCTTTAAAGGGTTGTCCTTTTTGCAGAATTTTCCAGTATCATGAAAAGTTGTGTAGTTTTGTTGGTATAGATTGGAGACGGTCAAGCAAAAATCATAACATT
Organism: Holothuria scabra; assembly: GCA_037179385.1. NCBI lineage: Eukaryota > Metazoa > Echinodermata > Holothuroidea > Aspidochirotida > Holothuriidae > Holothuria > Holothuria scabra. The sequence continues at coordinate 7,412,996 of CM074197.1, read as the reverse complement.
CTTCTCAAGAGAGCCTTTCTTTGAAGTGTCTACCATCCATACTATATTCCTGGTCTCTTGAAACAGGGATAGGGGTAATGGGGAAGAATTTTAATAATTTAGTCAAAAAAGGAGCAAGGAATTTTACTGCTAAGTGATGTTGGAGATCCCTCTCTGGGTCCTTTGATGCATTTTGGTAAAGCTTGAGGTGACATAATGACATGGTTCTATAAAACGACCACAGTGGGTAGTGCTTTGGGGCACTTAGCACGCCCTATTTATGTTCTGAAACTAAGGTTAAATGTATAGCTGTCCTGCCTGGCAAACATTTACAGCAAACTATGCTGAAAAGTTGCTGAAAATATGAGCCATTTTGGTCGTATATTCCAACTGCACATGCTATGATTGAGGTAACTTTGTCAAATTATTGCAAAAGAAAGCATCATGTGGAATTGGAGCCCTCCTACAGATACAAAAAGTAAACCAATTGCTCACCTAGCACTAAGGTACAGTATGTACTAGCTATAACTGTGTGTACCAGGAATACATGTTTTGGTGGTGGATCAAATGGTGCAGTAAAGCATTTCACTGAGGAAATTCTATTTTCATACAATACTTTATTTCCACAGTGTCCTCCATGGTGAGATTGAAAAACATCCTTCCAAAACTTGTGGCAAGAAAAGATACATTATGTGAAATAGCCCTTACCCAAAAAGCCTACCACAAAACAGTCCCAAACCCAACTTTTAGGCAGTAAGTCTGGTTACCTCTTGATATTGGCACCCATATTTTACAGCAAGCACAAGGCCTACCAGCTAGGTTTTATCACAGTTTTATTGATGTTAGGGATAAAGTTGTTATAAATGATAGGTGAAAACATGAAGCGGAAACCCGACTTACCCACTCAAAGGTCAGGTTTTGGACTGTTTAGTGGGAGTGACTTATAGCAAGGGCTTTTTCACATAACGTAACAATTACCAATGATTCCTACTAATTGTTTCTGCTGAAAAACTGTAAAGCAGGTATATCAAGTTCACATCACACTATAACTATGAAATAAACATTTCTTTCAGGATGAAGTTCCCACTCTCAACCCTGGAAGTTGCTGCCCAGTTTGTACACCAAGTAAGTCATACATATAAAAATACAGAATACAAAATGTCCTTGGCTGGGTGGAGGGGGTCAGACCCCCCTATGACCCAACCTTGCAATGCAAAAACACGTGACATAGTGGTTCTTTCTCTCTATCCTTAGACTTTTCCCTCATTTCATGCCTCAAATCCCCATGACACCAAAACTCCCCCTCATGACACAATCCTGGCTGTGCCCCTGTCCCTGCCTGAGTGTTTTGGGCTGCAAAAAAAATGTGCTTCTTTCAAAGAGGGCATTAAAAGGGGGCACAGGGCTAAAGGTAGTTACCTTATGTTTGGGGGTATCATCAGTGCCAATCACTGTCGTGAATGACTTCTTTTTAGCCATACTCTCGAGAATGACTCCTTTTTAGCCACACCATATTCTGGTAATAAAAGAACTGTTTGCTCGTAAATGGAGATAGTTAGCTGAATGGAGTTTTACAGCTCTGCGTCACATAGATGGAAAACCGGATCTTGGGTTAGACTGTCAAAAGAATCAATGACTGATTTGCTTTGATTGCCACTTAATTATGAATGGCCATTCAACTGCCACCACCTTTATCCCCTCAGCCACAACACCACCATACATTGGTAAATGCAATCTGATGTGATTCCACAGATGGTCTAACATACATCCTATGAGTTGATTGTTGCTGACATACATGCATGTGCATTCAGTACATGTACAAAAAGTTGAACTTGCTTAAGAAGTTCAGTTTTGAGAGTATTTTTGAGAAACTTGTGCTATTTTGGATGGAATAAATTAAGGGTCTAATTAAATAAAAAAAAAAGAAAGCAGAACAGAGGACTATGATGTTGTTCCCCATATATGTTTGTATTTTATTTGAACTGTTGCAAATTCATCTTCAGGTTATACAAATTACAGTTTAGCTGGGAGACCGTCTTTGTAAGACTAAATTTGTTTGAATGGTAATGACCATATTTGTGTCCTTGATTATTTGTTTCCTTGATACTCTGTCCATATGTAAAAAGTTAGGAGAGTGATGTACAATAACCACATTCTCTTTAAAAAACAAGCCAGTGAACCACAACTGGAAATAAAAGGCGGTGGCTGGCCAAGCTTAAAACCAATTTGTTTGAAACTAGGCCTTAAAACTCATTTAACTAACTTAATAAATCTATTGGCAAGTAGAAGCCAAAAAAGGTCATTCTATTCGTTGGATGCTGACACCACAATTCAACACTGCAAAGGAAAAGGCCAGTAACATTTAATTATGTCAAATAAATAAATAAAAAAGACAAGAAATAAAAGTAAAAAAAACAAGAATTCTTTTGCTTTAACAGGAAATTTTAAAATGTTGTACTTTTTCGTCACCAGGACCTGCAACATGCATTGCTTTCGGAGATCCACATTACCGTACATTTGATGGAAAACTGATTCATTTCCAAGGAACCTGTCGATATGTCATGTCAATGGATTGTGAAAATCAAGACTTTATGTAAGTATTACCGAGTAGTGAAAGGACACCAGTGTGAAAGGTTTTTGCGTCAATGGTATATAGCTCTAGTACATTAGTAGAAGAACGAGGGGAAACTCGTACACTAAAAAATAGTTGCAGCTATTTATTGTAGACAGTTATGTGTGCATGCAAGCAGGGGGACGGGGGGGAAGTACAAAATATGGGGATTGGGGTGAAAATATGTTTCCCCTGCATACACCCCTTTCAATTCATGTGAAAAAAGCCTTCTTTAAAATTTGGTAAAATACTCAAAATCTGCGCCCTTTAGTTCCCTTCGTGGGACAGAGTTTGGGAACAATCATCCATTCCTCCTACCATAATCAATAACAGTTCCCTTGGACTTTGGATTTAGATAGAGAGAGGCTCAGCTCATTTGTAAAATGTGTATACCACCCCATGTAGTTGGACTATATTAACCGGGAGGGTAGCTAATTATGAAATCAAGTTTTGTAATTTTTAGTCAGTTCATGTAGAGAAAGTACATTTCAAGTCTGTGGTTTAAATATGTAGGTTACTACATTGCAGTATTAAAACTTATAAATAAAGGGAATGATTTTTTTGTTCTACCTAATTAGGTTAGCC